>OU342746.1:242265161-242865161 GCA_910589775.1 Avena eriantha
CCACCTAGTGTGAATGCATGTCTGTTCCTCTAAACAAACCACATAAGGATCCACCAGTGTCATTGCGTGTCTATTCTTTTCATGAACCACACCCAGTGTCATTGCATGCGTGTTCTTCTAAACAAACCACATAAGGATCCACCAGTGTCATTGCCTATATGTTCTTTTCATGAACCACACCCAGTGTCATTGCATGTGTGTTATTCTAAACAAACCACATAAGTCATTGCATGTCTGTCCTTTTCATGAATCACAGCCAGTGTCATTGCAGTTCTGTTCCTTCCATAAACCACATAAGGATCCACCAGTGTCATTGCATGTCTGTTCTTTTCATGAACCACTCCTAGTGTCAGTGCTTATCTGTTCTTTTCATGAACCGCACCTACTGTCACTGCATGTCAGTTCTTTTCATGAACCACATAAGGATCTACCAGAGTCATTGGATGTGTGTTCTTCTCATGAACCACACGTGGATCCATCGGTGTCATTGCATGTATGTTCCTCTAAACAAACCACATAAGGATCCACCAGTGTCATTGCGTGTGTGTTCTTTTCATGAACCACACCCAGTGTCATTGCATATGTGTTCTTCTAAACAAACCACATAAGGATCCACCAGTGTCATTGCATGTCTGTTCTTTTCTTGAACCACATAAGAATGGGCCCACTAGTGTCAGTGCATGTATGTTCTATTCATGAACCACACCTAGTTTCATTGCATGTCTGTTCTATTCATGAACCACATCCAGTTTCACTCCATGTTTGTTCTTTTCATGAACCACATAAGGATCTACCAGTGTCATTGCATCTCTTTTACTTCCATAAACCACATGGGGATCCACCTGTGTCATTGTTTGTGTGTTCCTCTAAACAAACCACATAAGGATCCACCAGTGTGATTACCAGTCTGTTCTTCTCATGAACCACATAAGGATGGGCCCACCAGTGTCATTGCATGTCTGTTCTTTTCATGAACCATACCCAGTGTTAGTGCATGTCTGTTCTAATCATGAACCACACCCAGTTTCACCTCATGTCTATTCTTTTCATGAACCACATAAGGATCTACCAGTGTCATTGCATCTCTTTTACTTCCATAAACCACATGTGGATCCACCGGAGTCATTGCATGTCTGTTCTCTAAACAAACCACATAAGGATCCACCGGTGTCATTGCGTGTGTGTTGTTTTCATGAACCACACCAAGTGTCATTGCATGTGTGTCCTTCTAAACAAACCACATAAGGATCTACTAGTGTCATTGCATGTTTGTTCTTTTCATGAACCACGTAAGGATCTACCAGTGTTATTGCATGTCTGTTCTTTTCATGAACCACACCCAGTGTTAGTGCATGTCTGTTCTAATCATGAACCACACCCAGTTTCACTGCATGTCTGTTCTTTTCATGAACCACATAAGGATCTACCAGTGTCATTGCATGTCTTTTACTTCCATAAACCACATGTGGATCCACCGGTGTCATTGCATGTCTGTTCCTCTAAACAAACCACATAAGGATCCATCGGTGTCATTGCGTGTGTGTTCTTTTCATGAACCACACCCAGTGTCATTCATGTGTGTTCTTCTCATGAACCACACCTAGTGTCATTGCATGTGCGTTCATCTAAACAAACTACATAAGGATCCACCAGTGTCATTGCCTGTCTGTTCTTTTCATGAACCACATAAGGATCAAACAGTGTCATTGCATGTCTGATCTTTTCATGAATCACAGCTAGTGTCATTGCATGTCTTTTACTTCCATAAACCACATATGGATCCACCTAGTGTGATTGCATGTTTGTTCTTCTAAACAAACCACATAAGAATCCACCAGTGTCATTACGTGTCTGTTCTTTTCGTGAACCACAACCAGTGTCATTGCATGCGTGTTCTTCTAAACAAACCACATAAGGATCCACCAGTGTCATTGCCTATATGTTCTTTTCATGAACCACACCCAGTGTCATTGCATGTGTGTTATTCTAAACAAACCACATAAGTCATTGCATGTCTGTTCTTTTCATGAACCACACCCGGTGTCATTGCATATTTGTTCTTTTCATGAACCACGGCTAGAGTCATTGCATGTATGTTCCTCTAAACAAACCACATAAGGATCCACCAGTGTCATTGCATGTCTGTTCTTTTCATGAACCACATAAGGATCTACCAGTGTCATTGCATGTTTGTTCTTTTCATGAACCACACCCAGTGTCATTGCATGTGTGTTACTTCCATAAACCACATGTGGATCCACCGGTGTTATTGCATGTCTGTTCCTCTAAACAAACCACATAAGGATCCACCAATGTCACTGCATGTCTGTTCTTTTCATGAACCACATAAGGATGGGCCCACCAGTGTCATTGCATGTCTGTTCATTTCATGAACCACACCCAGTGTCAGTGCATGTATGTTCTATTCATGAACCACACCCAGTTTCACTGCATGTCTGTTATTTTCATGAACCACATAAGGATCTACCAGTGTCATTGCATGTCTTTTACTTCCATAAACCACATGTGGATCCACCGGTGTAGATGCATGTATGTTCCTCTAAACAAACCACATAAGGATCCACCAGTGTCATTGCGTGTGTGTTCTTCTCATGAACCACATAAGGATGGGCCCACCAATGTCATTGCATGTTTGTTCTTTTCATGAACCATACCCACTGTTAGTCCATGTCTGTTCTAATCATGAACCATACCCAGTTTCACTGCATGTTTGTTCTTTTCATGAACCACATAAGGATCTACCAGTGTCATTGCATGTATTTTACTTCCATAAACCACATGTGGATCCACCGGTGTGATTGCATCTCTATTCCTCTAAAGAAACCACATAAGGATCCACCGGTGTCATTGCGTGTGTGTTCTTTTCATGAACCACACCCAGTGTCATTGCATGTGTATTCTTCTAAACAAACCACATAAGGATCCACTAGTGTCATTGCATGTCTATTCTTTTCATGAACCACATAAGGATGGGCCCACCAGTGTTAGTGCATGTCTATTCTATTCATGAACCACACCTAGTTTCACTGCATGTCTGTTCTATTCATGAACCACACCCACTTTCACTACATGTCTGTTCTTTTCATGAACCACATAAGGATCTACTAGTGTCATTGCAGGTCTTTTACTTCCATAAACCACATGTGGATCCACCGGTGTCATTGCATGTGTGTTCCTCTAAACAAACCACATAAGGATCCACCAGTGTCATTGCCTGTCTGTTCTTCTCATGAACCACATAAGGATGGGCCCACCAGTGTCATTACGTGTGTGTTCTTTTCATGAACCATACCCAGTGTCAGTGCATGTATGTTCTAATCATGAACCACACCCAGTTTCACTGCATGTCTGTTCTTTTCGTGAACCACATAAGGATCTACCAGTGTCATTCCATGTATTTTACTTCCATAAACCAGATGTGGATCCATCGGTGTCATTGCATATTTGTTCCTCTAAACAAACCACATAAGGATCCACCAGTTTCATTGCGTGTGTGTTCTTCTCATGAACCACACCCAGTGTCATTGCATGTGTGTTCTTCTAAACAAACCACATAAGGATCCACCAGTGTCATTGACTGTCTGTTCTTTTCATGAACCACATAAGGATCCACCAGTGTCATTGCATGTCTATTCTTTTCATGAATCACAGCCAGTGTCATTGCATGTATTTTACTTCCATCAACCACATATGGATCCACCTAGTGTGATTGCATGTCTGTTCCTCTAAACAAACCACATTAGGATCCACCAGTGTCATTGCGTGTCTGTTCTTTTCATGAACCACACCCAGTGTCATTTCATGCGTGTTCTTCTAAACAAACCACATAAGGATCCACCAGTGTCATTGCCTCTATGTTCTTTTCATGAACCACACCCAGTGTCATTGCATGTGTGTTATTCTAAACAAACCACATAAGTTATTGCATGTCTGTTCTTTTCATGAACTACATCCGATGTCATTGCATGTCTGTTCTTTTCATGAACCACGGCTAGAGTCATTGCATGTATGTTCCTCTAAACAAACCACATAAGGATCCACCAGTGTCATTGCATGTCTGTTCTTTTCATGAACCAGATAAGGATCTACCAGTGTCATTGCATGTATGTTCTTTTCATGAACCACACCTAGTGTCATTGCATGTGTGTTACTTCCATAAACCACATGTGGATCCACCGGTGTCATTGCATGTCTGTTCCTCTAAACAAACCACATAAGGATCCACCAGTGTCACTGCATGTCTGTTCTTTTCATGAACCACATAAGTATGGGCCCACTAGTGTCATTGCATGTATGTTCTTTTCATGAACCACACCCAGTGTTAGTGCATGTCTGTTCTATTCATGAACCACACCCAGTTTCACTGCATGTCTATTCTTTTCATGAACCACATAAGGATCTACCAGTGTCATTGCATATCTTTTACTTCCATAAACCACATGGGGATCCACCGGTGTCATTGCATGTATGTTCCTCTAAACGAACCTCATAAGGATCCACCAGTGTCATTGCGTGTGTGTTCTTCTCATGAACCACACCCAGTGTCATTGCATGTGTGTTCTTCAAAACAAACCACATAAGGATCCACCAGTGTCATTGCCTGTCTGTTCTTTTCATGAACCACATAAGGATCCACCAGTGTCATTGCATGTCTGTTCTTTTCATGAATCACAGCCAGTGTCATTGCATGTCTGTTCCTTCCATAAACCACACCTAGTGTCATTGCATGGGTAGCCGTTAGACCGAGTCTTCTAGAAGGCACGCCCTAACACAGTTGTTTTGCTTGACGATTGTTACATACCTTTCGATTGGGGCGCTTGGATGATTGGGATGGTCTTCGTGAGAGCGATTCGCGAGTAGGCTGTTCTGTGGCATGATTGGCCACGCTTGCTTTGGACAAACTGGCAACACCGGGCGCTCCCCTGTTTCGAGTGTCACGTCTCACGAGTTTAGTGGGCCACATCCCAGTGTCACGTCCCCATTACTTCTCTTCCTACCCGTACTTCTCTTCCTTACCCTCGAAGCCACTTTCCCCAGTTCACTCCCATCCTGCCATAGCCTCTAGCCGACGGCGCCTCCATCCCAATCCCCTCTCCGGCAGCCACCCCCCCCCCCGCCACCTCTCTCGCCATGGGTTCAAGGGGAGACGACAAGGAAACGCGTCGTGATGACAGGGACGGTGATTTCAATGTGAGTCGTCTCATCTCTATTTCTATCATTTGTGGCCAGTTATCTATTTTTTGAGCTAGATCTAATCTGTTTACTCATGCGCGTATGATGTGTTAGGCCAACCAGACGATGTATGACTCCGACTATCACGGTTTATAGGATGAAGGCAGTCCTCTGGTATGTAAACATGGATATGTGCCCGCTAAATTTGTAGCCTTCAAAGGACGAAACGCAGGCAGGAGGTTTCTACGGTGTCAAGCACATCGTGTAATGATGCAAGGCGGAAGTTGCAGTGTTGTCAAATGGGTAGATCTAGAGTGGCCCAAATCGATGCAAAAAACGCTGGACAAACTATGGGAAATGACTCTCGAGTTGAAAGAATCCGTATTCAGTCACTTCTTGACAGTGTTGAGATGAATCTATGGGAACCAGTTGACACGACAAAGCATAAGCGAGATCTCACGTGGGTGCAAGACAAGGTTATCAAAGTCGAGAAGGAGAGGGACGCGGCGTTAGCCCTGAGGGCTAAAGCAGAGCAAGAACTGACTCAATCAAGGAACGATCTCCACCAGGCCAAAGTCCTGCGGTACACAACTACGAGTATTGACAAGTGCATGAGGAAAAATGCAGAGAAACAATTGAAGCTGTGCAAGGAAGATGCTAAAAGGAAGGAGCAGACAATTCGATCCTTGTTCTCGCAGGAAGATGCGCATCGGGCCAAGATTAGGAAGATCAAGGACATGTGTGATAACTAGTTCTATTTAGCTTAAGCTCCGTGCCTTTTTAAGTTGTAATATTTGTACTTGTTGACCTAGCGGTCTGAACTATTGGTCCCGGATTCCAGGGAGGAAAAAATTGCTCTGACCCCGTATTAATTTGTGGAAGAATTTGTGATTTAGATCAATTTCTGCCTCGATTTAGATCTCTGTCCTGGATTGGGAACATAACCGTGGACCAAAGACACCATTTATACTAGTGTATTCTGACACTAGTGGTTTTTTTAAACGTAATCTACGTGGATTGTGCCGCATGCAAATGACACAACCACAATTTATAAAGTGGAAGCACATACACCCGGTTACTAGAGATCCGGGAGCTTCACCAGATGCAGGGGATGCAGGAGTAGAGAGACAGTGAGATAGACGGGCTCAAGATTAGGCCAGAAAGTGGTACCCATTTCCTCCTCATATGGGCATTATCGGTGAGAACATTATTGTTTATGTTGCCATGTCGTTGTGCAGCATCTGAAATAAGTTGCTGCTTCGTGGAGTGTGGCAGCTTAAATAATTTATTTATATGCCACTTACATTCCTTCGTATTTGGAGACCTCCTCCCCCTCAGCAATCATGGAACCGGTGGATCATTGTTTTCAGATAACAGTGGCACAATCACAATTTCGGATTCAACTACCGACTCGGGCGTTTCCAAACCCTAAGTCGTGGTACATTTTACTCATAGAACGTGGGTAGATTGTTTCGCCCAGCAATGTGCCACACACAAAGCGATCAGAATTTAACAGAATTACATATATAGGTTCAAGTTCAACACATTACTATGCATCTTCATTGCCAGAAGCCTTCTTCCGCAGCCTGGGTGCCAAGCCTTCACGTCCAATGGCTTCTTCATTTCCTGCCTTCTTCCTCTTCCTCGGTGCCAATTTTCTTAGCTTCACGTACTCTGCATCGCTGGGACAATGGGAACCAGAATCGTGTCCAGCATCATCTTTCCACTCGTTTTTAATTTCTTCGGGCAGCAAAATGACTGACCCGGCAGTCATGTTTCTAACCTTGCGGCGCTTCCTGTCAAAGAAACAAGACTGTTGCATAACTGTCCAATATCTACAGAGTAAATAAAACAAAAATTACAATTCAGCACAAACATGCGAACCCAAGAGACCTTTGCTTACTAGGAGCTAATTGCGTTCGAGCAACCACCCTGTCCAAGAATAGAAGGGCGACTCCCAGTTGCAGCAGCTTCCACTTCTAGTACATCACATTTCAGTTCAGACATGGCAGCCGAAGCATACCTTTTCATCAACTCGATTAGTTGACGGTCACACGTTATAGGAACCATGATGCCACGTTCATCCATGAAGCTGAACTTTGCAGTCTGCTTTGGCCATAATTCAACATGATTACACAGAGCAGCAACCATACCAGATATAGTGCAGATCTGCGCAGGTGCTTCTTCCATCGTGAAACAATGGTGTCCATACCTGTTTCCCTTAGAGGACTACTGTAACTAGACAAGGGGGGTCCGCGCAGATCCCACTTGACAGAAAATTATGGACAAAATATGTTTGTCAGCGATGGGCTAACAAACAATTTGAGGTTCAGTAGCCAGCTAGGAGTTGTAACTAGTGCGAATAGCAAAGAGAAGCGTAGATCACCCGCTTGTAGACAAAACTTCTTATTTCTTGATAGTAGGATCAGCCATCCTCCGAGCTGCTCGGCTCGTCGGCGGCGGAGGCGGGCTAGAGCCTCACAACAGTGGCTACGGCATGCGCCATTGGAGCTCGGTATCAGCGACTGGGCGCAGCAACTTGGCCCCGGAAGTCAAATGTCCGAAGGGATCGTCTTGCCTGGAGGGTGGATTCCGACGCCGCCAGTGCTAGGGGAAAGCTGGGAATGGATTTGTGAAATTGGTCAACACATCTCTTAGCTGCTCGATTTGCCTAAGAGGTTGTCGTGTTGGCGCCCGTGTCACGGACAGATCAACGACATGTGGGTCCCGACCGTCTACTTCACAGGGCGGTTTAACGGAATGTTTGTATTTGGCAGGGTGAGATGAGTTTGCCTTGAAATGGCCCCTCTCGGTAGTTGGTGGCCCAACTTTTCGAAACGCGGTGATTTCAGGCAACTTAGGTACCGCCATGCACTGGCCTGCCAACTTTGGTACCGCAGACGAACAAGCCCCGTTGCCCGTGTTGTCGCGATTGACGGAGGAGTCGCCTGCGTTGATGACGGCGCACATGAAGTGGTTGGGGAAGCTGCTCTCCCACAGCTTTCAGATCCGGAACCGTAGGCTCCATCTTCAGTCGCCAGATCTCCCAGGTCGGATTCGTGACTGATGTCGCTGTCCGTACTCCCAGTTGTTGCCGGGGCGTTGAGTTCGCTGAGGGTGCCGATCGACGGAGGGAACCATGATGCTGGGGCAATCGATGGTATTGTCGGCTGGTCAGGCATGCAAAGCGTGCCCATCTGACCAACTTGGAAGCGGAAGCTCCCGATCGCCAAGCTAATTCCGTTGCCTACGGATTCAAAAGCCGGGCGAGTGGTCGGTGTGTGGACGGTGAAGTCGAACACGCCGAAGAGCTAGCAAATCTCCGTTGTTGCGGAGTTGTAGATCGCAGTCGATGGGGCCGAAGAAGCCGCAACATCAGCACTCCCAATTCCCACAGACGGCACCAATTGACGAGGGTTTAACTCATCAATGCCCATTGTTATGGACTTGGGTTTGGAGAAGGAGGGAGCGCTGGAGACATCTATCGGCTAGCAAACAAGCACACAGGGGACTCGAAGATTTACCCAGGTTCAGGCCTCGCAGAGGTCCCTACTCCTGCTTGTCTGCTTGTGGAATTATCAAAAGAATCAAAGATTACAATGGTGCGCAGATGCAATCTGGCGGGGGTTGTGGAAACTAGGGTTGCATGTGTCCTCCTCACCGCCCCCTCCTAGCCTTTATATAGATAGGTTAGGTCTCAGGTAGCAGGTTGAGTCCGTTACAGGTTAGGGTTTTCCCCTTTGAACTTTCTATCTTTAGCTTCTTCTTGTTCTTCAAGCAATCGAGAGTCCGTAGGTTACTCGAGCTCTCCATTTGGGCCTTGGCGACACCATGGGCCTCTACTGTATTCAGACCGTATATACCAAGCTCGAGTACCTGTAGGGTATACCCATGTCAAGGGTACAATGGCCTGGACGAGGAACTTGGCGCGGGTGGTCGCGCTTGTCGAAGGTGATGCAGGAATCGCTTCCACTGAGGTACTCAGTGGTGGAAGGTGGAGAGTTTATCGCCAGATTGACTTGGCGGGTGATTGCCTTCTGCATTCGGTTGGAGGGACATCCTTTTGGATCATCCCCATGTTGCCCACGGCTCGCGGGTACGGCTCGCCTCCATGATGCTTGACTGGCGCATCCACGGGTGGTGGTGGTCCAGGTGGTGGTGGAGGAGCTCCATGTGCCACAGCGCCTGGGGCGGCTCCGTAGCCCGGTTGATCGCGTCACGATTCATCTGAGCTAGGCCTTCGTGGAGCTTGAGGAACTCGTTGCAGTCCTTTAGGAGGTGTATGGAATTTTTCTTACCATCATGTTTGTCTATGTAGAAGTGCACGTTGCATGGTCCAGACAATTTGTCCTGGATAGATGTTACGGGTGCCTCTTCGCGAGTGCGGTGCTACCACACGTGTGTGGTTTTCCTGCTATCGCGGTATCCACCACTGTGATATCCGCTGTTGCGGTTGTCGTTGGGTTTGTCGGTGTAGCCAGCTGCGACCATATTGACTTCGTCGTGGTCCTCGTAGATGCGCATTCGACATTTTCCTCGGTGGTCGCGTCTACGCCTAAGGTTGTCGTCATCATCGGAGTAGGTGCGATTCTTAACTGAATCTTCTCCGTCTGCCCACCGATTCATGATTTCCATCAGGTGGTCGATCGTTTTGGTCTTCGAGCGGCCCAGCTCCTCCCTGAGCTCTATACGGCAGACGCCACCGTTGAACGCATCGATTGCGGGGTCCTCCAAGATGTTTTCTGTGGAGTTTTTGATGATGGACCACCTTTGGATGTATGAGCGCAGCGACTCGCCAGACCTTTGGTGGCAGCCTCTTAGTTCTTCGATTGACGCGGGCCTTTTGTAAGTGCCCTTGAAGTTGTGCATGAAACTGTAGACCAGCTCTTCCCAACTGCGAATGGATCCGCGTGGGAGGTTGTTGATCCATGGGTGAGCGGTGCCCTACAGCTGCAGCTACAGGCATTGCATGGTCGTGATGCTACTCCCGCCGTGCAGTCTAATGGAGGAGATGTGGTCCTCCAACCAGATTTTCGGGTCCTGTAGGCCATCAAATTTTGGGTTCTCCGACAGGAGTTTGAACCACTTAGGCATTCTCTTCTACCTGATGGCCCTACTGAAGCATCTAGCGCCGTAGAGCTCCGTCTCGTCTTCTTTCGAGTTAGTCGAACAAGCATGCCTTGACCGCATCTTGTCGACCTTGCGCTGCGTGATGTCATCACACGTGTCGTAGTCGTGGTCATGCCGCCGTGAGCGACGTCACCGTGACAGATTGTGACTGTCGTCACTGGAGGAGTACGAGTAGTAGTATTTGTCCAGAGCCTTGCTTTTCTTTGGCTCTGGTGTTGGTTCTTTATCGAGGGCAGACTCGACTAGCCCCAGGCCAGCGATCGTAGAGTGGTGCACAGCAGCTCACGAATCTCTAGCCGGTGGCTGGTTGTTGATGAGGTACATGGTGGCTACTGTCACCACAGCTTGCGGCATCTTCGGGAGCATGTTGCCCCGCGTATCCACCGTCATAGAGCTAAAGTCGAGGACTTTCATGGCTTCTATGCGCTCCTGGTTGGTGAGGTGGGCCAGTCGAGATCGTCTCTTATTGACCACGTACTCGTTGCCTTTGGAGGAGGATCCTCCGTGGGAGGAGATCTCGGCTTGTCGAAGGCTCGACTCATTTGCCGCCTTTCTTCGCGCCTCGAGTTGCACAATCACCTATTGCTGACGCTTGAATTCCTCCTTCAGTAGCCAATGGTAGCCCATCAGCATGTCCTGCGGTGTGTTGGGGTGTAGAGGATTACCCCGTAGAGCTTCTCGATAGCGGGCCCACTCATTGTCGTTGATCTTGATCAGCATACGCTCGCCGGTGTACTCATTCGTTGTGAGATGCGGCTCTCCTCCTGTCCCGTTATTGGTGGGCGCGCCGTTGGAGGGGCCACCATTTGCAACTGGTATACCTCCGTTGGTCGGTCCAGTGCTGGCGTCGGTGTTTTCGTGATTGACGCCGGTGTCACCCGAGTGATTGGGGAAGCTGCTGCTCCCACAACTTTCAGATCTGGAGTCGTTGGCTCCATCTTCTGTGGCTAGGCCACCTAGATCGGATCCGCGACTGTTGTCGCTCTCTGTGCTCCCAGCTGTTGTCGAGGCGTTGAGCTCATTGAGTGTGCCAATTGGTGGCGAGAACCACGATGTTGGAGCAATCGCGGGTGCTGTCGGCTGGTCAGGCATGCGAAGCGTGCCCAGTTGACTGACCTGGAAGCAGAAGCTCCCAATCGCCAGGCTGATCCCAGCGCCCACGGACTCGAAAGACGGACGAGTGGCCGGTGTATGGACAGTGAAGTCGAAAGCGCCAAAGAGATGGCGAATCTCCACTGTTGCAGAGTTGTAGATCGTAGTTGACAGGGCCAAAGAAGCCGCGACATCAGCACTCCCAGTTCCCACAGACGTCGCCAATTGACGAGGGTTTAACTCGTCAATGCCCATTGTTATGGACTTGGGTTTTGGAGAAGGAGGGAGCGCTGGAGGCATCAATCGGCTAACAAACAAGCACACAGGGATGCAAGGTTTACCCAGGTTCAGGTCTTGTAGAGGTCCCTACTCCTGCTTGTCTTCTCTTGGAATTATCGAGGGAGTTCAAAGTTACAGGGGTGCGCAGATGCAATCTGGCGATGGTTGTGGAAACTAGGGTTTGGATTGTCCTCCTCGCCGCCCCCTCCTACCCTCTATATAGATAGGCTAGGTCTCGGGTAGCAGGTCGAATCGGTTACAGATTAGGGTTTATCCTTTTGAACTTTCTATCTTAAGCATCTTCTTGCGTTGCAAGCAATCGGAGAGTCCGTGGGTCACCCGAATTCTGTATTCGGCCTTGACAATGTCGTGGGCTTCTGCCGTAGCTGGACCGTATATGCCAAACTTGAGTACCTATAGGGTATACCCATGTCACATAGTCTCTTTGATTATTTTCAAAACACAGTAAAATTTCTAGGCATGCATATTCTTAGCAACAAGTTGAATCTTTCCAAACTCTCACTCATTCTCGATACATTGGCTGTGGCCTGGTGGTCGGTCCATTGAATAGATTATCGCAAGGTGTGAAGTTAATTTCGAAACATAGCCAAAATTTCAAAACACGGTGAGTCATAGTCTCTTTGATGGTTTCCAAAACACGGTCAAATTTTGAGGCATGCATATTCTTAGCAAGAAGTTGAATCTTGCCAAACAACTCTCACTCGTTCTCAATACATTGATTGCCTGGTGGGTCCACTAAATAGATTATTGCAAGGTGTGAAGTTAATTTCGAAACACAGCCAAATTTTCAAAACACGGTGAGTCATAGTCTCTTTGGTTGTTTCCAAAACACTGTAAAATTTCGAGGCATGCATATTCTTAGCAAGAAGTTGAATCTTGCCAAACAACTCTCACTCATTATCGATACATTGACTGCCTGGTGGCTCCACTAAACAAATTATGGCAAGGTGTGAAGTTAATTTCGAAACACAGCCAAAATTTTAGAACACGGTGAGTCATAGTCTCTTTGGTTGTTTTCAAAACACGGTCAAATTTCTAGGCATGTATATTCTTAGCAAGAAGTTGAATTTTTCCAAACAACTCTCACTCGTTCTCGATACATTGACAACCCGGTAGGTCCACAGAACAGATTATGGCAAGGTGTGAAGTTAATTTCGAAACGCGGCGAAAATTTCAGAAAACGATGAGTTATAGTCTATTTGGTTGTTTTCAAAACACAGCCAAATTTCTAGGCATGCATATTCTTAGCAAGAAGTTGAATCTTTCCAAACTCTCACTCCTCTCGATACATTGACTACCTGGTGGTGGGTCCACTGAACAGATTTTCGCAAGGTGTGAAGTTAATTTCGAAATACGGGCAAAATCTCAAAACACGATGAGTCATAGTCTCTTTGATTATTTAAAAAAAGGTCAAATTTCTAGGTATGCATATTCTTAGCAAGAAGTTGAATATTTCCAAACTCTCACTCGTTCTCGATACATTGACACCAGCCTGGTGGTGGGTCCATTGAACCGATTATCACAAGGTGTGAAGTTAATTTCGAAAAACATCCAAAATTTCAAAACACGGTGAGTCATAGTCCCTGTGATTGTTTCCAAAACATGGTTAAATTTCGAGCCATGCATATTCTTAGCATGAAGTTGAATCTTGCCAAACAACTCTCACTCGTTCTCGATACATTGACTACCTGGTGGATCCACTGAACAAATTATCTCAAGGTGTGAAGTTAATTTCAAAACATAGCCAAAATTTCGAAACACGATGAGTCATAGTCTCTTTGGTTGTTTTCAAAAGACGGTCAAATTTCTAGACATGCATATTCTTAGCAACAAGTTGAATCTTTCCAAACAGTCAGTCGTCTCGATACATTGACTTCCTGGTAGTGGTTCCACTGAATAGATTTTCGCAAGGTGTGAAGTTAATTTCGAAACACGGGCAAAATTTCAAAACATGGTGAGTCATAGTCTCTTTGATTGTTTTCAAAACACGGTCAAAATTTCTAGGCAAGCATATAGTTTAGCAAGAAGTTGAATCTTTCCAAACTCTCACTCGTTCTCGATACATTGACTGTGGCCTGGTGGTGGGTCCACTGAACTTATTATCACAAGGTGTGAAGTTAATTTCGAAACACAGCCAAAATTTCAATACACGGTGAGTCATAGTCTCTTTGATTGTTTCCAAAACACGGTCAAATTTCGACGCATGGATATTCTTAGAAAGAAGTTGAATCTTGCCAAACAACTTTCACTCGTTCTCGATACATTGACTGCCTTGTGTGTCCACTAAACAGATTATCACAAGGTGTGAAGTTAATTTCAAAACACAGCAAAAAATTCAGAACACGGTGAGTCATAGTTTATTTGGTTCTTTTCAAAACACGGTCAAATTTCTAGGCATGCATATTCTTAGCAAAAAGTTGAATTTTGCCAAACAACTCTCACTCGTTCTCGATACATTGACTGCCTGGTGGGTCCACTGAATAGATTATGGCAAGGTGTGAAGTTACTTTTGAAACATAGCCAAAATTTCAGAACACGGTGAGTCATAGTCTGTTTGGTTGTTTTCAAAACACGGTCAAATTTCTAGGCATGTATATTCTTAGCAAGAAGTTTAATCTTTTTAAACTCTCACTTCTCTCGATACATTGACTGCCTGGTGGAGGGTCCACTAAACAGATTTTCGCAAGGTGTGAAGTTCATTTTAAAACATGGGCAAAATTTCAAAACACGGTGAGTCATAGTGTCTTTGATCATTTTCAAAACACGGTCAAATTTCTGGGTATTCTTAGCAACAAGTTGAATCTTTCCAAACTCTCACTCATTCTTGATACATTGACTGTGGCCTGGTGGTCGGTCCACTGAATAGATTATTGAAGGGTGTGAATTTTATTTCGAAACCTAGCCAAAATTTCAAAACACGGTGAGTCATAGTCTCTTCGATTGTTTCCAAAACACAGTCAAATTTCGAGGCATGCATATTCTTAGCAAGAAGTTCAATCTTGCCAAACAACTCTCACTCGTTCTCAATACATTGATTGCCTGGTGGGTCCACTGAATAGATTATTGCAAGGTGTGAAGTTAATTTCAAAACACAGCCAAAATTTCAAAACACGGTGAGTCATAGTCTCTTTGGTTATTTCCAAAACATGGTCAAATTTCGAGGCATGCATATTCTGAGCAAGAAGTTGAATCTTGCCAAACAACTCTCACTCGTTATCGATACATTGACTGCCTGGTGGGTCCACAGAACAGATTATGGACGGGTGTGAAGTTAATTTCGAAACACAGCCAAAAATTTCAGAACACGGTGAGTCATAGTTTCTTTGGTTCTTTTCAAAACACGGTCAAATTTCTAGGCATGCATATTCTAAGCAAGAAGTTGAATTTTGCCAAACAATTCTCACTCGTTCTCGATACATTGACTGCCTGGTGGGGCCACTAAACAGATTATGGCAAGGTGTGAAGTTAATTTCGAAACAGAGCTAAAATTTCAGAACACGGTGAGTCATAGTCAGTTTGGTTGTTTTCAAAACACGGTCAAATTTCTAGGCATGCATATTCTTAGCAAGAAGTTGAATCTTTCCAAACTCTCACTCCTCTTGATACATTGACTGCCTGGTGGTGGGTCCACTGAATAGATTTTCGCAAGGTGTGAAGTTCTTTTCGAAACACGGGCAAAATTTCAAAACACGGTGAGTCATAGCGTCTTTGATCATTTTCAAAACACGGTCAAATTTCTAGGCATGTATATTCTTAGCAACAAGTTGAATCTTTCCAAACTATCACTCGTTCTCGATACATTAACTGTGGCCTGGTGGTGGGTCTATTGAATAGATTATCGCAAGGTGTGAAGTTAATTTCGAAACATAGCCAAAATTTGAAAACACGGTGAGTCATAGTCCCTTTAATTGTTTCCAAAACACGGTCAAATTTCAAGGCATGCATATTCTTAGCAAGAAGTTGAATCTCGCAAAACAACTCTCACTCATTCTCGATACATTGACTACCTGGTGGGTCCACTGAACAAATTATCGCAAGATGTGAAGTTAATTTCGAAACATAGCCAAAATTTCAAAACACGGTGAGTCATAGTCTCTTTGGTTGTTTCCAAAACACAGTTAAATTTCTAGGCATGCATATTCTTAGCAAGAAGTTGAATCTTTCCAAACTCTCACTCATCTCGATACATTGACTACCTGGTGGTGGGTCCACTGAATAGATTATCCCAATGTGTGAAGTTAATTTCGAAACACAGCAAAAATTTCAAAACACGGTGAGTCATAGTCTGTTTGATTGTTTCCAAAACACGGTCAAATTTTGAGGCATGTATATTCTTAGCAAGAAGTTGAATGTTGCCAAACAACTCTCACTCCTTGATACATTAATAGCCTGGTGGGTTCACTGAATAACTTATGGCAAGGTGTGAAGTTAATTTCAAAAGAGAACCAAAATTTTAGAACACGGTGAGTCATAGTCTCTTTGGTTGTTTTCAAAACATGGTCAAATTTCAAGGAATGCATATTCTTAGCAAGAAGTTGAATCTTTCCAAACTCTCACTCATTTGGATACATTGACTCCCTGGTGGTGGATCCACTGAACAGATTTTTGCAAGAGGGGAAGTTAATTTCGAAACACGGGAAAAATTTCAAAACACGGTGAGTCATAGTCTCTTTGATTATTTTCAAAACATGATCAAATTTCTAGGCATGCATATTCTTAGCAACAAGTTGAATCTTTCCAAACTCTCACTCGTTCTCGATACATTGACTGTGGGCTGTTGGTGGGTCCGCTGAACAGATTATCCCAAGGTGTGAAGTTAATTTCGAAACATAGCCAAAATTTCAAAACACGGTGAGTCATAGTCTCTTTGATTGTTTCCAAAACACAGTCAAATTTTGAGGCATGCATATTCTAGGAAGAAGTTGAATCTTGCCAAAAAACTCTCACTAGTTCTTGATACATTTACTGCCTGGTGGGTCCACTAAATAGATTATCACAAGGTGTGAAGTTAATTTCGAAACACAACCAAAATTTCAAAACACGGTGAGTCATAGCCTCTTTGGTTGTTTACAAAACATGGTCAAATTTCGAGGCATGCATATTCTTAGCAAGAAGTTGAATCTTTCCAAACAACTCTCACTCATTCTCGATACATTGACTGCCTGGTAGGTCCACTGAACATATTATGGCAAGGTGTGAAGTTAAGTTCAAAACATAGACAAAATTTCAAAACCCGATGAGTCTTAGTATCTTTGGTTGTTTTCAAAACACGGTCAAATTTCTAGGCATGCATATTCTTAGCTACAAGTTGAATCTTTCCAAACTCTGACTCGTCTCGATACATTGACTGGCTGGTGGTGGGTACATTGTGAAGGAAATATGCCCTGAGAGGCAATAATAAAGTTGTTATTATGTATTCCTTGGATATGATAGATATTTATTTTGCATGCTATAATTGTATTGATAGGAAACGTCAATACATGTGTGTTTAATAAACATAAAGGATTCCTAGTTATGCCTCTCTTATAGACTAGCTTGTTGATTAACAAAATGATCAAGGTTTCCTGATCATGGACATTGGATGTTGTTAATAACAAGGTCACAACATTTGTGAAATGATGTGATGAACATTCATCCAAAGTATAGCATTACGATCAAGTCATTATGTTTATATTGCTATAACATCATACGAAGTAGTCTTAGTCCTAAGACCATGAGATCATGTTAATTGCTAACACCGGAAGAGTTTCTTGATAACATCAAACGTCACACCGTAACAGAGTGACTATAAAGGTGGGTTCAGTGCTATGAAGGTGTTATGTTGAGGCTCATGGATCAAGAGTGGAATTTGTCAATCCCGATGACAGATAGATATACTCTGGACCCTCTCGGTGATATCACATTAAGATAACTTGCAAGCAAGTGATGTGATCACTAGAATGTTATATCACGGGAACGAGAAAAGAGTCCATGTCGGTAACGAGATCAAACTAGGTATTTGGATACCAATGATCTAATCTCGGACATGTATTATATCATGAGACAAAGGGATTAAATTACTAGCGTTAAAGGTTCTCACGATCACAGAAGTCATCATTGAATGTGCAGGAGTCAGTATGGATCTCCAGGTCCCGCTTCTGATTATTGATCTGAGAGGAGCCTCAATCATGTCTGCATTATTCGCGAACCGTAGGGTGACACACTTAACGGTTGCCGGACACCATTTAGGAGCACATATGTTCCAGACAAAGGGTTTGGAAAGCGCAGGAAATGTTTCAATAGAACCAGGAATTGTTTCGATAGAAACCAGAATTGTTTCGGCTGAAATTGCAGAAAGTGGTTCTGCAAGTGATATTGAAATGTTGCAAGGGGTTTTATGTGAATGTTTGTTAATTAAAGTCATTAACAAAATTCTGAATAAAATAAATAAAAGAGTTTTATTAAATTGATAGTTGCATTTAATTTGGTGGAAATTAAATACATTCGAGTGGGATTTTGGGTGGAGGCCATGTTTATGTGAGTGGAGGTTCACCACATGAATGAAGGAGGGGAGGAGTCCCCCCCTCATGCGCCGGATATGGGAGGGGAGGGTCTCCCTCCCTCCTATATAAAGCCCCCTCTCCCCTCTCACAAAACACACCTCCTCGTGAAGGATCTCTCTCCCCCTCTAGATATTTCCCATGGCCTCGAATTAGCGAGGTACATGTTCCTGGTGGCCTTGTGTCTGGAAGGAGTTGCTGCTTCCGCTGATTCGCTAGAGCGAGGAGATGGAGGTTGTCCGGTGGCTTGGACGTGTGTGCGAGGACAGATGCGCTGCTGATTTCTGGCGCTCGGACTTCCACACGATCTTGAGATCGGCAAGCGTATGACTACATCAACCATGAGTTCCTACTCATTAACAAAACTCGTTGTCTTCGAGGGTAAGTTCTCCATGGATGTATGTCCACCCGTTGCTCTGTATCTAGTAGATAAATCTTGGCGTATAGTTCTGATCGTAGGAATATTTTTTGTTTTCCATGTTGCGGACCCAGCAGTGGTATTAGAGCCTGATCTATGCATAGGTGCTTTGTACGGGTAGTACACATATGTTTATATGTGGGTGATGATGATCATGTTATTGCATCTTCTATGTACTTTGGATATTGGTGGCATAGTGGGATGAAGCGGCCCGGACCAACCTAACATGTCATCGTACATGAGACCGGTTCCACGACTGACATGCAACTAGTTTTGCGTAAGTGGCTAGCGGGTGGCTGTCTCTCCTACTATAGTCAATATCTAATTTACAACAAGTTGCTAATAACTTGGTTATCCTCGTTGTGGTTCATGTTCGTAGGTAAGAACGGTTCTATCTCCGAAAGCCCTAAGCCACGTAAAACTTGCAATTGAAAAATTAGAGGCGTCTAGTTTAGATCGTTGTTGGGCTAGTGTCTTGATATGGTATTGTTGTAAGTAGATGTATGATAGATACTCTTACAACTCACTTAACGTGTAAGTTCCATAGACCTTGGCCTTACACACAAAGGAATGATAAAGATCATACCACGATGCAAATGATAGACATCAAATGCATGGACAATATCATCTCACTTCACACATTAGATGTTAGCATCTTATATTGCTAGTTTGGTGCTTTTGGTAGCATTATAAGATGATCCCTCGTTTAGATATCAAGATAAAATGTGTTCTTCCTTAAGTATGCACCATTTTGTGGATCGTGTTTTGAGGCATCACGTGATGATCGGGTGTTTTCAACTCTACGCTTTCATACAACAAGTGTAAGACAGTTTTACACACGCTTACTTGGCGAGCCTAGCATGTACAGACATGACCTCAGAACACGGACCGAAAGTTTAACCATGAGTCATATAGTTGATATGATGCCCATATAGATGCTCGCCTTTGAAGCTACACCAACTCACGTGATGATATAGTTGATATGATTCCTATTGACTTAGGCATACATTGTGTTCTCGAATCTCTGCCACCTAGATACAAGAGCTTCGTGATGAACTATAATATGCAGGGCATGAAGAAGTCTCTTCCCGAGCTTCTGTCAATGCTTAAGATTGCAGAAGTGGAGATTAGGAAAGAACATCTAGTGTTGATGATCAACAAGACCATCGGTTTCAAGAAGGACAAGAAAGGCAAGTAGAAGGGAAATAAGGGCAGCAAATATGTTGTCGCACCTGAAAAGAAACCCTGAGCTGGCCCTAAGTCTGACACCGAGTGTTACTATTGCAAGGCGACTGGCCATTAGAAGCGCAACTGCCCCAAGTATTTGGCGGACAAGAAGGCCGACAAGGCTAACAAAGGTATATGTGATATACATGTTATTGATGTGTACTTGACTAGTACTCGAAGTAGCACCTGGGTATTTGATACGGGATCGGTTGCTAATATATGTAACTCGGTTTAGGGGCTACGGAACAAGCGACAACTAGCAAGGGATGAGGTCACGATGCGGGTCGGCAATGGATCAAGAGTTGATGTGATCACCGTCGGAACGCTGCCTCTCCATATGCCGTCGGGATTAGTTATAAACCTAAATAATTATTTGGTGCATGCACTGATTATGAACATTGTATCCGGACCGTGTTTGATGCAAAGTGGTTATTCGTTTAAGTTTGAAAACAATGGTTGTTTGATTTATATGAATAATATCTTTTATGGTCATGCACCTGTGTTGAATGGTTTACTTCAGTTGGATCTCGATAGTAGTATTACGCATATTCATAATGTTGATGTTGCTAAAAGGATTAAGCTTGATAATGATATATCTGCATATATGTGGAACTGCCGTCTAGGTCATATTGGCGTTAAACGCATGAAGAAACTCCATTCTGATGGACTTTTGGAATCACTTGATTTTGAATCATTTGATACATGTGAGCCATGCCTTATGGGAAAGATGACTAGAACGCCGTTTTCCGGTTCAATGGAACCGATGACAGATTTATTGGAAATCATACATACTGATGTGTGTGGACCAATGAGTGTGTCGGTGCGAGGTGGATATCGTTATTTTGTTACTTTCACGGATGATTTGAGTAGATACGGGTATATCTATTTCATGAAACATAAGTCTGAAACCTTTGAAAAGTTCAAGGAATTTCAGAATGAAGTTGAAAATCATCGTAACAGAAAGATCAAATTTCTACGGTCTGACCATGGAGGAGAGTATCTTAGTTACGAGTTTAGCACACATATGAAAGACTGTGGAATAGTTTCACAGCTCACGCTTGCCGGAACACCACAACGTAATGGTGTGTCGGAACGTCGTAATCGTACTTTATTGGATATGGTTCGATCTATGATGTCTCTGACTGACTTCCCACTGTCATTTTGGGGTTATCCACTACAAACCGCTGCATTCACTTTAAATAGGGCACCATCTAAATCCGTTGAAAAGACACCGTATGAATTTTGGTTTGGAAACAAACCTAAGCTGTCATTTCTTTAAGTTTGGGGATGCGATGTTTATGTGAAGAAACTTCAACCGGATAAACTCGAACCCAAAGCGGAAAAATGCTTCTTCATAGGATACCCTAAGGAAACGATTGGGTATACCTTCTATCACAGATCCGAGGGCAAGGCCCTTGTTGCCAAGAATGGATCTTTTCTTGAGAAGGAGTTTCTCGCGAAAGGTGTGAGTAGTCGGAAGGTAGAACTCGACGAGGTTATTGAACCTTCTCTTCATGAAATGGAGAGTAGCACAACATGGAAGTTGTTTCGGAGTTGACTTCACCTAATGAAGAGAGATCTAATGATATTGATCATGAAACTCTGAAAGACGACACTACCGAACCTCGCAGGTCAAGCAGGACACGTGCAGCTCATGAACTATACGGCAATCCTGTTATGAATTTCATGATGGATGAAATAAATGACCCTGCGACGTATGAAGAAGTGACGATGAGCCCTGATTCCAACAAATGGCTAGAAGCCATGAAATCCGAGATGGAATCCATGTACGAAAACCAGGTTTGGACCTTGGTGGACTTACCTCACGATCGGAAGGCCGTTGAGAATAAATGGATTTTCAAAAGAAAAACTGATGTTGATGGTAATGTAACCATCTATAAGGCTCAACTTGTCACAAAGGGGTTTGGACAAATTCAAGGAGTTGACTACGATGAGACATTCTCTCCCGTAGCGATGCTTAAGTCGGTTAGGATTATGATAGCAATTGCTACATTTTTCGATTATGAAATATGGCACATGGATGTCAAAACTGCGTTCCTCAATGGTAATATTGAAGAAGAGTTGTATATGATACAACCTAAGGGTTTTGTCGATCCTAAGGATGCTGATAAGGTATGCAAACTTCAGCGATCCATCTATGGACTGAAGCAAGCATCCCGGAGTTGGAATCTCCGCTTTGATGAGGTGATCAAAGAGTTCGGATTTGTCCAAACTTATGGAGAGGCTTGTATTTACAAGAAAGTGAGTAGGAGCAATGTGGCATTTCTAATATTATATGTGGATGACATATTATTGATTGGAAATGATATAGATCTTTTAAACAGTGTTAAACGTTATCTAAACAGCAAATTTTCGATGAAGGACCTTGGTAAAGCTTCATATATATTGGGCATTAATATCTATAGAGATAGATCAAGACGCCTAATTGGGCTATCGTAGAGTATAGACCTTGATAAGATATTAAAGAAGTTTAATATGGACGGAAGTAAGAAGGGGTTCTTACCTATGTTGCAAGCCAAGACATTGAGTAAGACTCAAAGTCCGGCTACGGTGGAAGAAAGAGAGATAATGGATAAGATCCCCTATGCCTCAGCCATAGGCTCTATAATGTACGCCATGCTATGTACAAGACTGGATGTGGCACATGCTATTAGTTTGACTAGTAGATACCAATCCGATCCAGGTTCGGAACACTAGATAGTGGTCAGGAATATCCTTAAGTACTTGAGAAGAACTAAGGATATGTTTCTTCTATACGGAGGTGAAGAAGAGCTAGTCGCTAAGTGTTATGTTGATGCTAGCTTTGACACTGATCCGGATGACTCTAAGTCTCAATCCAGATACGTATTTGTCTTGAACGAAGTAGCAGTTAGTTGGAGGAGTTCCAAACAACCTATGGTGGTTGGATCAACGACAGAGGCGGAATATGTTGCTGCTTCAGAAACGGCACAGGAAGCGGTTTGGATGAAGGAGTTCATAACGGAACTAGGTGTGGTTCCTAGTGCGTTGGACCCAATGGTGATCTATTGTGACAACAATGGAGCCATAGCCAACTCCAAGGAACCAAGGTCTCACAATAATTCCAAGCATATTAAGCGCCGGTTTCACTCCATCCGCGAGCAAGTCAAGGATGGAGATATAAAGATTTGTAAAGTGCACACGGACCTGAATGTAGCAGATCCGTTAACTAAAGTTATCCCTAGGGCAAAACATGATCAACACCAGAACTCCATGGATGTTAGATTTATCACTATGTGAGCTAGATTATTGTCTCTAGTGCAAGTGGGAGACTAAAGGAAATATGCCCTGAGAGGCAATAATAAAGTTGTTATTATGTATTCCTTGTATATGATAGATATTTATTTTGCATGCTATAACTGTATTGATAGGAAACGTCAATACATGTGTGTTTAATAAACAAAAAGGATTCCTAGTTATGCCTCTCTTATAGACTAGCTTATTGATTAACAAGATGATCAAGGTTTCCTAATCATGGACATTGGATGTTGTTAATAACAAGGTCACAACATTTGTGAAATGATGTGATGAACATTCATCTGAAGTATAGAATTATGATCAATTCATTATGTTTATATTGCCATAACATCATACAAAGTAGTCTTAGTCCTTAGACCATGAGATCATGTTAATTGCTAACACCAGAAGAGTATCTTGATAACATCAAACGTCACACCGTAACAGGGTGACTATAAAGGTGGGTTCAGTGTTATGAAGGTGTTATGTTAAGGCTCATGGATCAAGAGTGGAATTTTTCAATCCCGATGATGGATAGATATACTCTGGGCCCTCTCGGTGATATCACATTAAGATAGCTTGCAAGCAAGTGATGTGATCACTAGAATGTTATATCACGGGAACAAGAAAAGAGTGCATGTCGATAACGAGATCAAACTAGGTATTTGGATACCGATGATCGAATCTCGAACATGTATTATATCATGAGACAAAGGAATTAAATTACTAGCGTTAAAGGTTCTCACGATCATAGAAGTCATCGTTGAATGTGCAGGAGTCAGTATCGATCTCCAGGCCCCGCTTCTAATTATTGATCTGAGAGGAGTCTCAATCATGTCTGCATTATTCGCGAACCGTAGGGTGACACACTTAAGGGTTTCCGGACACCATTTAGGAGCACATATGTTCTAGACAAAAGGTTTGCAAAGCGCAGGGAATGTTTCGATAGAAACCGGAATTGTTTCGGGTGAAATTGCAGAAAGTGGTTCTGCATGCGATATTGAAATGTTGCAAGGGGTTTTATGTGATTGTTTGTTAATTAAACTAATTAACAAATTCTGAATAAAATAAATAAAATAGCTTTATTAAATTGAGAGTTGCATTTAATTTGGAGGAAATTAAATACATGTGAGTGGGATTTTGGGTGGAAACCATGTTTATGTGAGTGGAGGTTCACCACATGAATGAAGGAGGGGAGGAGCCCCCCCTCATGCGCCGGCTATGGGAGGGGAGGGGTCTCCCTCCCTCCTATATAAAGCCCCCCTCTCCCCTCTCACAAAACACACCTCCTCGTGAAGGATATGTCTCCCCCTCTAGATATTTCCCCAAGGTCTCAGATTAGCGAGATACATGTTCGCGGTGGCCTTGCATCTGGAAGGAGTTGCTACTTCTGCTGATTTGCTGGAGCGAGGAGGTGGAGGTTGTCCGGTGGCTTGGACGTGTGTGCGAGGACGGATGCGCTGCTGATTTGCGACGCTCGGACTTCCACAGGATCTTGAGATCGGCAAGCATACGACTACATCAACCACGAGTTCCTACTCGTTAACAAAACTCGTTGTCTTTGAGGGTAAGTTCTCCATGGATGTATGTCCACTCGTTGCTCTGTATCTAGTAGATAAATCTTGGCGTATATTTCTAGGAATTTTTTTTGTTTTTTATGCTGCAAAGCCAACACATTGAACAGATTTTCGAAAGGTGTGAAGTTAATTTCAAAACACAGTCAAAATTTCAAAACACGGTGAGTCATAGTCTCTTTGATTATTTTCAAAACACGATCAAATTTCAAGGCATGCATATTCTTAGCAAGAAGTTGAATCTTTCCAAACTTTCACTCGTTCTCGATACATTAACTGCCTGGTGGTGGGTCCACTAAACAGATTATCGCAAGGTGTGAAGTTAATTTCAAAACACAGCCAAAATTTCAAAACACGGTGAGTCATAGTCTCTTTGGTTGTTTCCAAAACACGGTCAAATTTTGAGGCATGCATATTCTTAGCAAGAAGTTAAATCTTTCCAAACAACTCTCACTCGTTCTCGATACATTGACTTCCTTGTGGGTCCACTGAACAGATTATGGCAAGGTGTGAAGTTAATTTCGAAACACAGCCAAAATTTCAGAACACGGTGAGTCATAGTTTCTTTGGTTCTTTTCAAAACACGGTCAAATTTCTAGGAATGCATATTCTTAGCAAGAAGTTGAATTTTGCCAAACAACTCTCACTCGTTCTCGATACATTGACTGCCTGGTGGGTCCACTTAACAGATTATGGCAAGGTGTGAAGTTAATTTTTAAACACAGCCAAAATTTCAGAACACGGTGAGTCATAGTCTGTTTGGTTGCTTTCAAAACACGGTCAACTTTCTAGGCATGCATATTCTCAGCAAGAAGTTGAATCTTTCCAAACTCTCACTCCTCTCGATACATTGACTACCTGGTGGTGGGTGCACTGAACATATTTTCGCAAGTTGTGAAGTTCATTTTGAAACACGGGCAAAATTTCAAAACACGGTGAGTCATAGTGTCTTTGATTGTTTTCAAAACACGGTCAAAATTTCTAGGCATGCATATAATTTAGCAAGAAGTTGAATCTTTCCAAACTCTCACTCGTTCTCGATACAATGACTGCGGCCTGGTGGTGGGTCCACTGAACAGATTATCGCAAGGTGTGAAGTTAATTTTGAAACACAGCCAAAATTTCAAAACATGGTGAGTCAAAGTTTCTTTGATTGTTTCCAAAACACGGTCAAATTTCGAGGAAGATATATTTTTGTAAGAAGTTGAATCTTGACAAACAACTCTCACTCGTTCTCGATAAATTGACTGCCTAGTGTGTCCACTAAACAGATTATCACAAGGTGTGAAGTTAATTTCGAAACACAGCCAAAATTTGTAAACACGGTGAGTCATAGTCTCTATGGTTGTTTCAAAAACATGGGAAAATTTTGAGGCATGCATATTCTTAGCAAGAAGTTGAATCTTTCCAAACAACTCTCACTCGTTCTCAATACATTGGCTGCCTGGTGGGTCCACTGAACAGATTATGGCAAGGTGTGAAGTGAATTTCAAAACACAGCCAAAATTTCAGAACACGATGAGTCATAGTCTCTTTTGTTGTTTTCAAAACACGGTCAAATTTCTGGGCATGCATATTCTTAGCAAGAAGTTGAATCTTTCCAAACTCTCACTCGTCTCGATACAATGACTACCTGGTGGTGGGTCCACTTAATAGATTTTCACAAGGTGTGAAGTTAATTTCGAAACACGGGCTCAATTTCAAAACACAGTGAGTCATAGTCTCTTTGATTATTTTCAAAACACGGTAAAATTTCTTGGCATGCATATTCCTAGCAACAATTTGAATCTTTCCAAACTCTCACTCGTTCTCAATACATTAACTATGGCTTGGTGGTCGGTCCACTGAACAGATTATTGCAAGGTGTGAATTTAATTTGGAGACCCAGCCAAAATTTCAAAACACGGTGAGTCATAGTCTCTTCGATTGTTTCCAAAACACGATCAAATTTCTAGGCATGCCTATGCTTAGCAAGAAGTTCAATCTTGGCAAACAACTCTAACTCGTTCTCAATACATTGATTGCCTGGTGGGTCCACTAAATGGATTGTTGCAAGGTGTGGAGTTAATTTCGAAACACAGCCAAAATTTCAAAACACGGTGAGTCATAGTCTCTTTGGTTGTTTCCAAAACACGGTCAAATTTTGAGGCATGCATATTCTTAGCAAGAAGTTAAATCTTTCCAAACAACTCTCACTCGTTCTCGATACATTGACTTCCTTGTGGGTCCACTGAACAGATTATGGCAAGGTGTGAAGTTAATTTCGAAACACAGCCAAAATTTCAGAACACGGTGAGTCATAGTTTCTTTGGTTCTTTTCAAAACACGGTCAAATTTCTAGGAATGCATATTCTTAGCAAGAAGTTGAATTTTGCCAAACAACTCTCACTCGTTCTCGATACATTGACTGCCTGGTGGGTCCACTTAACAGATTATGGCAAGGTGTGAAGTTAATTTTTAAACACAGCCAAAATTTCAGAACACGGTGAGTCATAGTCTGTTTGGTTGCTTTCAAAACACGGTCAACTTTCTAGGCATGCATATTCTCAGCAAGAAGTTGAATCTTTCCAAACTCTCACTCCTCTCGATACATTGACTACCTGGTGGTGGGTGCACTGAACATATTTTCGCAAGTTGTGAAGTTCATTTTGAAACACGGGCAAAATTTCAAAACACGGTGAGTCATAGTGTCTTTGATCATCAAAACACGGTCAAATTTCTAGGCATGCATATTCTTAGCAACAAGTTGAATCTTTCCAAACTATCACTCGTTCTCGATACATTGACGGTGGCCTCGTGGTGGGTGCATTGAATAGATTATCGCAAGGTGTGTAGGTAATTTTCAAACACAGCCAAAATTTCAAAACACGGTGAGTAATAGTCCCTTTGATTGTTTCCAAAACATGGTCAAATTTGAAGGCATGCATATTCTTAGCAAGAAGTTGAATCTTGCCAAACAACTCTCACTTGTTCTCGATACATTGACTACCTGGTGGGTCCACTAAACAAATTATCGCAGGGTGTGAAGTTAATTTCGAAACATAGCCAAAATTTCAAAACACGGTGAGTCATAATCTCTATGTTTGTTTCCAAAACACAGTTAAATTTCTAGGCATGCGTATTCTTAGCAAGAAGTTAAATCTTTCCAAACTCTCACTCATCTCGATACATTGACTGCCTAGTGGTGGGTCCACTAAACAGATTATCGCAAGGTGTGAAGTTAATTTCAAAACACGGCCAAAATTTCAAAACATGGTGAGTCATAGTCCGTTTGATTGTTTCCAAAGCACGGTCAAATTTCAAGGCATGCATATTCTTAGCAAGAAGTTGAATCTTGCCAAACAACTCTCACTCGTTCTCGATACATTGACTACCTGGTGGGTCCACTAAACAAATTATCGCAAGGTATGAAGTTAATTTCGAAACACAGCCAAAATTTCAGAACACAGTGAGTCATAGTCTCTTTGGTTGTTTTCAAAACACGGTCAAATTTCAAGGCATGCATATTCTTAGCAAGAAGTTGAATCTTTCCAAACTCTCACTTATCTGGATACATTGACTCCCTGCTGGTGGGTCCAGTAAACAGATTATCGCAAGGTGTGAAGTTAATTTCAAAACACAGCCAAAATTTCAAAACACGGTGAGTTATAGTCTCTTTGGTTGTTTTCAAAACACGGTAAAATTTCTAGGCATGCATATTCTTAGCAAGAAGTTGAATGTTTCCAAACTCTCACTCATCTCGATACAATGAGTGCCTAGTGGTGGGCCCACTGAACAGATTTTTGCAAGGTGTGAAATTAATTTTGAAACACGGGCAAAATTTCAAAACACGGTCAGTCATAGTCTCTTTGATTATTTTTAAAACACGGTCAAATTTCTAGGCATGCATATTCTTAGCAAGAAGTAGAATCTTTCCAAACTCTCACTCCTCTCGATACATTGACTGCCTGGTGCTGGGTGCACTGAACATATTTTCGCAAGTTGTAAGTTCATTTTGAAACACGGGCTAAATTTCAAAACACGGTGAGTCATAGTGTCTTTGATCATACTCAAAACACGATCAAATTTATAGGCATGCATATTCTTAGCAACAAGTTGAATCTTTCCAAACTATCACGTGTTCTCGATACATCGACTGTGGCCTAGTGGTGGGTGCATTGAAAAGATTATCGCAAGGTGTGAAGTCAATTTCAAAACATAGCCAAAATTTCAAAACACGGTGAGTAATAGTCCCTTTGATTGTTTCCAAAACATTGTCAAATTTCAAGGCATGCATATTCTTAGCAAGAAGTTGAATCTTGCGAAACAACTCTCACTTGTTCTCGATACATTGACTACCTGGTGGGTCCACTAAACTAATTATCGCAAGGTGTGAAGTTAATTTCGTAACATAGCAAAAAATTTCAAAACACGGTGAGTCATAGTCTCTATGTTTGTTTCCAAAACACTGTTAAATTTCTAGGCATGCGTAATCTTAGCAAGAAGTTGAATCTTTCCAAACTCTCAGTCATCTCGATACATTGACTGCCTAGTGGTGGGTCCACTGAACAGATTATCGCAAGGTGTGAAGTTAATTTCGAAACACAGCCAAAATTTCAAAACACGGTGAGTCATAGTCCGTTTGATTGTTTCCAAAACACGGTCAAATTTCAAGGCATGCATATTCTTAGCAAGAAGTTGAATCTTGCCAAACAACTCTCACTCGTTGTCGATACATTGACTACCTGGTGGGTCCACTAAACAAATTATCGCAAGGTGTGAAGTTAATTTTGAAACACAGCCAAAATTTCAGAACATAGTGAGTCATAGTCTCTTTTGTTGTTTTCAAAACACGGTCAAATTTCAAGGCATGCATATTCTTAGCAAGAAGTTGAATCTTTCCAAACACTCACTCATCTGGATACATTGACTCCCTGCTGGTGGGTTCACTAAATAGATTATCGCAAGGTGTGAAGTTAATTTCAAAACACAGCCAAAATTTCAAAACACGGTGAGTCATAGTCTCTTTGGTGTTTTCAAAACACGGTCACATTTCTAGGCATGCATATTCTTAGCAAGAAGTTGAATGTTTCCAAACTCTCACTTGTCTCGATATAATGAGTACCTAGTGGTGGGTCCACTGAACAGACTTTCGCAAGGTTTGAAATTAATTTTGAAACACGGGCAAAATTTCAAAACACGGTCAGTCATAGTCTCTTTGATTATTTTTAAAACACGATCAAATTTCTAGGCATGCATATTCTTAGCAAGAATTTGAATCTTTCCAAACTCTCACTTGTTCTCGATACATTAACTGCCTGGTGGTGGGTACAGTGAATAGCTACGACACTTTATGATCTGGAGAGCTTTCTCTGAAGGGACTCGGGGCTACGCTCTCCTTCCCCTACTAGCATCGGTCCATCGTGTTGTGTATCCAACCACAGACTATGGAGAGAAGGCAACACCCCGTTCTACGGAACTTTCTGATCCGGAGAGCTTTCTCTGAAGGGACTCGGGGCTACGCTCTCCTTCCCCTACTAACATCGGTCCAGCGTGTTGCGTATCCTACCACAGACTGTGGAGAGAAGGCAACACCCCGTTCTACGACACTTTCTGATCCGGAGAGCTTTCTCTAAAGGGACTCAGATATCGCAAGGTGTGAAGTTAATTTCGAAACGCAACCAAAATTTCAAAACACGGTGAGTCATAGTCTCTTTGGTTGTTTTCAAACCACGGTGAAATTTCTTGGCATGCATATCTTTAGCAAGAAGTTGAATCTTCCAAACTCTCACTCATCTCGATACATTGACTGCCTAGTGGTGGGTCCATGATACATTGCAAATGTATCTATAATTTTTGATGTTCCATGCTTGGTTTTATCTACTTTCTTATGTTTTGTCCACACTTTGGAGTACTTTTCATATGATTTCTTGAACTAACCTATTAACAAGAGCCACAATGCCAGCTGCCTGTTTTCTGATGTTTTTGGTTCTAGGAAAGTCATAAAATGAATATTCTCGGAATTGGACCAGACAAAAGAAAAAGTTGATATTTTCCCGGAAGACTCACGGAGCCAGAAGGAGAGTCGGAGAGGGGCCACAGGGTGGCCACACCACCCCATGGCGCAGGTCCCCCAGGCCGCGCCAAGGCATGCTGTGGGCCCCTTGGCCGCCCACCGACCTTGCCCTCTGGCCTATAAGAAGCCTCCCGAGGCATAAACCCTAGATCGTCAAGCCTCCAGCCACGAAAAGTTCCACAGCGCCGCCGTCACCAAAGGGGAGATTCGGGGGACAGAAAGTCTCTATTTCGGTACCCTGCCGGGACGGGGAAGTGCCCCCGGAGCCATCTCCATCGATCTCCACCACCATTTCCATCACCATTGCTGATTCCCATGATGAGGAGGGAGTAGTTCTCTCTCGAGGCTAAGGGTTCTATTGGTAGCTATGTATTCATCTCTCTCTCTTTATGCGTGATCATATTGTGATCATGAGCTTGTAATCTATAGGTCTACCTTGCTACTCAAGTGCTTTAATAGATCTATGCTCTCCCCATGTGTGTGAAAGTGATAGCGTGCTCACCATGGTGGCACTTAGGCTAGAGATTACAAATACTTGTTATGAGTTATATTTGGAGTTGGATGTCTTTATGAAATTGTGGTGTTTGTTGGCACTTAGGCCATGTTTCTAAGCATTGATACACCGTTTGCTAATAGATATGTTACATGTTTGCTTGCTTCCATCTTTATTTCAGTTTTGCTTTAGTCTTTTCCACGCCATCAAGCTATTTTTTATCACTTATAATTATCCATACCACTTGTATTTCAATATCTCTTCGCCGAACTAGTGCACCTATAACCTAACAAGTGTATTGGGTGTGTTGGGGACACAAGAGACTTCTTGTCTCTTGATTGCAGGGTTGCTTGAGAGGGAATACCTTTGACCACTTCCTCCCTGAGTTCGATAAACCTTGGGTGATCCACTTAAGGGAAAACTTGCTGCTGTTCTAGAAACCTCTGCACTTGGAGGCCCAACAACTGTCTACAAGAATAGAAGTGCGTAGACATCAAGCTATTTTCTGGCGCCGTTGCCGGGGAGGTAAGGTCAAAGGTACTCACATCCTCCGGTGTGAGTGCTCGAAGTTATTTCCTTTAGATTCTGCAATTTTGTCTTTTTGTTTCTTGTTTTCACTAGTTAGGCTTAATAGAAAACAACAACAAAAATAGAGAGCTTTATAGTATTTATCTTGAGTTAGGACATGGAGTGTTTGAAGAGAAAATTAAAAAAACCTATGGAACTTTATTTGCATGCTAATAGCAATGTTGTTAGTATGAATTCTTTGGACACCATTATTGCTAATGCTATGGAAAATGTCGTTGTATTGGGAACGGCAGTACCTGAGGAGGTTAGATAGAGGTGTGGGGACTAGCAGGGAAGCTATCGACGGCGTCCGCATGCGAGATTGGATACAAGCGAGCGTAGCGGGACGCAAGAAGTACCTAGGTTCAGGGCCCTCGTGATGAGGTAAAACCCCTACTCCTACCGGATCTGACTATGTGGAATACACGAACTACGAGTGCTCCTCGAGCTGTATCTGCTAGCCACTGCCTTAAATGCTATATACCAACCGTCTATCTGTCTAGTGTGTATGCGCGTGTGTGTGCGTCTGGGAGTGAGCTAGCTAGCAGAGAGCTAGCTCTCTCTGTGTGTATCGATTGATGGATGCCTCAATGAGTGAATGAATGAGCGTGTGTCCCTCTGAGAAGGAGGCCCTCCCTTGGTGCCTTATATTGAGGCCCAAGGGACAAAGGTGGGACCCGCTGCCTAACTGGTACTATTCCCTATGTCATCCGATTGAGTAGTACATAGTGCTACACTATTTGTTACATCATCTGATAAAGCAGTGTACTGGGTCTTGTCGATGTCTTCTCATACGTAAGCCTCTGGGAATCCAATGTGCTGGTGGGTAGCGATCTGGAGTAGTAGCTGGTCCTGATCGCTGGAATCCAATCCTGGACTGATCGATGGAGCTGGAGGAGTAGCCGACTGGAGCGAGGGAGCCAGCCAGGACAGACGTGGTCGCTCCCTGGTCGCGATGGCATCGATCCGGCCAGGAGGAGGCCCAGCCGGGGGCGAGCGTCGCGGCCCACCCGGGCGCTGGGGAAGAGGCGACCCAGCCGGGCGGGGGGAGGTGGCGCCCAGCCGGGTAGGGGCAGGTGCGGCCCAGCCGGGGCGCGCGAGGCCTAGCCGGGGAGGTCGGCCCAGCCGGGCGGGGTGAGCCAGCCCAGGCGGGGGCCAGGCTAGGGGCAGCCCAGGCGAGGCAGGGGCGAGGCGGACCGGCTGGGGCGGCCCAGCCGGAAGGAGAAGGTGGCGGGCCGGCTTGGAGAGGAGGCCCAGCCGGAAGTAGTGTAGCAGGCCGGCTGGAAGCTCCTAGTCGGCCCAAGATGTCCTGGGATGCCATTTTCTTTATTTCTGCTGCCGTTTTCCCTTTTTATCTGTATTTGCACGCTCCTTGGGGTACCCGGGGATAATCCCCCTGACAGAAAAGTCTAAGCTTGGGGAAGCTAGTTTTTATGAAAATGATCTTTTTAGTTCCCCAGGTTTGGAAGATAGCTATTTTATTGCTTATGATGATACTACATCTCCAATATATGATGATTACAATAATGAATATGATATTTTCAGTCCACCTACTATTGAGGAGAAAATTAATTATGATTACAATATGCCTCCTATATTTGATGATTATGGTGATGAGAATAATAATGATAGCTATTTTGTTGAATTTGCTCCCACTACGATTAATAAGAATGACTATGTTTATGTGGAGAGTATTAATTCTTTTATGCATGTGGCTCATGATAAGAATGTTTTATGTGATAGTTATATTGTTAATTTTATTCATGATGCTACTGAAAGTTATTATGAGAGAGGGAAACATGGTTTTATGTGTCTCAACAATTTTAAGTTTCCCTTCTTTATGTTGAAAATTTTGAAGTTGCACTTGTTTTCCTTTCCTATGCTTGTTGCTTTATGCTTTCATGACTTGTTTCTTTACAAGATTATTTTGCATAGGAAGTGAGTTAGACTTAAATGTGCTTTGAATTTGCTTCTTGATGCTCTCTTTCACTTCAATTCATATTTCTTATGTGAGCATCTTCTCAAACTATCATGCCTAACTTAAAGGCGTTAAAGAAAAGTACTTATTGGGAGATAAACCAAAAGTTTTAGATGATTCTTGGAAGTTATTACCTCTGTAATAACCGCTCCTAATCCTTTTTATTTGCTTTTTGTGCCAAGAGTAACCTCTAATGAGAGAGAAGTAATGCTTGGGAAAGTTGCTGTCCCGAAACAGATTTATGTGCTTCACCGTAAAAATTCGTGAAAAATCTTTGAATGTAGTTTTGAGGCGTGCAATTTTGTGCTTCTGCCCCAGGTTGTTATATAACTTTCGTTAGTTCAACACTTTTTGATTGGAGCAACAGAAGGTCTTCGAAAAAATTCGTCTTTCCCTGCTGGTCTGTTTTGACAGATTTCTGCCATTTTTTGCATTTGCTTCTTGTTGGTTCCTTTTTGAGTTCTTTTGGGGAATTGAGCTTTTTGAGGGAAGCTACAGTATCTAGTGTTCTAATGGAAGTTTATTTGGTGTTAGAACTGAACCTTAAGACCTTTTATTTTGAGTGTACTAATGTTGCTAATAAAGATTGTGTGAAGTTTTGTATGAAGGAAAATTTTCAGGTGTATGGAAGGAATGAGTAATGAGATGAAGAATGGACTAAAGCTCAAGCTTGGGGATGCCACGCGTGTCACCCCAAGAAATATCCAAGAAGTACAAGCATCAAAGCTTGGGGATGCCCAAGGCATCCCCTTCTTCATCAATAAAAATCCCAGGTTTCTTCCAAACGCTTCATTTTTATTGTTTCATGCATAGTTGTGTTGTTCTTGGAGCGTCTTCTTTTTCGTTTTCGTTTTGTTTTTTCGTTTGCTTAGTTTTCTGAATAAATTGGTTGGACCCCCTCTTTCATACATTGATTTCAAATAGTTTGGTTTGGATTGGAAAAGAGTAGGAAAGTTCATGCTTAAGTGGTAAAAGGAGCTTGTTTTTGACTGTGGCCCATGCTTTGTCATGCCATGCTTGATACTGTTTTGGCTTTATGCTTAGTATTCTTTGCTATAGCATGACTTGTTATAAACAATTGAGATCGCTTAATGTGCCTTGGATGAATCATGCGTTGTTTTAGCATATTAAATCATAGTATAGTGGTATTCTCCTTTGATGCTTTATTTGGGTTGACTTGGCACATGCTCACACCATGTTCTAACTATCTCAAGTCCCCATAGCTTTATGATCCTTTAGTTTTCAACTTGTAGTATCACTTTATGCTTTGATCAATGATGTTTTGTCACTCTGCATGATTATGGCCATTATTTCTCTCTTAGTTTGTCGCTCCCAGTCTTTTGCCAGCCTCCACAACCAATTATGAGTTCCACTCATGCATCCAACTCCCTAAACCAAGTTATTCCAAAGAGTCCACCATACCTACCTACTTTCTTATGCTATTCCAAGTATATTCATGCTTTTGTCCACCATACCTAGGCCTTGTTTCTGAGCATTGATACACCGTTTGCTAATAAAATCTGTTACATCTTTTCTTGCTTCCATCCTTATTTCATTTTTTCTTTAGTCTTTTCCACGCCATCAAGCTATTTTTTATCACAATTACCACTTATAATTATCCATACCACTTGTATTTCACTATCTCTTCGCCGAACTAGTGCACCTATACACCTGACAAGTGTATTGGGTGTGTTGGGGACACAAGAGACTTCTTGTATCTTGATTGCAGGGTTGCTTGAGAGGGAATAACTTTGACCACTTCCTCCCTGAGTTCAAGGAACCTTGGGTGATCCACTTAAGGGAAAACTTGCTGCTGTTCTACAAACCTCTACACTTGGAGGCCCAACAACTGTCTACAAGAATAGAAGTGCGTAGACATCAGTCCACTGAATAGATTTTCGCTCGGTGTGAAGTTAATTTTGAAACACAGGCAAAATCTCAAAACACGGTGAGTCATAGTCTCTTTGATTATTTTCAAAACACGGTCAAATTTCTAGACATGCATATTCTTAGCAAGAAGTTGAATATTGCCAAACAACTCTCACTCATTCTCGATACATTGACTACCTGGTGGCTCCACTGAACAAATTATCGCAAACTGTGAAGTTAATTTAGAAACATAGCCAAAATTTCAAAACACGATGAGTCATAGTCTCTTTGGTTGTTTCAAAAAAATAGTTAAATTTCTAGGCATACATATTCTTAGCAAGAAGTTGAATCTTTCCAAACTCTCACTCATATCGATACATTGACTGCCTGGTGGTGGTTCCACGGAACATATTATCGCAAGGTGTGAACTTAATTTCAAAACATAGCCAAAATTTCAAAACACGGTGATTCATAGTCCCTTTGATTGTTTCCAAAACACGGTCAAATTTCGAGGCATGCATATTCTTAGCAAGAAGTTGAATCTTGCCAAACAACTCTCACTCGTTCTCGATACATTGACTACCTGGTGGGTCCATTGAATAGCTTATGGCAAGGTGTGAAGTTAATTTCGAAACACAACCAAAATTTCAGAACACGGTGAGTCATAGTCTCTCTTGTTGTTTTCAAAACAGGGTCAAATTTCTAGGTATGCATATTATTAGCAAGAAGTTGAATCTTTCCAAACTCTCACTCATCTAGATACATTGACTGCCTGGCGGTGGGTCCACTGAACAGATTTTCACAAGAGGTGAAGTTAATTTCAAAACACGGGCAAAATTTCAAAACACGATGAGTCATAGTCTCTTTGATTATTTTCAACACACAGTCAAATTTCTAGTCACGCATATTCTTGGCAACAAGTTGAATCTTTCCAAACTCTCACTCGTTCTCGATACATTGACTGTGGCCTGCTGGTGGGTCCACTGAACAGATTATCGCAAGGTGTGAAGTTAATTTCGAAACACAGCCAAAATTACAAAACATGGAGATTCAGAGTCTCTTTGATTGTTTCCAAAACACGGTCAAATTTCGAGGCATGCATATTCTTAGCAATAAGTTGAATCTTGCCAAACAACTCTCACTCGTTCTCGATACATTGACTACCTGGTGGGTCCACTAAACAGATTATTGCAAGGTCTGAAGTTAATTTTGAAACATAGCCAAAATTTCAAAACACGGGAAAATTTCGAGGCATGCATATTCTTAGCAAGAAGTTGAATCTTGCCAAACAACTCTCACTCGTTCTCGATACATTGACTGCTTGGTGGGTCCTCTGAACAGATTATGGCAAGGTGTGAAGTTAATTTTGAAACAAAGCCAAAATTTCAAAACAAGGTGAGTCATAGTGTCTTTGATCATTTTCAAAACACGGACAAATTTCTAGGTATTCTTAGCAACAAGTTGAATCTTTCCAAACTCTCACTCGTTCTCGATACAATGACTGTGGCCTGGTGGTGGGTCGATTGAACAGATTATCGCAAGGTGTGAACTTAATTTCGAAACATAGCCAAAATTTCAAAACACGGTAAGTCATAGTCCCTTTGATTGTTTCCAAAACAAGGTCAAATTTCGAGTCATGCATATTCTTAGCGAGAAGTTTAATCTTGTCAAACAACTCTCACTCGTTCTCGATACATTGACTACCTGGTAGGTCGACTGAACAGATTATGGCAAGGTATGAAGTTAATTTCGAAACATAGACAAAATTTCAAAACACGGTGAGTCATAGTCTCTTTGATTTTTCCAAAACACGGTCAAATTTTGAGGCATGCATATTCTTAGAAAGAAGTTGAATCTTGCCAAAAACCACTTACACGTTCTCGATACATTGACTACCTAGTGCGTCCATTGAAGAAATTATCGCAAGGTGTGAAGTTAATTTCGAAACATAGCCAAAATTTCAAAACACGGTGAGTCATAGTCTCTTTGGTTGTTTCCAAAACACAGTTAAATTTCTAGGCATGCATATTCTTAGCAAGAAGTTGAATCTTTCCAAACTCTCACCCATCTCAATACATTGAATGCCTGGTGGTGGGTCCACTGAACAGATTATCGCAAGGTGTGAAGTTAATTTCGAAACACAGCCAAAATTTCAAAACACGGTGAGTCATAGTCCCTTTGATTGTTTCCAAAACACGATCAAATTTCTAGGAATGCATATTCTTAGCAAGAAGTTGAATCTTTCCAAACTCTCACTCATTCTCGATACATTAACTGCCTGGTGGTGGGTCAACTAAACAGATTATCGCAAGGTGTGAAGTTAACTTCGAAACGCAGCCAAAATTTCAAAACACGTTGAGTCATAGTCTCTTTGGTTGTTTTCAAAACACATTCAAATTTCTAGGCATGCATATTCTTAGCAAGAATTTGAATCTTTCCAAAGTCTCACTCGTCTCAATACATTGATTGCCTGGTGGTGGGTCCACTAAACATATTTTCGCAAGGTGTGAAGTTAATTTCAAAATACAGGCAAAATTTCAAAACATGGTGAATCATAGTCTCTTTGATTATTTTCAAAACACGGTTAATGTTCTAGGCATGCATATTCTTAGCAAGAAGTTGAATCTTTCTAAACTCTCACTTGTTCTCGATACATTAACTGCATGGTGGTGGGTCAAGTGAATATATTATCACAAGGTGTGAAGTTAATTTTGAAACGCAACCAAAATTTCAAAACACAGTGAGTCATAGTCTCTTTGTTTGTTTTCAAAACACGGTGAAATTTCTAGGCATGCATATTTGTAGCAAGAAGTTGAATCTTTCCAAACTCTCACTCGTCTCAATACATTGACTGCTTGGTGATGGGTCCACTGAACAGATTTTCGCCCGGTGTGAATTAAATTTCGAAACACGGGCAAAATTTCAAAACACGATGAGTCATAGTATCTTTGGTTATTTTCAAAACATGGTCTAATTTCTACGCATGCATATTCTTAGCAAGAAGTTGAATCTTTCCAAACTCTCACTCGTCTCGATATAATTACTGCCTGGTGGTGGGTCCACTTAACAGATTTTCGCAAGGTGTGAAGTTAACTTTGAAACACGGGCAAAATTTGAAAACACGTTGAATCATAGTCTCTTTGATTATTTTCAAAACACGGTCAAATTTCTAGGCATGCATATTCTTAGCAAGAAGTTGAATCTCTCCAAACTCTCACTCGTTGTCGATACATTAACTGCCTGGTGGTGGGTCTAGTGAATAGATTATGGCAAGGTGTGATGTTAATTTTGAAAGGCAACCAATATTTCAAAACACTATGAGTCTAGTCTCTTTGGTTGTTTTCAAAACACAGTGAAATTTCTAGGAATGCATATTCTTAGTATGAAGTTAACTCTTTCCAAACTCTCACTCGTCTCGATACATTGACTGCCTGGTGGTGGGTCCACTGAACAGATTTTCACAAGGTGTGAAGTTAATTTTGAAACGCGGGCAAAAATTGAAAACACGGTGAGTCATATTCTCTTTGATTATTTTCAAAACACGGTCAAATTTCTAGGCATGCATATTATTAGCAAGAAGTTGAATCTTTCCAAACTCTCACTCATTCTCGATACATTAACTGCCTGGTGGTGGGTCAACTAAACAGATTATCGCAAGGTGTGAAGTTAACTTCGAAACATAGCCAAAATTTCAAAACACGTTGAGTCATAGTCTCTTTGGTTTTTTGAAAACATGGTCAAATTTCTAGGCTTGCATATTCTTAGCAAGAAGTTGAATCTTTCCAAAGTCTCACTCGTCTCGATACATTGACTGCCTGGTGGTGGGTCAAGTGAATAGATTATCCTAAGGTGTGAAGTTAATTTCGAAACGCAACCAAAATTTCAAGAGTCATAGTATTTTTGGTTGTTTTCAAAACACGGTGAAATTTCTAGGCATGAATATTCTTATCAAGAAGATGAATGTTTCCAAACTCTCAGTCGTCTTGATAAATTGAATGCCTAGTGGTGGGTCCACTGAACAGATTTTCGCAAGGTGTGAAGTTAATTTCAAAACATGGGCAAAATTTCAAAACACGGTGAGTCATAGTCTCTTTGGTTATTTTCAAAACATGGTTAAATTTATAGGCATGCATATTCTCATCAAGAAGTTGAATCTTTCCAAACTCTCACTTGTTCTGGTGGTGGGTCCACTAAACAAATTATCGCAATGTGTGAAGTTAATTACAAAACACAACCAAAATTTCAAAACATGGTGAGCCATAGTCTCTTTGATTGTTTTCAAAACATGGTCAAATTTTGAGGCATGCATATTCTTAGCAACAAGTTGAATCTTGCCAAACAACTCTCACTCGTTCTTGGTACATTGTCTGCCTGGTGGTGGGTCCACTTAACAGATTATCGCAAGGTGTGAAGTTAATTTCGAATCACAACTAAATTTCAAAACTCGGTGACTCATAGCCTCTTTGATTGTTTTCAAAACATGGTCAAATTTCTAGGCATGCATATTCTTAGCAAAAAGTTTAATCTTGCCAACCAACGCTCACTCGTTCTCGATACATTGTCTGCCTAGTGGTGGGTCCACTTAACAGATTATCACAAGGTGCGAAGTTAATTTCGAAACACAACTAGATTTCAAAACACGATGAGCCATAGCCTCTTTGATTGTTTTCAAAACATGGTCAAATTTTGAGGCATGCATATTCTTAGCAAGAAGTTGAATCTTGCCAAACAACTCTCACTCTCTCTCGGTACATTGTCTGTCTGGTGGTGGGTCCACTTAACACATTATCGCAAGGTGTGAAGTTAATTTCGAAACACAACTAAATTTCAAATCACGGTGAGGCATAGCCTCTTTGGTAGTTTTCAAAACACAGTGCAATTTCTTGGAATGCATATTCTTAGCAAGAAGTTGAATCTTTCCAAACTCTCACTCACCTCGATACATTGACTACCTAGTGGTGGGTTCACTGAACAAATTTTTACTCGGTGTGAAGTTAATTTCAAAACACAGGCAAAATTTAAAAACACGGTGAGTCATAGTCTCTTTGATTAGTTTCAAAACATGGTCAAATTTCTAGGCATGCATATTCTTAGCAAGAAGTTGAATCTTGCCAAACAACTCTCACTCGCTCTCGATACATTGACTACTTGGTGGGTCCACTGAACAAATTATCGCAAGGTGTGAAGTTAATTTCTAAACAAAGCCAAATTTTCAAAACACGGTGAGTCATAGTCTCTTCGGTTGTTTCATAAAAATAGTTAAATTTCTCTACACGCATATTCTTGGCAAGAAGTTGAATCTTTCCAAACTCTCACTCATCTCGATACATTGACTTCCTGGTGGTGGGTCCACTGAACAGATTATCGCAAGGTGTGAAGTTAATTTCGAAACATAGCCAAAATTTCAATACACGGTGAGTCATAGTCCCTTTGATTGTTTCCAAAACATGATCAAATTTCGAGGGATGCATATTCTTTGCAAGAACTTGAATCTTGCCAAACAACTCTCACTCGTTCTCGATACATTGACTACCTGGTGGGTCCACTGAATAGCTTATGGCAAGGTGTGAAGTTAATTTCGAAACACCACCTAAATTTTAGAACATGGTGAGTCATAGTTTCTTTGGTTGTTTTCAAAACACGGGCAAATTTCTAGGCATGCATATTCTTAGTAAGAAGTTGAATCTTTCCAAACTCTCACTCATCTGGATACACTAAGTGCCTGGTGGTGGGTCCACTGAACATATTTTCGCAAGAGGTGAAGTTAATTTCAATACACGGGAAAATTTCAAAACACCATGAGTCAGTCTCTTTGATTATTTTCAAAACATGGTCAAATTTCTAGGCATGCATATTCTTAGCAACAAGTTGAATCTTTCCAAGCTCTCACTCGTTCTCGATACATTGACTGCGACCTATTGGTGGGTCCGCTGAACAGATTATCGCAAGGTGTGAAGTTAATTTTGAAACAGAGCCAAAATTTTAAAACACGGTGAAACATAGTCTCTTTTATTGTTTCCAAAACACAGTCAAATTTCGAGGCATGCATATTCTTAGCAAGAAGTTGAATCTTGCCAAAAAAAACTCTAACTTGTTCTTGATACGTTGACTTCCTGGTGGGTCCACTAAATAGATTATCACAAGGAGTGAAGTTCATTTCGAAACACGGCCAAAAATTTCAAAACGCGATGAGTCATTGTCTCTTTGGTTGTTTCTAAAACATGGTCAAATTTCGAGGCATGCATATTCTTAGCAAGAAGTTGAATCTTGCCAAACAACTCCCACTCATTCTCGATACATGGACTGCCTAGTAGGTCCACTGAACAGATTATGGCAAGGTGTGAAGTTAATTTCGAAACACAACCAAAATTTCAAAACACGGTGAGTCGTAGTATCTTTGGTTGTTTTCAAAACACGGTCAAATTTCTAGGCATACATATTCTTAGCAAGAAGTGGAATCTTTCCAAACTCTCACTCGTCTCAATACATTGACTGCCTGGTGGTGGGTCCACTGAACAGATTTTTGCAAGGTGTGAAGTTAATTTCAAAACACAGTCAAAATTTCAAAACACGGTGAGTCATAGTTTCTTTGAGTATTTTCAAAACACGGTCAAATTTCTAGGCATGCATATTCTTAGCAAGAAGTTGAATCTTTCCAAACAACTCTCACTCGTTCTCGATACATTGACTACCTGGTGGGTCCACTGAACAAATTATGGCAAGGTGTAAAGTTAAAATATAGCAAAAATTTTAAAACACGGTGAGTCATAGTTTCTTTGGTTGTTTCAAAAAAATAGTTAAATTTCTAGGCATGCATATTCTTAGCAAGAAGTTGAATCTTTCCAAAGTCTCACTCGTCTCGATATATTGACTGCCTGGTGGTGGGTCCACTAAACAGATTTTCACATGGTGTGAAGTTAATTTTAAAACACGGGAAAAATTTCAAAACATGGTGAGTCATAGTCTCTTTGATTATTTTCAAAACACGGTAAAATTTCTAGGCATGCATATTCTTTAAAAGAAGTTGAATCTAGACAAATGTACTACTACTAGTACTCTATATCTAGACAAGCTTTAACCACTAGAAAGAAATGGAGAAGAGAAACGAGTTTGCCATGCCGAGAAAGAAAGAGCCAGAAGAGACAAGCAGATAGAATAAAATGTAGATGGTGTTGAAGTCATGCATGCAGTCCTTGTTCTCTCCCCCGCAGCACTGTACACTTTGCGGCAGGCCCCAGGTTTCTCTGTCTCTCTCTAGCTGTAGACCTTCTTACCACTCACGCGGGTAGGATCTGTTTGTCTGGTACAGTACTATACAGGGTAATAAGTGCCTGATTTACTCTCACCTCACAACTTTCTACAGCCTTCGTTCAAAAAAACTCAATGTTGCATAAAAATTCTAGACTGCGGGCACTATATCAGCGAGCCAAGATTCCACGGAACCACTCCAACACTGGGCGCGTCGGCGGATTCCACCAAGAGCTAGCCGGCAATGGACAAAGACGAGCTAGCACCGATAACTGTTCTATGCCCCCCACGACGACTGCCTCACCATGGTCGCCTACCACGAGCTCGACGACCACGAGGCCGCGTGCCCGTATAGCCCGTGTGGCTGCACAGAGGTCGGCTGCATATTCACCGCCTCGTCGGTCGAGCTCCTTTTGCACCTCAACGGCATCACCAAGGTACAAGTGCATAGGCTATCGTATGGCCAGCCCATGGAGTGTATAGTAACGATGTTGTTACCGTCCTTTCCGCCATCCATGGTCATCGTCTATGGTGATGACGCTACCGTTTTCAGCCTCATCATCGGCGAGCTCGGCCAGGCCGCCGCCATTTCTTTGGTGTGCGTCAGGGTGGCCTCGTGCTCGTGGCCTCGGTACATGGTGATTGGGTGAAGCTATGCGCAACTGGCCTAGACTCATAGACGGACTTCTCAACAGACACCCTTTATGGGGTCATTGAGCCGACGAGCTATGCGTCGCCTGGTAGTGTTGGCCTCGAAGATCTGACGTTCCTCACGGTGCTGTCGCGGTACATTACCGCGGCTAATGGACAGTACCAGACGATCAAGGTGTTGTCTTTCTGCGTTTGCATCGATAGGATGAATTGATCTTAATATTTGGCTAAGTGATCCTAATGCGATGGTAATGATGTATTACTAGTTAATTTAGTTATAGATAAGTACCACTCGTTTACTAGTTAATGTAGTAGTAGTCGGAGGCAGAGTATCTTTTGGCACTAGGAAGGGTGTATTTTGGCTGTAAATTGTCTTTGCTGCTAATGTTTATATTTTGGATTTTAAGTGTTTTCTGAAATTATTCAACTAATACTCCACGTGCCCACTGCTAGGGGGACTCGGATCAACATGCCCCCTGTATCTACCACCCAATATTCATCTGATGGACAAAAGTGATCCAAAGCAACGCAGAAAAGAAAACATCTCACACTTATGCCCCAGTTTTCAACTATGATTAATTTTTTAGACACTAGACAATAAAAATATTTTGCCAGTCATTAATAATTCAAATACATGCATATATTTATTTAAAAATACAGACATGTAATTTTAACGAATTTGCATAAATTAATTTTCATACTTTTTTCCGCACACTATATATAATAGTGGTAAGATAAGAAAATAAAGACTATCAATAGTGTCTTCTCGATGCTAAAATGGAAATGAAGACCCAACGTCTGACAATGTTGGGCTTCAAGTCTTGATCCAACGGTTAATATTCAAAGTTATTCATACACTATACAATGCTAAGAAAAAAATGAGAAACATGTGTTTTGACACCTTTGAATACAAAAAAATGCTCTAGCTTCTTCACAATGTGTATTGGCCTACGGTGTATGAACATTCCTAGTTTTGACCCGAACAGCCAAGGTCATGACCATATTGACATCATATATCGTTTATGATACAGTTCCCGCATCTGGTAGATTTCTGCATCTTATTAAACAAGATATGCTGAAAGTGAGTAGTGTGATGTTTTTATTTTGTTAAGCAAGTATACTAGTCTTACCATTACCACTATCTTAATACTATATGGTGTACGAAAAACTTTGAATATTAATTGTTGGATCAAGACTCACGAATCCCAACATTTCTAGCTATTGGATCTTCTTTTCCATTCTAGAATCTAGAAGATTCTATTGATAGTCTTCATCACAATGAAATGCTATATGCACAAACCTCAAGAAACACTTCTCCATCATTCTAGAATATTCCCCCTCGTTTCTATAGACCATGTTACCAAAATTTTCAAGTATTTGACTTTAGGGTCCTTTGTTCTAAATGTATGGACTTGGATGTATTTTTCAATTTTTTAGGTCCTTGGTGTAACATGTGTACACATCCACTTACCGTGTTAATTAATTGAAGAACCTCGCTCCCTCGGGACATATACCTTAGTCAAAACTAGTATGAAGAGTATGGCTCGATGAGCTGCTCTCTCGAGAAGGAGTCGTACCCGACTTTTTCCCTTCTTGGTTTTAGGGTCCTTTGTGCTAAACGTATGGACCTCGATGTAATTTCCCTTTTTTATGTCCTTGGTGTAAAATGTAGTAATCCCACCATCCGTTTAAAATTCTAACCAAAATGTGTAAGTGGTGCAATTTAAACGAATTTAAGCTTACTTGTCAACGAGTATGAACATTCTTGGATTTCAAGCTGAATGACCAAGGTCAAGGCCATATCAACATCATACTTTATGTTAATGACCCCATATCAGCGAATTTGCATGGCAATAGATTTAGCCATGTTTTTAAACAATCAAAGAAGAAGAAGTATGAAGACTTTGACTCAGATCAGCTGATCTCTCGCGGAGGAGCCAAACTAGAAATTTTTCCTTTTAGGGTCCTTTGTGCTAAATGTATGGACCTCGATGTAATAATTTTCCTTTTTTAGGTCCTTGATGTAAAATGTACTCCCACTGACCGTGTAAAATGTTAACCTAAAAGTAAATGGTGAAATTTAAATGAATTTAAGCTTAGTTGTCAATGAGTATGAACATTCTTGGATTTCCAAACAAACGATCAAGGTCAAGGCCATATCAACATCATACTTTATGTTGATGATCCCATGTTAGAGAATTTGCATGGCAACAGATCTGGCCATGTTTTGAAAACAATCGAAGAGGAAGTAGTATTAATAGTTTGGCTTAGATCAGGTGATCTCTCGAGAATGAACCGAACCAGATTTTTTTCTTTTACGGTCCTTTATGCTAAATGTATATGGACCTCGATGTAATTTTTACTTTTTAGAGGTCCCTGATGTAAAATGTACTCCGATCGACCGGGTAAAGTTCTAACCTAAAAGTAAGTGGTGAAATTTAAACGAATCTAAGCTTAGTTGTCAACGAGTATTAACCATTCTTGTATTACAAGATGAACGACCAAGGTCAAGCCCATATCTACATCATACTTTATGCTGATGATCCCATATCCAAGAATTTGCATGCTGATAAATTTGGCCATATTTTGAAAATAACAAAGATGAAGTAGTATGAAGAGTATAGCCTGATCAGCTACTCTCTAGAGAAGGAGCTGAACCCGACTATTTTCCTTGCTTAATGTTAGGGTCCTTTGTGTTAAATGTATGGACCTCGATGTAATTTCCCCCTTTTGTTAGGTCTAAAACTGTAATTGGTGAAATTTAGACGACTTTAAGCTTACTTGTCAATGAGTATAGGCATTCTTGGATTTCAAGCCGAATGACCAAGGTCAAGGCCATATCAACATTATACTTTGTGCTGATGATCCCATGTTAGAGAATTTGCATGGCAATAGATTTGGCCCTGTTTTGGAAACAATCGAAGAGGAAGTAATATTAAGAGTTTGGCTCAGATCAGCTGATCTCTCGAGAATGAGCCAAACTAGATTTTTCTTTTAGGGTCCTTTATGCTAAATGTATATGGACCTCGATGTAATTTTTGCTTTTTTGAGGTCTGTGATGTAAAATGTACTTCGATCGACCGTGTAAAGTTCTAACCTAAAAGTATTGTGGTGAAATTTAAATGAATTTAAGCTTAGTTGTCAACGAGTATAAAGCATTCTTGTATTTCAAGACGAACCACAAGGTTCAAGGCCATATCTACATCATACTTTATGTTGATGATCCCATATCCATGAATTTGCATGCCGACAAATTTGGCCATATTATGAACACAATCGAGATGAAATAGTATGAAGAGTATGGCTTGATCGGCTACTCTCTCGAGAAGGAGCCGAACCCGACTATTTTCCTTGCTTAATTTTAGGGTCCTTTGTGATAAATGTATGGACCTCGATGTCAAGGGTCAAGGCGAACGACCAAGGTCAAGGACATATCAACATCATACTTTATATGATGATGATCCCACGTTAGAGAATTTGCATGGCAATAGATCTAGCCATGTTTTTAAAAACAATCAAAGATGAAGTAGTATCAAGAGTTTGGCTCAGATCAGCTGATCTCTCGAGAAGGAGCCGAACTAGAAATTTTTCCTTTTAGGGTCCTTTATGCTAAATGTATGGACCTCGATGTAATTTTTGCTTTTTTGAGGTCCCTAATGTAAAATGTACTCCGATAAACCGTGTAAAGTTCTAACCTAAAAGTAAGTGGTGAAATTTAAACGAAGTTAAGCTTAGTTGTTAACGAGTATTAACCATTCTTGTATATCAAGACGAATGACCAAGGTCAAGGCCATATCTCTACATCAGACTTTATGCCGATGATCCCATATCCAAGAATTTGCATGCTGACAAATTTGGCCATATTTTGAAAACAATCAAAGATGAAGTAGTATGAAGAGTGTGGCTCGATCAGCTACTCTCTCGAGAAGGAGCCGAACCCGACTGTTTTCGCTCAATTTTAGGGTCCTTTGTGCTAAATGTGTGGACCTCGATGTAATTTTCCCATTTTTAGGTCCTTGATGTAGAATGTACTCCCACCGACCATGTAAAATGCTAACCTAAAGTAAGTGGTGAAATTTCAACAAATTTAAGCATAGTTGTCAACGAGTATGAAAAAATCTTGGATTTCAAGGCGAACGACCACAAGGTCAAGGCGATATCTCTACATGAGACTTCATGATGATGATCCCATATCCAAGAATTTGCATGCCGACAAATTTGGCCATATTTTGAAAACAATCAAAGATGAAGTAGTATGAAGAGTGTGGCGTGATCAGCTACTCTCTCAAGAAGGAGCCGAACCCGACTGTTTCTTTGCTCAATCTTAGGGTCATTTGTGCTAAATGTGTGGACCTCGATGTAATTTTCCGTTTTTAGGTCCTTGATGAAGAATGTACTCCCACGGACCGTGTAAAATGCTAACCTAAAAGCAAGTGGTGAAATTTCAACGAATTTAAGCATAGTTGTCAATGAGTATGAAACAATCTTGGATTTCAAGGCGAACGACCACAAGGTCAAGGCCATATCTCTACATCAGACTTTATGTTGATGATCCCATATCCAGGAATTTGCATGCCGACAAATTTGGCCATATTTTGAAAACAATCAAAGATGAAGTAGTATGAAGAGTGTGGCTCGATCAACTACTCTCTCGAGAAGGAGCCAAACCTGACTGTTTTCTTTGCTCAATTTTAGGGTCCTTTATGCGAAATGTGTGGATCTCGATGTAATTTTCCCTTTTTTAGGTCCTTGATGTAGAATGTACTCCGACGGACCGTGTAAAATGCTAACCTAAAAGTAAGTGGTGAAATTTCAACGAATTTAAGCATAATTGTCATCGAGTATGAAACAATCTTGGATTTCAAGGCGAACGACCACAAGGTCAAGGCCATATCTCTACATCAGACTTTATGCCGATGATCCCATATCCAAGAATTTGCATGCTGACAAATTTGGCCATATTTTGAAAACAATCAAAGATGAAGTAGTATGATGAGTGTGGCTCGATCAGCTACTCTCTCGAGAAGGAGCCGAACCCGACTATTTTCGCTCAATTTTAGGGTCCTTTGTGCTAAATGTGTGGACCTCGATGTAATTTTCCCATTTTTAGGTCCTTGATGTAGAATGTACTCCCACCGACCATGTAAAATGCTAACCTAAAGTAAGTGGTGAACTTTCAACAAATTTAAGCATAGTTGTCAACGAGTATGAAAAAATCTTGGATTTCAAGGCGAACGACCACAAGGTCAAGGCCATATCTCTACATCAGACTTCATGATGATGATCCCATATCCAAGAATTTGCATGCCGACAAATTTGGCCATATTTTGAAAACAATCAAAGATGAAGTAGTATGAAGAGTGTGGCGCGATCAGCTACTCTCTCAAGAAGGAGCCGAACCCGACTGTTTCTTTGCTCAATCTTAGGGTCATTTGTGCTAAATGTGTGGACCTCGATGTAATTTTCTATTTTTTAGGTCCTTGATGAAGAATGTACTCCCACGGACCGTGTAAAATGCTAACCTAAAAGCGAGTGGTGCAATTTCAATGAATTTAAGCATAGTTGTCAACGAGTATGAAACAATCTTGGATTTCAAGGCGAACGACCACAAGGTCAAGGCCATATCTCTACATCAGACTTTATGCTGATGATCCCATATCCAAGAATTTGCATGCCGACAAATTTGGCCATATTTTGAAAACAATCAAAGATGAAGTAGTATGAAGAGTGTGGCTCGATCAACTACTCTCTCGAGAAGGAGCCGAACCTGACTGTTTTCTTTGCTCAATTTTAGGGTCCTTTATGCTAAATGTGTGGACCTCGATGTAATTTTCCCTTTTTTTAGGTCCTTGATGTAGAATGTACTCCGACGGACCGTGTAAAATGCTAACCTAAAAGTAAGTGGTGAAATTTCAACGAATTTAAGCGTAATTGTCATCGAGTATGAAACAATCTTGGATTTCAAGGCGAACGACCACAAGGTCAAGGCCATATCTCTACATCAGACTTTATGCCGATGATCCCATATTCAAGAATTTGCATGCTGACAAATTTGTCCATATTTTGAAAACAATCAAAGATGAAGTAGTATGAAGAGTGTGGCTCGATCAGCTACTCTCTCGAGAAGGAGCCGAACCCGACTGTTTTCTTTGCTCAATTTTAGGGTCCTTTGTGCTAAATGTGTGGATCTCAATGTAATTTTCCCTTTTTAGGTCCTTGATGTAGAATGTACTCCCACCGACCGTGTAAAATGCTAACCTATAAGTAAGTGGTGAAATTTCAATGAATTTAAGCATAGTTGTCAACGAGTATAAAAAAATCTTGGACTTCAAGGCGAATGACCACAAGATCAAGGCCATATCTCTACATCAGACTTTATGCTCATGATCCCATATCCAAGAATTTGCATGCCGACAAATTTGGCCATCTTTTGAGAACAATCGAAGATATTAAAAACAAAAAATAATCAATTTCAATTTTCCAAGTGACATGAATTTATTTTCTGAAAAGCAAGTAAGAAGAATTTATTTCCTTTTTCTATTAAAAATAATGAGCGAGAAGAGACTATGAGCACAGAGGAGGCGGCGAGAGAGCCGCAAAGAGGAGGATTAGAGGATCCAATAACTAGCAGCAATGTTGGGATTCATGGGTCATGAATCAGCGGTCAATAATAATCAAAGTTGTACGCACACTATATATAAACTAGTAAGTTGCACGTGCCCTGCACGTGAGACAGATAATATACGCTTGACATATCATCACTATATAAAATTATAATAGGTAAAGCAGAAAAAATATAAATTTGATCAACATCTATAAAGTATGGGTGTATATTTCGTCCTTGTACTTTGTATATCATGTAGAAGTCAACGATTATTAGTTATATAAAACTTGAAAATTTTGGTAACATGGTCTAGAGAAACGAGGGAGAAGATTCTAGAATGATGGAGAAGTGTGTTTTGAGTGTTCTGCATAGCATTCATTGTGATGAAGACTATCAATAGAATCTTCTAGATGCTAGAATGGAAAAGAAGATCCAACAGTTGGAAATGTTGGAAAAGAAGATCCAACGGTCAATATTCAAAGTTATTTGTACACTATATCTCTACTAGTACTATAATGGAGCAGTTTTGAATACGATCCATAACACCAATCCTGGTCGTTGGGCTGTTAGATCCAATGGTTTGAAGTAGTTGGATTCATGTTGAATAGTACCTAGAGCAAACTCCACCATGCATGTTCTAGAACCATCATGTAACCACCCCGAAAATTTCATTGCATGGTTGTTGTATTCTCAATATGTGTAGATAGTTATTATTAATAGACTTATTAATGTATGCATTTTTTCTCTAACGAGACTTAAAGTAAGATCGTTCTAGAACATGGTGGAGTTTTCTCTAGGTACTGTTCAACACAAATCCAGTTGCTCTGAACCATTGGATCTTATAGCCCAATGGTCAGGATTGGTGCTATGTATCTAATTCAAAACTGCTCCATTATAATAGTTAGAGATAATGGAGCAGTTTTGAATTGGATCCATAGCACCAATCGTCACTGTTGGGTTGTTAGATCCAATGGTTCAGAGCAGCTGGATTCGTGTTGAATAGTACCTAGAGCAAACTCCACCATGTTCTACAACCATCATGTCACCACCCCCACAATTTCATAGCACAGTAGGTTGTATTCTCAATATGTGTAGATATATTATTAATAGACTTAATGTATCCATTTTTTCTATAACAAGACTATTGGTTAATAAAAACTTAATGTTTGTTAAATCACATTTCATATAGTATATACGTGTGTGGCACGTGCCTTTTACTAGTAGTGGTAAGATAAGAAAAGAAAGACTATCAATAGTATCTTCTCGATGCTAAAATGGAAATAATTAAGATCGAATGTCTGACAATGTTGGGATTCGTGTCTTGATCCAATGGTCAATATTCAAAGTTATTCTTACATTATATAGTGCTTAGAAAAAAATGAGAAACAATTGTTTTGACACCTTTGAATACAAAAAATGCTCTCACTGCTTCACAATGTGTATTGGCCTACGGTGTATGAACATTCCTGGTTTCGACCCGAATAGCCAAGGTCTATGACCATATTGACAGCATATATATTTTATGATACAATACCTGCATCAGGTAGATTTGTGCATCTTCTTCAACAAGATCTGCTGAAAGTGAGAAGTGCGTTGTTTTCTTTTGTTAAGAAAGTACTAGTCTTACCATTAACACTATATGGTGTACAAAAAACTTTGAATATTAATTGTTGGATCAAGACTCACGAATCTCAACATTTCCAGCTGTTCGATCTTCTTTTCCATTCTAGCATCTAGAAGATTCTATTGATAATCTTCATCACAATAAAATACTATGCACAAACCTCAAAACACACTTCTCCATCATTCTAGAATCTTCCCCCTCGTTTTTATAGACCATGTTGCCAAAATTTTCAAGAATTTGATTTCAGTGTCCTTTGTGCTAAATGTATGGACTTCGATGTATTTTTTTTTGAGGTCCTTGGTGTAACATATACACATCCACTTACCATGTTAATTAATTGAAGAATCTCGCTCCCTCGGGACATACCTTAGTCAAAAAAAAGTACCACCACCCAGTTTTCAGAGAAAGTGGGGACCATGTTTTCTTACAATTCCCTAGTCTTAGCACATTTCAAGTTTCCCTAGTGAACCATTCCCACATAAATAACTTTATGTCGATTTAAAGAAATCAGGTCAAATTTGAACTACAAGTAAGCACGGTAGATTCCTCTTGAATTTTCCTAACATCGTTTGAAGGGACTCACGATGTCTATATATTAAGACTTAAGTTTCAGGATAGAGTACTGAACACTAGTAGTGCATGCATCCAAGGCTAAAGGCCTATTCTTTTTTAAAGTCAAACTGCGCAAAGTTTGACCAAGTTTGCAGAAAAATATATTAATATTTAAAATATTAAATACATACCCTTTGATACATCATGAAACATATATTCACATGGTATCTACTAATAACATACAGTAGTTCTTGATATTATTTTAGAAGTTTGGTCAAACTTTTCGTAGCTTGACTTATCAAAGAAATCCTTAGGCCCTGTTTGGAACAAAGGAAAATCATAGGATTTTTGGAGGATAGCATTACTATAGGAAAAGTTCCTATGGTGTCATTTGGAACAAAGGAATAGGAATCTAAGATTCGTTTGAAATTCCTATGGTATAGGCTATTTCATAGGAATTTTCTAGGAAAAATAGCATGAGGTCTAAGCTCATGTTTCATCTCCTTGTGTCTACAATTCATGTGTTTTTTCTATTCCTATGTTTTGCATTCCTCCATTCAAATGGGCCCTTAATCTTTGGTATGGAGGTACTAGTGAGATGACGGAAAAACCGAAGAGCAAGACAAGCTCGGAGAATAAAAGGGAGGCATGGAGGGAGGACAACGTGATAGGGCACTTGAAGGCGGTGTGATGTCAGAGCAGAATTATGATGGGTTCCTGACATGAGGTACTATATCCTTTATAGCGTACACACTCTAGTAAATTTCAGGACTTATGTGCACTCAAAACAAAACAAATTTATTTTTTTGCTCTCAGTCGCTGCCTCACCATCCATCTCAGCACTCCCTTGTCCACAGCGTTGCGCATGTGTGTCTTGGTATGGCGGCTCAGATGTGTCTCCGGCATGTGCATTGGTGTACATAGGAAGGAACCGAGCATTGGCGGCAAAAATTAGTAGAATCCAAACTTTCAAATTTTTCTCTTCCTTTCCAAGCATCGAGAATGAAGGTTATTCAAAGGATGACCATATCGACATCATATCTCTATCTCTACTATTATAATGGAGCAGTTTTCAATTGGATCCTTAGCACCAATCCTGACCATTGGGTTGTTAGATCCAATGGTTCAGAGCACCTGGATTCGTGTTGAATAGTACCTAGAGAAAACTCCACCATGTTCTAGAACCATCATGTCACCACCCCCAAAATATCATAGCATAGTAGGCTCTATTCTCTCTACTACTACAATGGAGTAGTTTTAAATTGGATCCATAGCATCAATCATGACTGTTGGGCGGTTAGATCCAATGGTTCAGAGCAGCTGGATTCATGTTGAATAGTACCAAGAGCAAACTCCAACATGTTCTAGAACCATCATTTCACCACCCCCAAAATTTCATAGCACAGTGGGATGTATTCTCAATATGGGTAGATAGTTATTACTAATAGACTTAATGTATGCATTTTTTTTCTCTAACAAGAATATTGGTTAATAACAGCTTAACATTTGTTAAATCATATTTCATATAGTATATACGTGTGTGGCACGTCCCTTTTGATCAACACGTGAGACTCAGATAATAGACATCTGACATATCATCACTATATAAAATTTTAATAGGTAAAGCATACAAAAATATAAATTTGATCAATATCTATAAGTATGGGTGTATATTTGGTTCTTGTACTTTGTATATCATTTAGAAGTGAACGATTATTAGCTATCTAAAACTTGAAATTTTTGGTAACATGGTCTAGAGAAACGAGGGAGAAGATTCTAGAATGATGGAGAAGTGTATTTTGAGTTCTGTGCATACCACTCATTGTGATGAAGCCTATCAATAAAATCTTCTAGATTCTAGAATGGAAAAGAAGATCCAACGGCTGGAAATGTTGGGATTCGCGAGCCTTGATCCAACGGTCAATATACAAAGCTATTCGTACACTATATAGTGGTAAGATAAGATAAGATATATATGTAGAAAAACGTCAAAACACACTTATCCATCATTGTAGAATCTTCTCGATTGTTTCTCTAGACCATGGTTCTAAAATTTTCAATTATTATGTAGCTAATAAACGTTTATTTCTACATGATATAAATTGCAAGAACCAAATATACACTCATACTTTAGAAACGTGGCTCAAATTTATAGATATTTCAAGCTTTACCTATTACAATGTTATATACTAACGACATGTCATGCTGTAACACCCCAAAAATATTAATCAAGATTATCCAGTTCTAATCACCCAAGTTTAGGGTTACCAAAAAAATTATTACTAAATTGAATATGAATGTATGTGTGACTTGCATTAGTATATGATTCAGTGAAATTGTCATGTTTGATTGCTACAGATGATAAGAAATGTTTAAAGATGAATACTACATCATCTAGGCCATTTACAAACAAAATCAAAAGAAAAGAAAATGAAATATGAATCATATGATCAAATGGTCATTTTGACCAAAATTAACAACTAGGCCACTATGTGAGTTCCTAGTAAAGAATTTCTAACATAAACATTTCCATTTATTTTCACCCCTTGCTAGATCGAGTAAAAGTGAACCCAAGCCCACTTTACAAACTCACAGAAACTATTTTCAAATCTATTTAAAGGACATTTCAAAATTGAATCAAGTTCATGTACTAAGATCACCATTTTGCAAAAACCACTCAACTCAATTCACCTTGACTTTTCCAAGCAACCATAGACACTCAAGCATAAGATCAAAACACTCACCAAATTTCATTCGAAAATTTCACACTTAAGTTCATGCGGCCATTTAGACGAACACCTGGCAGACACAGATCAAACCCTGCCTAACTCCACTGTTTTGAGCAGTGATCACTCGACCATTTGCCCCCATTTCACTCCCCTGTCTCCCCTAGCACCTAGCACCGCAGTGGACAGCCTCCCCCTTTGTCGTTGCGCTAGTGCAGCGCCGCCCGAAGCTTGCCACGCCGGCCGACCATGGACAGCTCGCCACAGACCGCACAGCCCTCTCCCACGACGACCAGAAGACAGGCGACCATCCACCGCCACCCCCTGTCCATCCCTCGACCACAGGCAAGCCATGGACCACCCCAGAATCGCTGCGCCCATTTTCTCTGCACCATGCCGAGAGCACGCCAGAGTGCCATAGCCAACTAGCGCGCACACGCTGCGCCTCGCCCTCTCCGCACGTGCACACACTCGCCATGACCCTAGGTAGCTCCCAGACATGCCCGTTCGCCGCCGCTCGACCCGCAGCCACTGTACACCGTCTCGAACACCGCTAGTTCCGCGCAGAGCACTGTCTGCGCCTGACCATTCTCGACCGCCCCATGCCGCGCCTTTAAGCCTGTGACGACCGTCGGGGAGCACTGCATCGCCCCCTACCCTCAGCCACGCCAATAGCTCGATGTATCGCCATTGCCGGAGAAGCCAGCCCATGTCGCAATGTCCATCTCGCCGGTGTATAAATAGAGGCCCCCTCTGCCTCCATTCACCAAACCATCTCACTGCCCACTCCTCATAGAACCTCCCACACATATCCCTGGAGCAAGGCAAGCACCAGCCCGCCAGAATTTAACAAGAGTCCGCCGCTGCAGAGGAGAAGAGGAGCCTTCGATTGGAGCCAACCCAGGAGCTGCCGGGACCGCACCTCGAACCGTCGTCGATGACAACCCCATTTTCCCCCATCACCGACCCTAGCTGGAGCCCTGGTGATCCTCACACGACCCCCACTGCCGCGTTAGGGTTCAGTCCTCGCTGGAGCTGTTCGACGTAGGAGATGAACCTCAGTCGTTAGATCATGTTCTAATCGTAGGGCCTAGATTGAAACATACTAATTTGGGTTAAATGAGCCACTAACTAGTGGGGTCCCCTATCATCAGCCTGTTGCGCCCATGTAGTGCATCTGGGCCGGCCCATTTACTTTCCCGCGCAGGCCTATAAATTCAAATAAGATTTTCCCAATTTAGTTAAAACCAGATTCTGTTAGTAGATTCAAATATCAATTCAAAGAGATTCACTAAACCAAATTGCATGATTCTAATTTTGTTAGAAAGCTTCTCAAATTATCTATCCAAGCCCGTTGGATTCAAGTCATTTGGAATTAGAGATCACCTATACCAAAAATCAGAGACTTTTTCGCATTCAAACATTTTTCAAAAATCAACCATAAATGCTTTTGAGTTGATTCCAACTCTCAAAAATCACATTTGATAAGATTTATCTGAATATGTAAAAATATTTAGGTTTACACGCAATGACATTGGACTTGTACCAAAAGAATGATATATAGGCATTTCTAGTCACTTTAATTCTATTAAATAGTAATCTTAAACTTTATAAAACATGACCAACACTTTAAATCACATTCCTAAGTATTAGAATATGTGGTGATGACATGTGTCAACATGATCCCATATTTTAATTGGAGAATATTAAATCTTAAGTACTTTCAATGAGTAGAAATTACTTTTATAAAATAGGATAAATCAAACTAGGTCTTTATTTCATGTGATGATTGTGATGATACTAGATCATCTAGTGTGAACCTTAGTTGGCTAAATAGAAATAGTTAAGTATAGTTTGGTGATTGTGTACCCCGTATTCATTTATAGACGATAGTACCGACCTAGGATACGAGGTGGAGGAGTACTACCAAGAAGAAGAAGAAGAATAAGAAGAAGAAGAAAACTTCAACCACTGCACTACACAAGGCAAGCCTAACACTACAAGTTAACTATGCGAGCTAACACTTGCAAGTATTATACCTATGCAAGCCTAACACTACAAGATAACCTATGCAAGATGTGTTAGGCATGCTTGGTTATACAAGTTTGATTATACCAATCCCAAGTTTTACTTACAAGCTTTATTCTTTTACTTTACCAAAGTTCTTTACTTTTAGTTAGTGCTTTGTGAGTATTGGAAAAATAGGATAATACCATAAAGAGTATAAAACTAGGCATAACTAGTTATACTTAGATGTCATCCCAAGGCATGAGATTAGAATTGGATAGTTACCCTTGATTAGCCCCCCTCATTAGTAATTACCCTCAACTTTAGTGGCTAGTGCTAACCATAAAAGTTGATCACTTTAGATGAGAATTACTTGATGAAAATGATTATGAAAACCTTGGAATGAAAACCTTCGAATTACTTAGTGCTAAGCATAAAAGTTTTATCCTTCTTCTCCACGAATAAGACAGGTGCTCCCCAAGATGACGCACTTGGTTGAATGAAGCCTTTGTCCAATTGCTCTATAAGCTGTTTCTTAAGTTCCTTCAACTCATCCACATCCATCTTGTACGGTCTCTTGGCTATTGGTCCAGTACCTAGCATCAAGTCAATGAGAAACTCGATGTCACGGTCGGGCGGCATCCCTGGCAATTCTTCCGGAAACACATCTGGATACTCCTTCACGATTGGCACATCCTCCAAGCTAACCCCCTTAAGAGAGTTCACCAAACTTCCTTTGAGCGCGAAGGCTGACTTAAAGCGGATCCTCTTCTTTTCCGGGGTCGTGAGTGCGATAGTCCTTTTGGCATAATCTATGACTCCCTCATACTCGGTCATCCAATTCATGCCCAAGATTATGTCTAGGCCTTGTGATTCCAGAACAAATAGGCTGGTGGGAAAGGTGTGCGTCCCAATTCTTAGTTCTAACCCATGGCATCCAGAGTTTGCCACTATTTCTCCTCCAGGAGAACTTACCCTTAGGGGAGTACTAATAGTCTCCGTAGGTATCTTGCCTCTATCCACAAATACCCTTGATATGAATGAATGCGATGCACCAGTGTCAAAAAGAACAACTACAGGTGTGGAGTTAAGCTTGAACTTACCGATCACGGAATCAGGTGCCTCACGAGCATCCTCCACGGAGACATGATTCACCGTGGCTTTGACGAACGGGTTCGGCTTCTTCCCATTTCCATTACCATTGCTATGGTTGTGTCTGTTGCCGTTTCCATTGCCATTCGCATTCTTCTCCTTTTCGAGGCAAGTAGTTGCATAGTGCCCTGTCTTGTTACACTTGAAGCATGTCACTTCACTCAGATCCTTGCCATTTCCATTGCGGTGCTTATGGCCATTGTGGTAATATGCATGCATGCTACATGGTAATATGCAAGGGTGGATTTGATTTCGACCAAGGGTTTTAACCAGGGGTGTTGTTGAGTTGGGGATGTCATTAGAAAGAATTTCCCATAGATTTTAAGTATTTTAGGTTAAACCCTAATTAACCAGGCTTGAAACTAGATCTACAGCTCTAATCTATCTCGAAACAGATCTAAACACCCTAAGCAAGATATGATAATTTTCTACAGAAGGTCTTTCCAAAACAAAGCCAACGCAAGAAGAATCAACTAAAACGGAGTTACGGATAATTTTCTAGAATTAAAATACTCTAATCTACACTTTTAATTCTACTACAAGATTTCTGTGTCAAAACAGTAATATTATTGTAGATCTGTGTTCTACTCAAAAATATGAATCCAACGGTATATTATACGCAAATTTTGGACTATTATTCAAATTACTATGAATTTTACAAGATTGCAGCTATTTCTGCCTATTTAAACGAAAGGAAAAAAGAAAAAAAGGCCAGCGACGCGGCGACACGTGGCGCCATGTGAGTGGGCCAGGGGGGCGCGCGTGACGCGACGCGGGGGCGACACGGCGTCGACGTGGCGCTGCCACGCGGCGCGACGCGGTTGGCCCGCGGGCGTTGGCGGATCTGGGCCGTTGGATCTAGATCCAACAGTCGGCGGTGTGGCGGCGCTTACCGGCGGCGGCGACTGGCGGGCGGCGGAGCTCCTCCGGCGATGGTCGGTGGCGGCGGAGATGCTCCTCCGGCCCAACGAGCTAGACGACGGGGACCGGCTCCTCGTCGCGGTCGCGTTCCCGGGGGCGGCGGCGGTCCCCCTTCTCCGAGGCGGCGGCGGACGGTGGCCGGAGGCGGCGAAGTGCGGCGGCGCTCCGGCGAGCAATCGGCGGCGGCTCGGCGGCGGTGGCGGCGGAAGAAAGGGCTAGGGTTTTGGGAGGCGTGCCCGGGCTTAATATAGGGGCGAAGACTTGGGGCGGGGGCCGCGGAATCCGCCCCGGATTCGCCGGCGGCGGTTGTGCTGACGCGGCGGCGGCGGCGGGAGTCCGCCCCGATCTCGTCGGGGTGACGATGGTGGTGGGGCCCACCTGTCGACGAGCGCTGGCGCGGGCGCGGGCTGCTGGCGGGCTACTGGGGCGGGAGCGGCTGCTGGGCTGGCGGCTGGCGGGCTGGGCCGCTGGCCGCTGCGCGTCGCCCACCCGGCCGGGCGGGCGGCAGATAGCCCCGGGCTGGCTCGGCCGGCCCAGTTAGTTTAGTTTTTTTTATTATTCTTTTAATAATTTCTGAAATACTATTTGTTTGATAACTTTTGCAAATGGACTCCGAATTAGACGAAAATGGTCTCTAAAATTTTGTAAAAAGAAGAGGGTTAGGATAGGATTATAATATAACACTTTTGCAAAGGTTTTGGTGGTTAAAAAGGTTTTACCCCCCCTTTGTCTATAAGTGACTATGGGGTTTGAGAATTACCTGATGCAAATTTTTTGATATGTGATGCCATGATGCAATGATATGATGCATGCTTACTAGTAACATCTGAATTTACAAAATTTGGGATGTTACAAACCTACCCCCCTTAAGAAGAATCTCGTCCCCGAGATTCAGGTTGGTTAGCAAATAGGTGTGGGTGTTCTTTCTTCAGATCTTCTTCACGTTCACATGTGGCCTCTTCCTCGGAATGGTGATTCCATTGAACTTTGCAGAATCTGATAGTCTTGGTATGAGTAATTCTCTCGGCTGTTTCCAGGATCCTGGTGGGCTTTTCCTCATAGGTGAGATCGTTATCCAATTGAACTTCTTCCAATGGAACTGTATCATTTAGTGGGGTTTCAGCCATTTCTGGGTGACACTTCTTTAGTTGCGACACATGGAAAACATCGTGAACTGTTAACATTTCGGGTAATTTCAACTGATAGGCAACTTCCCCTCTGCGACCCAAGATTTTGTAGGGCCCTATGAATCGGGGTGCTAACTTACCCTTGATTCCGAATCTCTTAACTCCTCGTAGTGGTGAAACTCGGAGATACGCACGGTCTCCCACTTCATAAGTCACATCCCTGCGCTTGGAATCAGCATAACTGTTTTGTCTGGATTGGGCTATCTTTAACCCGTCTTGAATCTGTCTCACCTTTTCTTCGGCATCCTTGATCAGTTCAGGTCCAAACAGACTACGTTCTCCAACCCCACTCCATAGCAGCGGAGTCCTACACTTTCTGCCATAGAGAACTTCAAATGGAGCCATCTTGATGCTAGTTTGGTAGCTGTTATTGTATGAGAATTCCGCATATGGCAAGTTATCATCCCCAACTAGACCCATAGTCTAGCGCATAGGCTCTTAACATGTCCTCCAATATCTGATTAACTCTTTCCATTTGTCCATCTGTTTGTGGGTGGAAGGCAGTACTAAACTCTAGTCGCGTCCCTAGAGACTCGTGTAGTTGTCGCCAAAACTTAGAGGTGAATTGGGTACCTCTATCAGAAACAATCCCCTTGGGTACACCATGAAGACTTACGATCCTTGACATATAAATCTTAGCAAGTTTAGCACTCGTATAGGTGGTCTTTACGGGAATAAAGTGGGCCACCTTTGTGAAGTGGTCGACCACTACCCAGACGGAGTCATACCCAGATCGAGTCTGAGGTAGTCCTGTGATAAAATTCATGCCTACCTTATCCCACTTCCATTCGGGCACAGGTAATGGCTGCAGCAGTCCTGCTGGTTTTTGGTGTTCGGCCTTAACTCTGTTGCACACGTCACACAAGGAGATATACTCAGCAATTTCTCTCTTCATGTTGTTCCACCAGAATCTATCTTTCACATCCATGTACATCTTTGTATTACCGGGATGAATTGAGTAGGGCGAATCGTGAGCTTCCTGAAGGATTAACTTCCTGATATCAGGGTCATCGGGAACACACAGACGCTTCTCATACCAAAGTGTTTCTTGTTCATCCGTGTGAAACCCTTTTGCTTTACCCTTGCTTATATTAGCTCTTATTTCTTCCAACTCTTTGTCCCCCTTCTGGGCCTCTTTGATTTGGTCCAGAAGTGTTGGCACTATCTCCATAGTGGCCAAATATCCCTCCGGAACTATTTCCAACCTGAGGTCCTTGAATTGTTCACACAAATCGCTTGGAAGTTCTCCCACGGTAAGCCCATTTACATAGACTTTCCGACTTAAGGCGTCAGCCACAATGTTGGCCTTTCCAGGATGGTACGGCAGGTCCAAGTCATAGTCCTTGATGAGCTCAAGCCATCTCCTTTGCCTCATATTTAATTCCTTTTGAGTGAAGATATACTTAAGACTCTTGTGATCCGTGAACACATCACAATGTTTGCCCATTAGGTAGTGTCTCCATACCTTGAGCGCATGCACAACTGGTGCTAGTTCCAAATCGTGCGTGGGGTAGTTATTCTCATGGTTCTTAAGTTGCCGAGAGGCGTAAGACACTACTTGTCCTTCTTGCATCAGTACACTACCAAGTCCTTGTCGGGAAGCGTCGCAATAGACCTGGAAGTCCTTTTGGATGTCAGGGAGACACAAAACTGGTGCCGTTACTAGACGCTTCTTTAATTCCTGAAAGCTTGCTTCATAGGCCTCGGTCCATTCGAACTTCTTCTCTTTCTTCAGCAACTCTGTCATAGGCTTTGCTATCTTGGCAAAGTTTTCAATGAACCTTCGGTAATACCCCGCAAGGCCCAGAAAACTCCTAATGTCGCCCACATTCTTAGGAGACTCCCATTCTGTCACGGAAGCTACCTTACTTGGGTCCACGGCAACTCCTTTAGCCGACACAATATGGCCAAGGAAACCCACTTCTTTCAACCAGAACTCACATTTGCTAAATTTAGCATATAACTTGTGTTCCCTTAACTTTTCCATGATTAGGCGCAGGTGCCTCTCATGTTCCTTCTCGTCCTTGGAGTATATGAGTATGTCATCAATGAATACTACAATAAACTTATCCAAGTACTCCATGAACACCTTGTTCATCATAGTCATGAAGTATGCTGGGGCATTGGTTAAGCCAAACGACATCACGGTGTACTCATACAATCCGTATCTTGTGGTGAAGGCTGTCTTGGGTACATCCTGTTCCCGGATCTTTAGCTGGAAATATCCTGACTGGAGATCAATCTTAGAGAACACACTATCTCCCTTTAATTGGTCAAACAGGTCATTTATATTGGGTAGGGGGTACTTGTTCTTGATTGTTACTTCGTTCAATGACCGGTAGTCCACGACTAGTCTCTTGGTTTTATCCTTCTTCTCCACGAATAAGACAGGTGATCCCCAAGATGATGCACTTGGTTGAATGAAGCCTTTGTCCAATTGCTCTCTAAGCTGTTTCTTAAGTTCCTTCAACTCATCCACATCCATCTTGTACGGTCTCTTGGCTATTGGTCCAATACCTGGCATCAAGTCAATGAGAAACTCGATGTCACGGTCGGGCGGCATCCCTGGCAATTCTTCTGGAAACACATCTGGATACTCCTTCACCATTGGCACATCCTCCAAGCTAACCCCCTTAAGAGAGTTCACCAAACTTCCTTTGAGCGCGAAGGCTGACTTAAAGCGGATCCTCTTATTTTCCGGGGTCGTGAGTGCGATAGTCCTTTTGGCACAATCTATGACTCCCTCATACTTGGTCATCCAATTCATGGCCAAGATTATGTCTAGGCCTTGTGATTCCAGAACAACTAGGCTGGTGGGAAAGGTGTGCGTCCCAATTCTTAGTTCTAACCCATGGCATCCAGAGTTTGCCACTATTTCTCCTCCAGGAGAACTTACCCTTAGGGGAGTACTAATAGTCTCCGTAGGTATCTTGCCTCTATCCACAAATACCCTTGATATGAATGAATGCGATGCACCAGTGTCAAAAAGAACAACTGCAGGTGTGGAGTTAAGCTTGAACTTACCGATCACGGAATCAGGTGCCTCACGAGCATCCTCCATGGAGACATGATTCACCGTGGCTTTGACGAACGGGTTCGGCTTCTTCCCATTTCCATTACCATTGCTATGGTTGTGTCTGTTGCCGTTTCCATTGCCTTTCCCATTCTTCGCCTTTTCGGGGCAAGTAGTTGCATAGTGCCCTGTCTTGTTACACTTGAAGCATGTCACTTCACTCAGATCCTTCCCATTGCCATTTCCATTGCGGTGCTTATGGCCATTGTGGTTATGTCCTCCGTGACGATGACCATTGTGGTTGTGGCCATTATGGTTGTGGGGTGGGGGTGACGAAGTGCGTTGCTTCTGATATGGGGCAGAGTTGTGCTTGTGTGAGGTGGACTTTCTCTTCCGGTTCTCTATACTCCTTTGCTTTGCTTCAACTACAACTGCCCTGTCCAGAAGTTCCTGATAGCTATCTAACTTCAGAGCCACAAGCTGAATAGATATTTCATCATTAAGTCCCCTTAAGAACTCCTCTTGTCTCTTGGCATCCCTGGACACATCATCAGGTGCATAACGTGCCATCTTGTTGAAGAGGTCTCCATACTCGGAGACAGAGCGGTGCAGCTGCTTCAAGTCGCGGAACTCACGTCTCTTAAGTGACATGACTCCCGCGGCTATGTGAGGAGTACGAAAGGCTGCTTCGAACTAGTTCCAGGTGATATCTTCAATATCAGGGTGGGTGACCTGGTAGTTATCCCACCATTCGGCAGCTGGTCCCTCAAGTTGGTGCGCGGCAAAGCGCACCCTATCAGCTCCAACAACTTGGACGGTGTCTAACTTCTTGTTGATGGTGCGGAGCCAGTCGTTTGCCACAATTGGCTCAGCACTACTTGAGAAGATTGGAGGGTTCAACCTCAGGAATCGAGTCAAGCGATCCTGTTGGGGCGGTGGAGGTGGCGGAGTCGGCGGGTTGTTGTTGTTGTTTTGCATGTTTTGAGTGAGGAGTTGGATCAGCTGATTCTGAGTGTTCAGAAGTTGTGCTATCTCTGGGGCATGTTGTTATTGTTGTTTCCACGTCTCGCCATCTAGAGGGTTTGAGAGGCAAGTTAAGAAAAGATAGAAAGTCTAAGGAATAAACTCCTACCCTTATGCAAACAAAAATCACACGAGAAAGGCAAGGCACACATAGCACAAAAATCCACACACTCAACCAAGTTTAACCAACCAATATAAGCCTTTTGGTACTCATTACAATTGCGAATAACGTTTTACTATAGAACTAAGGGTGGTCCAACTACTCTACTCATCATCCACTTCCTCATCCTCAATGATGAAGCCTTCCTTTTCCAGTAGTGACTTGTATAGCTCCATGTCCCTTGTCGTGGCTTCAAGCTTCTCTTGAAGTTCCTTCATCTCCTGTGGCTCCGGTGTCGCAGCTTCGAGCCTTCCTTGAAGTTCCTTTGCCTCTTGTAGTTCCTGGGTAGCAGCTTCCAGCTTCGCTTGGAGTTCCTTCTTCTCCTTCTATAGCATCTTGATCAAACTTGACCCCATAGTCACGGGCGTGATCTTCTCCTCCAAGCTCCTCTTAGCCGCTCGCAGGTCCTTTATCATGATGGCAAGGTTCTTGAACTCCAGCTCGTTCTTTGCGAGCACTAGACTTTGCTCCCTAATCCTCTTGTTCTTATCTTGCACCCTCTTCTCTTGATTAGCGAACCTCTTGTCTTGGGCGGTGAGTTCCCCTCCTAGGGACTTGATCTTCTCTTCCAGCTCTTCGATCTTCTCGTCCTTCTCCTTCACTAGGGCACAGAGCTCGTCTTTCCTCACGATCTCAAGACAGCTCCCCTTCTGAAGGTCATTGATGTGCAACTCCAAGTCTTGATATTGGATTCTTCGACGCTTGCATGTCTTCCTTTCCTCCGGGGTTAACTCAATTGGGACTCCCTTCTCATCACGTCTTCAAAAGAGTTTGATGTAGTTGCCTTCAACCTCTTCATGGTGGCGTCCGCAAAGGCGTCCAATGAGCTCCTGCAAGCAAATGCTAAGTCCTTTCTCCTTGGAGTCGCTGGTGACGTTGAGTACAATGGCCTCTGTCTTGGGTTCTATTCGACTGCGCCCTGGTTGGATGACTTCAATTGCCCAGCATCCTTCCTTGTGCATCTTCCTCAACTCGCCTCCCTTGATTGATGGCATGGGTAACTGCAGTGTCTTGATGATGTCCAGAAGGCACTCCCCGAAGCGCAGGCACTTGATGTCTTCGGCGGTGTCGTAGTAGAAGGCCGTCATCTTTAGGTTGAGAGAGAAAAAATTAGACACAAGGTGATAGAGAAGAGAAATACTAGGAGAGTACAAATAACTTGGAAGAATATAGAAGGCATAACACACATGGTAAAGGTGGTTTCCAATCCTAGGGTCACGTCCTACAGGCAACTTTGTGCTCTGATACCATCTGTTGCGACCTCGGATCGTTAAAGATCCTAAGTCCCTGTGATTAACATGCTAGTCCCTGGATCAATAGCTAGCACTCACAGTCGATGAAATATCATGTAAAACACAAGTCATTATTACACGAATAATCCATAGTATAATTATTACAACTTGCATAGCTTATAGCTAGCTCAAATAAAACAGCGGAAACTAAATAAAACTTGAGTCCATCCACGCCTCAGGCTAGCTGCGTGAAGACCCGCGATCCCTACGCACCTTTCAGTCTTCAGATTCTGCACATAAGACGTGCAGCCAACAAGCTGGGTCAATACTTTGATGTATTGGCAAATTACACCAAGGAAAGAGTAAGACTATCTCTACATGCAAGGCTAAGAGTAGGCTCTGGGGTTCATTTGCGTAAAGCCAATTTTATCAGTGTAATAAGAAAAGAGAGGAAAGTTTTCCCTACTTTGTAAACTTTGATAAGTAGTATAGGGTTGAATGGAACACGTGGATATTACTCACCAAGTGCCCAATCAACCTAGCACTTGGATATGACGCACCAAGTTCCCAAAATCCCACCCAGTGGCGATATTACTCACGCCCTGGGGTTTATAAAACGTTAAGTTTGGAAAAGAGAGAGAGGAAGATCTTTCAGAGGCTCCATCCTTTAGATGCTCAATGTTGTTCTGTTTCCGTGAACACGGCTGATCGATCAGTTTGCAATACTCTCGAGAGGTTGTGCACTTTCCCCACAATCCACGATCAAGTCCTTTTATAGACAAGACCATGGCGAAGCCTTCCCTTAGTAGCCCCTCTACCAGCTGGATCCAACCGTGCCAAGAACCTCCAAATGTTGGTACCCCGGTGAGGTTTCCCACTAAGTACTAAGCCAAGACAGAGCCCATATGTATTGTGGTTGCACGGGAAGCTTCTGAATTCTGAAACATGGCAGACTTCTTTGATTCCTGGGCGGCCGTCCTCCACCAAAATCTCACTCGTTGTCCCGACAACCATTTCGCCCAGAAGAAAACTTAGTTTTATTTTGAAGGGGTTTTGAAGAAGAAAAGTTCGCTCGAGAGAGCTATCATACTTAGAAAATCTTGAGTCTTTCAACCCCCCCCCCAACGGTACTTAGTGTATATATAGCATAGCAAGCAATATTTAGCAAAAACAGGGGAACTTAATAGGATGGAAATTCCAAAGTATAAAGCTACTCATGGCATACTACAAAACCGCACTTGTAAAATAATACTAAGAAAATCTACCAAAATCCTACACATGTATACTACAGAATTTGAAGAGTAAAACATGCATAGTCAAAAATTGGGACATTAATATGAACAAGTGGTGTAACTTGCCTTGGTCCGAGCAGCAATCTACCGGTCGGCGGTGTGGCGGCGCTTACCGGCGGCGGCAACTGGCGGGCGGCGGAGCTCCTCCGGCGATGGTCGGCGGCGGCGGAGATGCTCCTCCGGCCCGGCGAGCTAGACGACGGGGACCGGCTCCTCGTCGCGGTCGCGTTCCCAAGGGCGGCGGCGGTCCCCCTTCTCCGAGGCGGCGGCGGATGGCGGCCGGAGGCGACATAGTGCGGCGGCGCTCCGGCGAGCAATCGGCGGCGGCTCGGCGGCGGTGGTGGCGGAAGAAAGGGCTAGGGTTTTGGGAGGCGTGCCCGGGCTTAATATAGGGGCGAAGACTTGGGCCGGGGGTCGCGGAATCCGCCCTGGATTCGCTGGCGGCGGTTGTGCTGACGCGGCGGCGGCGGCGGGAGTCCGCCCCGATCTCGTCGGGGTGACGATGGTGGTGGGGCCCACCTGTCGGCGAGCGCTGGCGCGGGCGCGGGCTGCTGGGGCGGGAGGGGCTGCTGGGCTGGCGGCTGCGCGTCGCCCACCCGGCCGGGCGGGCGGCAGATAGCCCCGGGCTGGCTCGGCCGGCCCAGTTAGTTTAGTTTTTTTATTATTCTTTTAATAATTTCTGAAATGCTATTTGTTTGATAACTTTTGCAAACGGACTCCGAATTAGACGAAAATGGTCTCTAAAATTTTGTAAAAAGAAGAGGGTTAGGATAGGATTATAATATAACACTTTTGCAAAGGTTTTTGTGGTTAAAAAGGTTTTACCCCCCCTTTGTCTATAAGTGACTATGGGTTTGAGAATTACCTGATGCAAATTTTTTGATATGTGATGCCATGATGCAATGATACGATGCATGCTTACTAGTAACATCTGAATTTACAAAATTCGGGATGTTACATTGCATGATTCTAATTTTGTTAGAAAGATACTCAAATTATCTATCCAAGCCCGTTGGATTCAAGTCATTTGGAATTAGAGATCACCTATACCAAAAATCAGAGACTTTTTCGCATTCAAACATTTTTCAAAAATCAACCATAAATGCTTTTGAGTTGATTCCAACTCTCAAAAATCACATTTGATAAGATTTATCTGAATATGTAAAAATATTTAGGTTTACACGCAATGACATTGGACTTGTACCAAAAGAATGATATATAGGCATTTCTAGTCACTTTAATTCTATTAAATAGTAATCTTAAACTTTATAAAACATGACCAACACTTTAAATCACATTCCCAAGTATTAGAATATGAGGTGACGACATGTGTCAACATGATCCCATATTTGAATTGGAGAATATTAAATCTTAAGTACTTTCAATGAGTAGAAATTACTTTTCTAAAATAGGATAAATCAAACTAGGTCTTTATTTCATGTGATGATTGTGATGATACTAGATCATCTAGTGTGAACCTTAGTTGGCTAAATAGAAATAGTTAAGTATAGTTTGGTGATTGTGTACCCCGTATTCATTTATAGACGATAGTACCGACCTAGGATACGAGGAGGAGGAGTACTACCAAGAAGAAGAAGAAGAAGAAGAAGAAGAAGAAGAAAACTTCAACCACTGCACTACACAAGGCAAGCCTAACACTACAAGTTAACTATGCGAGCTAACACTTGCAAGTATTATACCTATGCAAGCCTAACACTACAAGATAACCTATGCAAGATTTGTTAGGCATGCTTGGTTATACAACTTTGATTATACCAATCCCAAGTTTTACTTGCAAGCTTTATTCTTTTACTTTACCAAAGTTCTTTACTTTTAGTTAGTGCTTTGTGAGTATTGGAAAAATAGGATAATACCATAAAGAGTATAAAACTAGGCATAACTAGTTATACTTAGATGTCATCCCAAGGCATGAGATTAGAATTGGATAGTTACCCTTGATTAGCCCCCCTCATTAGTAATTACCCTCAACTTTAGTGGCTAGTGCTAAGCATAAAAGTTGATCACTTTAGATGGGAATTACTTGGTGAAAATGATTATGAAAACCTTGGAATGACGATTCATTCTATTGAAATGTTTTGACATGTGTTGAGAAACACAAAAGGATTTGATGATGAAAATGTTGACGCATGAGCCTTAGCCCTTTATAAAAACTGATGGTTGGGTTCGGATGCGATACCTGATGTCTACGCACTTCTATTCTTGTAGAAAGTTGTTGGGCCTCCAAGTGCAGAGGTTTGTAGAACAGCAGCAAGTTTTCCCTTAAGTGGATCACCCAAGGTTTATCGAACTCAGGGAGAAAGTGGTCAAAGGTATTCCCTCTCAAGCAATCCTGCAATGAAGATACAAGAAGTCTCTTGTGTCCCCAACACAACCAATACACTTGTCAGGTTTATAGGTGCACTAGTTCGGCGAAGAGATAGTGAAATACAAGTGGTATGGATAATTATAAGTGGTAACGGTGATAGAAAATAACTTGATGGCATGGCAAAGACTAAAGACAAACAGAAATAAAGATGGAAGCAAGCAAAGATGTAACTGATCTAATTGCAAACGGTGTATCAATGCTGAGAAACAAGGCCTAGGGATCATACTTTCACTAGTGAACACTCTCTCATATAAATATCTTCTCTTTATGATACTACTCTTAACTACTCTCCGGTTGGACACTCTAATCGATGGTAGGGCTATAATAGCACACCTCAAAGTTCATCTTTCCCATCTAGAAAACCTCACACTGTCACCTTGAGTACTAGATGAGTCCAACAAACACCACAATTTCATAAAGACATCCAACTCCAAATATAACTCATAACAAGTATTTGTAATCTCTAGCCTAAGTGCCACCATGATGAGCACGCTGTCACTTTCACACACATGGGGAGAGCAGAGATCCATTAAAGCACTTGAGTAGCAAGGTAGATCTATAGATTACAAGCTCATGATCACAATATGATCATGCATAGGCATAGAGAGAGAGATGAACACATAGATACCGGTAGAACCCTTAGCCTCGAGGAAGAACTACTCCCTCATCATCATGGGAATCAGCAATGGTGATGGAGATGGTGGTGGAGATCGATGGAGATGGCTCCGGGGGCACTTCCCCGTCCCGGCAGGGTGCCAGAACAGAGACTTTCTGTCCCCCGAATCTCCCCTTCATTGGCGGTGGCGCTGCGGAACTTTTCGTGGTTGGAGGCTTGACTCTTTAGGGTTTTCGCATTGGGAGGAATATATAGGCGAAAGGGCAAGGTCTGTGGAGGCCGGAGGGGCCCACACCACCTGGTGGCACGGCCAAGGGGGACTCGCGCCACCCTATGGTGTGGCTGGCCCCTGACCCCTCTCCGTCTCTTCTTCTGGCTCCGTGTTTCCCTCGGTGAAATATTGACTTTGGCTTTTGTCCCGTCCAATTCTGAGAATATTGATTTTCTGACTTTCCTGGAACCAAAAACAGCAGAAAACAAGCAACTGGCACTGTGGCTCTTGTTAATAGGTTAGTCCAAGAAATCATATGAAAAGTACTCCAAAGTGTGGACAAAACATAAGAAAGTAGATAAAAGCAAGCATGGAACATAAATAATTATAGATACATTTGCAATGTATCAATACCATTCCAGTTTTACCGTACAATCACAATACTTGAATTGGGTAGGGCTTAACTGGAAGTTTATATGCCTTAGTATGGGTTCCCTCGTGGAAAGAGGTTGAGTTGAGGCTACCTCGTGAGTGTGAATGTCTACCTATGCAGTGCCCAGGATGGAAGATGGCCATGGCTGGGAGGCCAAGCTCATAGGGGAGGTGCCTATACTAGAGTGTGTAATTGAAAGGTTATGATTGATTATCCGCATACTAAGTATGATGATTCAGAGTTATCCCTGACGGATGTATCGAATTTTGTGGTGAATGTGTACCACCTCTGCAGAGTGTCAAACTATTCTAATAGCCGCGTCCGTGGTCATGGATAGTTGGAGTGGCCATACGGTTCCGTTGTCACATGTTTTCAAAATGACTTGTGAATTGAACTATGACTTTGACTTAACCACAACATGATTGTGGACATGAAAACTAGGTTCCCACTTAAGTGATTTAGAACATTAACTTAGTTTTCTTTACTTCTAAACTCAGTATGAGATAAACCTAGAGCTTAAGATTCCTATTTAGAACTACCTTACTTGTTAGTAATAGTTTGTGAGTACTTAAAGAGTACTCATGGCTTTGTCCATGGCTATTCCCGTGGCCAGACTATGAGGAGGACTACCAGGATGATGGACAATAGGAGGTCTATGACAACTAGGATCATCTCCCATCGTCGGCATTGGCTGTGACCCTAAAGATGGAGCCCTTACTATGTTTATTTTTCCGCTGCTTGATTTGTATTAAGACTGGATCATGAGATCCTTTATTTGTAAGACCTTATTATGGTTTGTAATGGATGATGTATTGTGGTACCAATCTGTTATTTTTCGCAAAAAATGGTAATCCTGGGATTGCGAGGTATGGCATAACAGGCATCTGGGATTAAAAATTCGGGTGTAGACAAGTTGGTATCAGAGCCATCCTGACCTTAGGAGACCCTAGTTAGAATGGACGTCCGAACCAAAAACTTAGTTTCAAAACAAAAGAAGTGAGTATTTATGAAAACTTATTCCCACTCTTATCCTTGAATCTTTTTAAAAAAGTCATGTTCTTCAAAAATTCTTGCATTCCTACATAAAATTTGACACACTTGATCACCTCACTAACTTACTCACCCTAAATTCTTATAGATGGAAGTATAGTATTGCAAGTTCTATCAGCTAGGTAACGGAGGCCACCTGATCTTTGAGAGGGGTCTAGATGCACTATCGGAGTATCTTGAGCGCCCGCACCCGGAATTCTTCGAGGCACAACTCAACAATCACATAGGAGGAGATCTACAATGGCTGATAGTTGCAGATCTCAGAGGCAAGATGGAAGCACCCACTTCGGAGAAGATCTAATTCACCTTGCGTGGGAACAACTGGCTAGATGGATTTGTCAGGGCTATGCATGAAGCTCTTGCCCGTCTGTGTGGGAAAAACATCAACCAGATGCAGGGAACTCGCTTTGCTCACTACGCAAGGCGTGATTCTATGGGAATGCCCTTGGAGATGCTAGGACACCCGGAGCTGAAGCACCAGGTGGACAATCTTGAATTCATGTTGTATGATAGACAGAAGGAGTTGGACAACGCTCGTGCCTACGCCAACCACAACCATGCCATTGCAGTCAAGAAGGACCAGACCCTCGCAATGCTCGCCAAGGAGCGCCAATCACTTCGTCATCAACATGACAAGAAGGATCGCACCATCGATCGTCTTCACAAGAAGGTGGCCACTCTTGAGAAGACCATCCATGAACAAGAAATCCAACTTGAAGCGAAGGAGGAGGAAGGTGAAGAAATCTAGGGAGATCTTTACTCTTACCTCAGTGATGACAATGACTACCTGGAGGATGATGACATGGAGTTCCACACTGATGATGATGATTCCGACTTCATTGATGATAATTAGATGCACTTGAATGGTTCCTAAAACCATCTGTTTCTATTGATGTGTGTGTTTATATGGTGTGCTTTGAATGAATGAATGAGAGGAAGTTGTTAGTTTGCAAAACCTGAGTCAAACTCAAAGTTTAAAGCTTTTGAAACAAAACCATGAACCCTAGAGATTTCCCTCTTATCTCATTATCTATCTCAACCTTCAGATGACTCGTGGAAATCCCGGAGGAAGCAGTTCATCTCCAGACCCGATGCTCCAGATTGTGCAAATGCTAGTTTCTGACCATGTAGCTAGTAGAGCCGAACGCCAAGCCAACCTAGCCACTCTTCAATAGATAGCTCAGATGGCCCACAATAATCAAGGTCACGGAAACTAAGATCACCATGTATCCAAGCTTAAGAACTTTCAGAATACCAACCCACCTCCCTTTAGTAAGTCTGAGGATCCCTTAGATGCTGATGACTGGCTGCAAACCATGGAGAACAACTTGTAGGTCACAGGAGTTGAAGCCAATGAAAAAGTACTGTTTACCACCCATTATCTGGCAGGTGATGCAAGAGCCTGGTGGAATAGCACCCGTACCATGAACAAAGGTCAGATGATGACTTGGGAAGCATTCAAAATCAAGTTCGGCCGGACCCATGTGCCCCAAGGTTTGGTCACTAGGATGAGGGATGAGTTCAGGGAACTGAAGCAAGGAAGGATGACGGTAGTTGAGTACCGTGACAAATTTCTGTCACTAGCTAGATATGCCCCTGATGAGATTGACACCGAAGCAAAGAAGAAAGAGAGATTCCTAAACGGGCGGCATGATGAGATGCAAACCGTGCTAGTCAATATTCCCTTTGATGATATTGAAGCTTTAGCAGACTCTGCCATTCAGATGGAAGGGAAGATCAACCAAGCAAATGACAACCGCAAGCATCACATGATGCACCAGCCTGGATCCCACCATACCCAGAAGTATTGCCCCAACCCGTCTGCAGGTTATGCCCCAAGAAACAACAGACCCCCTATGTCCCGTCCAAACTATCCAATCATAGCGGAGGAACCTGAAGTCTGGAGGAAACCACAACAACAACCCCGGCAACTCCAATAACTTCAACCGTGCACCGCCCAAGTCCAACAACAACAACAACAACAACAAGAACAATACTACCCCAAGGACTGGAAGCAATGTTGGGCCTGTTGCAGGAAAAGACATGTCCCAGATTACTTGCTTTGACTGTGGAGTCAAGGGTCACTACTCCAACGAGTGTCCCAAGAAGATTGCAGCAGCCACCAATGTGAATGCACCCGCTCAGCAGCAACGTCGTGTTCATCCTGGAAGGAGATTTGCCCCAAGGAATTCGCTCAACCGCAACGTCCGTCTGTTCCACATGAATGCTGAACAAGCTCAGGAAGAGCCCGATGTCGTGCTAGGTATGTTTTCTGTTAACTCAGTACTTGCAAGAGTGTTGTTTGATTCTGGAGCATCGCACTCGTTTGTTACAGAAGAATTTGCATGCACTAGTAAGATTCAACCAACAAAATTGAAGCATTTTATGATAGCAAATATCTGGTTCAACCACCAAAGCTAGAAAAACTTGAAAGGTTGTACCTATGAGAATCCATGGAATAGATTTTTATGCCAATCTAATATTACTTGGAACCAAAGGTTTGGAAGTAGTACTAGGAATGGATTGGATGTCAAAACATAAAGGATTAATCGACTGTGCCAAGAAAGCCATAACCATGACCAGTAGCTTTGGAGTATCAGTAGAGAATGTATCTGAGACCTTGCCCCGTCAATTCAAATGCAACAAGAGTCTAGCCCAACCAACCCTAGACCAAGTCAGAGTAATTTGTGAATACCCCGACGTGTTCCCACATGAATTGCCTAGTATGCCCCCAGATCGGGATATCAAGTTCATGATTGAACTAATTCCTGGAACTGGACCCATAGCTCAGAGACCTTATAGTATGAGCCCATCTGAATTAGTGGAGCTAAAGAATCAACTTGATGCTATGTTGGAGAAAGGTCTGATTCAACGAAGCGCATCGCCATGGAGATCGCATGTCTTGTTTGTGGATAAGAAAGATGGAGGTAACCGTTTGTGCACGGATTACCGGAAGCTAAATGATGTCACCATCAAGAATAAGTACCCACTGCCAAAGATAGAGGATCTGTTTGACCAGTTGACCAGTGCCAGAGTGTTTTCTAAGATTGATCTTAGAACTGGTTATCATCAACTCAAGATTCGTGCAACGGATATCCCAAAGACCGCCTTTACCACCAGATATGGATTGTATGAGTATACGGTTATGTCTTTTGGATTAACCAATGCCCCCACTTATTTCATGAACCTCATGAATAAGATTTTTATGAACTTCCTGGATAAGTTTGTCGTTGTTTTTATCGACGATAGTAGAAGTATATGCCATATCATTTTTTCTCTACTACTATAAAGGAGCAGTTTTGAATTGGATCCATAGTACCAATCCTGATTGTTGGGCTATTAGATCCAATGGTTCAGAGCAGGTGGATTCGTGTTGAGTACTATCTAGAGCAAACTCCACCATGTTCTAGAACCATCATGTCAGCCTCCCCCCAAATTCATAGCATAGTAGGTTGTATTCTCAATATGTGTAGATAGTTATTATTAATAGACTTAATGTATGCATTTTTCTCAAACAAGACTATTGGTTTATAACAACTTAATGTTTTTTAAATCATATTTCATACAGTATATATGTTTGTAGCACATGTCTTTTACTAGTTTATATCAGATTATAATAGGTGAAGCCCACAAATAATTATAATTTCGAGCTACATCCATAAAGTACCATTGGATCTTAATTCTATACATCCTATCATCTAAAAGATACTATTGATAGTGGTTAGCATACTAAAAGATATGCACAAACCTCAAAACACACTTCTCAATAATTCTAGAATGTTCTTCGTCATTTCTCTATAGCATGGCGAGTACTATTAGGTAGCTCATAGGTTGATTACTACTACACGATACAAAGTATAAGAACCAAATATACAACATATCTTCTATGGACGTGGCTCGAAGTTATAATTATTTTTTGAGCTTCACCTATTATTATAGTTTTTTAGTAGTCCTATTTATTAGAGTTGGCCGAGCTGGCTTGAGGATTGACATCCTTTTATTTCGGCATGTGGGTTCAAATCTTTCACATGCTAGAAAAGCGATTCTACGGTGCACGCTATCTAGCAGGGAGGGGAGAAATGTGGGTTCACGTCCTTTCCTGAAACACAGTCTACGTGATGAGACGATACAATACTAAGCCAGGACATGATAGCTTGCTAGTCTAGCACTCTAGCTATAACTCCAGCAGGCGTCCTCGATCCACTGCATAAGACCAACAGGGAACACGCAAAATTAACACCCCTCGCTCAAAGAGCCTCCAATCTTCCCCATCTCCGGCGATCCCCATTCCCTAACGCTGGCTAGCCGCATTTTGGATCCTCTCGAGTGCCGCACTTCCTAAATTTTCCTAGCCATTTCTTGCCCGCTGCATCGGTTCTTCTAGGACTCCATCACTCTCCTCCAAGAAACCCCAACAATCATATTTGAATCCGCCCTCGCCCCTAGTCCATCAGGACACAATGGCGGATTCGATGCACAACATTCACTACGGTGGCTGGAGCAAGGTCAGCGATGACGCCTTCGAAGTAATCGCTATGCGTATGGACACTACCAGCGTCGTCCGGCTGGCCGCATGCTCCAAGGACTTGTGCTACCAAGTCATCGGCGGAAAAGGTAGCAGATGCCCCAATGACAGCTGCAGAACATTGGTCGCCTTCCACGACTTCCTCAACCACAAGATGACGTGCCCGCACGTCCCGTGCAACTGCACTGAGCCTGGCTACGAGTTCGTCACCCCGCCCACAACGCTCCTCGCTCACCACAAAAAAGCCCACTCAATTAAAGTGCAGAGTTTCCACTACGGCGAGGAACACAGGTACATCTCTCAGCCTTTGCTGGCACCTGGCTCATGTAGAGTAGAGACCGTGGTATCCGGGGATGATGGTACATTGTTCGTCGTGCGATTTGACATGCTCGACTATGGCCTCACCATATCCATCCAGTGCGTCAGGTCGACGGCGTGCTTGTTTCCGTGGTACGTGGTGGAGTTGCACTTTTATAAACCTTCAATGATTGGACAGGACCTGGAGGAGTTCGCCGAAGATAGCTTGTTTTTCGAGCCGAAGAGCATCGCGTCACCGGCCTCCATCAGGATTACTGAAGATTACCTTAATTTCCTGATTAAGAAACATGATAGGTTCACACTAGATTACTCATTTTGCATCCACAATGTGGGAGATGACAAATATGAGCATCATGATTCTGATGATGATCTGCCATTCAAGATTGTTTAGATCAAACGCTGGAGATGATCTAGCATTTCCTTTGAAACATGGCTCTGTATTTTTTTCTTGGGAATGCCTAGATCTCAGGCGCCTGAGAACTTCTTATATGTATTTAGCATGCTGCAATTTAGTCCGCAGATTCTTACTTCCTTTAGAAATCCCAGGTTCATCTCTCAGCCGCTGTCGGCACCGCGCTCATCAAGACTAGAGAACATCGGATCTGGGGACGATGGTACGGTGTTCGCTGTGTTATTTGACATGCTCGAGTGGGGCGACATCATCGTATCCATCGTGTGCGTCAGGCCGGATGGGTGCTCGTCGCCCTTGTACAATGTGCAGTTCACCGTCTATCACTCGTCACCAGATGCTGGGTTTTGGGAGGGTGTAGTGCACAATTCCTTCACTCCTAGGAGCAGGGCGGTGCCTGGCATCATGCAGAAGGAAAAGCATTCCATGGTGGTGTACCTTCAAACTTCTCAGACCCAGGGCCTGTATTACTCAATATGCATCCATCGCGAGGGAGAATTCCAAATTAACCATTCTACTACCTCAGATTTTTTATCCCATTTTCACTACATACCACGGACGTACATGTACTAGAGGTTGGATTTTGGATGAAGAGTAGTACTAGTATAGCACTAGTTCTTGTACTTCGGACTATTTTGTACTACTATATACCGGTATGGGTAGTACTTGTTTAGGCCAAGGACAGGAGATGATCTTGCTTTGCCTTTATTCTGTCGTCGCTATTACTAGAATATTTTGTTTAACTAATAGTGATGTACTGTTACATGTTTAGATCAAGTGCAGCAGTTTGTCTTGCTTTTCTTTGAAAGTTAGCATTGTCAAAATTATCTAGATGAGTCTTGGGCATTTTGGGTTTCATATGGGGGTCACACAGGCATTGTCACTTGATTGTTAGTTTTGCTTGCACCAATGATCGAGTCTGTTTTTTGAGCTGGAACAAGAACGGATTCTCTCTGTACTGCTATTCAATTTCAAGGAGGAAAGCTACTGAATCTCTCAGATGTTCTATCGTTGCTATTACTAAAACATTTTGTGGAACTGATACTGATGTACTGTACTTGTTTAAATCAACGGCAGTAGATAGTCTTGCTTTTCTTTTGAAACATGGTCTTGTCGCAATCTAGATGAGACTTGGGCATTTTGGGTTCCATATGGGGGTCACACAAGCATTGATCGTTAATTTATCATGCTCCAATGGTCGAGCATTTCCTTTCAAACATGGCTATCTGTATTGGGAGCAAGCACTACTTTCTTGGATCAAGTAGATTTTCCTTTGAAACAATGGCCTTGCACATGTACTCTGTATCTACTCCCTCCGTTTCGAAATATATAAAGATGTTTTAGCTTTTGTGGAACGAGTTTATCTAGACTCTTTTTAGTGTGTAGTTCGGAGTGAACCCATATACTAAAAGGGGTCTAGATACACTCGTTTCACAAAACCTAAAACATCTTATATTTGAAATGGAGGGAGTACTACGTATGTTCTATCATAGTCAGGTTACTCATATTTACTTTATCATTTTTTCTTATAATATTTAGCATGCTGCACTTTAGTCCATTGAATCTTACTTCCTTTAGAAACTCCAAGTACATCTCTCAGCCGCTGTTGGCACCACGCTCATCGAGAGTAGAGAAGATCGGATCAGGGGACGATGGTACGGTGTTTGCTCTGCTATGCAACATGTGCGAGTCGGGCGACATCAGCGGATCCGTTGTGTGAGTCAGGCCGGACGCATGCTCATCGCCCTTGTACAATGTGTTGATCACTGCATATTTCCCGACAATAGAGGTAGGGTTTTCGACCCGTACAATTTGTAGTTCCTCCATGCTTGGGAGCTGGTAGGTGTCAGGCATCATCCAGATGAAAAAACATTCATTTATGTTCTGCACTGAACCATCTCATATTACCGGCCTGCATTACTCAATATGCATCAATCGCGGGGGAGAATCCCCAATTGACACAATATTTATTTAACCCGCTTAGGGATCACTGTGTGTTGGAGGGTGGATTTTGGATACACAGTAGTACTAGTATAGTACTAGTTCTTGTACTATGGAGTATTTTGTACTACTATATACTGGTAGTACTTGTTTAGGTCAAGGGAAGGAGATGGTCTCGCTTTGCCTTTGTTCTATCGTTGCTATTACCAAAGTATTTTGTTGAACTAATAGTGATGTATTGTTACTTGTTTAGATCAAGTGCAGCAGATTGTCTTACTTTTCTTTTGAAACCTAGCATTGTCACAATTATCTAGATGAGTCTTGGGCATTTTGGGTTGCATATGGGGGGTCACACAGGCATTGACGAAATGAGGTCGTATTCGCATAGAAGCAGACATGATCATCAGTTTTGCTTGCTCCTATGATCAAACCTATTTGGAGAATAGGGCAAACTGATCGTGCGCCAAGGTTTTTTGAGATGGAACAAGAACTTATTATCTTTGTACTACTATTGAATTTCAAGCAGGAAAGCTACTGAATCTCTCAAATGTTTTGTCGTTACTATTACTAAAGCATTTTGTGGAACTAATACTAATGTACTGGTACTTGTTTAAATCAAGGGAAGTAGATAGTCTTGCTTTTCTTTTGAAACAAGGCCATATCACAATCTAGATGAGACATGGGCATTTTGGGTTGCATACGGGGGTCACACAGGCATTGATGTGAGAAGAAGGTACTCAAAGCAGACTTGATCGTCAGTTTTGCGCTCCAATGGTCGAGTGTGTTTGGTGAAAAGGACAAACTGATCGCGCGACAAGGTTTTTAGAGCTGAAACAAAAACTGGTTCTCTCAGTACTGCTATTGTATTTCATTGTCTGTATTGCTAAATTGCTCACTTTTGAAATGCTGCTGAATTGGTCAAGTGCTCCTGAATATGAGCTTCGAATCTGTTGAAAAAATTTCTACCTTATTCTGTACTGCTAAATTTTGACATGAATAGCTGCCAAAAAGAAATGTCGCTTTTCCCCCTCCCTCTCTGAGGCTTTGTTTCGAATCCGGCCGAGCATATCACAATGCAATTTTTATTAACCAGAAGAAGAAACCTAGTAGCTCATTTGGCCCCTCTTTAGCCCAGAACATTTTTATTCTGTATTTTCGGGGTCAGGGGACTGCTGACCATAGCCCAGTGAAATTTGAGAAAGGAGCCCATGGAGAATAGCCGGGATCATATTAATTCGGCCTTTCAGGGGTTAGGGGACTGCTGAGCACAGCCCACTAAAATTTGAGAATGAAGCCCATGGAGCATAGCCTACGGAGTATAACCCACGTAGAGCAGCCTATGAAGAATAGCCAAACTCTTTTTAATTTGGCCTTTTGGGCATTGCCTACCCATGTTTCTAAAAACTCTGCCTACCCATGTTTCTAAGAAAATACTCAATTATGTGGCATTTTATAAATTGAGATGCTAGGAGCGCTACCCTTTTATATTTTAAAAGAGATAAACACAGACACACAAAATATTTTTAAGAAGTCTATACATAAATTGTAGTACTAATAAAAGTTTAATGATATTTATTCTATAAATATATTTGTTGCAGTGGCAACACACTCAGTTTACGTTTATTTGATTTGAAGGTCTTTTGTTCGAATCGTATCTTGGGTTTACATTTTTTCTAGCAATATTGCATTACGGAGAGGCTGACATCATGGACCCACTAGCATGTAGCGTCCCTGGACTTTGTTTTGAGGGTGGGTTCGAAAAAAAAGTTTAAATACTTGTACATAGAGGCTCGCATCAAGGACCCACCAAACAGAACATACAAGGCTGCATCGGGGACCCACAAGCCAGAACATGCCAGAGAGGCTAACATAAGGGCCCGAACAGTAAGACTATACATGGCTGCCATGGTGAAAACAGCGGACGCGGCCGAAAAAAAGTCCATCATACACATGTTGCACTTACAGAGAAGCTGACATGTCGGACCCAGCAGACCCAAGCATAGCCCGTGAAATTATCCTATCAGCCCCAAGCATAGCCCAATACCTTCTAATTCGGCCTTTTTGTGGTCTTGTGGCCACCGACCATAGCCCATTCAATTTAGGAGTGAGCCCATGGAATATAAGCCATGACGAATAGGGCATCCGCCCCAAGTTAGCCCAGAATCTTTTTAATTCGGCCTTTATTAGTATTTTTTGTACTCTGAGGCTGACATCTGGGACCCAAAAAAATAGTCCAACATACACATGTTTCTTTCAAATAGGGTTTGTCAGCAGGGACCCAGCATAGACACATTTCCTGCACAGAGGTGGTTGACATTTGGGACCCAGCAAGTTGCCAAGGTCAAAACAGCGGACATGGCCAAAAAAGGTCCATCATACACACGTTTCATTTATAGAGAGGCTGATATGTGGGTGATGGCCCAAAATACATCGAGCTCGTTGGGGAACCCCAAGAGGAAGGTATGATGAGCACAGCAGCAAGTTTTCCCTCAGTTATGAAACCAAGGTTATCAATCCAGTAGGAGCAAGGAAACACCCCAAAGGTGTTGCTAGCTGGACTTTGGCAGGGCGCACTACCAGCGTCAGCAGCAAAGTGGAGACCTGCACAACACAACCATATAACTCTGCCCCCAACTTGCGATGAGGTTGTCAATCTCACCGATTTTGCTGAAAACAAAGAATTAAACGTATCGAGTGGAACAAAGTGATAGTTTGCAGAAAGTAAACACAAAACAGTAAACAGTTGATTGTAGATTGATGGTAAAAGAAAGGACTAGGGTCCATAGTTCACTAGTGGTGGCTCTCCTTAAGATAGATGACATGTTGGGTGAACAAATTACAGCGGGGCAATTGACAAACATCGAGAAAGCAATATGCATATACTACTCATCTTGACTCCTTTGAGATTCGATTGGGCATTACAACATTATACATAGACCGCCATCCAACTACATCTATAACTAATAATCCACCTTCAGGTTATCATCCGAACCCCCTCTAGTATTAAGTTGCAAGCAACATATAATTGCATTACGAATTGCGTGTAAAGTAAACAATACGATTGTTCTATGAACAAAGGATTGTTGTTTTCTCCCTAGTAGCAACAGCACATCTAGTGCCTTAGAGATTTCTGTCACTTCCCTAGATTACTAGAGGCATGAACCCGCTATGGAGCATAAATACTAACTCTTGGATTTGGTAGCATCTACTTGGCCAAGATAGGTACTAACAACGGAAAGCATGCAAGATCACAAATAACAAAGACATGATAGAATCAATAATCAATCTGAAATAGCATCTCAATATCCATCGGATCCCCGCAAACACAACATGTAGGATTACAAATAGATGATCTTGATCATGAACAGAGCTCACAGGATCTAAACATGATAGCACAAAGGAGGAGAACCAGTCATCTAGCTACTACATGGACCCGTAGTCCAGAGATGACCTACTCACGCATCACACCGGAGGCTTACATGACGATGAAGAAGGCCTCCAGGGTGAATTCCCCTCTCCGGCAGGGTGCCGGGAAGAGCTTCAGATCCCTCCCGATCTAGGGATGGAGATGACGGCGGCTATAGACTCTTTCGTGGAATTTTGATCCGGTCCTTAGGGTTTCTGTATCGGGGACAATATATAGGCGAAAGGAGAGGCCGAGGGGGTGCATGGGCTGGCCACACCACCCCCTGGTGCGGGCAAGGCCTGGCCGCGCGGCCAGGTGGTGTGGCCGCCCTCTAGCCCCTCTCCGTCTCGTATTCTAACTCTGGGTGTCCCTCGGTGAAAAACTGACTTTGGCTTTTGTCCCGTCCAATTCCGAGAACATTCATTTTCTGACTTTCCTGGAACCAAAAACAGCAGAAAACATGCAGCTGGCACTGTGGCTCTTGTTAATAGGTTAGTCCAAGAAATCATATGAAAAGTACTCCAAAGTGTGGACAAAACATATGAAAGTAGATAAAACCAAGCATGGAACATCAAAAATTATGGATATGTTAGCAACGTATCAACATCCCCAAGCTTAACTCCTGCTCGTCCTCGAGTAGGTAAGTGATAAAAAGAATGAATAATTTTTGAGGTGACATGCACCATCACAAACTTGATCAAAAGTATTTGTAAAACAATGATAGTTGGGATCATAGTACTAAAATCATAACATGAAAGACAAAGTTCTAACAATAAGACAAAGCACCTATGTTGCAACATGAAAAGGCACAAACAAAAGATTCATGAATAGCAATGCTTTGCAAGACGTTTGTTTGTTTCACATAAAGAAAACATAGCATAGTGGCATTCAGCTTGTCCCTCATAGAGTAGCAAACATAAATGCATAGGACACCTTCAAAGTTCATAAGAGTGACTAGATACAAATAGTTTAAAACAAGCAATATCAAAGTTATGCAGCAATCAACAAGTCTTGGGACAATGCACATAGAAATAAGAATGGCCACTATGCTCTCAAAGTAGGTGCATAAAGATAGAAGGTGGAGACTCAACATAAAAGTAAAAGAAAGGCCTTCATAGAAGGAAGTAGGGATTCAAGTCTCATAAAGAGCTTCCAAAAATTATGGTACTTGTTAGCTTTCAGCTCGCATTGCCCCTATCATAAGCATCTTGAAGGTGATTAAGGTTAAAGTGACACAACTAAGAGGATATGCTTGACAAGTTATAAACCGAAATCTCATGCCCCTTACATACAAAGACCGAACCTCATGCTACTCAACTTTAGTCACAAGTAAGATCTTGTCATTGTAAGTACATATGTATCATAAAGAACCGCCAACAGGGTACCCCTTGCACATGATACAGGAGCTATCCCATAATCAAAATGACAAGGCAAGCAGACAATGAGCATCTTAGCGATCTTTTTATTTGCTATTTGCATAGGTTTTTATTGAGGATGCTTCATAGAGTGCTCATTATGGTGATGCTACAAATTTCCACCATGATTAGGCATGGCTTAGGCTAGCGGGCCAGGCATTTCTCTAACACACATACAAACTCCATGATCTTACAAGTTCCACTTTTATTTCACACCGTCGGGATCCATAAGCAAAAGAACATGATATCAACGGGGTACAAAGTACAAGTGCAATGTTGAAAGCGTTCACCATGATACATGGTTCTGCTAACTTCAACTTATAAAGCACAATAATATATGCAACAAAGATGGATGCAATGGTTCAAGTTTATTAAGTGCAAGAAAGTAAAGTGTGCCATCAAGTTCGTGAGAGCTTTAATCACTAGTTTTCTCATAACAAGTTTAATTCGGAAGATAGATAAAAACATGAATATATTTGGAATAGCAATTGCTAATAGGTAGGTATGGTGGACTCTTTGGAATAACTTGGTTTTAGGAGTTGGATGCATGAGTGGAACTCATACTTGGTTATGGAGGCTAGCAAAAGACTGGGAGCGGCCAACTAAGAGAGCAATAATGGCCATAATCATGCAGAGCGACAAAACATCATTGATCAAAGCATAAAGTGATACTACAATTTGAAAAATAAAGGATCATAAAGGCTATGGTGACTTGGGATAGTCATAACATGGTGTCAGCATGCGCCAAGTCAACCCAAAAAAAGCATCAAAGGAGAATACCACAATACTATGCTTTAATATGCTAAAACAACGCATGATTCTTCCAAGGCACATTAATAAATCTCAATTGTTTATAACAAGTCATGATACAACAAAGAATACTAAGCATAAAGCCAAAACAATATCAAGCATGGCATGACAAAGCATGGGCCACAGTCAAAAACAAGCTCCCTTTACCACTTAAGCATGAACTTTCCTACTCTTTTCCAATCCAAACCAAACTATTTGAAAACCAATGTATGAAAGAGGGGGTCCAACCAATTTATTCATAAAACTAAGGAAACCAAGCAAACTAAAAACCAAAACGAAAATGAAAAAGAAGACGCTCCAAGAACAACACAACTGTGCATGAAACAATAAAAATCAAGTGTTTGGAAGAAACCTGGGATTTTTATTGATGAAGAAGGGGATGCCTTGGGCATCCCCAAGCTTTGACGCTTGTACTTCTTGAATATGTCTTGGGGTGACACGCATGGCATCCCCAAGCTTGAGCTTTAGTACATCCTTCATCTCATTACTCATTCTTCCATACACGTGAAATTTTTCCTTCATACAAAACTTCACACAATCTTTATTAGCAACATTAGTGCACTCAAGATAATAGGTCTTTAGGTTTAGTTCCAACACCAATAAAACTTTCATTAAAACACAAGATACTGTAGCACTTCCCTCAAAAAGCTCAATTCCCCAAAAGAACTCAAAAAGGAACCAACAAGAAGCAAATGCAAATAATGGCAGAAATCTGTCAAAACAGACCAGCAGGTAAAGATGAATTATTTCGAAGACCTTCTGTTGCTCAAATCGAAAAGTGTTGAACTAACGAAAGTTAGATAACAACCTGGGGCAGAAGATCAAAAATTCACGCCTCAAAAGCATGTACAGAGATTTAAACGAATTTTTATGGTGAAGCACAGAAATCTGTTTCGGGACAGCAACTTTCCCAATCATTACTTCTCTCTCATTAGAGGTTATTATTGGCACAAAAAGCAAATAAAAAGGATAAGGAGCGGTTATTACAGAAGTAATAACTTCCAAGACTCATCTAAAACTTTTGGGTTATCTCCCAATAAGTACTTTTTTAACGCCTTTAAGTTAGGCATAAGAAGCAAGAAAAAGAATCAAGTGTTCTCAAATGAAGAAGCATTAAGAGCAAATTTTGTTTTCTTCGGAGAGGCAAAAGAAATCTTCAATCTTCTTAGGGAAGTGTTCTATACCTTTCTTGAGAGGTAGTTGATATTTAATGGTGCCTTCTTTCATATCAATAATGGCACCAACAGTTCTAAGAAAAGGTCTTCCCAAAGTAATAGGACAAGAAGCATTCATTCAACATCAAAAACAAAGAAATCAATGGGGAAATAGGCATTGTTAACCATAATAAGAACATCAATAATACTCCCCATGAGTTTCTTTTTAGCATTATCATCAAGTGGGACATTCAAATAACAATCTTCCAATGGTAGAAAATCAAGCATATCATAAATCCTTCTAGGCATAATAGAAACACTACTATCAAGGTCACATAAAGCTTTGAAATCAAACTCATTCACTTTCATATTAATGATGGCTTCCCAACCATATTCTTGTTTTATAGGAATAGAGGCCTTGTGTTTCATCTTTTATTCTTTAATTTTTATGAGAGAATCAGTAATGTGTTTTGTAAAGGCCATATTCATAGCACTAGCATTAGGACTTTTAGCAAGCTTTTGTAGGAACTTAATAACCTCAAAAATATGGCAACCATCAAGATCAAAATCATAATTATCTTCTAAAGTAATAGAGCTATTACTAGCCTCAACACTAGTGGTAGTGATAGTAGAAAGACAAATGTTCTAGCAATTTTATCTTCTCTTTCCCACTTAGCATGCAATTCAGCTAATAGTCTTAACATTTTCATCAATTCTAACTTGTATGGCATTAGTGGCAGCAAAGGGATTATCAATAGTTTCGGGTTTAGCAGCCATTTTATTAATCAAAGAGGATTGTGCTTCAGACAAAGATGATATATTTCTTTCAGCATTAGAAAGTTTCAATTGCAAACTAGGAATTTCCTTATTCAAACTCTCAAGTTGATGACTAATATTCTTCAAAATGGTAGATTGTTCCTCCATAGTTTTATTAAATAATTTATTTTGTTCATATTGCATTTGCATGAAGTTTTTAGTGGCTCTTTCAACTTCTAAAATTATTCCTTCACGAGGTATTCCAGGTTTGCCATTATAACCATAAGTATTATTAGGAGGGTAAGGCCTATAATTGTTATTACCATAAGCATTGTTGCCAAAATTATTATTTCTTATAAAGTTCAAATCAACTTGCTCTTCTTGAGCAACCAAAGTGGCTAAAGGAACATTATTTGGATCAATATGGGCTTTCCATTAACAAGCATAGACATAATGACATCAATTTTATCACTCAAGGAGGAGGTTTCTTCAACAGAATTTACCTTCTTACCTTGTGGAGCTCTTTCAGTATGCCATTCAGAATAGTTAACCATCATATTATCCAGAAGCTTTGTTGCAGCACCCAAAGTAATGGTCATAAAGGTACCTCCAGTAGCAGAATTCGATAGATTTCTTGAAGAGTAGTTCAATCCTGCATAAAAAGGTTTGGATAATCATCCAAGTAGTCAGTTTATGTGTGGGACAATTCTTTACCAAAGATTTCATTCTTTCCCAAGCTTGAGCAACATGTTCATTATCAGATTGTTTAAACTTCATTATTTCACTTCTCATAGATATAATTTTAGCAGGAGGATAGTATTTCCCAATGAAAGCATCTTTGCATTTAGTCCAAGAATCAATACTATTCCTAGTTAAGGAATTCAACCATTCTTTAGCTTTTCCTCTCAAAGAGAAAGGAAACAATTTAAGCTTAATAATATCTCCATCTATATCCCTATGCTTTTGCATATCACAAAGTTCAACAAAGTTATTTAGATGAGGAGCAGCATCTTCATTACCAATACGAAAAAATTGTTCTCTCATAACAAGATTGAGTAAAGCAGGTTTTGTTTCAAAGAAAGTAGCTTCAGGAACAGGTGGAGCAATAGGTGTGCTCATAAAATCATTGTTGTTGGTGCTAGTGAAGTCACACAACTTAGTATTTTCAAGAGTAGTCATTTTTTGTGTTTTTAATAAAGAAAGGAAACTTGTAAAACTAATTTTTTGTGTTTTTAATAAAGAAACAAGCAAACAAAGCAAAAAAGTAAACTAAGCAAAACAAAAATAACAAAGTAAAGAGATTGGTTATGAGGGACTCCCCTTGTAAAGATCTCCTTGACTCCCCGGCAACAGCGCCAGAAAAAGATCTTGATGGCCCAAAATATATCGAGCTCGTTGGGGAACCCCAAGAGGAAGGTATGATGAGCACAGGAGCAAGTTTTCCCTCACTTATGAAACCAAGGTTATCAATCCAGTAAGAGCAAGGAAACACCCCAAAGGTGTTGCTAGCTGGACTTTGGCAGGGCGCACTACCGACATCAGCAGCAACGTGGAGACCTGCACAACACAACCACATAACTCTGCCCCAACTTGCGATGAGGTTGTCAATCTCACCGGTTTTCCTAAAAACAAAGGATTAAACGTATCGAGTGGAAGAAAGTAATAGTTTGCAGAAAGTAAACACAAAGCAGTAAACAGTTGATTGTAGATTGATGGTAAAAGAAAGGACCGGGGTCCATAGTTCACTAGTGGTGGCTCTCCTTAAGATAGATGACATGTTGGGTGAACAAATTACAGCGGGGCAATTGACAAACATCGAGAAAGCAATATGCATATACTACTCATCTGGACTCCTTTGAGATTCGATTGGGCATTACAACATTATACATAGACCGCCATCCAACTGCATCTATGACTAATAATCCACCTTCAGGTTATCATCCGAACCCCCTCCAGTAATAAGTTGCAAGCAACATATAATTGCATTATGAATTGCGTGTAAAGTAAACAATACGATTGTTCTATGAACAAAGGATTGTTGTTTTCTCCCTAGTAGCAACAACATATCTAGTACCTTAGAGATTTCTGTCACTTCCCCAGATTACTAGAGGCATGAACCCACTATGGAGCATAAATACTAACTCTTGGAGTTGCTAGCATCTACTTGGCCAAGATAGCTACTAACAACGGAAAGCATGCAAGATCACAAATAACAAAGACATGATAGAATCAATAATCAATCTGAAATAGCATCTCAATATCCATCGGACCCCCATAAACACAGCATGTAGGATTACAAATAGATGATCTTGATCATGAACGGAGCTCACAAGATCTAAATATGATAGCACAAAGCATGGAACATCAAAAATTATGGATACGTTAGCAACGTATCAGTGGGACCGAGCATCGTGACCTTATATAGATGCTGCATCGAGCAAAATAGCCAGTTCGAAACAGGGAGGCACGAGCGAGAAAAATTTCAGCATGTACATGTTTCTTGTAATGAGAGGCTAAAACGGGGACTCAACAGCATGAGCAAACGGCAGATTCGTCGAGCAACGCTATCTAGTTCGAAACGGAGTAGCACTAGAGAAGAAAAAATTTCCATCATACCCATGATTCTTCTAATGTGAGGCTGACATAAGGGACCCACTAGCCTGAATAAATGGCTGATGCAACGAGCAACGCTATCAAGTTCGGAACATGAAGGCACGACAAAGGGTAAAAAATCCATCACACAGACGTTTCTTCTAATGAGAGGATGACATGTGGGGCCCAGCATCATGATTAAACGGTAGATGCATCGAACAATGCTATCAAGTTCGGAACATGGTAGCGCGAGCGAAGGAAAAAATCCATCATACACACGTTTATTCTAATGAGAGGATGACATGTGGGGCTCAGGAGGATGGTTAAACGGTAGATGCGTCGAGCAGCGCTATCAACTTCGGAATAGGGTAGCGCTAGCGAAGGAAAAAATTCCATCATACACACATTTATTCTAATGAGAGGGTGACATGTGGGTCCCAGGAGGTTGATTAAACGGTACATGCATCGAGCAGCGCTATCAACATCGGAACAGGGTAGTGCGAGCGAAGGAAAAAAAATTCCATCATACACACGATCCTTCTAATGAGAGGCTAACATGTGGGACCTAGCAGCCTGACTAAACAGCAGACGCATCGAGCAACGTTATCGAGTTCAAATCAGGGAGGCGCAACTGAAAAGTATGGTCCGCTAGAGACACTGATGTCCAGGACCCACACGCCTAAAAATACTTCGGCGAGTCAACATCGCATGAGGGAACGAAAATCTTGCTTCTGCCATGCGTTGGCCGAGCTTCCTCCATGTTTTTAGCAGATCCATCGTAGTAGAGGGCCGCGAAACTGGAAAAAAGGTTTTCCATCGGCCACAGCTGAGCCGAGAATTTCGTCGCGGAAGACATGCCTTCTACGACGACCGTCAGGCCAAGTTGTTGCGGAAGGAAACTTTTCTTGTAGTGAATCACCCTTGTGGGGAAAAGAAGCTTGCTACAACACTCTGCACTTGGAGTCCCAACGAGTTGGTACACACGGAGTTTGTTGCCATCAAGGAAATTACTAGCGTCGTTGCCGGGAATTGGAAGGTTACATCATAGTGGTTACTGCATGGTGCAGCACAAGCCAACTCCCACTACAATTGCCAGCACATTTTCTAGCACCGTTTCCGGGGAGTTTCAAGAGGGACATCACAACTACATCTTCATCAAGTTGGAGTGAGAACATATTATGGCGCCCTCAATGCCAACTTTGTGCAAACATCTATGTTTGGGGTGGTTGCATCACCGTGATCGTTTCCATCTCCTTCAGATTTACAAAGTAATTTTCTTTGTCTTGTTTTTAGTCTTTTTTGTTTACTTTAAAAAAACACAAAAACACATTAAAAAGTATCAACCTTTTGCTTGCAAACATGAGAGAAAGAGGTACAAAACTTTGTGACTACACAAACACTCCTAATGACCAATTCATTGCTAGGCCTACCACCACACCTGAAATGACTGTTGAAAGCTTTGAAGTAAGTTCTGCTCTATTAAACATCATACAAGCCCAAAATAACCATTTAGAAACTATTAAATATGTGAAATAAGTAATAGACAAGTCTAGGGAGACCCTTAATATGATGGAATAAAGAGAAAAAAGAAACACTTATGATCACACATGATAAACAAGTAGAAGAAGTTAAAATGTTAAGTGAAACAAAAGAACCTCTACTTGACCTTGATAAATGCAGCTTGTATGAACTTATCAATATCCACAAAAGTTTTCTAATGACCCATCCATTAATGTTTATCAAGCAGGTTTTGGATCCTACATAGCAAACTATGTCATTGAAGAAAAGATAGAAAGATGTAATAATGAAGCCATGATAACACCAAAGCTTGGGGATGCTTGGCTCACCAAAATATTAATCACTATTGGCAAAGAGACCCATCATGCTATTCTAGATATAGGATCTAGTGTCTCTATGTTATCAAAAGAACTATATGATCTACTAGAACTCAAAACTATGGGAAAATGTTCAATAGATCTTTTGCTTGCTGATGGCTCAACCAAACAGGCTTTAGAAAAAGTAAATGATATTATGGTTGAGTTACATATGACTTTTTTGCATGTTGACTTTGTTATCATGGTCATGGGGAGTAAAACCTCTAGTCCTATAATTCTTGGAAGACCTTTTTTGAAAACTACAAGTGCAGTCATTGACTCAAAGGAAGGGAATGTGAAGTTTCAGTTTCCACATAAGAAATGTATGGAATACTTTCCAAGTAAGAAGAAGGTAGCACAAAGGTACAAGCTACCACATGATCTCCATATCACTTGCATCAAGTAAGTAAAGCCTAGCTATATGGCTATAAAGAAAACGCTTTTCGGGAGGCAACCCGATTATTTATTTTTTGCATGCTTTCTATAGTAAAAGAATCCCTTTTAGTGTAGGTTAGCAATAAGGTACCAAGTAGAACCCATTTTGGATGCTAGAAAGTTGTTAGAACACATGGAGTAGCAAATTCCTGCACAACACTGTTTAGCAAAAAAAATCCCTGATGTTTCTGTTACTCTGATTCCTCTCATATTTACACAGTAGTTGCAACTTTGCATCCTATATGTGTACAAAAAATCCAAAATTTCTGACATGTCTAGGTGGTCGAAAAAAAATTGTTTTGCTGCTGCTGAAAATCTGGACAGATCCTGCCCACTAGTGTTTGAGCCATTCCTTTGGGTCCCAAAATGATTTGCCATGAGTCTTTGGATATGCTAGGAATGTGTAGGACACTATATGCTTGCTGGACTACTGAGTAAATTTTTTGTCTTTGATATATATGGCAGTTACTATCATATCCTTGTACCACTAATGTCACCCCATAGAAAATAAAATGGGAGAAAGTTTTGTCTTGAAGTTCTTTTACAGGGAATGGAGGAACATCACACCAAGAGCTATTCAAAAATTCTGAAGTCCATAATCTTGGGGATGCCCAAGGAACCCCACTAAACCTATTAAAGTCTTGTTTTACAAACCTCTAAACTTTGTTTTTCGAGCAACATAGAATGATCGTAGAAACTTGGAGCGTCTAGTCTAGTCTAGTTTAGCTTGGAAATAAATGAGACCACCATGATAGATATTTTGCATGATTAGGAAAGATCTACTGAAACAAACTATCCCATGATTTAATACCTTGATTGGAATGAGTTGTGTGCTATCAAAAGAAAAGGAAATGTAAGCAAAAGGATGAAATTCAAATTCATGCTTAGTGTTGCTAGCTAAATACTTTGATGGATGATAATTTGTTAGTGCCTTATTTAGTGCCACCTTTTGCTCATAGATATTGATGTTTAATACTAGGGAGCCTTGTTTGATAAGAAACGATTGTCACTATGTACACTATGGCATGCTTATAGATCTTTTTGCTAGCCCAAAATTCTCAAACAAGCTAAGACTTGTATCCAAACGCCCACCATACCTACCGATGTGGCACTTGCTACTCCAAATATAATATGTGTGCTATGCCTCCAAGTACTTCAAAATATTTCTTTTGTGTAGTTTAAAGCTCATGAGAAAGTAGTGTGTGGGGTGACACCACTATGTAAGTTATGTGTTTGACATTTTATAAGTTCATTGTATGCTTAACCATGTTATTCTATAGAAAGCTTTCAAACATTGCACTCTTAGTTGATATCATGTTATTTTTTCTATGGATGCTCATCATTGTGAAATAAAATGGAACACTCGATAAAGCTTTCTAGAGTATGCATATATTGAAAGATACGCCTGGGCCACTAACCAAAGCCATGCTATGCATCGTGGTGGAAGTTTACAGCATGGACATTCTGCGAAGCCTTTTTTATAAAAAGCTATGCAAATAGTAAATAAAAGAAAGTGCTGAGGTCATTTGTCTATTGTCTTGTCTTTGGAAGTGTGGATAAGACCCGCTAAACAAAAGGCACTTCCCCTACCAAGGGGCAAGAGGTACCTCAGTTGTGACTCTTGAGGAAACTATATAGTCTGTAATACTTTTCGTTTGTTTGCACACAAGACCACTTATTATTGGTCATGTTTTGTATAGTGTAAAAGATATCACTTTATAGCTCACTTTCTTATTGTTATTCTTTAAAGATTGAACCTTGTGAACTATGTGTGACAATGAAAAAGAAGCAAAGCAACAAACTCCAAAGTCCATGTTAGTTGTGTCACCTATATGCTCGACGACGAGTATAGGTTAAGCTTAGGGATGTTGATGCATTTAAAATGCATGCATGAACTTTGTAGTTTGTTGACACATATTCCCACATATTTGCAACATATATGATGTTATATCCATATTTTATATTGATTTTTGGGGATTTACCAATGATCCCATTCATTTTGGTTATAACCCTGTAGGACAGGAAAACCCTGTTTTGTGTAATTTTAGCTTTTAGGGAGCTAAACAAAGTCAAATGGAGATAGGATTCTAGGGATGTCATTATTTCTTCAAGAGAAGCACCTGGAGAACTTGGACCTCACGAGAAGGGATAGGAGGCTCAAAAGAGCCTAGGTGGCACGCCCAGTTGGGATGGGCGCGGCACCTGCGCTCTTTCCCTCCTTGGTCGTCCGATTCGCTTGAATCTTTCGCCCACGGACTCCGTATGACCTAAAAACCTCTATATAAAGGACCCCCGAGGCTTCTCGAGGAGAGCGTCGTAGAAACACCAAACATCAAAATAGAGCCAGAACCAGGGAAGATTGGAGGGGAGACTCTGCCTAGAGCCACAGCCAGAGGGATCTCTACCTTCTCCAATGTCTCCACCATCATCACCATGATGAAGAGGGAGTAGTCCACCTCTAGACTATGGGTTTGCGGTAGTATCTTGATCTATTTCTCTCTTGTTCTTCATAGATCTAGTACCATATGAGCTGCCCAACATGATTATGGTCATATATGTAATTCCTATGTGGTGGATCTTTATTCTATGATTTCATATATGAGATTGGAACCTATTATGTGTGAGATGTATTGATAGATGTATATCATCTACCCCGTTCTTAAGTACTTGCTCTGATCCAACGTGTATGCAAGAGCATGTGTGGGTATAAATGTGTATTAGATGGAGTAGCATGGTCGTAGTGATTGAATAGTGACAACAAATTCAAGATCTACTATCATATTTACCTTTCTTTTTCTGCCTCATTAGGGATAAAGTGAATTCATGTGATATAATTATCTTGTGACAGTTGGATAATCTTGTTTGGTCAAGGTAGCATATTTGTGATTCAAATATTATGTCAATTTTGCTAAGGCTATACTATGTTCATCAAGATTGCTTGGAGTTTTCCCTTTCTTGAGGAGTATAAGAGAGATGTGTTGCAGCATCTCTATGTTAGGACGTGATGCCCATATGAATGCTTATCAAACACATGTTGAAGTTCCACCAATATTATGTCTTAGATGAATAGTTTGTCTCCGCTACAACGCAAAAAGAGAGTATACAAGTGAACCCATGAACCCCGGTCCATTTTAAACTGTTAGAAACACCATTATCACACTTTACATTTTCTACCATTTATTATTTCTAAAATACAAAAATACTTTCGGCACTTGAAAACACACACAAAACCCTACGAGTGGGCAGTAGAGCTTTATCACCGCCACTTTTTGTCATGCCCTCATCCTCCAGCTCTATCGCGGCCTCGGAGACAGGGGAGGGAACATCAGGGTTCCCCACTCTTCCTGGCTTGGGGATCACTCACCTCACCGATCAAAAATAGGAAGCCTGGCATGGGCCGCGTCCACATTGTTGATCAAATACAAGGGGAAGGCCTCTAGGGGATCGCAGGTGAAGTCGCCTCCCCAACGAGCAGCTCCGCTAGGATGGTTGTGGGTGCCTCTAGAAGAAGGCCATGTGACATCTTGATCATATCCTTGCCATCCGACATGTCCCATACACCTCTACTACGCTCTTGGAGTGGCGTGATCTACCGACGGATGAACTCGATGGCCACTATTTCACCGCTCAGTCCGTGGCTTGCCAAGGCCTTCATATGCCTCTGGAGGGTTCTAGGGCTCTTGCATATGGACATCTCCCTAGCCGATGTAGATTTTTCCACCACGGGCATGGAAGGGACCTAGAACAGCGAGTTCACCTTGCGGTTATTCACGAAGACCCGGTCCTAGCGAAAATTCTTCGCCTTCGCAGAAATCGACAAGGGCATAAAATCTGCACCATGGTCGGTAGAAAAATAGACGAAGCCAAGGCATTCCCCCTCCATGGAAACGCGGAGGGTGTAGAAGTGCCTGATCAGCGCCACCGACGACACCACTCCCACAAAGGCCTCACACCAGTATACAAAGATGGCAAGGAGGATCACACTGTACGGGTGTAGGTGGATCACCTGAATTCGTTAATGTTCAAGGATGGCGAGGAGGAAGGGGGAGAAAGGCGGCACCAACCCTACAGCGATGAAGTGCATGAAGATGGGGTATATAGTGGTCGGTCGGTCGAGTTGGCCTAGCACGTCGGACCACATCCGAGTAATGCCCCACTCGTTCGTGCCTGAGGCTGCCAGTCGCCGGACCTTCTCTAGGCCCTCCTCGTTGACACTCTTCAACTTAGGGAGCACGCGGTTGCTCGTCGCCGGTGCGCCCACCACGGTAGAAGCATATTGAGCCCTCTTAGGCGCCATGGATGGAACTAGATAAAACAAAGAAACGACAGAGGCTGCGGGGCAAGAAGGAGAAGGCAGTTGTGGAAGACGGAGGCTCAGCTTTTTATGGAAGAAGCGAGATCTGAGGCCAAACAGTGGCAGCGGCGGTTCCCACATCCGACGGTTGCCTTCCTGCTCCAGCACCACATGGACAACTACGATGAGTCCCACGAAGATCCTGCGATGACACGATCGACATGGGCCAAGCACCAGTGGGCCCCTTGACTCTTCGTATATGTTAGTAGACATGTGCAATCCAAGCGCTTGGGGGCTACTGTTAGGTCCCTGGCACATATGGTACCATGACCCACCGATTGCTGGGTGATACCTTCGATCCGGATTACGGATGTAGTATAGCTATTTTTCCCTAGTAGACCTAGGTTATCGAATCCTCGGGGAGCAGAAAGCATAGTGAAGTTACTTTAACGGACCTTCGGGAGTTTTAGAATTCTTTTTGTGTTTTACCAGACTAAGAGTTTGTTGTCTTTTGTTGTTGTCGATGATGGAGAGAGAGGGCCTAGGGATTTTGGTTTCACCTATAGCTATGCAAAACATCTGATGGGAATAAAAGATAATAATAAAGTATGCATGTAATTGTTAGAGCAAGATAATTATATGTGGGCAGTGCATCCATAATTGCTATTGCCTCCGCAACCGCTTATAGCAATAACCTATTAATCTCATCCATAGAAAAAAGAGAACTAATGATATGCATAGTGATGTCACCATTAATCCCAAGTAAATCCCTCAAATACAGCCATACTACCCCTTCTGTCACTAGGGTTCCCAACCTGCAGATTAGTCATTACTCATACTCTCTATACCTGGCTCAATCCTCGGGGTCTTTGGTACCTGACAAGTCCTTAGATTGAGGCAAGATAGGATACAATAATCATCATGTCATACAAACTAATACATTTTCCCATCTATGATAAATAACATGCACAAAACCTACATGGCTGGGCCGAAGCCCTTAGCCCAAGGAGAATTACTCATGCATAGAGATGAAATCAACAATCATAAACATTGCAATGGAAATAATGAGATTGATAGAAAATAGTCTTACAATGTCGCCAATCAAAGATGAGATCTAATATTACAAGTGGTGGAATATGGCTATGGTGGTGGAGAAGGGTTTGGAGATTAGATCTAAGTCTATTCCTCTAGCGGCTCTTCGGTGTGGTGGATGCAGGTTTTTGGGGGCTGCTGGCGATCTGGCCAAGGTGTTTCTCGTTGCCTGGAGCCTCTTTATATAGGGGTCCCTTCACAAAAGTTGTTCTGTTTGACCTAGCGGTGCCAATGGCAACTATACGATCGGAACTATACGGCTGGAATTTTATTCCCGTCGTATAGTTGGTCGTTAAAGCGCTTGTCTCCACTTCACGGCCCATGGTTTCTTCAGGTTGTTGGAAATCTCGTATCTTTGACTTTAATGTTGTGATTCCCATCATCAAACGTCATTATCTTCCCAAGGAAAAATAGAAAGAAAGGATTGCATACCCCTTTGATCATTAGGCATTAGTGGCAGGGTTTAGAGAGATATTTCATCAAAAATATGAATAATATCCAGTTTAAATGTGCACGTAGATGGCTATATTTCACAGCCATCAACCTCCCCAAGCTTAAACTTGATTGTCTTCGAGCGAGAAAACAAAATCAAAAGGGAACTCAGCATTTAAACTGAAATAACAAGATCATGATCTTAGTTATGATTGGTAGTCTCATGTTTCCTCCACTTTATAAATCTGAAAAACTTCAGTATAGATAGAGTAATGGGAAGGACATCATACGGGTTTTTATGCATCCTTATAGCACAGCAGAATTATTGTTAAAATGGATGATTCAAATGAGTAAACTTTATTCCATGTCATGTAATCAACTCGTAGGCTTGCCTTTGAACAATAAAGTATAATCATACAAAATTGAGAGTGTGAGAGTCGTCATGAAAAAACATATACACTAGAGTATCTCAATTCTCCCACATCAGTAAGTCAAGACTTTTCAAGCACTACCTTTATGTTCATTGTCCTTCAAGAATTTCAGTTCTTAAGTAATTGAGAGCATGCCAAAAAAGTAGTTTATCGGGTTGTAATGGACACTTGTGGCATCACCAAGGTTTTTGTTCCTTTTTCACAATGATTACTCATTTCAGCCAGAGGGGTGATTCCATCATGAACACAGCTACCAGAGATTGCCAAGAATCTTACCCATTATAGTATTGCTGCTACATATGTTTAATCAACTCATAGCCGAAATCTAGGAGTTTCCTCCATGAAGATCGTTCGTAGGCTAGCAGAGTTGTTGGCATCCCATGAAGTTTGACACGCATAAAGATATATCATTCTTATGATTCACAAGTCAAACTTTGGCATGCTCACAAAAACCGCTAAACATTAATTCAATTGAACAAATCCTTTTAAAGAGAGCTATCAAGTCAATCATAATTTTCTGTGGTGTTGAGTGTCTCTAGAAATAAGCCTTCAAGACTAAACACTACAACACCCAAGCCTTCAATTGTGAGACTTTTTCTTATTACAATTGTTTAGCAAATTTTTAGGCAAGACTTGGTTAACTACAAGAGATGGAATAAAATGTACCCAATAAATACCCATGCAAACAAAATTTTACTACAATATGAAGACTCACTCCACCAATATAATATCTTTAACCTTTACTACTAACTAGCATGGGTTTCTCAAACTTCAAAAGTGGGGAGTCTTGAGGCATACCTCTCATGGTTGGTTCCACTTCTCTCTTCCCTTTTGATTTGCTTCCTGGAAAGTCGAAGTCGATCACTCTCCTGCAAATATGTGAAAGACACAAGGAGAATAGAAAGGAAGGAAGAGGGAAAATAAAGATAAATGGAGAAATCTTATTGTTGTTTTTAAGAGAGGGAATTAAAGAATAGAAAATTGGCAGCAAAGCTCAGCTAGAAAATCTCGAAAACAAATGGAAATAATTAAACGTGTTGGGGAAACCAACACGAGTGCTTAAAAACTCGAACTAAAAACATAACCTCGAAATAAAAGCAAATGAATGCCAAATAAAGATAATGAGGAAACTTCCCCAAGCTTAGGCTTTTGCAAGCCCTTCAAATCATTGTGGTGGTGGGAAAAAGTCATAACTCCAGTTCGCAAATTGAGTTCATAAATTACTAGTTGTTTCTCGAAGGTTCAAGGAGAGGTTATGCATCCTCTCCATAGTTCCTCCAAGTTCTTGGAAGTCTTGGTAGGTAGCAAACTTGGTTGGTGGTTGCTCCTCTTGATAAGGAACTTCTTTCTCCTCTTCTTGGTCCTCATCCTCATCTGGAATCTCATCTTCGGGTTTGTGTTTCTCAACCTGCAAGTCATATAGCAAACATCCTTCCTCGATATAGAGAAGACCATTAGGCAAAGGAGCGGGGTAGAGACGCCCAGCTCCAGCAATATGCAAGTAATAAACACCACCTCCCCTAGTGAGCATTCCACGAGCTTTTAAAGTTGAGAAACCAACACGTCGCTCACCTTGCATCGGTTGCAACTCACCTAGGTCCATGCCTAGGGCAATGGCAAGCACGGTGATGATGCCTCCACCTATGATTGGTCATTGGCTTTGGGCGGATTGGTACTCCAAATAGCGCACAAGAAGTGCACCCAAGTTGAGTGACAAGTCGGTGTTGTTGAAAGAAGCTTTTGCAAGGACTAAGATGTCCTCCTCATTGAGTCTCGTGAACTCATTTCGTGCATGCAAGGTGTTAGCAATAACATAGAACAAACAGTGAACTGTGGGATGTTGAATATTCTTCCCCTTGCTTACTCTAGCGGTGAAACTCATTGCATTATAATAAAGTTCCGGGGAAGGGTCTAAGCCAGTAGAGGATGTGCGTAAGGCATTGGCATCATTGTTTGGAAAATTAAAACATGCACACCATTCATTTATTGATAATGCATAATTGTTGTTCATAAGTCAGAAACAAATCATGTCCTCTCCATGCCATGTTTTAACGATGCTTTGCAAAGAACTTAGAAATTCAAGAGTTAACCGACGATAAGTAGGCACATCATTGAATACAAAGTTTTGCAGGCCAACCCTATTGTCAAGTAAATTGAAGTCATTAGAAATACTGAGTTGATTCAATATAATGGGGCAATCCCACTTGGTTGCCTTCACTTCTTGGTTCTTGATCATATTGAAGCGATCACGTTGGAGCTCATCCCTGAGCTGTATCCCCATGCGTTCTTGAGCGGCAGCCCGAGAAGCACTAGCGGAGGCACGAGTACGAGTTTGGCTCCTTGTGTTCATCATCTCAAATAATAATGAAATACAAAAATAAAACTTTTTTATCCAACAATAATAAGCATAGCATATTCCTCATCATAGCACAGTAAAGAGTCCCCTAAAAATAATAATCTAGGCAAGAGAATCATGGAAATTAGTTCATAGTAGGTCTCACCCTAGATTGATAATGACAAAAGATCGAAGATGAATTTGCAAAAAGTAATTAGAGGATCGGAGGAGAAACATACCATAGATCACTTATGTGTGAGGAAATCGAACGAAATTGAGTAGAGATGAAGATCTCTTGAGGTTTTGAGAGAGTTTGGAGGTAGAAGAAAGAAAAAGGATTGAAGTTTTGGGTTTGGAGGTACCTCCCGTGGCGATCTTGTGGTTGGATGCAACTATACGGCCAAACTATATGGCAGGAACAATTTGTTCCCGCTGTATAGTTGGTCTGCTGTCAAAAGTTCAGGGTTTTCACCTGGCGACGCAACTATACGGCCCGAACAATTTGTTCATGTTGTATAGTTGGTCATCAAACCTTCTGTACCTAGAAAAGAAATTTTACAAAGGCATCGATATCTATATGACCAGAACTATATGACTAGAATTTTTATTCCCGTCGTATAGTTGGTCGTTAAACCTTCAGTGCCTAAGAAGAAAAATTTGTCGATGGCAAAGATATCTATACAGCCAAACTATACTGCCGGAATTTTTATTCCTGCCATATAGTTGGTCGTTAAACCATCTATAGTCATCAAAAAATCTATTTCTTCGAGAATTCTTTCTTATCCTGAAACTTAGTGAAACACCTTGTTTTTGACAGAAAAATGACAGTAAAAATTGTCGACCAACATCAGCATGTTTGAACCAGGATTTTTAGTACTACCGAACTTCTTCTCCTTAATTGGAGCTTTCTAGCACTCTTTATTAAACATAAAACTTAAGCTAAAACTTAAAAACTTTTATTCAAACCTTTATTTCACATGGGTTGCCTCCCATTAAGCGCTCTTTTATGGTCAATAGCTTGACCTCGATGTTGCTCACTTAGGCCAGATGAGTGGAACACCCACTCCAAAATAGTTGGCCTTCAAAGTGATGGCCTCCTTTTCATCATGCTTGGCTTTCTTCTTCCTGGGAAAATGAATAACAAAAGGATCCCGCGAAGGCAATTGAAGCTTCACGTTCCCTTCATGTAGATTAATCAAAGCCTTAATAGTTCTTACGAATGGACGGCCTAATATAATAGGAGCAGTAGCATCTTCAGGCATGTCAACAATAACAAAATCAATAAGAGCAGGATAGCCTTTAATGTATACTGAAGTATTTTCTTTAATCCCTACAACTTGTTTGTAGGTAGAATCTGCTAGATGTAATTTTAACTCGGTGATTTCAAAGGGGCTAAGATTTAACTTATTAAAAAGACATTTTGGAATTGTTAAAACGCTTGCACCTAGATCACAAAGTGCAGCTATCTCTTTGGTCCCAATTTTAATCTTAATAGTAGGCTCAAATATATCATCAAGCTTCACAGGTAATTTTTCAGCAATTTTCTTATATTTTTCCTCAAGCTCATGTACCTTGATTTCTACCTGATTAATGAAGTGTTGATACATAGCTTCCTCATTTCCTTCACTTACAGGAATCTTGATATTGATCCTTTTTACAAGATCTTCAACGGTGTAATTTGGTGAAAGAGCATTACTATAGTCAAGTTCTCCAGGCTCCTCCCTTTGGATTCTTATCATCTTGAGGTCCTCGGCAGGATTGGGCTCAGCTTTACCTACAAATTTAGCTAGAATGAGAGTTTGACTCTCGGTTATCTTACCTAGTTGTGCCTCAACAATCCTCGTTCTTTCTTGGAGGGCCTGCAAATCATTCCTCAAACTTACAGCTTGGTTAGATAATTTACCAAGCATAGCATCATGGTTCTCCGTTATTTTAACAAGGATATTGTTTTGCTCATTTTGTGAGTCTATAAAGGACTTAAGTGTTTCTTGGAGACTACCATTACTAGTTCCCATATTATTATTAGAGTTACCTGTAGGACTAGAATAATGTTTCTAAAAATTAGGATTATAATTCTTCTTCCAAGCAGGGTTATAATCATTACGAGCTATGAAATCTATTTCTTCAATATTTGATTCTGGGATAGCTCTTACCTGGCTTTCCTTACCTTTTACGGCTAATATGAGCTCATCCAGCTTAGCATTGAGTTCTTCATTTTCTTGTGGTGAGACGGAGTTCACCTTCTTCGTGCTTGATCTATCCACATGCCATTGGGCATGGTTGTCTTGCATATTGTCTACCAGCTGCTTTTGCTTTGGTAATATGTTTGCCCGTAAATGTTCCTCCAGCTGTAGTATCAAGCATAGACTTAGACACGGGGTTAAGAGCATTATAAAATAAGTGGATAATTAACCAACCTTCCATTCCATTACTGGGACAGTTTCTCATGCATTATTTCATCCTCTCCCATGCAAGCGCTAGTGGCTCATGCTCTTCCTCTCTAAAACTAGTAATATTATATCTTGTATAGCCTTTGCAGGTGGGAAAAATTTAGTCATAAATAAAGAAGTACACTCCACCCATGATGCAATAGTATTTCTAGGCAAAGGTAGCACCATTCTTTTGCTCTTCCTCTAAGAGAAAAGGAAATAAGCGAAATTTGACAACATCGGGGCCAACATCTTTAATGCGCATCATATCACATATTTTAGTGAAAGTGTTCAAGTGCATACATGTGTCCTCAACGGCAGAGCCTCCAAATTGATTCTGTTGAACCAAACTTAAATAGTGGGGCTTAATTTCATAATCATCAGCAGTAATTGCTGGTTTGGTAATAGGAGTACGCAAATAATCATTGTTGGGAGTTGCAAACTCCCCAAGCTTATTTTCAGCCATATTTCCTATGTTTTTCGATTTTCTTAAACAAAGACTTATGATAGTAAAAACAAGAATTTAAAGATTAACTAATTTTTTTGGTTTTTCAAATAAAGACTGAAAGCAAACTAACAAAATTAAAAACAAGAATTAAAACTATCAAGGCTCCTACTAACCTCAACAGGATAGCTATAGCTTCCCCGGCAACGGTGCCAGAAAAAGGGTTGATACCTTCGATACGAATTACGGATGTAGTATAGCTCTTTTTCCCTAGTAGACCTAGGTTATTGAATCCTCGAGAAGCAGAAAGCATAGTGAAGTTACTTTAATAGACCTTCGGGATTTTTAGAATTCTTTTTGTGTTTTACTGTACCAAGAGTTTGTTGTCTTTTGTTGTTGTTGATGATGGAGAGAGAGGGCCTAGGGCTTTCGGTTTCACCTGTAGCTATGAAAAACATCTGATGGGAATAAAAGATAATAATAAAGTATGCATGCAATTGTTAAAGCAAGATAATTATATGTGGGCAGTGCATCCATAATTGATATTGCCTCCACAACTGCTTATAGCAATAACCTACTAGTCTCATCCATAGAAGAAAGAGAACTAATGATATGTATAGTGATGTCACCGTTAATCCCAAGTAAATCCCTCACATACATCCGTACTACCCCTTCTGTCACTAGGGTTTGCAACCTGTAGATTAGTCATTACTCATACTCCCTATACCTGGCTTAATCCTCGGGGTCTTGGGTACCTAACAAGTCATTGGATTGAGGCAAGAGAGGATACAATAATCATCATGTCATACAAACTAATACATGATCCCATCTATTATAAATAACATGCACAAAAGCTACATGGCTAGGCCGAAGCCCTTTGCCCAAGGAGAATTACTCATGCATAGAGATGAAATCAAAAATCATAAACATTGCAATGGAAATCATGAGATTGATAGCAAATAGTCTTACAATGTCGCCAATCGAAGATGAGATCTACTATTACAAGTGGTGGAATATGGCTATGGTGGTGGAGAAGGGTTTGGAGATTAGATCTAAGTCTATTCCTACGGCGGCTCTTCGGTGTGGTGGATGCAGGTTTCTAGGGGATGCTGGTAATCTGGCCGGGGTGTTTCTTGTCGCCCGAAGCCTCTTTATATAGGGGTCCCTTCACAAAAGTTGTTCTGTTTGCCCTAGCGGTGTCGATGGCAACTATACGACCGGAACTATACGTCCAGAATTTTATTCCCGTCGTATAGTTGGTCGTTAAAGCGTCTGTCTCCACTTCACGACCCCTGGTTTCTTCAGGTTGTTGGAAATATCGTATCTTTGACTTTAATGTTGTGCTTCCCATCATCAAACGTCATTATCTGTGCAGAGAAAAATAGAAAGAAATTATTGCATACCCCTTTGATCATTAGGCATTAGTGGCAGGGTTTTGAGAGATATTTCATCAAAAATATGAATAATATCTAGTTTAAATGTGGGCATAGATGGATATATTTCACAGCCATCACTAAGCCCCTGCCACACCCCTACTATCGGTCTAAAGAGGCGGGCTCCCTTAAAGAGGCCAAGTGGAGTGTGGAGCATTGGCTTAGGGCAAGGTCCTCTATAGTGCCCCTCGGGGTCGAAGCCTCAATGAGGATGTTGGTGCAAGCTCTAGGGCCCTCGACTAGGCAATGGTTCTGGCCAGGAAATATCTACACCGCCCTTCACATCTCTTCTCAAGGGCAAGACAACAACCCAATGGGAGGTTCCAGTTTTCTCCCATCCAGGTTGTGTTCGTAGGTAAAAGAATATGTTGCCTGGCCATTTCCGTGCTAAAGCCGGGCTAACGGCACTGATGCCCCTCAAATCTCAGCATTACCGCTTTGGTGCAAGAGGGGAAAAGATGACCAGGCGCTGTAGAGGAGACGTCATCTGGCAACCGCTGCGTTGGACTGAAGCTCCCTGTAGACCTTGGACCTAGTCCATGTAAAGTGGGGGCATACACCAGTTATCCGTGGGCTAGAATGTGGTGACCCTTCCCACCAAGAATTGGGGGAAGAGGCCCAATGCCACTATAAAAGGGGAGTTACCCCAACATTAGAAGGGGTCGATCCTTACGATCGCAAACCCTAGTATTTGACTCGCTATTGTACCCTCGTGAGACACCACGAGCAATACAACAAAGTAGGAGTATGGGTTTTACCTCCTCACGAGGGTCCCGAACCTATGTAAAAAACAATGTGTCCCCTCTCTGTCGTGTGTGAGCCTTGTTGCTGCAAACCGCACCAGCGCGGCTACCCCTTATACCCCACCTGGGCCACGTGTCTCTCTCCTGGCCCCAGAGTCAGCCATGAGGGATCAAAGGTAGGTTGGGAGATGGAGAAGTCGATAGGAGGAGTGTTCTCTCAGTTGAGACAACACACTGTGGCGCTGGTACTCCCCCTGCCAGAAGTACAAAGAGGTAGACGCCGTCGCAGGCTATCCGTGCTAGAGGATGAGAGAAGAAGAAGATCTCGCATCGCATTCAAGGCCAAGGGGAGGCCAACATCCTACATTAAGAAGGCATGGAAGGTGCTAATGACCCAACTTGGCATTTGTGACGTGGAGGGGGAATTGTCGGTTGATTGTTTGGAGAAATATGCGAGATACTTCAAGGAGCCGCTCCCAGAGGTGTGATTGGAAGCTCTAACAAAGTTGTTCTTCCTAGAGGACGAGGCCATGATGGATGGGTTGGGTGCTTGAAGCACGAGGTGGTGTGATTGTTTATAGACCATTTCCATGGATTATACAAACTATAATATTGTTGTGTGGAATCCGCGGGGGCTTAGTGCCCCCAATCATGGAATGGTGGTTAGAACAGTGGTGGAGGAGGTGGCGGCGTCCATCGTATGCATGATGGAGTCAAAATTAGAGGTGGTGGACCAATTCAAGGTCATGGGCCTTCTTGGTTAGAGATTCGATGGATTTGTGGCCCTCCCAGTGGTGGGGACGAAGGGAGGAATTATTGTGGCTTGGCAATCTGATAAGGTGCGGGTGACGTCTCAAGTGGGCACTCTCTCGGTCATGATCTCTCTATGCTTCGAGGGTGGGGAACCCTGGTCTCTCACCACTATTTATGGACTGACGGAGAACAACCTTAAATCCCAGTTCCTCAAAGAACTAAAAGCCATTCAGGTTAGGTTCCGGGTTGCTGGGCCATAACTGGCGATTTCAAACCGATCTTGGAAGCTGCAAATAAGAACAACAATAGGTTGCATTAGAAATTAATGGGAAGATTCAGAAGAACCCTTAGTGATCTGGAATTGAAAGAGCAGGAGCTAATAGGTCGGCGCTATACGTGGATCAACAAGAGGAACTCCCCCACTATGGAGAAGTTAGATAGATGGTTCTGCACGGCGGATTGGGACTATGGACACCCAGATTCACAACTTCAGGCTCTCCCCTCCTCTATGTCTGATCATTGCGCAATTATGATGTTGACCAACGTTTCCTACTCCAGCCGATCCTGATTCCATTTCCAAAGCTTCTAGTCGAAGTTGGAAGGGTTCTAGGAGACAGTGGTGGCAGGCTAGTTTGACGTGGAAGAGCAGCAGGACCCCTTTCATGATCTAGATTGCAGGCTAAAGGCAATGGCCAGGACTCTGACGAGATGGAGATAGAGAAGAGTGGGTAACATCAAATAGAGAATTATCTTAGCTAACGAACTAATTATGTGGCTGGACAAGGCCATGGAGAAGAGAAGCTTGAGCCAGTGGGAGAGTTGGTTGCGTAGTCAGCTAAAGAAGAAAGTTTTGGGCCTAGCATCATTAGAGCACACAATTTCCAAGCAACGATCCTGAATCGTGTGGCTCTAGGAAGGAGACGTGAACACATCCTTCTTTCACATTCACGCTAGCTCTCGGAGGAGGAAAATCATATATTTATGCTTAGAAGAGAGGGATTGATGGCGACAGAGCCAAAGGAGATGAGCGAGTTTGCTACCAAGCACTTTGAGGAGCTCTTGGGAATAGTCAAGCATAGGGAATTCACTCTTAACCTAGGAGCTCTCCGCTTCCCGCAGGTGGATTTGACAGATCTAGAATTGCCCTTCTCGGAGTCTGAAATTTGGGAAGTGGTTAAGTCTCTGCCGCCAGATAAAGCATCAAGGCCCGATGGATTCTCGGCCAGGTTCTATCAATCTTGTTGGTCACTAGTCAAGGATGGTGTTATGAGAGCAGTTTCATGCTTTGATTCAGCTGATGCTAGTGGGCTCAACCTGGTTAACGAAGCTTACATCACACTTTTGCTAAAAAAGGAGGGTGTAGTGGAGGTGGGAGATTTCAGGCCTATAGGCCTCATTCATAGTGTGGCAAAACTCATCTCGAAAGCCATGTTGAATAGATTATAAAAGCATTTGCCCAAGCTTGTGGATTTCAATCAAAGTGCGTTTGTTAAAGGTAGAGCAATTCAAGATAATTTCTTCATGGTGAAGCAATCAGTCCTCGCACTTCATAAAAAGAAGGTTTTGGCCCTACTACTGAAATTGGATATCACAAAAGCCTTCGACTCGGTCTCATGGGCATTCCTATTTGAGGTTCTCAAGCATAGGGGTTTTGGGCCACGCTGGTTGAAGAGAGTGGCTCAGATGATATCCTCTTTGTCAACAAGTGTGCTGATCAACAGGGCTCCAGGAGATCATCTTAGGCATGGCAGGGGTTTGCGGCAAGGTGACCCAAGCTCGCTAATGTTCTTTATGAAGGGTTCTGTAGCAGAAAACAAAAAATTCCAACTATTTGAACACTAATACCAGGATCTATACTATGTAGACATAAGTAACGGAAAGAGAAAGACGCTATTCATACCCTTGAAGATCGAGGTAGGCCTTACGCAAGAAGGCATATGTTGATGAAGACGAGCAGCGTCAAGAACCCCAAGTTTGGTGTCTCCGAAGTACTACACACGTCCGGTGTGGGAGACGTCACCGGGCTCCGATCCATCCGAGCAGCAGAAGTAGAAGATGTTGGATCGAAGATCACACGACGGTAGTGTGAAGGTGGAGAACTCAAAACCCGAGTGGTCCTCTCCAATATTACGGAGAAGTCCTCAATGGAAATGAGAGAGAAAGAATGAGAGAATGGGATGCCTCCAAGGGGAGGGGGAAACCCCTATATATACTGGGAGGGGAGGGTGCACCCCCCAAGTGGCAGGCGGTGTGGGACTAATGCCCACACCCACCAACCACCATGGGGCAGCCGCCAACCCTAGGTGGGCCTTGGCTGGCCCACCAAGCCCTGGCCGGCTAGCCCTCCTCCCAATGTGCCTTTCCCCTTTGGGCCTCCCCTCCGGGTGAGGCCCATTAGCAATGGGCTGCCTTTTAAAAATAAAATAAAATATTTTTTTAATATTAATTCTCCAATTAACATAAAATACACATATTATTATATTCCATCACTCTAGAACACCTTCTGGACCCCCTATGATCAACATCGGATGTTACCTAGAACTATTCCGGTTTATCTCTCTTTATTTCTCTTACGATACAACATCTATCCCTAAGCATCCCCACCCTTAAGCGTGAAATCCTTCGGTTTGCAAACACTTCGGACATGATTGAGACATCTCTCACATCAATGATCATCAGAGGGACCTGGATGGCCATATTGACCCCCGTGTGTTTCATGAATCTTATCGCTTAAACCGTAAAAGTTGTTTCCTGTTCCCTTTGTCATTCTATACCTAGTTCATTCGAGACTTAATCTTCGGTATCCCCATACCTTAGTTCGGCCTCGTTACCAATAAAATTGTTTACTCGTTCCCATGTCGTTGCATTCCATGACCAAGTCACATGCTTGCAAGCTTTGCTAATGCAACATCACCGAGATGGCCACATGTATCTATCTGTTACATGGATTGACAAATCCTGGTCTTGATATGTACTCCTCTATGCGCCCCTTTGGAAAACCTGAGTAGCACCTTTTTGATCTCCCTATCACGAGATGATGCTTGATACCATCAAAGCTTCCTCCAGAACGGTGATTTGCATTACCTCGCAGTCTAAGGATCAAGTTGTGAGGTTTTATGTGTTATCAGCAATGTTGAACTTTGTAACTAGATATCATTAAGATACAACTGTTAGATGTTTTTCTATCACATCATTCAACCAATGATGTGACCTCATTGTCAATTGGCATAAATGCCCATGATCTTGAAACCTTGATCATCCTCATGACCAATGAACTAGTTCACTAGAGGTAACTAGAGACACAGTTTGTTTACATACCACACGTGTATTAACATTTCGTATTAACATAGTTATAGCACAGTGTGGAACATATTATGAACATACAAGAGATATATCAAACAATATACTTTATTATTTGCCTCTAGGGCATATCTCCTTTAGTCTCCCACTTGCACTAGAGTATAAATTAATCTAGTTTACAATAGGCAGGAACCTAACACCGATGGCATCTCGATGTTGTTCGTTCTTGGCTTGTAGGAGAGCTTTAGTTAGAGGATCTGACACATTCAGATCCGTGTGTACTTTGCAAATCTTGATTTCACCCTCATCAATGTTCTATCGGATGACATGAAACCGTAGATTGATGTGTTTGGCCGTGAAATGAGTCATAGGTTCCTTTGCGTTTGCAATAGCACCCGTGTTGTCACAATAGATTGTGATGGGGTCTTGCGCACTTGGAATGACTCCTAGTTTGATGATGAAATTCCTTAGCCATATAGCTTCATTCACCGCATCAGCCGCAGCAATGTATTTAGACTCCATTGAACACTACGCCACCACCGGCTGCTTCTTGCTCTTCCAGCTTACCACCCCACCATTCACTAGAAACACAAATCCTGTCTGAGACTTTGAGTCATCAAGATCTGAGTTCCAGCTCGCATCCACGTAACCGGTTACGTTTAGAGCTTCATCACTTCCTCCATAGACTAGGAACATATCATTCGTTCTCTTTAGATACTTCAGGATATTCTTAATAGTTGTCCAGTGATCTGATCCTAGATTACTTTCATATCGGCTCGTCAGACTAAGAGCCAATACCACCTTTGGTCGAGTACTTAACATTGCATACATGATAGATCCTATGGCTGAAGCATAGGGGATGTAAGACATCTTTTCTCTATTTGCATCCGTTACCAGACATTGAGTCAAAGTGAGTGTGCAATTCTTCATCATAGGCACAAAACCCCTTTAGCATCTTCCATTTTGAACCTTTTAAAAATCTTTTCAATGTAAGTACTTTTACTTAATGCAATTAGGCGTATTGATCTATCTCTATAGATTTTGATGCCTAATATGTACGCAGCTTCACCTAAGTCCTTCATGGCAAATTGACTACTCAAATATGCTTTCACACTTTTCATAAGATCCACATCGTTTCCCATGCGTAATATGTCATCCACATATACTACTAGAAAACCACTGAGCTCCCACTCGATTTCTTATAAACACAGACTCTTATTGATTTTGGATGAATCCAAAACTCTTGATCACTTGATCAAAACGTTGGTTCCAACTCTGAGATGCTTGCTTCAATTCATAAATGGATCGCTGAAGTTTGCACACCTTTCCAGCATCCTTAGGATCAACAAAACCTTGCGGTTGCATCATATGCAATTCTTCATCAATGTATCCATTGAGGAACACAGTTTTGACATGCATCTGCCATATTTCATAGTCGAAATGAGCAGAAATTGCTAGTAGAATCCGGACAGCCTTAAGCATCACTATGGGAGAGAAAGTCTCATCATAGTCAACTCCTTGAATTTGTCAAAACCCCTTTGCGACAAGACGAGCTTTGTGAATGGTCACATTACCATTCACATATGTCTTTTTCTTAAAGATCCATTTATTTTCCACGGCTTTGCGGCCTTTCGGAAGATCTACCAAGGTCCAAACTTGGTTTTCATACATGGATCCTATTTTGTATTTCATGGCTTCTAGCCATTTCTCAGAATCGGCACTATCCATAGCTTCTTCGTAGTTTGCAGGTTCTTCCTGTTCATCTAGAATGACAGACATCACAAGGCTACTGTACCAATCAGGAGTGGCACGAACTCTTGTACACTTGCAAACCGCAGGAGTTTCGATGTTGTTGTTTTGATCATCATCATTAGGTTCTTCTTCCATGTTGGAGAGCTATTTCGAAACGGCTTCTGTTGCGCTACTCGGAATTTGGAGAGAAGGGTCAACAACTTCATCTAACTCAATTTTCCTTCCACTAACTTCTTTAGCGACAAACTCTTTCTCAAGAAAGGTGTCGTTTTTCGCGACAAATGTTTTGCCTTCGGCTTGGTTGTAGAAGGTATACCCAACTGTTTCCCTTGGGTATCCTACAAAGATACATTTTTCTACCTTGGGTTCAAGTTTCTCAGGCTGTAGTTTCTTGACATACGCCTCACATCCCCAAACTTTCAGAAATGACAACATTGGCTTCTTGCCATACCATATCTCATATGGGGTTGTCTCCACGGATTTGGACGGTTCTCAGTTTAAAATAAAAGCGGCGGTTTTTAATGCATATCCCCAAAACGACATAGACAAATCGGTCAAATACATCATGGACCGCACACTATCCAATAGAGTTCGGTTACCTTGTTCCGACACACCATTACGCTGTGGTGTTCCGGCTGGCGTAAGTTGTGGTATGATTCCACGGTCCTTCAAGTGCATGTTAAACTCATAACTCAAATACTTGCCTCCCTGATCTGATCAAAGATGGTTGATTTTCTTGTTAAGTTGAGTCTCTACTTCTTTCTGAAATTCCTTGAACTTTTCAAAGGTTTCAGATTTGTGCTTCATTAAATAGATATATCCATATCTACTCAAATCATCAGTAAAGGTAACAAATTAACAATAACCATCGCATGTTGAGATGCTCATTGGTCCGCATACATTCGTATGCATGATTCCTAGTAGGTCTCTAGGTCTCTCCATTATGCCGAAGAAGGGTGTCCTAGTCATCTTGCCCATAAGGCATGGCTCACGTGTATCGAGAGATTCGAAATCCAATGATCCAAGAAGTCCATCTGAATGGAGATTTTTCATGCTCTTTACACCAATGTGACCAAGACAGCAATGCCACATAAACATGGAGTTATCACCATTATGCCTACAATGTTTAGCATCAACATTATGGATGTGAGTATTGCAATCAAGATCCAGTAAGAATAAACCATTACACACAGGCGCATGAACATAGAAAACAGCATTCATATAAATAGAACAACCATTTGTTCTGGATTTAAACAAATAACAATCTTGCAACAAGCAAGATCCACTCACAATATTCATACTCAATGCGGGTACATAGTAGCATTTATTCAAAACTAAAATCAATCCTGACGACAGACGTAGAGGTAAAGTGCCGACGGCCATCACATCGACTCTCAATCCGTTGCCAACACGCATCATCACCTCATCCTTCCTCAGGTGCCTCTTACTCTGCAGTACCTGCTGAGAGTTACAAATGTGAGCAACAAAACGGTATCAAATACCCATGTGTTACTCCTGGCGCTAGTAAGGAACAGATCTATAACATGTATATCACATATACCTTTGTCTGTGCGGCTATCTTGCCGTCTTTCTTGTCTTGAAGGTACTTGGGGCAGTTGCGTTTCCAGTGCACATCCCCTTTGCAGTAGTAGCACATGGTGCCAGGCTTAGGGCCAGGCTTGGTAGTCTTAGAGGTGTTGGCAAAGAACTTGTCATCCCTCTTAGGCTTCTTGCCCTTGCATTTTCCCTTTTGCCCCGGTTTCTTAAAATTGGTGGTCTTGTTGACCATCAACACCGTGTGCTCCTTCTTGATTTCTATCTCAGCAGTCTTGAGCATGGAGGACACTTCAGCAAGGGTCTTAGTCATCCCTTGCATGTTGTAGTTCACCACAAAGCTCTTATAGCTAGGGGCAGTGAGTGCAGCACCCTATCAATCGCGAGCTCCTCCGGGATTTTGCAATCCAGGATGTTCAAACGCTTAACGTAGCTAGACATTTTGACTACATGCTCACTAATACTGCTATGCTCTTCCATCTTGGCGGAGAAGAAGAGCTTGGAAGCATCATACCTCTCTGCCCGAGCCTGTGGAGCAAAGACAGCTTTGAGATCTTCAACAATCTCAAAAGCATTCATCTTCTCAAAATGTTTTTGAAGCTCTGGGTCCATGGCATACAGAATTCCACTCTGGATGAGGGAGAAATCATCTGCCTTGGACTGCCAGACATTCTTTTCATCCTGGGAGGGGTAATCTGCAGGCTTAGCTGGAAGCTCAGCCTCGATGACATAAGTCAACTTGTAGGGGACTAGGAGGATCTTAAGATTGTGGAACCATGCGGTGAAGTTGGTTCCATCAGTTTTCAGTTTGTCCTTCTCGAGGAAAGTGTTAATGTTCAAGGTGGGTGGGCGAGACATCTACAATGGATTTGCAAAGTGTTTAGACCATATTAACGAGTTCAAGTTTTAAATTATACTACCATACTTAAAACAAAAAGAACTCCCACTCAAACGAGCATCCCTCCATTCGTTTAGTGATCACATGACCCCAATCCACTACTCCACCCCGATCATCACGGCCGGCAAAGTAGTTCCCAAGGTGGACATTCCCTAATGTCGATCACATCAACCATGTGATTCATGCTTGACCTTTCGGTCTCTTGTATCCCGAGGCCATGTCTACACATGCTAGGCTCGCCAGTTCTAACTTGTGTGTATTCGCAATGCAACATGGCTTACACCCACTGTATGCGAACGTAGATATGTCTGACACCCGATCATCACGGCCTGCCTCATACCGAAGAACTTTCTTGGTGGTGCACACACAAGGGGAATAGGATAACTGGAATCCTGTGAGGGATTATCTTACTATGCTACCGTCGAATATACTATCATACTAGCATAATAAGATGCATGAAGTGATACTTCATAAAGTAAAAGTGTTATGACGTGGTTGCAAAATCTTGATCACCATCGAGAGCTCTAATGGAAGTTTCACAAACTTGTCATTGCCACATCTCAACACAAGCCCCTATGCAAAAATAAAGATAGATGCCTCTATATTATCTATTGCAAGTTTTACACGGCTTTAGGGCTTTCGCGGTAGAACCCCTTCCCACCTACGAATGTGGAGCTACAACATGGATTCAATGATTGCCATTTTACTTCCCTTTTCAGGGATCTCCAATGGCAATGACATATCAACTACTGTAGAGAGATAGACATCCCCCCTAAGCCACTTAATTGTGGACTAGTCTTGTAAATCACCACGTGAGGTTGGTTGGGGCCACTTCATCAAATAGTGTCGCGATATGAACAAGAACATAAAAGAGGGTAGCAACTAGAAAATCAATGCCCACATATTGCTATGTGTTCTATCCATACGACATGTCTACCCATAGACCCGCTCTGATAGCACTGAAGGGTTCCGTAGCAGGAAACAAAAAAATCTAACTATGTGAACATTAATACCAGGATCTATACTATGTAGACATAAGTAATGAAAAGAGAGAGACAATATTCATACCCTTGAAGATCGAGGCACGCCTTACGCAGGAAGGCATATGTTGATGAAGACGAGCAGCATCAAGCACCCCAAGTGTGGTGCCTCCGAAGTACTACACACGCTCGGTGTAGGCAATGTCTCCTAGGCTACGATCCAGCGGAGCAGCGGAAGAAGATGTCGGATCAAAGATCACACGACGGTAGTGTGAAGGTGGAGAACTCAAAACCCGAGAGGTCCTCTCCAATATTACGGAGAAATCCTCAATGGAAATGAGAGAGAGAATGAGAGAATGGGATGCCTCCAAGGGGAAGGAGAGACCCCTATATATAGTGGAAGGGGAGGGTGCACCCCCCCCCCCCAAGGTGTAGGTGGTGTGGGACTAATGCCCACACCCACCAGCCACCATGGGGCAGCCACCGGCCCTAGGTGGGCCCCACTTGGGCGGCCCACCAAGCCCTGGCCGGCTGGCCCTCCTCCCAAGGCGCCTTGCCCCTTTGGGACTCTCCTCCGGGTGAGGCTCATTAGCAATGGGCTGCCTTTTAAAAATAAAATAAAATATATATTTTAATATTAATTCTCCAATTAACATAAAATACACATATTATTATATTCCTTCACTCCGAAACACCTTCCGTACCCCCTCCGATCAACATAGGATGTTACCTGGAACTATTCCAGTTTCTTTCTCTCTATTTCTCCTACGATACTGCATCTATCCCTAAGCATCCCCACCCTTAAGCATGACATCCTTCAGTTCGGAAACACTCTGGACATGATTGAGACATCTCGCACATCAATGATCATCAGAGGGACCTGGATGGCCATGTTTACCCCTTTGTGTTTAACGAATCTTGTCGCTCGAACCGTAAAAGTTGTTTCCTATTCCCTTTGTCATTCGATACCTAGTTCAGATACTTGATCTTTAGTATCCCCATACCTTAGTTCAGTCTCGTTACTGATGAACTTGTTTACTCATTCTCATGTCGTTGCATTCCGTGACCAAGTCACATGCTTGCAAGCTTTGTTAATGCAATGTCACCAAGATGGCCACATGTATCTATTTGTTACATGGATTGACAAATCCTGGTCTTGATATGTACTCCTCTACGCGCCCCTTTGGAGAACCTGAGTATCACCTTTTTGATCACCTTGTCACGAGATGATGCTTGATACCATCAAAGCTTCCTCCAGAACGGTGATTTTCCTTACCTCACAGTCTAAGGATCAGGTTGTGAAGTTTTATGTGTTTATCATCAATGTTGAACTTTGTAACTAGATCTCATTAAGATATAATTGTCGGATGTTTGTCTATCACATCATTCAACCAATGATGTGACCTCATTATCAATTGGCATAAATGCCCATGATCTTGAAACCCAGATCATCCTCATGACCAATGAACTAGTTTACTAGAGGTAACTAGAGACACGGTTTGTTGACATACCACACGTGTATTAACGTTTTGTATTAACACAGTTATAGCACAATATGAAATGTATTATAAACATACAAGAGATATATCAAACAATATACTATTATTTGCCTCTAGGGCATATCTCCTTCACTTTGTTCTCCTCTTCAATGTGTAGAATGCTGTTTTCAGACTAGCAGAGAAAGAAGGGGTGTTCGCCCCCCCTGACTTTAGTGGGAATCCGGCACAGGCTCTCCCTGTTGGCGGATGATGCGATGCTGCTGATCAGGCCTACATTGGATGAGGCATCAACGGTTGTGGATCTACTAGAGCTGTTTGGCATGGCCTTGGGCCTAAACTGTAACCTTGCCAAGAGCTCGACGTCGCCAATTCGTTGTGGTCAGATTGATTTGCAACAGATCAATGAGTTACAGGGGTATCCTCTGAAACCCTTCCCTATACAATACTTGGGCCTCCCACTATCACTTACGAGGTTATCCATTGGTGACCTCCAACCTCTTGTGGACAAGGTAGCGGGATCGATTCCAACGTGGAAAGCAGCTCTACTGAAAAAGGGTGGGGATTGGTATACCTAAACTCAAAACTGGCTTCCACTTCCTTCTACCACATGCTCTCTCCAGATTTCCCACTCTAGTTCATCAATCTAGTGGAGAAACTACAAAAAGGATTCTCCTGGGCTGATAAGGAGGCTGGGAGAGGGAAGTGCATTGTTGCTTGGCAAAATGTTTGCATGCCAAAGGAACTCGGTGGTCTAGGGGTTAAGAATCTGAGGCTGATGAACCATGCCTTGCGCATGAGGTGGAGATGGATGGCCATGACAGACCAAAGCAAGCCATGGCACGGTCTGGACTTCAACATTGCTAAGGAAGATGAATATATGTGCAAGGCTTGCACCAAGTTTGAGTTGGGGAATGGCAACAGGATCAGTTTCTGGAAGGACAACTGGGTGAACAATATCAGCCCTTTGGAGATTACACCAAACCTCATTCAGTTCGTTAAGAAAGTCGACCTCAAAATGTCGGTGGCAGAAGCCGTGACAATCCACAAATGGGTGGCATCCATAGCTGGCTCTTTGTCCATTCCAGCGATCACCGAATTCACGGATCTATGGGAAATCATCAAAGGACAGGAGGTGTACCCGACTGAGGACCAGTTCATCTAGAAACTGACGGCGAGTGATGATTACTCAGCCAAGACAGCTTATCGAGCATTCTTCCTAGGCAGAATGAAAATGCTAGCAACGGAGGAACTATGGACGGCTGGTGCACCCCTATTGCACAAACTGCATATGTGGTTTGCAATCAAGGGCCTCCTATGGACTGCCAACAGACTAGCCAAGAGGGGCATTGATCACCCCTCGGCCTGTCCACTGTGCTGCCAGGAACCGGAGACGGCGGTGCACCTGACGCTCCAGTGCGCATTCACTCGTGAGGAATGGTATGACATCCTCCTCCCCTACAGATTGCATCAATTCACGCCCGATCCGGAGGAGACAATCCAGGAGTGGTGGAGGAAGGTCTCGGAGGCGGTTCACCCAAAGCACTGCAAGGAAGTCAACGTGTTAATCATTCTGGTGGCTCGTAGCTTGTGGTTTGAGCAGAATAGTAGAGTTTTTGATTGGAAGGCAAACATGCCGGTGCTAGTCTGTAGCAAGATTTCAGAGGAGTTCAACCAGTGGAAGCGAGCTAAGCTCTGTGGGTCTCTAGGAAATGTAGAATAAGGTGTAGTGGACCGGTGGATCCATGCCTGATCGCTTGTGATTAGAGACATGCTACACTCTTGTATGATTGATTGGTTGCTTCCCTATCTTAATACAAAAGACCCACGTCTCGTGTGTTCTTGAAAAAAGGACTATTGATCCTAGGTATCGAGGCTATTGATAGTCTTGGTCACTGTCTTGCTTGTGAAGCCTTTGTCATAGCAGTTGGAGGCTTCTCTGCTTTGCAACACTCGATTCTTTTGGCAATAAGGATTCCATTGGTAGTGAGATCTTGTAGGGTCTTCTGCTCTTGGTAACTCCTTTGGTTTGCTTGCACTTATTTCTTTTCATATCGGGATCATCGTCTTCACAAGGTTCTAAGTCCTACTTGTTTTAAATCCATATGTTTGAATTTTGGACGAGCGGTAGAATGAACTATTTTTTTAAACAACTTAAAATAGGAGAGTAGAGTATGTAGAATCTTTCGAAAAGCTTTCAGGAAGCAGTTTTCAAAGGCATATTAGTTTTCCTATCTAACGATCATGCTAACTAAGTTATCCTATAGTCAGGATGGCTCTAATACCAAGTTTGTGGGGCCCTAGATTAGCCATCTGATAATCCCCATGCATTTGACCACGACCCTAGGATTAGTGTGTCGTGGAGCATAATCGACAAGTATCAAAGAAAACATTCATTGCATAAGAGGATACAAGTCATACCTCAATGCCATTATGGATATACCTTACATAATCATTGATGGGCTAACATCCATCATCAGCAGTAGAACTTCAAAGAAGCGTCGAGCCCACGTCATGCCTTAACCCTACTGGCAACTGACTAGGAGAACGTCCTAGCTCATGTAGTCGTCAACATCACCTTCTTCTTGACCTTCCTTATCGGGGTATGACCAAGTAAATAGCTAGGAACAATGCCAGTGAGTACATTTGAATGTACTCGCAAACCATCTTAAGAGAACAATAATAAGAGGATATGCAGTATGGTTGTGGTAGTATGAGGGCTCCACATGAGGTTCTTTTCTAAAACCACTTTCTCTTCTATATATAGCATCGCCATATCTTTGTTAAAAACCTTTTTAAAAATGTTTGAAAACATTTGGTGTTGAAAACCACTAGGTTTGGGTCACCCAAGTTTTCCCTTCCTAGTCATTCCGCGACCAGAACAGTTTCCTTCGTGGTCATACCATGACCACACCACACCTTTCCTTGCTTTTTGGTCATTCCTGACCAACACCTTTACAAAGCCTTTTTTGTTTTCCGAAATTCTTTTTGAAAACAAAACCAACACCGATATGAACCTTCTCAACTGTCCATGATCATGGACACGGCTATTTGAATAAATTTACACTCTGTAGAGGTTGTACACTTTACCCACACCACTCAGATACCCTGCCCTGATCTCGCACGGATCGTGTGTCAAGTAAGCGACCATAACTCTTGGAAAGCCTACCCCAGCATGGGCCCTACCCTATGAGGTGTTCCTCTCAACACCGGGACATAGGGTACGAAGGACCAACCGAGCGCTATTACACTCCTCTTGAGTGGAAACTTTCAGTAAGAGGCTCATAGTATCGTCTAGCCGCCTACAAGGACGGTTCGTAGCACCCCTAGATCATTATTTCTGACATATGATCCTATCAGTAAGGGAGATCTAGCATTCAGGAGATATTATCCTGTATAAGTAGTTGCGAGTTATCCCATGCTAGGACAAACTAGCTTCAATTTAAGCCTTGTTTTCCAGGATAATGTGATTGCACGGTTTAGTTGTTCTAGCAAACTACATTGAAATGAGTGTGTTTTCGTAAATATTTTCCTCCATCTCCAATTCAGTACCACTTGTAAAACAAAACCTTTTATTTTCTTGAAACTCCTTTTGGTAAGGCGATCCTTCCTAAGGTTTTACCATAAAACCCTTTTGTAAACTTTCCGGGGTTTCCCAACCTATAATTTTGCTTTGGCAAAAACAGGGTCTCCAAGGGGTATGGTCATATCCACCAACTTACAGTATTAGGGGACAAGTAGGTGTCATCAATTGGTTGTACTTAGCAGTAACGCGTTGATTACAGATCTCATAACACGTTCATTACGGATCTCAAACCATCGATGTACTCAAACCGTCCGGTAACGTGTTGATTACGGATCTCTAGAACCCTCAGGTGCTTGTTGTGTTGCGACTAGACATCAGATCTCTAGATCCCTCGGGTGCTTGAGGTGTACTAATGTACTAAGGGACATCTGAACCATTCTATTTGGAATCATCGGTCCAGATCAGAGCACACCAACAGCATGGATGTTTTGTGTTTGCAGCCCCGCAGAAGGACAGCCCCGCATGGTCGTTTCGTGTTTGCCTTCTTTTCCAGATTGGAATCCGGTACACTTCTGTGAAAGATATCATTGATATATGGCCCAAATCCACGGATTATCGAAGATTTGTCAAAACATATCAAAGGAAACACAAAACTAAACCACACTGAAACTTGATTGCTAAAACAGTGAGAATTGATGAAACATAATTTTTTTCGCTAAAATGAATGAAATTTCTAGAATTGATGAAACATATTTTTTTCCCTAAGATGGATGAAATTTCTATGAAATTTTATCCAGGAAAGCAAATGATCTTGTATATTTGTTGAAATTTGATTGGGACATCTTCTAAACAGTCTCTGAAATTTGTGATTAATCTCTTCACTGGGCGGTAGGACTGGGAGACGGACCGAACTAAGGAACAGGGACAAGTTGTTCCAGATTGGAAACTTACAGGGAGTTTACAGGGAGTCAATTATAAGATGTACCTGGCCTATACACCCTCTTCTATCTGGACCGTGGATATTTAATCTGGTGGCTCTTAGCCCTTAGTGCATTAGTACACCTCAAGCACCTAGTGCATGCTATATGCCCCCTGCATACATCCAAACAAAATACTAGTACAAACAACGGAGCATCAAACCACAACACTTGCATATGAATATCCCCCATCCAAATGTGCTTCAAGCCCATGTACTTCCAAATCACGTTGTCCTGGTGGAAGTGGAACCATGGAAAGACTTGTTTGCCTCATTCATATGGTTTCTCAGCACGAAACTGCTTCCGGATGTTTCATAACATTATCGCCTGAACATGTATACACTCCTCTCTTGGGGAAACCATCTTTTCAGATTACAGTACATCAAGGTTCAAATCTCAACATAGGCAAACAAGCATCTGAGTGCTCCAGCGATGGAAAAAACTAGGTTCCAAGCACTGACGCTCATAACACCAGTTATCAGTTTGTCACTGTTGATCCCTCTGACCCGGGTGACGACTATTAATCTCATGACCTCATCCTCTTGAGGTCTCTGTCGCCGCCACGAGCATCCTTCCTCTTCCGGCTGTCGGGGTCAGGAGTGTGGTATTCCTGGCTGTCCATGGACAGCTCGCCCTCTTCGGTGTTCCCCACCTTGTGAACTGTGTTCTGGTGATCCTCCCGCTGCGCTGGATGTGGCCAGCTCTGCCTTCTGTCATGTTTTTTGTCGTCCTCGGCAGCCAATTCTATACCATGTTCCAGCTCCCTTTCAATTAGGTCATCATCATCCATGACATCAACCTTTCTACCAGCATCAACTTTTGATTTCCTCCGTTTCTCCAGCGCAGCTTTCACCTTGTCCTTGTCTATCTTTTTCATCGCATCCATCATTGACGATGACATATTGGTGCCTTCATTGCTATTGGCAGTACCATCCCTTGCTTCGGTCTTGGGTATCCGCTGGTTTGAATTTTGCTTTTCAGGGTGAGGGTGGTCATATCCATGGCGGCCTGGTACACTCGACTGTCTAGGTGCTTGATGAGTTTCATGGGAAGGAGGCTCCTCTTTCACAGGAGCACGCACACTTGCAGAGCTGCCTTCGGTATCATTCCCTTGTGATGGTGGTGGCCCAACACGGTTCTGCTCATAGAGCTCCAACATTTGGTTGCTAACCTCTGAAAAGATTTATCACAAAAAGAAATAAGAATGGGTCCCTGGTATGTTATTTTACAATAAAGAGCATCAACCGTGGCATATGTTATTTCACAACAGAGAGCATCAAAACTTCAAAGTAACCGTGGCAGAAAATGGGAGTAAAATTAGCAACAGTTCTAAGCAAACAGATATAATAACAGACAATACTGCTCAGTAGCATTGGAAAATCACCGAGCTGAAAAATACTACTTGCTGCATCCACAGGTGGGTCCCAGGCCCCACATGATGGTAATTTCCAAACTATACATCCTTTTTATGCTACGAAGCAAATTTTTATGCAACTACGCAATACAGATAAGATTACCTTGTGCACATCATGCAACACCCTGTCTTTGACCTAACCAGCCTACTTCCACTACACCATTTTTTAACGAAGAATATCAAATGTTGGCCATCAAATTCTCATGGGCTCCTAGACAGCTATAGCATGGCAACTTCTGGTACTTGTGGAAGTGTGTATACTGCGATCCTTACGACAATGGATAAAACAATAGTGCAAATACGCACTACTGACTTTATATCTAGAGACCAACCTTCCAACTGACGTGGGGTTACATCAAACTCTTGCCACCAGACCTTCTCTCCATCTGCTGGAAGCTTGACTTTGAGGAACTTTGCAGCAAGGAAGATTGCGCCAGCCGCAATATGATGGGGCTTAAATTGCAGGCAAAGCGAAGTGCGTAGCCTGTACACCCCTTTTAAGGTATAGTAAATAGGCATAATGGGGGGTTTACTATTTTTATAAGGATAAGTGTAATTTTAGCATACCCATCGTTAACAAAATTCCAGGCAACTTGAGCAAGTGCATTTTGAGCAACCTTGAATTTTTTAATTGCTTCAACCAAGGGCTTGTAAGGGTGGTGCACATTCATGTCAAAACCAAGTGTTACAAGCACAAGGCGCTCCCCAATCAACAGAAGTTCCTTCTGTTGCTCATACACGTCCTACACACAGCACAAATATCCTCAGCTACCATTTTGGTAATAATACTCAGGGAATAAAATTCACCAGCTATAGACAAAATTTAGCAGCTTTACGAAATACAAGTGTCTGGGAACACAGATAGCTAAGGCTACGAGGTAGGGAATATCAAAGAGAGTGTTCACAATAAAATCTCTCACCTTCTGCTTAATTCGAGCAACTGCAGCAGGATCTTTTTTGTGGATGATCTCATAAGAGATGAGTACAACATCCTTCAGGGGTCTAGGTGTTTCTTCAACTTTACCCGCCAAGAACATGCAAACTGTGGCTATTATCTGCAGATTATAACGAATTTACATTAACAACAAGCAACAAGCAGTTGATAGCTACCCCTGACAAATAACATATTGCAAGCAGTGTGCTCTATGTTGTATACGATCCAAGAAAACGCTTAATGTTATCCTTCATGTCTCTTTTGAGATAATAAAATTTGCAATATCAGAGAATCAAATAAAATACTACTTCCGACCTAAATAGGTGGCACACGTTTTTCAAGGTCCAAGTTGGACCATCGATTTAACCAAGCAAACGTGAATCCTATGTAAAAAAATGTAACATTGAATTCGTATTTGAATAAAGTTTCTAATGGTATAAGTTTTATGATATATGACACAAGTATTAAAGGTTAAATTACTGGTCAAAGTTATATCACGCAAAACGAGGGTGCCACCAAAATATAGATGGAGGGAATATAGTCTACAGGTGACAGCAAACCATTTTTCCCTGTCTTCCACATATGGGTGGCAAGCATTGATGATTGAGAACCTGTTAGTATACTGCCTACCATGCATAGGACAGATATAACCAAAAATATGTTGTCTGACAACAAACATGTACAAGCCCGTAAAAATTTCAGTAAGGCTTACCTGTCTATCATTCTTGGCATGAGATTGACGAAGGAAAAAGCGATGACAGAATACTATAGCTGTAGCAATTGTTACTTGGGGCCTACATTATAAATTCATTCATCAATAACAAGGAAAAAGTATTATATAGGACTATCAACCATGCCAAGAGAGCACAGTTGATACAGTAATACACAGTGATTTCTACTGATTTATAAACATTCACATACAAGTACTCTAAGGACACATAATAAAGACCTATAAATACTAAACAGAATTGGATATTTTCTGTTCTACCTAAACAAGGATATCATCAGCAATTGTTGCATGCCCGACAAGAATGAGTGGCCCCTAATGTAACAAATCAATGAACATAACACTGGACCAGGGGGCAATATGTTAAGAACTTGTTCCTGAAAATGCCCTGTGCTCATGACAAAAAACCATGAATTCCAGTGGGTTCACAGCTGAACAGAAAAACCTGTAGGTTTTGGGGGAAAACTTCTGGATGGGCTTGGTCCCTTGTACCTCCACACCCTCTTATATATAGCTCAGCTTAGTATTACATCTCCACTCATACACTAGAATAGTCTAGAATCTAGTAGGGCATACTACTAATCTACTAACACTCCCTAGAATACTCTAGACTCAACTGGGACACCAACATAGACTCCAACACTCCACTAGAATACTCTAGGTTCTCCTAGGACAACACTACTACACTAACTCAGATTCCAACACTCCCCCTCAAGATGAGCATGGGTTAATCACCATGGCCATCTTGCTACATCCCCATGAAACTTAGTACAACCACCACACATCTAGCTTGCAAGCACACAAAGATACGTAAGAGCATTACTCTAGCTCTTGCTCATCGGTCTTTCACCATCTGGGGTCAAGCACCCATTCGACACTGAAAATTCAAGCACACAAACTTTGCATCAAGCTAGCCACTTCCAATCCTTCTTATGTTGGTCCACCGTTGCTTCTCCAACCATGCACCTTCTCACACCTTGTGCTCTGATACCATGTAGGTTTTGGGGGAAAATTTCTGGATGGGCTTGGTCTCTTGTACCTCCACACCCTCTTATATATAGCTCAGCTTAGTATTACATCTCCACTCATACACTAGAATAGTCTAGAATCTAGTAGGACATACTACTAATCTACTAACACTCCCTAGAATACTCTAGACTCAACTGGGACACCAACATAGACTCCAACACTCCACTAGAATACTCTAGGTTCTCCTAGGACAACAATACTACACTAACTCAGATTCCAACAAAACCCATGGCTTGATAATTGAGAGCTTTAAAAATCAAATTATTTAAACCAAATAGTACCAAATCATCTCAGGATGTTGCCACAAAAAACAAAAGTTAACATACAAAACTGAAAAATTATATGGACTATGATTAACAACAATGAATAAACTACACACTGAAAGCATATAATGCTCACAATTGCTCAAATGCTTAAGGAGAAGGAAAACTGGATAGGTCCATCACGAAATTATTAAATATCTAATATAGTACAGATATCGAATGATTAAATAAGACTTAGTCCATGTAATCAAGTAAATGCCAGGAAAAAAGGACAAGTTGATCAAGATGGGGAAAAGATTAAACTGGCACTCGAGTAGTCAGCATGATTAGCAACCTATCATGTAAAGCCACTCTATGTTCGTTTAGGACCTATGCACCATGTTCCTTTGATCACAGAGGTGATGTTTGTAATCTTCTTGACTAACTTTTGCATCCCTAACATCTTAAATTCTTAAGTTCCCCAGTGTTTGTTTTAGCTCTTCCTCCCATTAAATAGTTCCACTAAAGGCTTGTTTGATTCGCAGCCCAAGAGTGCATAAGCATGGTAGACACTTGCCTAACTTGGTCAACCTTTCCTTAACGGTGTTTGACAAACCGTGGCAGTGTTTGGCTTCCAACTAAAAAGGCCCTGATATTCTGTCCGTAAAGGTACCAAGCATAGTCATGCACAGTGGAACACAAGAACTGTCATCAACAGCATGTAATCATTTATGCTTTAAGTGTGCACCAGACTTTCCTAGGATTTGGAAAATAGAATGAGGATGAAATCAATCATAAATTATTTCAGATATTGTTAACTTGGAGATGAGAAAGAAGGAAACGCTGCTTCAAAGAAATTAAGCTATCAGATAAATTGCAGCTGTCTACAGAAACTAGAAAAAAGTCAATAATCAAATAATACTGCTAAAACAGCTGATATATTTCCCAGGAAAAGAAGTACCACTAAAATATTCATGGTTCAGTACATTCTTACACTTTCAGCCTCATCCCGAAATCCTGAAGGAAAGTGCAGTATGATTTGCGAAGGTATGACTCCTTCTTCAAGTCAATACCATCTCTCCTTGAAAGGGAATTCTCCTCAATCTCTTTTCTACTAAAGTACCACGAAGCACCAAGTTGGCCACCTTCCACATGTCTATCATAAGGGTTGTTCTCTACTATTCCATGATGTGAAGAGTCACTTGTCTGCATGATATCCATGTATGATTTTTGTCTTTTTCTCTATAAAACCTGACAAAAAGAGATACATAATGGCACAATTGCAAACTTAACATCATAAGCATACATACATGGGACAGAAGGTGCTGCTATGCGCGTACCTAAATGCATATTCCTTTTAAATTTAACATAAGAGTAAGTTGTGGGGAGCTAAAGAAGACATCAAACTATATACCAATACATGCAAAGTATGGATGCTAGACAATAACAGCATATCCATATTGCTTCCATGATGTGCATGTCATGTCCTTCATGGAAGCCCAGTAATTCAACAAATTCGTCACATATGGATGACAATATGACAAACGGAAGGGTTTTCTAAATTACAACAGACGAACGCGTTACCTACATTTGCAAAGATAATGAGTTAACAATATGCAGGATAGAGTGCTGTTATGTTTGTTGGATGTTAATTTTGTCTGTGTGTACTTTCCTCTGTAATAGCGATCCCCATCAGATGTGAAACACCATAACAAAAAAAATCTATAAAGCAGGGCCATCATGCCTTTTGTCTTAAAAATACAGATCCTGCATGAAACTAGTAGTGGACAAAGGGTTATACCCAGTGCTGAAAACTCCAACACATCGTGGGGAAGGGTATTTCTAGGCAGCATTTCCCTTGTTTTTTATTATGCAAAGAGGCTGATTCGAACTTAGGACCTCCAAGACACAAGTGGATGTGGAGATACTCTACCACTGCGCTAGGCCGCCCTTCAACAGTGACATGAATCAAAATTGTTGAATGCAATTTAAGACCACCATATAGGTTGATTTGTTCTTTCAAGGTGTTTTCCCAAGTTAGTGAAGTTTAGGTTGGATTTGAACCGACTCCAGCTTGTCCATAAGCTACTGTCCACGTAAGCCCAGGATAAGCTAGGGTAATTATAACTGCAGGTTGCACTTATTGTTGAATGCAATTTAAGACCACCATATAGGTTGATTTGTTCTTTCAAGGTGTTTTCCCAAGTTAGTGAAGTTTAGGTTGGATTTGAACCGACTCCAGCTTGTCCATAAGCTACTGTCCACGTAAGCCCAGGATAAGCTAGGGTAATTATAACTGCAGGTTGCACTTATTGTCTGTAGTCAAAGATTTAAGTCATAAATGCCCCAGATTAGCCTATTCCTAAATATTTGCCAGTTTCTAAATTTTACAGTGATACTACGACGTATACAGACAAACAATACAAGTCAAAGAAGAAACAATGATTTCTTGGAAAAATATTAATGCTCCAACTCAGAGACAGCACGAGAGGGCCTACGGGCAAACTGGACAGCGACCGCGACAGGCGAGTAGTTGTACGACGACAAGGAATAAGATGGTTGTGTGAGCAGGCGAGCGGTGTGGAGCACAATGGGTGGCAAGCAGCACATAGCAAAATGGGCGTGTGGTGGCTCGAAGGGAGAGGGCGGCGACTTGCTAACCCTAGCTCCTGCGTCTCTCCATCACGCCGCAAGGGGACGACTCGGGTTGGGTGGATTTAGGATCATGATGTTTCTGGACATTGCCACGAGAAGGGTGAGGAGGCGGATAAGCTCGGACGCCTTAAAATCGAGGTTTACTACTAACAATGGAGAATGAGGGGTGTAGTGAGATTAAGCTAACTAGTTTCGGGTTTGCTTAGAGCTTATTTGGACCATTAATGGTCTAGAAGCTGCTACAAACCCACCTATACTGTAGTAAAGCAACAAATTTGATCCACAGACAAAATCTAATTAAGATAAATTTTCTCACATAGTTTTATATCAGGTGACCTACTCAAGTGCACATCCTATTATCAACTGAATGAAAAAACAAGCTTATGTCAGGTTACAGATGCATTCGGGAATGTCCAAGCAGCAATATGCACAAACGTGTAAAATGTCTACATATTCCATATGTCGCGTCTCGATTTTCGACACCGGGGATGGGTATCCCCTTTGTTAGTTCGGCCAGGGGCGCAACGTCCGGCGAGCTCGATCCGCGAGCTAGGCGAACACACACAGAGAGACACGAGGTTTTTTGCCCAGGTTCAGGTCCGCGATGTGCGTATCCCTACGTCCTGCAACTATCTACACAGGCTCCTTCCTAGGGAAGGTTCTAGCTAAGAAATCCCTCTCCCCCTATACTCGACTTGGGCCTCCTTTTATAAGGGCAAGGGGACACCACAAGGGTCGAAGGAACACACATCGGTGCAGCTATGCCACGCGGCAGGGTGTCGCGCGTACGGGTGCAACATGGGGGGACTCTTCTTTGAGGTCTTCGCGTGGCAGGGCAGCTCTGAGGCCTAGCTCCCCAGGCGTCAGAGCTCTGGCCTGACACTCCTGTCTCCTGTCAGGGGGGCAGCTAGCCGGGACGTTCGCTGCTTCGCGGGCCGGAAACGTGTAGCCCCCCTGGGCAGGAGTCTTCGTGGTGGCTTACCCAGGCGGGATCCGAGGACCCCGGGTCCCAAGGATATGACAGCAGCCCGCGGGTACTGGTTTAGCTAAGGCCTCCTGCCGCAGCGGAACCAGTCCCTATTCCCGCCAAGCCACCAACTGTGCTTTCCTTGACTGACGGTTGGGTGACTCGTCTCCCGACCTCGAGGTGCCTTGAAGTGGTGGGCGTGCGAGTCGAGGAGTTTCGAGGGGCTATGGGGTTGGGGGAGTGTAAGGGCGGGGCTCTTTATAAAAAAGGCTCCTCCCCAGGTACGCTCCCCCTACCAACCCCCCGTCATCCTCCCCTTTGCATACTTCCTCCAGATCGACTTGCCCATGGCGGACCGCGTGGCGCCGAACGCTGGGAGAGGAGCGGGATCGGCAAGGACCCGCTCGGGGGCGGTGAAGCCCCCAAGAGAGTCCTCGAGCCCGCATCAAGCCGACGCTAGATGAGGAGAAGTTCTAGGCTCTGTTCGATCATGTGGCAAACGAACGCCATGAGAACAGGGCCACCAAACTTCTCTGTCCCGCACCCGAGTCGGGGATGGGGAGCTGCCAATCTACGCCTGATTCCTCCGCATGGAGTTGGTTCCCCCTTTCTAAGAGTTCTTCCTCGAGGTGATGAAGGTGTATGGATTTCACCTCGTGCAGATCCACCCCAACACCATGTTGGCGTTGGCCGCCTTCGCTCATCTTTGTGAGGCGTTCGTGGGGGTGAGGCCATCAGTGGCGTTGTTTCGCCACTTCTTCACCCCCCAGGGTGGATAAGAAACCACGGATCGCAAGGGGTATTACATTCTGTCTTTGCAACCAACACTCCAGGCAGTACCCCCTAGTCAATATAAGTCCAAGTGGGATGAATGGCAAGCTGAATTCTGCATGGTGCTGGTTGGAGATCACCTTCCCTGGATGTGCAATCCAAAGGAGGCAGCACAACCGGCCCGTTCCTGGTCGAGGCTGAGTGTTAGTCGCTGAATTCTAACTCTCATCGAGGGAGAGGATGACACAAGGAGTTGGGGCAATTTTCTGGTTTCTATTTCTCACACAAACTCACACAAATGCCATGCCAACCTGAGGGGTTGGGGATACATATTTATAGGCTGCTAACCAGCCAAGAATATGCTAGATGCTAGTCTAAGATGCTAGTCTAAAGCGGAAGTCAAGGATGCTCTCTAACAACCAGTCCTTGATGCTCTATCTCTAACTGCCAGTCCTTGACACAAGGACCATGTGTGTTGTCCCACAAAGACCATAGGACAGAGACTTATCCATCACTGAGCTCGCAGGATGCGGACCTTCGCCCCATTACGGCAAGGATCCATGAGTTGGTGGACCAGGGCTTGACCATCACCGCCGTAATTTCTGATTTAACCTGCGGCACCTGGCGCCGCTGCAAAGCGGCAGCGAGGACCGCACGCGCCTTCAGCCCGGGAAGAAACATGATTTTTCCCGGGAAGCCTACCTTGCCCTGATGAGGAGGCTTCTCACACCGAAGGCGACGGGGAACATACCAGAGTTCCCCATTCCGCTTCACATGGACGAGCGCCGAGCCGACATCCTTGTGGCCCTTCATCTCTGCAACGCGAAGGGGATCGCAGGAGGCGACGAGTCTGAGTCAGGCTCGGTAGGCTACAGCGGGAGCGTTGACAAAGATTCGCTTGCCCCCGAGTCTTCCGAGGTACGCTCCTCCAGTGAAGGCGAAGAGGAAGGAGACTCCCTCGACCATGCGATCCCGAAGGAGGCCATCGGCGAGGAGGTGGAGACCCCGCTAGACGGCCTCGTCTAGCTGGTGGGTGGCTTCCTGGCTCCGTCTTCCTCTAACGTTGGGGATACTAGACAAGGGATGAACTATGGTGGCAGGTCCACTCTAGCCTATCTACTCTTCTCTCTTCCTCCGGATCACCTCCTCTGGATCTCTGGATTTCTCCCCTCCTCTGGATTCTGGTGGTTCCTCTCAAGATTTCTGCTTTGCCGAGTTATAAGTTATAACTAAAGCGTTGTTCGTTTTAGCCACCCTAGCCGAGATCGGGGCTAAATCCCCGTGGGTCAGCTGCATGAGTTTAATCCTGACCCTCTCATGCGACATGTTCAGTTAAACTCTACCGAGATTCCACCCCAATCTCGTTCACTTCATAGGGAAAATAAACATCGACCCTCATATAAAGCTGGCCAACGGGCGGCCGGGCAGATAGTGGGATGGCTGGAAGCATGCGCTGGCCCGTTATGGGCCTGTCCCTGCACATGGCTTAATGGGTCATGCTTGGGCCGCGACACAGCTGGGGCCGTGCCTGGGCCTCTACCTCAAGCCCGTGTGTCCGACCCATTAATAGTTTTTTATCTTTTCCCGAACATTTCCAATTCTTTCAGATATTTCTTTCTTTTCCAGAAAAAACAGCCCAAAAGGCCTTAACGGGTCAGCCCGTTTAGCTATCGTGACTGGGCCTAGGCCTCGTAGTTAGGCCCACGTGTCCGCACGTGCGTGGGGCTCGTGACTAACATGCAGCATTCGGTTACAGGTGAGCACGCTACCGTTCACAGCATCATTTCTTCTTGCAAGTACTTATCTTATTTCTCATTTGGAAATACATACATGCTGACAAGTTTTGCTCTCAACTTCGAAAAGTAATCAACTAGATATGCTACAAGTGACATCTATCATCTACACAGTGAGGACATTTGGGAGCTCCTAAAAGAGAGAACCTTGCAATCAGAAAGAAGAAAAGTTATCAACTTAAAAAGTAATCATCTACTGCAGCGAGCTAGTAGCATAAATCTGAAGGTCACTTTATTCTACTGCTATAATGCAACAAAAAATTCTACGGTTCACTTTATTCTACTGCTAGTACTGCTACTTCCACATGTTAGTACTACTAAAGCTACAGCCGCAACCACACAGGCAAGAAGAGAAGATTTATACTGCAGCAAATGATAGGTTGTTGTTGTGGGAGGCAAAACAGGATCATAAGAAGTCAAATTAAAATTATTTTACAAGGTTAAATTGAATAACAAAGTTCTACAAGGCTGAAGTGCTTGAAGGCAAACTGAAAGGTTAAAGAAATAAGCTTGAACACAACTTAGACAAAAAATCATCACATCAGTAGCAGTTCAGCATACCTGCCAAGAGAAGATATCAACAAGTTTTCTGTTCACGCCTCAGACAAGAGTATCCAATTTCCTGAGATAAATAGTTGGCCTGAAAGTGCAAGGGATAAGGCCACTGAGGCATCAATAATTTCAATATCTACTGCCCACATAGTAATTGAGAAGAAGGAAAGATAGAGCGCCCATCCTCACAACTAGAGTACACTATCATTTATTCGTTCACCAACTGTTATTGTACAAGCTGCACTACTGAATTTTTTTTATAAAAACGAAGAGAAAAGGAAAGATATTGACAGAGTATAACAGAGCACCTATTTTTTGATAGAATAGAATGGCAATCAAGACGTCACCAGTTCTGTAATTTGATTTGAAAATCCAAGAACCGGGATATAATGATCATAAGATGCAGAAGCACTCACCAACAAAATCTGGACACAAATTGCCTTCAGCTGCAAGTTCCTCTTCACCAAGTAAACATGCGGATACACATCCAAGCTGCAGAGATACTGATCAAGTGACTTGAAGTTGCAGGGAACGGTATCAACCTAAACACAGGAGAAGATGTTATAAATGAAACATGATTATAGCCAGCAAAAGATTCTCCACAAGTTCCTTGCGCACAAAAATGGCATGTCATGAATGCTAACAGAAAAGCTATCATCTACTGGAAGAACAGCTAAGGATGAATACAGGGCTAAGTTGCTCCTATCACAAGGAGGTTACTGTGCTCAGCCATACACATAACTTGTCTTCGCAATGTAATTATAATTTCTGCCACCAAATTGTACAACATCACAACATGTATTTCTTTGTTACAAGAACAGTTCCCTTACACGAAATTTGCAAGCTCACTGATCAAGAAAAATTATTTCGCACACAAACCAAGAAAAGACAATCAATGTCTGCGATGTGCAACCATGCCAAGAATCTACCACTACTGAACATGCCAAGAACCCTAGAAATCGTTACCAAACATGCCAAACCCGATAAGCTGTGGGAGGAGGAGGAAGAAGAGTAGTTTCCAACCAGTGCGAAGCAGCCGGAGATGGAGAGGGCGCCGGGGATGACGTCTCACGGTCACCGCCGAGCTCAGACGGAGGTGGGTCTCTGGGTCGATCTCTGGCCGCTCGGTTGGTCGCTCTGCCGCCGGTTGGAGAGAGAGAGAGGAGGTAGGGAGAAAGCACGCGTCCTTGATCTGCTCGACTAGTTGCGCCACCGACGTCCGTCCGCCCCCCGGCCGCGCCGCCGTCCCCTCCAAATCGCGAGAGAGAAATGAGGTCGCGGACAGGGAAAGAGAGGGTCTGGTACGACTCGGAGGATTGGTTCCACGGGATGAGAAGCCTGGCCATCGGGCCCGGCATGTTAGGCCAACTCCAACCGCCTCCCGCATTTCGGACAGGCCGTTTGCGGGGCGGGTCGACAGGCTGCGTCCGGTCTAGAATAGCCGGTGCACCCAGGTGTCCCATCTGTCCGGTTTTATGACGACTTTATCGACGTATCTAAGGAGACTGGAAAGTTTTTAATAAAGCGGCTTGCTTGTTTAACATATTGTGTTTGTCAAAAAAAAAGACAACTTTATCAGGCGATTCCGGCGGCGATCCAGATCGTCGGGAGTTTCTCTGCACCGTCACGCCGCCTGCATCCCTCCCCTTCGAGACATCTGCTCGGGCTGATCAAGGGACCGGCCTCGCCCGATTGCCCGGCCTTGGTAGATTGCATCTGTAGGCTAGGGTCTGCAAGTCCGACGGGATTCTATGGTTGCTAGCCATGGCTGAGAGATCGAAGGCGAGAGAAGGCATGGCAGGGAAGGGTGTGGACATGGATGAATTGTTGAATAATCTGAAGCTGAGCGAGGGAGAGAAGGCCGGTGTGTTCTTGCCCAAGGAGGACAGGGGCAAGTTGCCGGAGGTGAAGTGGATGGTGGTGGCTAGGGTTTTGACGCGGAAGGCGTTCAGCGATGAATCCCTAAAGCGAACCATGCATGTGGCCTAGAACACTGTGCGCGAGGTGTCTTTCAACCCCATCGGACGAAACTTGTATGCGTTGCAGGCGTTTTGCCTCGGCGACTGGAAGTGGATTACGGAGGAAGGTCCTTGGTTGTTCAGGGACTGTGCCCTAATGGTGGAGGAGTATGACGGCGCATCGGCCAACCCCCTATTCCTGACAAAGTGTAGGCTTGGATCCAAATTCACAAGTTGCCTCCACTATTCCGCACGGAGGACATCTTAAAGAAGCTTGATGCAAAGGTGGGAAAGGTGGACAAGGTGGATATGCGGGTGGTGGCGACCGATATTGGAGAGTTCCATAGAGCTCGAGTTCGACTGGCAGCGGAGGAGCCATTGTGGCACTTTGTTACGCTGTCACTAGAGGGTTGGCCGAGCATGACGCTGCAGGTCAAATTCGAGAAAATACCTAGGTTTTGTAACCACTATGGACTGATGGGCCATGTTGTTCTGGAATGCGGCTCTGGAGAATTTACGGATGATCAGCTGCAATTTGGCGAGTGGATGCTAGCCCCCATGGAGACTTGGCACCCATCGACTCCTCGGGTGCGAGGAGGTTTTGGGCAGGAGCGGGATGGCGCTAGGCCCGGTCGTGGTCGTGGACAGTCTGAATGTGGTGGCCGTGCTCAAGGAAGAGGTGGTCGTTTTGGCCCTGGCCGTGGCTGGCAAGGTGCGACGGGAGGACGTGGTGATGCAGTTTGGATGGAGAAGGGGGGCCAAAATACTAGTTATGGCTCTAGGAAACGTAACTCGGGTGATGCAAGGCTCTCGGGAGAAGAAGAGATGAAGGATTCAGCAAGTAGCCCTCTGAAATTGATTGAGGAGAGGGCCGATGGAGGATATGGTAAGCTAGCACCAAAACAACTGACCTGGGAGCATACTAATGGAGGTAAGGAGGGAAATCTTGCACTGACGATACCTCCACCACCACCAGCGTATGTGTCACCTAAGGAATCAAAGAGGCAGAAGAAAACTGTGAATGTCAATGCACATCTGAAGGGAGGCAAAAATCCATTGGCGGGCTCTACGGGCGAGCTTCGCCAGGAGCAATGAGTTGTTCAAGTTTTAACTACCGCGGTTCGGGAAAAGCTGTGGCAGTTAATGAGTTGCATGTTTTTGCACGCCATTTTGCCCCTACCGTGCTATGTGTGCTCGAGACTCAGGTACACAAAACATGGGTGGAAGGTTTAGGTGGTACGCTGGGCTATGATAAAGCATTTGTAGTTAGCAGTTCTGGTAGAAGTGGAGGCCTAGTAATCTTTTGGAAAACTGAAACTCATATCCAGATTTTACTGTTTTCACAGTATCACATTGATGTTATTGTTATTGAGGAGGGTTGTGATCCTTGGAGACTAGCGTGTATTTACAAGGAGGCACAGGTGGCGCAGCGTTTTAAAACTTGGGATATGCCCAAGTTCATTAAATCATCATCTGCATTACCGTGGGTTTGCATGGGTGATTTCAATGAGGTGTTACATCGATCGGAACATGTTGGGGTGCAGGAGAGAAGCAATGCTCAAATAGCTGGGTTCCGTGAGATGGTTGATGTTTGTGGATTTCGTGATCTTGGTTACGAAGGAAGGAGTTGGACCTTCGAGAAGAAGGTAGCTGGGGGACATACTGCAGGTCCGTTTGGACAAGGCACTGGCCACAGCGACTGGAGTGCATGATTCCTGGGGCGACTGTGTGGAATATGACAACCGCCACATCCGATCATGGCCCCATACTACTCACGTGGGCGAACACGCGGGAGCGAAGGCAAAGGGCCAACAATTTCAGATATGAGCTCATGTGGGAGGAGCATGAGCAGTTTACTCCTATGTTGGCTCAGGCATGGCAGCAAGGACGTGAGGTGACAACTGTGTATGATTTGAATACTAAGTTGCAGAATATGTCGACACAGCTGAGCGAGTGGAACATGGGCACTTTTGGCAATGTGAAGCTCGAGCTAAGTAAGCTCAAAGTTGAACTTGAGGTGCTGATCCGTTGAGAATTGGGCCCTCTCACGCTGAAATAAAGGTGAAGAACAGAGTTGTTGAACTAAGCCATAGAGAAGATATCATGTGGCAGCAACATGCGAGGCTACAATAGCTCACGGTCCGAGACAAGAATACAAAAAAAATCATATGAGATCAAGTCAACGGAAGAAGAATAATAAAATCTCAAAGATTAAAAGAGGAGATAGATCAATCATTGTTGATGAGAAGATGGGAAGCGAGACCACAACATTCTATAAACAGTTATACATGTCAGAGGGTACGTCGATTATGGAGATAGTGTTTGAGACGGTTCTAGTGAAGGTGACCGAGGAGATGAGCGAGGCACTAGTTCGGCCTTTTTCAGAGAAGGAGGTGAAGGATGCCTTGTTCCAGATGTTCCCGACGAAGGCTACAGGACCTGATGGATACCCAGCGCATTTTTTTCAGCGTCATGGGGAGCTGTGCGGGAAGGAAGTGACCTCAGTTGTTATGAGGGTTTTGCGGGGTGATGATGATCCAGCCATTATTAATAAAACATTCATTGTTCTCATCCCGAAGGTGGCGTCCCCGGAGGAGCTGGGGCAATTGATACGTTGTAAACGTATCTATATTTTTTGATGTCCCATGCTTGTTTTATATCTACTTTCTTATGTTTTGTCCACACTTTGGAGTATTTTTACACATTTTCTGAAACTAACCTATTAACAAGATGCCACGGTGCCAGTTGCCTGTTTTCTGCTGTTTTTGGTTTAGAAAAGCTAGTAAGGAAATATACTCGGAATTGGACCGGACAAAAGCCAAAGTTAATATTTTACCCGAAGCAACACGGAGTCCGACGGGTAGCCGAAGGGGGGCCACGAGGCAGCCACACCCTAGGGTGGCGTGGCCAGCCCTAGGCATGCCACCACCTGGTGTGGGCCCCTCGAACCTCCACCGACCTTGCCCCTTCGCCTATAAAAGCCTCCCGGGACAAAAACCCTAAGTACCCGATCAAAATTCTACGAAAGAGTCTGTAGCCGCCGCCATCTCCATCCCTAGATCGGGAGGGATCTGAAGCTCTTCCCGGCACCCTGTCGGAGGGGAGAGATCACCTTGGATGCCTTCTTCATCACCATGCCTACCTCCTGTGTGATGCGTGAGTAGTTCATCCCTGGACTACGGGTCCATGTAGTAGCTAGATGCTTGGTTCTCCTCCTTTGTGCTATCATGTTTAGATCTTGTGAGCTCCGTTCATGATCAAGATCATCTATTTGTAATCTTACATGTTGTGTTTGCGGGGATCCGTTGGAAATTGTGATGCCATTTCAGATTGATTATTGATTCTATCATGTCTATGTTATTTGTGATCTTGCATGCTTTCCGTTGTTAGTAGCTATCTTGGCCAAGTAGATGCTAGCAACTCCAAGAGGGAGTATTTATGCTCGATAGTGGGTTCATGCCTCTAGTAATCTGGGGAAGTGACAGAAATCTCTAAGGTACTAGATGTGATGTTGCTACTAGGGAGAAAACAGCAATCCTTTGTTCATGGGGCAATCGTATGTTTACTTTATACACTTTGCTTAATGCAATTATCTGTTGCTTGCAACTTAATACTAGAGGGGGTTCGGATGATAAGCTGAAGGTGGATTATTAGTCATAGATGTGGTTGGATTATGGTCTATGTATAATGTTGTAATGCCCAATCAAATCTCATAGGAGTCAAGATGATTAGTATATGCATGTATGCTTTCTCGGTGTCTGTCAGTTGCCCCGCTGTAATTTGTTCACCTAACATGTCGTCTATCTTAAGGAGAATCACCTCTAGTGAACTATGGACCCCGGTCCATTCTTTTACCATCAATCTATTATCTATTTACTATTTACTGTTTACTTTCTGCAAGCAATTACTATCTTCCACACAATTCGTTTAATCCTTTGTTTTCAGCAAAATCGGCGAGATTGACAACTCCACTATAAGTTGGGGGCAAAGTTCTGTGGATTGTGTTGTGCGGGATTCCAAGTTGGAAACAACACCTTGGAGGTGTTTCCTTGCTCCTACTGGTTCGATAACCAGTTTCATAACTCAGGAAAAACTTGCTGTTGTGCTCATCATACCTTCCTCTTGGGGTTCCCCAACGAGCTCGAATATATTTTGAGCCATCAAGCCTTTTTTCTAGCGTCGTTTTTGGGGAGTCAATGACATTTTCACAAGGGGAGTCCCTCATAACCAATCTCTTTACTTTGTTTTTTTGTTTTGCTTTGTTTGATTGTTTCTTTATCAAAAACACACAAAAATAGTTGTACTAGTTTGCTTCTTTATATTAAAAACACACATAAAAAATAGTTTCTATCTCAAGTTGCTATTATGTCTAACATTGCTCCAATCACTATGTCGTCTGAGGAAATGATTTTTATTTTCAAACAAGGAATTGAAGAGAGTTTCAAAGAAACTTGGTCTAGAATCTTTGATTTACATGCAAAAATTGAACCTAAAATGACTCTAAGCTTGTTTCTTAGCAGTTTTTACTTTGGAACTACCCTTTGCTATAGATATGCTTTGGATGTTGTAGTAGGAGGAGATTTCCTCCAATGCAATGAGGTTGAAGCTTTTAATGCCATAAAAAGTTGGTTACAACATATGACTTGCCTAGCAAATCTGATTCCTCCATTATAAATATTATGGTTAGATTGAACACTCTTGAGACCAACACAGCTAGTTTAAAAGAATGCTATAACATGCTTAGAGAGCATCATGAATATGTTCCAATAAATTCTGAATCTTCAAAATGGCTTCCTACAGTAAAAATTGTTATAAATAATGAAAAAAATTATGCTCGTTGTGATATCATGTCTGAATTCTATCTTATGCCTAAAGATATATATGAATCTTTGAATCTTTGGGGACTTTCTGAAGGGGAAGAAGAAATATCTCTTACTAATAATGCCACAATATTACCCATTGGAATAGTTGAAGGAGTGTTTACAAATATTCTAGGGAAAGTGGTGTCTACTGATTATCTTGTTATTGAATGTGTAGGAAAAGGACAAATTACACTTGGAAGATCCCTACTAAAACTCCTTGGAGCAATAATAGATGTGGAAAATGGCATCATGCATTTTGCTTCTCCACAAAACAATCATACGTTCCCCAAGGATAAGAATAAAGGTAAGAGAGGTAGGGCAAGAAATTTGGTTTTAATGCTTCTTCATTTGAGAATACTTGGTTCTTGCTTCTTATGCCTAGCTCAAAGGCATTAAAGAAAAACACTTATTGGAAGATAAACCAAATTTCTTTAGGAATCTTTTGTTGAATCTTGGAAGTTATTGCTTCAGTAATAACCTCTTCTTATCCTTTTTGTGTGGTTTTTGTGCCAAGAGTAACCTCTAATGAGAGAGAAGTAATGTTTGGGAAAGTTGTTGTCCTGAAACAGATTTTTGTGCTTTGCTGTAAAAAATCGTGAAAAATCTCTGTATGTCGGATTGAGTTGTAATTGTTTGTGCTTTTTCCACAGGTTGTTATCGAACTTTCGTTAGTTTCACACTTTTTGATTTGAGCAACAGAAGGTCTTCGAAAAAAATCGTTTTTTACCTGCTGGTCTGTTTTGACAGATTTCTGCCATTATTTTCATTTGCCTCTTAGTCTCTTTCTCTTTGAGTTATTGCCAAATTCTTGAACTTTTAAAAGGAAGTGCTACAGTAGATTATGTTTTAATGGAAGTTTTACTTGTGTTGAAACTAAACCAAAAGACTTATTATCTTGAATACACTAATGCTGCTAATGAAGATTGTGTGAAGTTTTGTATGAAGGAAATTTTAAAGTGTAGGGAAGAACAATGTGATAAGATGAAGTTGGACAAAATCTCAAGCTTGGGGATGCCACCCGTGTCACCCCAAGAAATATTCAAGAAGTACAAGCGTCAAAGCTTGGGGATGCCCAAGGCATCTCCTTCTTCATCAATAAAAATCTCAGATTTTCTTCCAAACACTTCATTTTTATTGTTTCATGCACAATTGTGTTGTTCTTGGAGCGTCTTCGTTTGTGTTTTTAGTTTTTATTTGCTTAGTTTGCTTGAATAAATTGATTGGACCCCCGCATTCATACATAGTTTCAAATAAGTTGATTTGGATTGGAAAGAGTAGGAAAGTTTATGCTTAAGTGGGTATAAAAGGAGCTTGTTTTTGACTGTGACCTAGGCTTTATCATGTCATGTTTGATATTGCTTTGACTCTATGCTTAGTGATTATTGATGTAGCATGACTTGTTACAAACAATTGAGATTGCTTAATGTGCCTTTAAAGAATCATGCATTGTTTTAGCATATAAAAGCATAATATTGTGGTATTCTCCTTTGATGCTTTATTTGGGTTGACTTGGCGCATGCTCACACCATGTTAAGACTATACCAAGTTACCATAGCATCTATGATCATTTAGTTTTCGACTTGTAATATCACTTTATGCTTTAATTAATAATGTTTTTTCGCTTTGCATGATTATGACCATTATTGCTCTCTTAGTTGGTCGCTCCCAGTCTTTTGCTAGCCTTCACGCCAAGTATGAGTTCCACTCATGCATCCAACTCCAAATAAAACCAAGTTATTCCAAAGAGTCCACCATACCTACCTATTAACATTATTGCTATTCCAAGTATATTCATGTTTTTATCTACCTTCCGAATTAAACTTGTTATGTGAAAATTAGTGATTAAATCTCTCACAAACTTGATGGCACACTTTACTTTCCTTGTACTTAATAAACTTGAACCATTGTGCCCATCTATGTTGCGTATATGCTTGCGTTTTGTAAGTTGTGAATTATCAGAACCATATTACCATGGGGAACGCTTTCAACATTTCACTTTATTTAGTTGATATCATGTTCTTTTGCTTATGGATCCCGGCGGTGTGAAATGAAAGGGGAGCTTGTAAGGCTCATGGAGTTCGTATATGTGTTAGAGAAATGCTTGGGCGGCTGGTCTAAGCGATGCCTAATCATGGTGGATACCTGCAGCATAACCATAGTGAGAAATCTATGAAGCATCCTCTATAAAAAAAGCCTATGCAAATAGGAAAGAAAAAAGGAAGAGAAAAAGAAGAAGAAGAAAAAAAGCCTATGCAAATAGGAAATAAAAGGATTGCTAAGATGCTCATTGTCTGCTTGCCTTGTCATTTTTATATGAGGAATCTTCCGTATCATCAGGCAAGGGGTACCCCGTTGGCGGTTCTCTATGATACACATGTACTTACAATGACAAGAACTTACATGTGACTAAAGTTGAGTAGCATGAGGAACGGTACTCGTAAGTAAGGGGCATGAGATTTCCAGCTTATAACTTGTCAAGCATATCCTCATATTTGTTCACTTTAACCTTAATCACCTAAAGATGCTTATGATAGGGGCAATGAGAGCTGAAAGCTAATAAGTACCATAATTTTTGGAATCTCTTTATGAGACTTGAATCCCTGCTTCCTTCTATGAAGGGCCTTTCTTTTACTTTTATGTTGAGTCTCCATCTTCTATCTTTATGCACCTATTGAGAGATCATAGTGGCCATTCTTAGTTTAATGTGCATTGTCCCAAAACTTGTTGATTGATTCATAACTTTGATATTGCTTGTTCTTAAACTACTTGTATCTAGTCACCCTTATGAACTTTCAAGGTGTCCTATGCATTTATGTTTTGCTACACTATGAGGGACAAGCTGAATGCCATTCTCATTATGTTTTCTATATGTGAAACAAACAAACGTCTTTCAAAGCATTGTTATTCATGAATCTTTTGTGTGTACCTTTTCATGTTATAACATAGTTGCTATGTCTTATTATTAGAACTATATCTTTCATGTCTATGTTAAAGTACTATGATCCCAGCTATAAATGTTTTACAAATACCTTGATCATGATTGTGATGGTGCATGTCACCTAAAAAATTATTCTTTTTATCACCTACCTACTCGAGGACGAGCAGGAGTTAAGCTTGGGGATGTTGATATGTTGTAAACGTATCTATAATTTTTGATGTTCCATGCTTATTTTATATCTACTTTCTTGTGTTTTGTCCACACTTTGGAGTATTTTTACACATTTTCTAGAACTAACCTATTAACAAGATGCCACAATGCTAGTTGTTGTTTTTGGTTTTAGAAAAGCTAGTAAGGAAATATTCTCATAATTGGACCGGACAAAAGCCAAAGTCAATATTTTACCCGAAGCAACACGGAGTCCGGAGGGCAGCCGAAGGGGGGCCACGAGGTGCGCACCGCCACCTGGTGTGGGCCCCTCGAGCCTCCACCGACCTTGCCCCTTCGCCTATAAAAGCCTCCCGGGATGAAAACCCTAAGTACCCGATCATAATTCCACGAAAGAGTTTGTAGCCGCCGCCATCTCCATCCCTAGATCGGGAGGGATCTACACCATGCCGGAGGGGAGATATCACCCGGGAGGCCTTCTTCATCACCATGCCTGCCTCCGGTGTGATGCGTGAGTAGTTCATCCCTAGACTACGGGTCCATGTAGTAGCTAGATGGTTGGTTCTCCTCCTTTGTGCTACCATGTTTAGATCTTGTGAGCTCCATTCATAATCAAGATCATCTATTTGTAATCTTACATGTTGTGTTTGCGAGGATCCGATGGATATTGCGATGCTATTTCAGATTGATTATTGATTCTATCAGGTCTATGTTATTTATGATCTTGCATGCTTTCCATTGTTAGTAGCTATCTTGGCCAAGTAGATGCTAGCAACTCCAAGAGGGAGTATTTATGCTCGATAGTGGGTTCATGCCTCTAGTAATCTGGGGAAGTGACATAAATTTCTAAGGTACTAGATGTGTTGTTGTTACTAGGGAGAAAACAACAATCATTTGTCCATGGGGTAATCATATTGTTTACTTTACACACTTTGCTTAATGTAATTATCTGGTGCTTGCAACTTAATACTGGAGGGGGGTCGGATGATAACCTATAGGTGGATTATTAGTCATAGATGCAGTTGGATTACGGTCTATGTATAATATTGTAATGCCCAATCAAATCTCGTAGGAGTCAAGATGATTAGTATATGCATGTATGCTTTCTCGGTGTCTGTCAATTGCCCCGCTGTAATTTGTTCACCCAACATGTCATATATCTTAAGGAGAATCACCTCTAGTGAACTATGGACCCCCAGTCCATTCTTTTACCATCAATCTATTATCTATTTACCGTTTACTTTCTGCAAGCAATTACTATCTTCCACACAATTCGTTGAATCCTTAGTTTTCATCAAAACCGGTGAGATTGACAACCTCACTGTAAGTCGGGGGCAAAGTTCTGTGGATTGTGTTGTGCAGGATTCCAATTTGGAAACAACACCTTGGAGGATTTCTTGGAGTTTGCTTGAAAACCAATAAAGGATCAAGGAATCCTTGTGGGGCAAGACAAGGAGTCGTGGGGGAGGAGGACTCCTTCCCCCTTCCAATCCGCCGGCCAAGGAGGGAGGGGAGTCCTACTAGGACTCCCCCTCCCATGGCGCCTCCCTCCTTTAAATAGAAGGGTGGAGGCGCCACCCCCTTGCCCCCTTCCACTCCAAACCCTAGCCGCCTCTCTCCTCCTCCTTCCCTCTGCTCTGGCTTAGGCGAAGCCCTGCAGAATTCTCTACTCCACCACCACCACCACGCCGTCGTGCTGCTGGGATTCCGTGGAGAGATCTACTACCTCCGCTGCTCGCTGGAACGGGGAGAGGAAGGTCTGCTTCGATTCCGCACGTGTGACCGACTGCGGAAGCGCTGCCGGAACGCGGCGCCGGAAGGATCGTCCACTCGATCTTGAGATTGGCAAGTGATCGACTACATCAACCACGAGATCCAATCTCGTAACGCTTTCGGATCTACAAGGGTTAGTACAGATCTATCTCGTTGCACATGTCTAATAGATTAGATCTTGGCTTTTATGTAGATTAGATCTGGGTTTTGTTCGTTCTTGCGGTAGAAATTTTTTGTTTTCCATACTATGAACCCATCAGTGGTATCAGAGCCGTGTCTATGCGTAGATCTGTTGCACGAGTAGAACACAATGGTTTTGTGGGCGTTGGTGCTCGTGCCGTCTTTTTCTTGGTGTACTTTGCATCTTGCGGTATGGTGGGATGAAGCGGCTCGGGCTAACCTTACATATCATCGCACATGAGACTTGCTCCACGCTTGACGTGTAACTTGCTTTGCACAAGTGGCTTTGCGGGTGTCTGTCTCTCCCACCATAGTATAGATCCAATCTACACTTTGCACTTGATAGCACTTGTATCAATGTTGTGGTTCATGTTCATAGGTAAGATCCGTTCTTATTCGAAAGCCCCAAGCCACGTAAAACATGCAAAGAAGATTAGAGGCGTCTAACTCGTTTTTGCAAGGGTTTTGTGATGTGATATGGCCATCATGTGATTGTGATTATATTTGATGTATGCAATGATCCTTATTGTAATATGGCAACCGGCAGGAGCCTAATGGTTGTCTTTAAATTTTGTTTAAGACCTGCGTGTCTATTCATCATGTAATAGCTTTATTCCAAGTAGTTGTAATAGTTGCTGTTGGTGATGGACAACCATGAAGCGGCGCCACGGACCTTGACGCCACGCTGGTGATGATGGAGATCATGTCCATGCTTTGGAGATGGAGATCAAAGGCACAAGAAGAAAGGCCATATCATATCACATATTATGAATTGCCTATGATGTTAATCCTTTATGCATCTTGTATTGCTTAGATCGCGACGGTAGCATTATAAGATGATCCCTCTCACTAAATATCAAGTAATAAAGTGTTCGTCCTTAGTTGGCACCGTTGCTAAGACTCGTCGTTTCGAAACATCTCGTGATGATCGGATGTGATAGACTCTACGTGTGCATACAACGGGTGCAAGCCAGATTTGCACATGCAGAAACTAAGGTTAACCTTGACGAGCCTAGCATGTACAGACATGGTCTCGGAATACGGAATACCGAAAGGTAAAGCATGAGTCATATGGATGATATGATGAACATGTTGATTGTTCGCCTTTAAAGCTACATCATCTCACGTGATGATCGGACTTGGTGTAGTGGATTTGGTTCGTGTAATCACTAAAACAACTCGAGGGATGTTGTTTTGAGTGGGAGTTCATTTGTAATTTGTATTAGTCGAACTCAATTTATCATAAACACAATCAAAGTGAATTTGCATAGTTTATTGTAGTAATTGGCATCCGTTCACCACCTTACGCTTAGTTATAGTTGAGATAGTGGAACTATAGAAATTCTGGATATTTTCTTTATGAACTGGTATCGTATTGTTTTGAGTGTCAATCTAAAGTTTAAAAGTCCTGTTGCAAACTTTCAGCAAACTCCGTTTACTCTGTGAAGTTTAATAAATAGTATTAAATCAAGAGTATCAATTCTAATGTTAGTATCTAAAGTATCATGTTTGCCTCCATGATTACTGATATTCAAAAGATTGTTTTTAATATCAAGTTTATCTAAGAGCTGAAAGCAATGTTTCAAAAACCATCATATGTGAAAGATATTGCGATATCTAAAATAATGTGTTGGTTACAACATGATAGAGTATACGTCCTCATATTTGATGAGAATTTGTGAAGGTTGGAGACGCTAGTCGTCCTAATCCTCCAAAAGGTTTTGAAAAAGAAACATTATACTCGCAATTCACCTTTATAAGCTATAGCAGCTTGATCATGAAAGTTGTCATGATAAGGATGAATAGAAGATGTAAGTAAAATGTTTACTACGCTAAAAGATTACTAAAGAATGGAATTTTGAAAGAATGCCAAACATTTGATGAAGGTGATCCACTTCAAAGTGCAAGTCCAAAGGTATTGGTATTTGACTATACACACTTTGTACTATGTGTCATGTGAATGACACCACTATTGATGTTGATAGATTCTTTTTAAAAGAAAAGGAATTGCTGAAAGAGAATCTATAAAATATTTGGCAGAAAATAAAAGGTTGGAGATGTCCAACTTAGGCATATAGAAGATATACATGTTATGGTTGTATTCCTTGCTTGTTAAACAATGTGGTTCTTAGGTATTGGACACCGAATTGGTTGGTATGAAGTGTCACACAGGACAACACAATTTATGAACTGCAATGGCCTAAGTAACTAGCAAGAGAAAATGTGATGATATTCATCGAAATCAAACAAAGGGTTGTTGTGTTGCTCGTTAACATCAAAGCTTGCCTTCAAGATTTGTTTCAATAATTGTTATTTTGATCAGGTATTATGACGACAAAAGGTTGTTCAAATAATTACCGTATTCCATAATAGATGGATGATATACAAGTCTGGTAGGAGAAATAACGACCATAAAACTAATGCTAAAATGTCGCAAGACAAATGATTGAAAGATCACTTGCGAAGTGACATCGCCGTTTAAATTATATTGAAAGGATATATGAAGAAACTCCATGTTGATGGATTTTTGGAGTCTTTGATTTGGATCAAATGACGCTTGTGATACTTTCCTGGAGATAATTAAAACTCCGTTCGTAGGCCAAAAGAGGAACGGACGACTAACTGATTGGAATTTGTACATATTGATGTATATAGTCCATTATGTGTAGTCGTGGGCGATGGATTTCAACTTCATATGCTTTCTCCGAAGATTTGAGTGAGTATATGTATATACTTACTCAATAAGGAAGAAGTATGAAACATTTGAAAAATGTTCAAAGACTTTCAAGATGAAGTGGAAAATCATCATAACAAGAAAATAAAAGAGTTTATGATTGGATCATAAAGAAAGATATTTGAGTTACAAGTTTAGCAAAACACCTAAGATTTGAGGAATCGTTCCATGGATTTGCATTTCCCAAAACACCATAGGAGTATGGAGTATTCGAGATATGTAATGAAACCTTGTTTTACATGGTAAGATCAAAGGTGTCATTTATAAAACTGCCATTATATATTAAAGATTAAAGCTTTAGTGACTACCTCTTTTACACTTGAAAAGAGCTCCATCGTGATCCGTTGAAATGACACCATATGAGTTATGGTTTGGGATAAAATCCGAATTGTCTTTTCTTAAATTTTGGTATGCTATGCATAAGTAAAATGTTTACAACCAAAGTCGGATAAGCACGTCTTTGTAGGTTATTCCAAAGAATTTGTTGGGAATTTCTCCATAACGCCGAGGACAAAAGAGTTTGTCGCTTGGAACGTCAAGTTTCTTGAGAAGGTATTTTTCGTGAAAAGTTAAGTGGGAGGACAATAGAACTTTGATAAGGTTGTTGAACCTTAGCTATATGTGCTAAGTAGCGCAGCGCCGGAAAGTGTCTCGGTGGCGGCTACAATGCTCATGGCTCTCGTGATTACAAAAGGTGTGATCTCAGAGATTAGAGTTCCTATAGAACCGTGTGGGTCGGTAAGAATCAAATAGTAAGATTTGATAAGCAAGTCGTTATTGTTTTGATAATGATGAACCGACTACATGCAAAGAAGCGATGATGGGCCCTGACTCCATAACATGACTAGAAGTCATGGAATCCGTGATAGTATCCATACACGAGAAATCAAGTTTCTGAACTTAAAAGACCCTCTGGAAAGGTGCAAGACCTTACAGTCGTATATGGATCTATAAATAGACATGGATGTTTCACATCTATGAAATAGTCGACATGTCGGAAAGAGTTTACGACAATGTTCAAGGAATTGACTATGATAAGATTTGATCTTTCATAGCGATATTTAGTCTGAATGGATTAATGTAGCAACCACTACATATATTTTGGTATATGGTAGTTGAACAAACAAAACAAGTTCTTCTAATAGAATGGTTACCTAGGACGTGCACATGACACGATCCAAAGGGTTTTGTTAAATTAAAAGGATGCTAAAAGAGTATGCAAAACTTCAATGGTTGAAGTGAGCATCGCGGAGTTGGAATCTTCACCGTGATGAAACCGTTAAAAGGCTTAATTTCATCAGAGACGATGAAGATGTTTGCATTTTGCAAGAAATTAAGTGGGAGCGCTAAGACATATTTCTAATACATTATGTGAAAGACATATTGTTGATTAGAAATGATGTATCTTTTATTGACACAGGTTAAGAATTTCATTTCGATGAAAGACTTAGGCATAACCCAAGAATTAGGCATCAATGTCTATATGAATAGATTGAGGCGCTAATATGGTTTTGCCAAATGTACATAGATAAGATGTTGAATGAGTTCAATATGGAAACAATAAGAAAGGTTCTTGACGCACGGAAAGGACTGAACCAAGATTCAAGTGTGTTGACACGAGATTCAAGTGTTTTGACACTTGGTGAAATCACAAGAATATTTTGATCAATCATTCTTTGAGATGTACACATCCAGATATGTCCTATGCTCTAAATGTTATGAGCATATACCAGAATGACTCATAAAATGATCATTGGACAATAGTAGGGATATTCCTATGATCTTTGGAAGAACTAAGAATATATTATTTATATAATGGTGACAAATAGTTCATTGTAAATTGTTACATTGATACTAGTTTTGTCACAAATTAATTTTATCTCAATTTAAACTATGGGTGGCACAATGTAATGGAAAGGAAGTTCCATAACGGATTTGGTTGAGTACCAAAGTTAAAACATTGTGACAGATACTACAACAAAAGGCTAAGTATATGACTACTATTGTAGCAGCAAATGAGGGCATTTGCGTCAAGTAGTATGTTTATCAAACTAGGTGTGGTTCATAGCGGGATAATACTATGAAGATATATTGTATGACAATTGTATCAACATGATTTAATCCCAAGGAACTAAAGGTCTCACCAAAGGACCAAATTTATACAATGCCATCTCATTGGAGAATGAGTAATGCGTAGAGACGCATGGACATGCAAATACACACGGACCTGGAAGTGTCAGATCCGAAGATTATGTTTAGCACTAGCAATAGTGTCTATACAACACCAGAAAGCCATAGGTGTTGAATGCACAAGTTTTTAGCTAGATTATTGACTCTAGTGCAAGTGGGAGACTGTTGGAGATATGCCCAAGAGGCAATAATAAAGTGGTTATTATTATATCTTTATGTTTATGATAAATGTTTACATCCCATGCTATAATTGTATTAACCAGAAACATTAATACTTGTGTGTTTTGTAAACATAAAAGAGTCCCTAGTAAAGCCTCTTGTTAAACTAGCTTGTTGATTAATGGATGATCATGGTTTCCTAATCATGGACATTGGATGTCGTTAATAACAAGATCATATCATTAGGAGAATGATGTGATGGACACACACCCGTAGTAAGCATAGCATAAGATCAAGTCATTAAGTTCATTTGCTATAAGCTTTAAAATACATAGTAACCTAATCTTCGACCATGAGGTTATGATAATCACCATCACCGGATGGGTACTTTGATGACATCAAACACCGCTTCGTAACTGGGTGGTCATAAAGGTGTCATTGGGTATTCTGAAAGTATGTGTTGAAGCGCATGGACCAAGATTGGGATTTGTCCATCCATATGAAGGATAGATATGCTCTGGGCCCTCTCGGTGGAATGTCATCTAATTAGCTTGCAAGCATGTGACTAGGTCACAAGGGATGACATAACATGGAACGAGTAAAGAGTACTTATCAGTAACGAGGTAGAACTAGGTATGGAGATACCGACGATCAAACCTCGGATAATTAGAGTATCGCGTGACAAAGGGAATTGGTTTCGTATGTTAATGGTTCTATCGATCACGAAGTCATCGTTGAGTATGTGGGAGCCGTTATGGATCTCCAGATCCCGCTGATGGTTATTGATCGGAGAGATGTCTCCATCATGTCTGCATATTCACGAACTGTAGGGTGACACACTTAAGGTTCAAAGTTGTTTTAAGTAGATATGGAATGTGCGCTGGAGACCGAATGTTGTTCGGAGTCTCGGATTGGATTCAGGACGTCACGAGGAGCTCCGGAATTGTTCGGAGAATAAGATTCATATATTGGGGATCATTTTCTAAGTTAGGAAATGTTCCGGAGTATTTGTATGGGGATTCTAGAAGGTTTCAGAATGTTCCGGAAGGTTCTGGAAAATTTCTTGGAGTTTGCTTGAAAACCAAGAAAGGATCAAGGAATCCTTGTGGGGCAAGACAAGGAGTCGTGGGTGAGGAGGACTCCTTCCCCCCTCCCAATCCGCCGGCCAAGGAGGGAGGGGAGTCCTACTAGGACTCCCCCTCGCATGGCGCATCCCTCCTTTAAATAGAGGGGTGGAGGCGCCACCCCCTTGCCCCCTTCCACTCCAAACCCTAGCCGCCTCTCTCCTCCTCCTTCCCTCTGCTCTGGCTTAGGCGAAGCCCTGCAGAATTCTCTACTCCACCACCACCACCACGCGGTCGTGCTGCTGGGATTCCGTGGAGAGATCTACTACCTCCGCTGCTCGCTGGAACAGGGAGAGGAAGGTCTGCTTCGACTCCGCATGTGTGACCGACTGCGGAAGCGCTGCCGGAACGCGGCGCCGGAAGGATCGTCCACTCGATCTTGAGATCGGCAAGTGATCGACTACATCAACTACGAGATCCAATCTCGTAACGCTTTTGGATCTACAAGGGTTAGTACAGATCTATCTCGTTGCACATGTCTAATAGATTAGATCTTGGCTTTTATCTAGATTAGATCTGGGTTTTGTTCGTTCTTGTGGTAGAAATTTTTTGTTTTCCATGCTACGAACCCATCAGTTTCCTTGCTCCTACTGGTTCGATAACCTTGGTTTCATAACTGAGGGAAAACTTGTTGCTGTGCTCATCTTACCTTCCTCTTGCGGTTCCCAACGAGCTCGAATATATTTTGAGCCATCAGCAATTTAGACCCATAAGTCTTTGTAGTGTTATTTACAAAATTGCGTCAAAGGTTCTTGCTAATAGACTGAAGGGGATTTTACCTAAGATAATATTCGAGGAACAGTCCGTGTTTGTTCCTGGAAGAATGATCATAGACAACATAATTACGGTGTTTGAGTGCTTGCATTTTATGAAGCGCAAGAGAGCCCGGAGTGCGAGATGTTGTGCATTGAAGTTGGACATGAGGAAGGCCTACAATAGAGTGGAGTGGAACTATCTCCAAGCAATTATGTTGCGGTTGGGCTTTCATCATAGATGGGTGGAGATGATCATGCGCATGATAACAACTGTCTCATTCTCAGTTTTATTCAAAGGAGATCATCTTGAAAAATTTACTCCCTTAGGGGGCATCCACCAGGGTGACCCTATCTCTCCTTACTTGTTTTTGTTAGCAGTAGAGGGCCTTTCGAGCCTTTTAAAATCAAGAATTGAGTCATCAAACTTAAGTGGTATCAAAGTGGTGCCATCAGCCCCGGTGGTCAACCATTTACTGTTTGTAGATGACAGCCTGCTATTTTTCAAAGCTAATAGTGAGAGTGCTAATGAGGTGAAGGATGTGTTGCAAATTTTTTGTGATGCTTCGGGCCAAAAACTAAACCTGGACAAGTCATCCATCCACCTCGCCAAGGGATGCCAGGATTCAGTGAAGGAGGAGATCATGGATATTGTGGGTGTACACAATGTCTCCTTGAGTGAGAAATATTTGGGGATGCCATCGAATGTGGGATCATCCATTAATGGTGTCTGAAGGACCCTGTGTGGGAGAAGGTTTAGGGCTGGCTAGAGTTGTTGTTGTCGGCGGCGGGAAAGGAGGTACTTATCAAATCGATATCTCAAGCTATACCAACATTTTCAATGTCGTGTTTTAGACTGTCTAAGGGTCTTTGCAATCACATAAATAGTCTGCTCCAGAATTTTTGGTGGGGATGCAAAGATGGGAAGAGAAAAACATGTTGGGTCTCCTGGGAGGAGATGACGAAGCCGAAAAACTTGGGTGGTCTGGGATTCCGAGATATCGAGCTCTTTAATTTGGCGTTACTGCCGCGCCAGGCTTGGCGCATCCTGCAGGACCCCACCTCACTAAGCGCGAGGGTTCTCAAGGCTGTGTACTTTCCAGAGTGCGAGTTCTTATCCGTGGGGGTAGGTTCCTCCCCTTCCCGGGTATGGAGAGCGATATGCGATGGAAAGGAGGTGCTGAAACAGGGGCTTATCAAGAGAATTGGTACAGGAGAAAGCACGGAGGTGTGTACAACCAACTGGTTGCCACGAGACGGCCTTTTGCGGCCGGTTGCATGTAAATGCTCAGACGAAACTCCTCCCCAGCGTGTCAGTGAGCTGATCATAAGTACAGAAGCAAGGTGGGATGTGCAGAAGCTGCAAACGTTCTTCTTGTTGATGGATAAAGAACTGATCGAGCAGATTCCTCTAAGTACAAGAAGACAGAAGGATTTGTGGGCCTGGCACTACGAGAAGTCAGGTGTATTCTCTATTTGTTTCGCATATCGTATGTTAATTGAAACGAAATTGAGGAGGACAGACTGGCTGGAGGAAACCACAAGCTCATATGGCGCTAGCAAAGTAAAAGAATGGACTACGCTATGGAAGGTGCAGGTTCCATCGAAGATTCAGTGTTTTCTTGTGGAGGCTTGCGCATGAGTCGCTGCCGACGGCTGACGTGCGTCATCATCGACACATGGCAACTAGTCGTCAATGCCAGTTCTGCGGCAACAACGGTTCATGGAAACACTCCCTTTTGGAGTGTTCAATGGCACGATGCGTATGGGCACTAGCGCCAGAGGCGAGTACGGATATGATCAGTAACATCCAAGAGGAGAGTGCCAAAGCATGGTTGGCCACTGTCTTCAAAACTCTACCACTTGCGGAACTGGTCAGGTTAGTAGTCATGCTATGGGCGGTTTGGCACGCGAGGAGAAAGGCGATCCACAAAGAGATCTTGCAAAGCCCATTATTGACAAACTGTTTTGTTGAGTGTTTTATCGCGGACCAACGGGTGACAAGTCCAAAGGTGAAGGCATCTACTAGAAAGAGTCCACTAGGACCGACATGGGTTACCCCGCCAGCGAGGATGCAAAAAATCAATGTTGATGCGGCTACAAGGAAGAATACTACAATCACGGCTATAGCGAAAGTAGCGCGTCGAGAAGATGTCAGTTTTATGGGTGCTTCATCGGTGGTCGGGGAGGGCATCACTGACCCAGAAACGCTGGAGGCGATGGCATGCCGGAAGGGAATGGCGTTGGCGGCTGACCTGCTCCTCCAAGGGTTTAAACTAGCATTTGATTGCAGTAATGTGGTCAAGAACCTAGGTGGAGAAGGGAGAGGGTCTATGGCTAGATCATCCACAAGATCACAGCTAGGAAGGCGAACTTTCAAAGGGTGGATTTCACTAACGAGCAGCGATCATCCAACATACATGCTCATAAAGTATCTAGACAAATGGTGTACCTTTCTATTGGTAGGGATGTATGGTTAGTTTCTCCGCTAGATGGCATTCGCGTAACCTATGCGTTTGTAAACTCGGAGCAGCAAGTTTTTACGCACTCTTTTCCTCACTAGGGTACCGAAGGGGACTGGGAGGTTTTTAACGAGGCGGCTTGTTACCTATAATAAAGTGTTCTATTCTCAAAAAAAAATGTCCGGTCTTTTTGTCCCAGGACCAACTGAAACAAATTTAAAGGACCAGCGGAATACGAAATCAGGACACATTATTCATACATGCACGCAACCTAAATAGAGGAGGAATCTATGCATCTCACTCAAAAATCATCTTCCTCTTCTCGAACCAACTCCGTTGAATTGGGTTCATCTCGCTGAGATCTGCAGTCATGATCCGGTTTTCTTCGGCAAGTCATTGGAGCTCTACCTTCTCCTTTCTTGCATGGGTGTTGATCTCTTCTATCTGAAGACGATTTGACTGGATCTCATAGTAGCTCTTCGCCACATATTCTCTCTCCTTGTGTTTCCTCTCTTCCCTCTTGTCGATGGACACCTCCTTGTCAGTGATCAACTCTTTCATTGTCTCCTAGATGGAAACTGACAAAGCTTCATGCTTGAGCTCTAGCTTGGAGTTGTTCCTCTCTCTTGGCCTTTTGGTTTTCAACCCATCCTCGTCGATGATGATTCTAGCGCCTCCTCACTTTGTACTTCCTGCATAGAGCTCTTTCTAGTTCTCGTAATCTTTGAGCTTCGTCCAACAATGGCCCAACGTGAAATCTTTCTTCTCGTGCCAAGTCTTGAAGTGCTCCAATGCTTGCCACACTAAAACCAACAAGTTTAAGTTCTTGTTTGAATGCAAACCTCATATGAATGATAACATATAGATATGTGTAGGAACATACCATGTCTCCAACTCCAATGTCGCTCATGGGACTTGACTTAACATGGTCATAGGAGGCACAAAACTTCGTGCATTGTTCGGAGATGAATGTCCACCTCTTTTTAAGTGAGTTCTCATTGCGATCACTCACAAACGGACGCTCAACGAAATGTTTTTGCTTGTGAAAGTATCTCTATACTCGGTTTCAAAATGCCCCTCCCTTTTGTTCTGCATCGGTAATTGGATCTTGGCTAATTTCCATCCATGCCTCGCAAAGCATCTCATCCTCAAGGGGTGAGTATGATCCGCTCCTTCGGTTACCACCTTGTGTTTTTGTTTGCCGAACTAGTTCATCCATAAACAAAGGCTCGTTGTTGACAGAGATACCATCTTCTTGGGTACCAAGGCTGCCTTCTTGGGTACCAAGGCCTGGTGAAGGGAATATGCCCGAGAGGCAATAATAAAGTGGTTATTATCTTATTCCATGTTTATGATAAATGTTTGTTTTGCATGCTATAATTGTATTAATTGGAAATGTTAATACATGTGTGCTTAATGAACAAAATACAAAGTTCCTACTAATGCCTCTCATATAAAATAGCTCGTTGATTAACAAGATGATCAAGGTTTCCTGATCATGGACATTGGATGTTGTTAATAACGAGGTCACAACATTGGTGGAATGATGTGACAAACATTCATCCAAAGTATAACATTACGATCAAAGTCATTATGTTTATATTGCTATAACATCATACCAAGTAATACTAGTCCTTAGACCATGAGATCATGTTAATCACTAACACCAGAAGAGTATCTTGATAACATCAAACGTCACATCGTAATAGGGTGACTATAAAGGTGGGTTCAGTGTTATGAAGGTGTTATGTAGAGGCTCATGGATCAAGAGTGGGATTTTTCCATCCCGATGACGGATAGATATACTCAGGGCCCTCTCGGTGATATCACATTGAAATAGCTTGCAAGCAAGTGATATGATCACTAGAATGTTATATCACGGGAACGAGAAAAGAGTGCATGTCGGTAACAAGATCAAACTAGGTACTGAGATACAAATGATCGAATCTTGGACATGTAATATATCACGAGACAAAGGAATTTAGTTACAACTTTAAAGGTTCACACGATCACAAGAGTCATCATTGAATGTGTGGGAGTCACTACGGATCTCTAGGTCTCGCTCCTGATTATTGATCAGAGAGGGGTCTCGATCATGTATGCATTATTCGCGAACCGTAGGGTGACACACTTAAGGTATACCGATACCATTTGGAGCAAATATGTTTCATATAAAGATTTAAGAAAGCGCTGGAATCATTTCGATGGAAACCAGAATTATTTCGGGTGAAATTGCAGAAACTGGTTCTGCATGTGATATTGAAATGTTGCAGGGGTTTTATGTGAATGTTTGTTAATTAAAGTAATTAACAAAATTCTGAATAAGATGAATAAAATAGTTTTATTTAATGAGAGCTTGCATTAAATTTGGTGGAAATTTAATGCATGTGAGTGGACATGAGTGGAGGTGTGTGTTTATGTGATTGGAAGCTCCACCCACATGAATGAGGGAGAGGTGGGGGCACCCACCATGGTCGGCGCCATGCCTCCTTGGGCTGCCCCCTCCCCTATATAAGGAGCACCTCCTCCACTCACACACCTCCTCATGACGGATCTCTCTCCTCCTCTAGAAATTATTCCCCATGGTCTCAAATTAGCGAGATACATGTTCCCGGTGGCTTTATCTGGAAAGGAGTTGTTGCTTCCACTGCTTTGCTGGAGCGAGGGATGGAGGTTGTTGGGGTACCTGACGTGTGTGCGATCACGGATGCACCGCTGCTTTGCGGTGCTGGACTTGCTGGAGCTGGATCTGATGGACGTGCTAGAGTTGGACCTGCTGGACTTGCTGGACTTCATCACGATCTTGAGATCAGCAAGTGTATGACCGCATCATCGACGAGTTCCATCTCGTTAACAAAGCTTTGTTGTCTTTGAGGGTATGTTCTCTATGGATGTATATACACCCGTTGCTTGTATCTAATAGATAGATCTTGGCGTATAATAGTTCCCATCGTAGGAATTTTTTTGTTTTCTATGCGGCTGACGAGGGTTTAACTCATCAATACCCATTGTTATGGACTTGGGTTTTGGAGAAGGAGGGAGTGCTGGAGACATCTATCGGCTAGCAAACAAGCACACAGGGGACAAAGGATTTACCCAGGTTCAGGCCTCCTAGAGGTCCCTACTCCTGCTTGTCTGCTCGTGGAATTATCGAGGGAGTCGAAAGTTACAATGGTGCGCAGATGTAATCTGGCGAGGGTTGTGGAAACTAGGGTTGCGTGCATCCTCCTCGCCGCCCCTCCTAGCCTTTATATAGATAGGCTAGGTCTCGGGTAGCAGGTCGAGTCGGTTACAAGTAAGGGTTCATCCCTTCAAACTTTCTATCTTTAGCTTCTTCTTGTCTCTCAAGCAATCGAGAGTCCGCAGTTTAGCCGAGTCCTTTCGTCTGGGCCTTGGCGACACCGTGGGCCTGTACGTATTTAGACCGTATATACCAAGCTTGAGTACCTATAAGGTATACCCATGTCAGTAGCCCCCGAGTATCCAGTGGAATCGCAGATTCGACTGGGTACTTTTTGAAGTTTCGAGTGCCTGAATGAGTGTATTTTGACTGCTTTTATTTGTGTCATAGGGATTGTTGATATACGTGCCTGATATAACCGAAGTATCGGTACCAGTTAACCACCTTAGGGTGAAACAACACAATCTACTCGAATTCGAGTCCCCGGACTCGAATCCGGAAAAGTGCTGGCATAATTCGACTCAAGCCGCGGAGGTCTTACAGGAGTCAAATTCCAGTTATATGAGTGTGAGCACTTGACGCGTCCGTCCAGGCATGTTCATCGTGCCTGTAGGCACGGATATGTTTCTGGTAGTGCGCAGTTAAATGCGTTGCCAGGCCTTTATTCAGGTCTTACCTTCACGCTGTAAGCGCGGCATCCGAATTTTATCATCGCGGAGATGATTTGGGCAACCCAGGAGACGTAATATCTTTGTAGGGAAAATTATGAGGCGGTGTCGCCATGATATGCGAGTGCTGATGTAATCAACGCACGGCTTTCGTGCAAATAATCATAGGGTGCGCGACCAGCGCTCCCTATGGGAGTAGCCCCCGAGTGCCTGGTTGAGTCGAAGACTCAGGCAGGGACTAAAGAAATTTTGCGACTGCTATCATTATTGTTTGTTTGAGTCAAAAACTTGGATTGTGACTGCTGTCGTCTTTTGCTTGCTTGTTTCAGTCGAATTTGTTTCCAGCACTCCCTATGGGAGTAACCCACGTCCATAGTCGAATCGTTTTTCGAGTGGTTGGTTTGATTGTGATTGCCTGTATCCCTGCAATAAGAAAAGAAAATCATAGGGTGCACGGTCAGCGCTCCCTATGGGAGTAGCCCCCGAGTTCTTGGTGGAGTCGTAGACTCTAGCAAGGACTAAAGTAGTCAGTAGTTTTCCGCTGCGTAGCTGTTGACGACGTCAGTGCTGACGCTTTCATGACCTCAGTTGCCCGCGTGAGAGGCTTTGACGGGACGTGACGAGCGGTGGGTCCCACTTTCTGACTTTGATTTGACTGGGCGTGCGTAATCTTTTTATTAACTGTGCCTCCTCGATTTCCGCACAGTGGAGGGACGGTTCGCGCTTCCTCTTCCCCACGTGTCGAGGCGCGATATGTGCCACACGTCCAATAGGGTTTTTGTGAGCCGTTGGATTGCATCTCTTAGGGGTTAAGTAGCGATGCTACGACGGTAAATTTCCATCTGCGCCCTTTTCTTCCTCTCTGCCATCGCCATTGCCGCCGCTCCTCTGCTTTTCTCCTGCGCTCATCTTTTCCGCAGTTCTGGACCATCTCCGCTCGTTCCTAAGTTACTTTCTGCGTTCTCATCGCCGCCGCGCAATGGGAAAGAAGAAAGGAGGCACTGCCGCTGAATCCGCCGCCACCGCTGCTGCGGCAAAGAAGGGTGGCGCCGCTGCTGTGGGCACCAGTGCCGCCGCCGGCGGGAAGAAGAAAGTCGCGGGCACCCGCGTGACCAATGGTGCCTGGCGCCCCTCAATCATCAAGGCATTCGATCTTCATCTTCTTCGCCAAGACGGAGTTATTTCCGCCGCAGTCGCCGACGCGCGCGTCCCCAGTGGTGAGACCATTCTTGTGCCTCCCGCTGGTTTTCGAGTGATGTTTCTTGCTTTCATCATTCGCGGCCTTTCTTCGCCTATCCACCCCTTTCTTAGGGGTCTCCTATGTTTTTACGGGCTCCAGCTCCATCAGCTGTCCCCGAATTCGATTCTTCACATCTCTTGCTTTATCACTCTCTGCGAGTGCTGGCTCGGAATCGAGCCGCACTTTGGCCTTTTCAAGCGTTTGTTCAAGCTAAAGCGTCAGTCCGCATCTGGCTCTTTAGTTTATGACGTAGGTGGTTGTGGAATCCATGTCGACCCATCCGCCACCTACTTCGACATCAAGCTCGCCAAGTCCGTCCAGGGATGGAGGGACAGATGGTTTTATGTTCGCGACCTGAAGGCCAAGGACAAGCACTTTGGACTCGCTCCGTTTGATCCCGCGACTCCCTGCAAGAAGATGCGTTCTTGGAAGAACGTGATCATGCCGTCCGAACTCGCGGAGACGGACGTGCTCTATCAACGCGTCTGCGACCTCGAGAGTCGCATGGGCGCAGAAGAGGGAGGCTGCGCCCTTATCAGGACTTGGCTGCGTCGTCGCGTCCAGCCTCTCCAAGCTAGAGTCCATCCCATGTTTCAATGGGGTGGTGCTGATGATGCCACTTGCGTGTCTGCCGATGGCATGTCCGCGAGTGAGGTAGATGAGAGGGTGCGACTGGTCACGAAGTACACCTTCAAGGATGTGCTTCCGAATGAGCCAGTCGTTCCTCCCTTTGATGCTTCGAATCCTCCTCCTGAGGTACAGGCGTACTACGTAGTAGCTTATATTCACGATTGCTTTTCTGTTGCTTACCTGCTCCTTTTTGCTTTTTGTATGCAGGATTGGGCGGTCTCGCCTTGCATGCCTCCTCTCCCTGAGGGCATTATTCCTCGCGAAGCTTTTGAAGAGGACGAGTCTGAGTCGACTATCCCTTCTGACGTGGAAGAGGAAGCCCCCGAGTCGGAGAGCCCAGATACTCGCAAGCGTCCGCGCAGCGAGGACTCTGATGCGTCGACTTCTTCAACTCCAGAGGGCACAATTGCTGGCGCGGAGTCACCAATTCCCGCCGTTCCTGTGAGGGCTATAGCACCAGCTTCTCGCAAGAAGATGCGATTGCCCAAGGAGTCTTTGTTGGAGTCGGCGGAGGCCACGTTTGATCTTGACAAGTTTGACTGGTAAGTTTATGAGTTCGTTCTTTCTTCTCTGTTTTCTTTTTGTTGGCTTTGCCCTAGAGTTTTGCCCTTTCTCAATGTGAATTTGGTCTTGCAGTCAAGAGGCATCGTCATCTTCTGGCGACGTTGAATTTTTGAAGGAATCAGGAGTCGCGACCTTAAGGCCCAAGGTAGAGGTCGAGCGCGCTCCTTCTCCTCCGGCGGCGGCCCACTCCGGGCACAATTCTTCGAGTTCTCCTCACGGAGGGGAGCATCGAATAGTTGCTCGGATGACAGCTCAACAGACTTCTTCGGAGTCGCTAGAGGACCATGTGAGTATATCTTTCCTTCTTTTGTATTTTGGTAGTCAACGCCTTCTGTTTCCCTTACCTGATTCCTTGATTGGTGTAACAGCTCCTTGTAAAAGAGGCCGCGCGAGTGGCGGAGTAGGTGATGGCGATGGGTCGTCAGCATGCGATGCTGGAGACGCGCACCGCGTGGTCGAAAGTGAGTGCTTCCATGCTTGTTTCTTTCGTGTTTTTCCTGTTCTGGTGTGTTTGACTGATAGCCAATTATTTTTGACTGCCATGTAGCTGAGCATAACGCCCTACTGCGCAATGTCGCATCCTTGGAGAAGACACTGGCCGCAGCTGTCAAGGGGCGCGATGAGGCAATCGCGGCTCGTGATGAAGCCCAAAAGCGTGAAGAGGATCTGCGTGCCTCTTTTGCAACCAGGGAGAAGTTGTTCGAGGAGTAGCTATTCTCAGTCGCCAAGGTCCTCTCAGGTACCTTTACTGGTGGATTTTTGATTGATGCTTTTCTCTGCTTCTGGAGTTTTTGCCGTTGGCACCAGAAATCTGATCCATGTTTTTTTTGGTGTAGATGCTGGCGACTTGAGTTTTGACCCGCAGGCCCTTCGTCGTGATGACGCTCTGGCTGGCGCGGTATCCGCGGTCGAAGACCGAAGCGCCGTCATCCAGAATACATTTTCCAAGGCCAAGGTCGCCCTTAGTCGCCTCCGAGAGGAGTTGATGCCAAAGGCGGAGCAGGTCGACAAAATAGACGAGCTGGTGGAGTCACTCGCCGGGGGTGTGCCTTCTACCTATAAGAACTCCCTCTGGGCGGCTGGTGCAACGATGTCACTCGCCATGGTGCAGGCCCACGGAGTCGAGATAGATCCCTCTGCAGTGTCGAAGTCAATTCCTATTGGCGCGGATGGTCAGCAGGTAGTTTTCGCCCCCTTTGCGACTGCCTGTGCCAAATACGGTCATTCTTTGATTAATACCGTTGCCAAGTATTCGGAGGAGCTCCAACGCGCTAAGAAGGCGGCGAAAGCTTCGGCTTCAGGGGCAGGTGGAAAGTCAGTGGCGTCTGATACTGCCACGGATTTGATGAAGCCCCCGAAGGCGTCGAAGTCAAAGAAGCCAGCTGCTCCGTAGTTAGCTTTGTGTTGTAGATAACGAATTGTCCTTTTGCCCTAAGAACATGCCTGCTGGCGAGTGTGCTTGTGAATATGTTTTTATGCTTATCCTAAATGCATCTGCTATCCCTGTCTTTATGTTAGTTTGGTCGCCTTATTTGCTTCTGTCTTTATCTGTGGTAGGGCACATCGAGTGGTCCCATAGGGGGAAATCAGGATCCATCATCTCTTGATGAGACAGTGGTACTGCCGCGCTCCAGGGTAGAAGAGCTGTCTTTGCTGTCGCGACTTCGTGACCGTGTAAAGCAGTTGGAGCGTGAGTTGCCCTTGATCCGCGGTAACGCAGATGTGTGGAAGTCAAAGGCGGAAAAAGCCGCCGCTCGCGAGCAGTATCTGCTTGGCGAGGTGACGCAGCTGGGCGACCAGTTTAAGTGTTAGTTTGCTCGTCCTCATCTTCTTCCTTTGTAGATAGTCGCAGTGGTACGTTGTACTCATGCTGTTGGTGCTGCTTCGTGTAGTTGTTAGCGCACACCGTCCGCAGGAGGAGAGGGATAGGATTGCCATCCGCCTTCATGGTCTCACACAGGAGCAACTCCAAGAGAGTGGATACTTTTGGGTGGATCATGATCGTGCGACTGCATTGGGAACCCTGCAGGATCGCGCTTCGCGAGTGCTGCTGTTCCTGAAGAAGTCGCAGTCATGTTTGAAGAATATCTACCGAGCGATGTTCCCGTTGGATGACACGCCGTCCAGCCTGTTGGCTCTCCTGGCCAAATTTCAAGATATGTCCGCGGTTCGCGAGTGCGTGAGGCAGCAGTTGGTGGCTGGTGCCAAGGTTGCCCTCTCGATGGTGCGATTGCACAGGTCTGACGTGGATGTCGCCGTCGTAGCTTCCGGTCTGCCAGCGCCGCCAGCCGGATCTGCTTGGAATATGGTGCCGCACTATCAAGCGGTGGACCGCCCAGCAGAGGAGATTGTCGACTTCTTCGAGGAGCAAACCAATGTTCTTCTGTTGCAGCAGTAACCAGATTTGTATCCTGCACATAAGCGTATTTGTGTTGTAAAGTTCATATATACACACACACACACACACACACATATATATATATATATATATATATATATATATATATATCTGCATGTAATTTATTGTTGAACGCGTATAAATAGCTCTTGTAAGCGTAAGGTGCGTTGCACTATGCGAGTCCTTTTCGTTAGCCTGGCCATCCCTTTTATCAACCTGCCAGGTGTGTTGCAGCTCGGTTGAATTTGCGTTAAAGGGTTCGACTGATGTGCCAGCTACTCAGGATGTCGCGTTTATTAGTTCGAAGAACAAATGTGTGTAGGGTGGCGCAGCCCCCGAGTACAATAGTAACAGAAGTGAAAAGAAAAAACACAGAGTTTTGGGGCACTTAGCTTTTATTTATTTGGAGAACAGTACGAGGTACAATGTGTGGCTAAGTAGCCTTGGCTGAGTAGCCTTATTTGCGATGTAAAAGTAAAAACAGCTGGGGGTAGAAGCGCCGCAGTTGTGCGACATTCCAAGGGTTGGAGTATGCGACTCCTGTTTCTAGGTCTTGAAGGCGATAGGCGCCACCTGGGATTACTTCTGTAACCAAGTATGGTCCTTCCCAGGGGACTCGAGCTTGAGATGCCCCTGCTGCTTCAGTCGCAGGACCAGGTCACCTTTGACGAAGGATCTAGGGCGAAGCCTTCTACTGTGGTAGTTGCGCAGGTTCTGCTGGTAGATCGTGGATCTTTCTGCGGCGATTTCTCTCACCTCGTCGAGGAGGTCGACGGAGTCTTCGAGTGCAAGAGATGACTCTTGTTTGCTGTAAGCGACTATGCGCGGCGCCTTGTACCTTACTTCGGCGGGTAATACCGCTTCTGCCCCCTGCACCATAAAGAATGGCGTGTAGCCTGTGGCGCTGTTTGGAGTTGTACGTAAGCTCCAGAGTACGGATTGGAGCTCATCTGGCCAGCAACCCGCGGCTTGTTCGAGTGGTCGAAGGAGTCGCTTCTTGATGCCGCTGCAGACGAGCCCGTTTGCTTTTTCCACCTGACCGTTGGTCTGTGGATGCGCGACTGAGGCATAACTGATGTTGATCCCCAGGTTTTCACAGAATTCTTGGAACTCCTTGGATGTGAAGTTCGTCCCGTTGTCAGTGATGATGTTGTGCGGCACGCCGAAGCGATAGACGATGGACTCGAAGAACTTGACTGCGCTGTGCCCTGATTGCTTGGTTACTAGCATGGCCTCGATCCACTTGGTGAATTTGTCGACTGCTACCAAGAGGTATACGTATCCTCCTTGCGAGGACCTTGGAAGTTTGCCAACCATATCGAGACCCCACTGTGCGAAGGGCCAGGCCAATGGAATAGGCCGCAATTCTGCGCCTGGTGCGTGTGGTTTGTCCGAGAATCGCTGACAAGCGTTGCACTTTTGGACTATGTCCTTGGCGTCGCGCATGGCCGTGGGCCAGTAAAATCCAGCTCGTAGAGCTTTGGCAACGAGGGGGCGACTGCCGGCGTGGTGTCCGCAGGTTCCTTCATGTATGTCGAGGAGGACTGCTTTTCCATCGGCCGGGGAGACGCATCGCTGTAACACGCCTGTGATACTGCGTTTATACAGTTCGCCGTTGATAACAGCGAATGCCTTGGAGCGTCGTGCGATGTGCCGTGCGTCTGTCGGGTCGTCCGGTAGGCGCTTGCTAAGGAGATATGTAATGTACGGCTGCGTCCAAGATTGTTCTATCATCATGACGCTCATTGGCCCTTCGAGTCCTGTGTCCAGCTCCAAGTCATCGAGTGCCATTGGCTCATTGGGTGGCGTAGCCCTCGAGTCCATTGCTGCGCTTGTTTTCTTCTCTGCGGCCTTTGGCTTGATAGAGCGTTCGCAGATGCGCTCGAGAAATACCCCAGGTGGTATGGGGGCGCAGGTAGAGCCTATGTTGGCGAGTGCGTCCGCCTCCTCGTTGCTTTTGCGACCTACATGTCGCAACTCACAACCATCGAAGTCTCCCTCGAGTGTGTCGTAGAGGTCGCGGTATGCGATCATATTGTCATTGAGTGCGTCACACTCGTGCATTGTTTGGTTGACGACCAGCTTGGAGTCGCCATATATGATGAGCCTCTTTGCACCGCAGGCTTTTTCCATCCTCATCCCGTGCAACAGGGCCTCATATTCAGCCTCGTTGTTTGAGGCTGTGAACTGCATTCGCAGGATGTATTTCAGCTTGTCTCCTTGAGGTGACGTCAGAATGACGCCTGCTCCTGCTCCGTCTTTCCGCTTGGATCCGTCGAAGTGCATGGTCCAAAGGTAGGACATGTCTGGCTTGTCCTGGAGTTGGTTTTCCATCCAATGCACGAGAAAGTCAGGGAGAACTTGCGACTTGATTGCGTCGCATTTTTCGTATGTGATGTCTCGTGGAGACAGTTTGATTCCCCAGAGCGCGACTCGTCCCGGGGCGTCGGGGTTATTGAGGATATGTCCCAATGGGGCGTCGCTGACTACCACGATTGGGTGTTCCTAGATGTAATGGCGCAGTCGTTGGGCGGTCATGAAGACGCCGTACGCCAGCTTCTGGTAGTGCGGGTATCGCTGTTTTGTTGGCGTGAGGACCTCGCTGAGGTAGTATACCGGGCGTTGTACGCCGTGGACCTTGTTTTCCTCGGCCCGCTCGACGACGAGCACTGTACTAACCACTTGGTTGGTAGCGGAGATGTATAGCGGTAGTGGCTCCCTTTCTCGTGGAGTCACCAGTACTGGCGAGGTGGATAATAGGCGCTTGAGGTCTTTGAATGCTTCTTGTGCTTCCTTGGTCCACTCGAATTTGTCAGCTTTGCGGAGGAGCTGATAGAAGGGCAGTGCCTTTTCCCCCATTCGACTGATAAATCGACTGAGAGCCGCGATTCGTCCGGCTAGTTGCTGGACGCCTCTTATGTTCTTTGGCTTCTCCATGGCCAGTATGGCCTTTATCTTTTTCGGGTTTGCCTCAATCCCTCTCGCGGAGATGAGATACCCGAGCAACTGCCCAGATGGTACGCCAAAGGCACATTTGTCCGGATTGAGCTTAATCCGGTAACGATCGAGGTTGGCTAATGTTTCCCGCAAGTCGTCGATTAGAGAGGCTTCCTCCTTGGTTTTGATTACTATGTCGTCGACATAGACTTGGATGTTGCGACCCAATTGCTCCTTGAGGCAAGCCTGCATGCACCTCTAGTAGGTGGCTCCCGCGTTTTTTAGCCCGAAGGGCATTGTGTTGTAGCAGAACACACCGAAGGGCGTTGTAAACGCGGTCTTCTCTTGGTCTTCCTCCTTCATTCGAATTTGGTTATAGCCTGAGTAGGCATCGAGAAAGCAGAGGCGCTCGCATCCAGCGGTGGAGTCGATGATTTGATCGATTCGTGGTAGCGGGAAGTGATCCTTTGGGCAGTGCTTGTTTAAAGAAGTGAAGTCCACGCACATCCGTAGGATATCTGTGTCCTTTTTTGGCACCAGCACCGTATTGGCGAGCCAAGTGCTTTCCTTGATCTCGCGTATGAATTTGGCCTTGAGGAGTCTGTTGATCTCCATGCCAACTGGCTGCGCTCGTGGCTCAGATAGTCGCCTGATTGTTTGTTTGACTGGCCTTGCGTCGGGGTTGACGTTGAGTGCGTGCTCGGCGAATTCCCTGGGAACTCCTGCCATGTCCGCAGGACACCAGGCGAAAATTTCCCAGTGCTCACGGAGGAATTCGACGAGCGCGAGTTCCTATGCGGGACTCAAGTTGTTGACGATGAGGGCCGTTTTGGCGGGATCTGTCGGATGGACCTGCACCTTCTTTGTGTGCACGGATGAGTCGAAGGAGAGATCAGGTGAGCTTGGCCTGCTCAGGGGAGACATACTATTGTCTGTCGTTTCCTTCAATCGCGTGAGCTCCTCCTGCATGCCAAAGGACTGGGAGATTTTGTTGAATTCCCTATCGCAACTTTCGGATCGCTCAAAGCTTCCGTTGATCGTGATGACGCCGTTGGGACCTGGCATTTTCATCTGCAGGTAGGCGTAGTGGGGTACCGCCATGAACCTAGCGAACGCGACGCGTCCGAGGATGCAGTGGTATTGTGAGGGCCAGTCGACGACCTCAAAGTCAATGCGCTCGCGCCTAAAGTTCTTCGGGGTGCCGAATATGACGTCGAGGTTGATTTTGCCTAGGGGGTATACGCCTTTCCCTGGGACGATGCCATGGAACGTTGTGTCCGATGCCTCCAAGCAGGTTAAAGGAATCCTCATTGCTCGCAGGGTACTCGCGAATATGAGGTTGATGCCGCTTCCGCCGTCCATGAAGACGCGACTCATGTCGAAACCTCCAATTTGCGCCTCGAGAACGAGGGGGCAATGGCATGGGCGAGGTACTTGAGGCGGGTGGTCGCGTTTATCGAAGGTGATGCACGACTCACTGCCACTGAGGTACTCAGTGGTGGATGGTGGTGAGTGCGTGGCCAAGTTGACTTGGCGAGTGATAGCTTTCTGCACCCTATTGGAGGGGCGCCCCTTTTGGATCATCATGGTACCCATGGCCCGTGGGTACGGTTCTCCTCCGTGGTGCTGGTCCGGTGCAGCTCCGTTCGGTGGTGGCCCTGGTGGTGGTGGCGGTGCGCCATGTGCCACGACGCCTGGAGCGGCCCCGTAGCCTCTTTCGGCTGCGTTGCGGTTCATCCGAACCAATCCCTCGTGTAGCTTGAGGAATTCGCGGCAGTCTTTGAGGAGGTGGCTGGACTTTCTCTTGCCATCATGCTTGTCGATGTAGAAGTGTACCGTGCATGGTCCGGACAGTTTCTCCTCGATGGAGGTCGCGGTTACCTCGTCGCGAGTGTGGCGTTGCCACACTTGCATGGTCTTCCCAGAGTCGCGGTATCCACCGCTGCGGTATCCGCTGTTGCGGTTGTCGTCGCGTCTCTCGGCGTAGCCGGCTGCGACCATATTAACGTCATCACAGTCGTCGTAGATGCGCATGCGGCGTTTGCCTCGGCGGTCGCGTCTGCGTTCAAGCTCTGCCTCCTCGTCAGAGTGAGCGCGGTTCTTCACTAAATCTTCTCCATTAGCCCATCCATTCGCGATCTCCATTAGGTGGTCGATAGTCTGGGGCTTTGAGTGGCCCAGCTCCTCCCTAAGCTCTAAGCGGCAAACGCCACCGTTGAATGCATAAATCGCGCGGTCCTCTGAGATGTTTTCCGCGGAATTCTTGACGATGGACCACCTTCGGATGTATGAGCGCAGTGATTCGCCAGATTTTTGCTGGGAGCATCTCAGTTCTTCGATTGATACGGGCCGTTTGTACGTGCCCTTAAAGTTGCGCACAAAGCTATAGACCAGCTCATCCCAGCTGCGAATGGATCCACGTGGGAGGCTATTGAGCCATGCTCGGGCGGCGCCCTGTAGCTGTAGCTGCAAACATTGCATGGCAGTACTTCGACTACCTCCGTGGAGTCTGACGGAGGAGATGTGGTCCTCTAGCCAGATTTTAGGGTCTTGTAGGCCGTCGAACTTCGGGTTTTCCGACGGAAGTTTAAACCCCTTAGGCATTCGTTTCTGCCTAATGGATCTGCTGAAGCATCTGGCGCCGCAGAGCTCCCTGTCTTCCTCCTCTGAGTCAGTCGATCGGGCACGTCATGCTCTTGATTTGTCGATCTTACGTTGTGTGAGGTCGTTGCGCGTGTCGTAGTCGCGATCGTGTCGTTGCGAACGACGGCGTCGTTACAGGTCATGACTGTCATCGCTAGACGAGGGCGAGGAGTAGCGTTTTGCTAGCGTTTTGCCCTTTTTGGGGTCTGGTACTGGCTGCTTGTCGAGGGCGGCCTCGATTAACCCCAAACCCGCGATCGTAGATCGGTGCATGGCGGTTCGAGGATCTCCAGCCGGTGGCAGGTTGTTGAGGAGGTACATGGTGGCTGCCATGACCGCGGCCTGTGGCGTTCTGGGGACCACGTTGCCTCTCGTGTCGACTGTCATAGAGCTGAAGTCGAGGACTTTCGCGGCGTCTATGCGCTCTTGTTCGGTGAAGTGAGCCATTCGCGACTGCCTCTTCTTGGCGACGTACTCGTTTCCTCGTGAGGAGGATCCTCCCTAGGAGGAGATCCCAGCACGACGAAGGCTCGATTTGTCCGCCGCCCTTTTACGCGCCTCCAGCTGCGCGATTGCTTCTTTTTGGCGCTTAAATTCCTCTTTCAGGAGCCAGTGGTAGCCCATTAGTAATTCCTATGGGGATCCAAAGGGCAGAGGTGTACCTCGTAGGGCTTCGCGGCAGCGTTCCCACTCTTGCTCGTTGAGCCTGATTATGACGCGTTCGCTGGTTTGCTCATTGATTATGCTGGGAGGTTCGACTGCTCCACCGTTGGTGCCGTTACCACCGTTGCCACCGTTGCGAACGTTGGGTGGATCGGTGCCGTTGCCATTGTTGACGACGGTGCGATTGGCGGAGGTGTCGCCTACGTTGATGACGGCGCACATGAAGTGATTGGGGAAGCTGTTGCTTCCGCAACTTTCAGATTCGGAACCGCAGGTTCCATCTTCTGTGGCCAGATCGCTCAGATCGGAGTCGCGACTGCTGTCGCTGGTCGTGTTTCCGACTGCTGCCGGAGTATTGAGTTCGCTGAGGGTGCCGATCGATGGAGGGAACCATGATGCCGGGGCAATCGCCGGTGTTGTCGGTTGATCAGGCATGCGAAGCATGCCCATCTGACCAACTTGGAAGCGGAAGCTCCCAATCGCCAAGCTGATCCCGTCTCCCACGGACTCGAAAGCCGGGCGGGTGGCCGGTGTGTGGACGGTGAAGTCGAAGGCGCCAAAGAGCTGGCGAATCTCCGCTATTGCGGAGTTGTAGATCGCGGTTGATGGGGCCGAAGAGGCCGCAACATCAGCACTCCCAGTTCCCACAGACGGCGCCAATTGACGAGGGTTTAACTCATCAATGCCCATTGTTATGGACTTGGGTTTTGGAGAAGGAGGGAGTGCTGGAGACATCTATCGGCTAGCAAACAAGCACACAGGGGACAAAGGATTTACCCAGGTTCAGGCCTCCTAGAGGTCCCTACTCCTGCTTGTCTGCTCGTGGAATTATCGAGGGAGTCGAAAGTTACAATGGTGCGCAGATGTAATCTGGCGAGGGTTGTGGAAACTAGGGTTGTGTGCGTCCTCCTCGCCGCCCCTCCTAGCCTTTATATAGATAGGCTAGGTCTCGGGTAGCAGGTCGAGTCGGTTACAAGTAAGGGTTCTTCCCTTCAAACTTTCTATCTTTAGCTTCTTCTTGTCTCTCAAGCAATCGAGAGTCCGCAGTTTAGCCGAGTCCTTTCGTCTAGGCCTTGGCGACACTGTGGGCCTGTATGTATTTAGACCGTATATACCAAGCTTGAGTACCTATAAGGAATACCCATGTCAGCTACGAACCCAACAGTGGTATCAGAGCCTGATCTATGCGTAGGTGCTTTGCATGGGTAGTACACATATGTTTATATGTGGGTGATGATGATCATGTTATTGCTTCTTTCATGTATTTTAGATATTGGTGGCATAGTGGGATGAAGCGGCCAACTTTAGATGTCCTCGCACAGGAGACCTTGTTCCACGACTGACATGCAACTAGTTTTGCATAAGTGGCTAGCGGGTGTCTATCTCTCCTACTATAGTCAATATCTGATTTATAACGAGTTGTTAATAACTTAGTTATCATCGTTGTGGCTCCATGTTCATAGGTAAGACCGGTTGTATCTTCGAAAGCCCTAAGCCACGTAAAACTTGCAATGGATAAATTAGAAGTGTCTAGTTTAGATTGTTGCTGGGCTAGTGTCATGATATAGTAAGGTTGTAAGTTGATGTATAGTTGATACTCTTACAACACACCTAACGTGTAAGTTCCATAGACCTTGGCCTTACACACAAAGGAATGATAGAGATCATACCACGATGCACATGATAGTGATCAAATGCATGGACCATATCATTCCACTTTACACATATGATGTTTGCATCTTATATTGCTAGTTTTCGTTTTAGTAGCATTATAATATGATCCCTCATTTAGATATCAAGATAAAAATGTGTTCTCCCTTAAGTATGCACTATTTATGTTTTGCCACTTCAATACATCATGTGATGATCGGGTGTACTTGAATCCACGATCATATTTCGGGTGTAAGACAGTTTTACACATGCGAGTACTAAGGTTCTTACTTGGCGAGCCTAGCATGTACAGACATGGCCTCGGGACACGGACCAAAAGGTTAAGCATGAGTCATATAGTTGATATGATGCCCATATAGATGCTAGCCTTTGAAGCTACACCGACTCACGTGATGATCGGACTTGGTGTAGTGGATTTGGTTCATGTAATCACCAAAAAGACACGAGGGATGTCGTTTTTGAGTGGGAGTTCATTTCTAATTTGGATTAGTCGAACTCAATTTGTCATAAACTAAAACAAACTGAATTTTCATAATTTGTTGTAGTCATTGGCATCTATTTACTACCTTATGCTTAGTATTAGTTGAGATAATAGAACTATAGAATTCTGGATACTTACTTTACGAACTGGTATCGTATTGTTTTGAATGTCAATTTTAGAAGTCCTATTGCAAACTTTCAGCAAACTCTATTTACTCCATGAAGTTTAATAAGTAATATTAAATCAAGAGTAAGAATTCCAATGTTACTATCTAAAGTATCATGTTTGCCTCCATGATTCTTGATATTCAAAAGTTATTTTTAACACCGAGGGTTTCTAGGAGCTGAAAGAATTGTTTCAGATGCCATCATGCGTGGAAGATATTTTGATATCTGAAACAATGTTTATGGTTGCAATATGATAGAGTATAATTTGGCAAAATACATGTTCCCACATTGTATGAGAATTTGCGAAGGTTGGAGATGCTAGACGTCCTAATCTCCCGAAAAGGTTTTGGGAACTGACATTATACTCACGATTCGTCCTTATAAGCCATAGTAGCTTGATAATGAAAGTTGTCATGATAAGGATGAATAGAAGATGTAAATAAAATGTTTACTACACTTAAAATATTACTAAAGGATGGATTTTTGAAAGAACACCAAACATTTGATGATGGTGATCAACTTCAAAGTGCAAGTCCAAAGGTATTGGTATTTTACTATACATGCTTTGGACTATGTGTCATATGTATGGCACCACTGTTGATGTTGATAGATTCTTTTAAAAAGCAAAAGGAAATACTGAAAGAGAATCTATAAAATATTTGGCAGAAAATAAAAGACTGGTAATGTCCAGCTAAGGTATATAGATGATATACATGTTATGGTTATATTCTTTGCTCGTTAAACAATGTGGTTCTTGGGTATTGGATACTGAATTGGTTGGTATGAAATATCATACAAAACCACGCAATTCATGAACTACAATGGCCTAAGTAACTAGCAAAAGAATATGTGATGATGTTCATCAAAAACAAATAAGGTGTTATTGTATTCATCGTTGACATCAAAGCTTGCCTTCAAGATTTGTTTAAATAATTGTTAGTTTGTTCTGGTATAATGAGAACAATAATTTTTCAAATAATTAGCGTATTCCATAGAAGATGGATGAACTTTTACAAGTCTAGTTGGAGAAATCGCATCCATAAAACTAATACTAAAATGTCGCAAGACAAATGATTGAAAGATGACTTACGAAGTGACATCACCGTTTAAATTATATTGGAAAGAGAACATGAAGAAACTCCATTTTGATGGATTCTTGGAGTCTTTTTGATTTTGATCAATTGACGCTTGTGAAACTTTCCTCGAGATAATTGAAACTCCATTCATAGGCCAAAGAGGAACGGATGACTAACTTATTGGAAAATGTGCATGTTGATGTGCATAGTCCATTATGCGTAGCTATATGTGATGGATCTTTTGACTTCATATGCTTTCTCCAGAAATTTGAGTGAATATATCTATATATTTACTTAATAAGGAACAAGTATGAAACATTTGAAAATTATTCAAAGACTTTCAAGATGAAGTTGAAAATCATTGTAACAAGAAAATAAAGAGTTTATGATTTGATCATAAATGAAGGTATTTGAGTTACAGGTTTAGCAAAACACCTAAGATTTCAGGAATTGTTCCATGAATTCGCATTTCCCGATAAACCACAGGAGTATGATATGTTCAAGAGATCAAATTGAACCTTGTTTGACATGGTAAGATCAAAGGTGTCATTTATAAAACTGCCATTATGTTTTGAGGATTAAAGCTTTAGAGACTAGCGCTTTTACACTAAAAAGAGCACCATCGTGATACGTTGAAATGACACCATATGAGTTATGGTTTGAGACAAAACCCGAATTGTATTTTCTTAAATTTTGGTATGCTCTTCATAAGTAAATGTTTACAATCAAAGTCGGATAAGCACGTCTTTGTAGGTTATCCCAAAGAATTTGTTGGGTATTCCTCCATAACACCGAGAAAAAAAGAGTTTGTCGCTTGGAACGTTAAGTTTCTTGAGAAAGAATTTTTCGCGAAAAGTTAAGTGGGAGGACAATACAACTTTGATAAGGTTATTGAACCTTAGCTATATGTTCTAAGTAGCGCAGCGCCAGAAAGTGTTCCAGTGGTGGACACAATGCTCATGGCTCCCGTGATTACAAAGATTGTGATCTTGGAGATTATAGTTCCTATTTGAACCATATGCATCGGGTAACAATCAAATAGTGAGATTTGATAAACAAGTCATTATTGTTTTGACAATAATGAACCAACTGCATGCAAAGAAGAGATGATGGGCCCTGACTCCATATAATGACTAGAAGTTATAAAATTCGTGATAGTTTCCATACACGAGAAATCAAGCTTTTGAACATGGAAGACCCTCCAAAAAGGCATGAAGCCTATCAGTCGTGTTTGGATCTATAAAGAAATAGACATGGATGTTTCACATCTACGAAATAATCGACATGTCGAAAAGAAATTTACGACAATGTTCAGGGAGTTTACTATGCCAAGATTTGATCTTTCATAGCAATATTTAGTCTTGACGGATTAATCTAGCAACCACTACATATAATTTGGTATATGGTAGTTGAACAAACAAAACAATGTTCTTCTAATAGAATGGTTACCTAGGACATGTACAAGACACAGTCCGGAGGGTTTTGTTAATTCAAAGGGTGCTAAAAGTGCATGCAAACTTTAATAGTTGAAGTGAGCATAGCGGAGTTGGAATCTTCACCGTGATGAAAATGTTAAAGGAGTTTAATTTCATCGGAGATGACGAAGATGCTTGCATTTGCAAGAAATTAAGTGGGAGCGCCGAGACAAATTTCCAATACATTATGAGAGTACATATTGTTGATTGGAAATGATGTATCTTTTATTGACACTGGTTAATTTTTTTGTTAAAATTTGATTTTGATGAAAGACTTGGGCAAAACCGGAATATTTGGCATCAATGTCTATATGTATAGATTGAGGCGCTAATATGGTTATGCCAGATGTACATATATGAGATATTGAAAAGGGTTCAATATGGAAACAACAAGAAAGGTTCTTGCTGCATGGAAAGGATTGTATCAAGATTCAAGTGTTTCAACACTTGGTGAGTAAAATCACATGAAGATTTTGATCAATAATACCGTGATATGTACATATCCATATATGTCCAATGCTCTAAATGTTATGAGCATATACCAGAATGATTCATAAGATGATCATTGGACGATAGTAAAGATATTCTTATGAGTTTGGGAAGAACTAATAATATATCATGTATAAGTGATGAATAGTTGATAATAGTTCATTGTAATATGTTACATTGATACTAGTTTTTCAGATGATACAAATTAAATTTATCTCAATTTAAACTCTGGGTGGCACAATATTATGGAAAGGAAATTCCATGATGGATTTGATGAGTTCCAAAGTTAAGACATTGTGACGGATACTACAACAAAAAGCTAAGTATATAACTGCCATAGTAGTAGCAAAGGAGGGCATTTGTGTCAAGTAGTTTGTTATCAAACTGGATATGGTTCACAGTGGGATAATATTATGAAGATATATTGTACGACAATACTATTGATATGTTTTAACCCAAAGGAACCAAATGTCTCACCAAATGACTAAATTTATACAAAGCCGTCTCATTAGAGAATGAGTGATGCGTAGAGAAGCAACGACATGCAAATACACACGGACCTGAAAATGTAAGATCTGGAGATTATGTTAACCACTAGTAAACGCGTACATTCAACACCTAGGTGTTGTATATACAAGTTTACAAACTAGATTATTGACTCTAGTGTAAGTGGGAGACTGAAGGGAATATGCCCGAGAGGCAATACTAAAGTGGTTATTATCTTATTCTATGTTTATGATAAATGTTTATTTTGCATGCTATAATTGTATTAATTGGAAATGTTAATACATGTGTGTTTAATGAACAAAATACAAAGTTCCTAATGATGCCTCTCATATAAACTAGCTCGTTGATTAACAAGATGATCAAGGTTTCGTGATCATGGACATTGGATGTTGTTAATAACAAGGTCACAACATTAGTGGAATGATGTGACAAACATTCATCTGAAGTATAGCATTATGATCAAAGTCATTATGTTTATATTGCTATAACATCATACGAAGTAATTCTAGTTCTTAGACCATGAGATCATGTTAATCACTAACACCGAAAGAGTATCTTGATAACATCAAACGTCATACCGTAACGTGGTGACTATAAAGGGGGGTTCAGTGCTACGAAGGTGTTATGTAGAGGCTCATGGATCTAGAGTGAGATTTGTCCATCCCGATGATGGATAGATATACTCATGACCCTCTCGGTGATATCACATTGAAATAGCTTGCAAGCAAGTGATATGATCACTAGAATGTTATATCACGGGAACGATAAAAAAGTGCATGTCGATAACGAGATCAAACTAGGTATTGAGATACCAATGATCTAATCTCGGACATGTAATATATCACGAGACAAAGGGATTTAGTTACAACGTTAAAGGTTCACACGATCACAAGAGTCATCGTTGAATGTGTGAGAGTTAGTACGGATATCTAGGTCCCGCTGCTGATTGTTGATTGGAGAGTGATGAGGGGTAACCTCGACAATGCCCATGGTGATGGACTTGGGGTTTCGCGGAAAAGAGAACGCTGGGGATTTCGTCGGATGTTAGGGAAACATTGGAATCAAAGTCGCCTGAATATTAAGAAAACACTTTATTACAAGTTGCCCTCTAGATTTCGGTACCCTCACTTGGGCTTCTCCCATCCTATATATAATAGGCCGGGTCTCAAAGTTGTATGCGGATAGGTTTCATACACGCGTGATTACAATACCAACACAATGTCGGTTCGTTGTTTCTTTCCTGATACAATCAAAGTCTTTGTCGGTTGCTTCTTTGGGTCGTTATCTGGAATCTTCATGGGCCGTAGGCCTTTCTACCCAATGTAGGGTAGCGAATTATAAGCACCCGAATAGTCATACCTATGTCAGTAGCCTCCGAGACTCTACCTAAACCGCAATTTCAGGTTGAGTCTCAAAGTTTCCTTTTCCTTTATTTTTATCGCTTTTTTACATTTTATAGGGCTTTGGTACAATGAGTCTGATGCTTCCGACGGATTGGGAATCGGTTAATTGCTCCTTGGAAAAAACAAGGTTGACCTACATCAAATTCAAGTCCCTAGGCTCGAATCCGGAATTTATAGCTGGCGTAACTTAGTTCAAGCCGCTGAGGTCTTACCGAATACCGAATTCTAGCTTTCTATTTTTATCGGGTACCCAACGCGTCCATCTAGATTTTTCATCGTATCGTTGATACGAATTTTTACTAGCAGAGCGCATTCTTGTGTGATTACCAGGCCACACATGACGAATCCTGGGGTCTTACCTTCATGTTTCTAAGCACGACATTCGGATTTTTTTCTCGCGTCTGAGCGTGATCCGAGGTTTTTGGCTTTATTGGCGGTTGGCATGCTAGACCGCCAATCTTTCTGATTATATAAGATAATTTTATACTATCTCCAGATGGGAGTAATAGCTTTTTGAGGATACAATAGTGTAAAACTCAAAAGGTTTTTGCATTTTGTCAATGCTCTTCATACACAACGAAATTTCTTGGCTATGTTCGGATGCCTGTATCTGGACATAGTCTCATACTTTCTATTAGCTTGATGGAAAACATTGAAAAAAGATTAAGATACAAATAACTTATCTCTTTATATATAAGGCGAAAATCGACGATACATTATTTCTTTGAGCGGATGGCTGTTTTTAGCCTTTTTCCCTGGACATCCTGGCTTAATAAGACGAACAGTGACTCTTATCATGTTGCCAATAATCTTATGCGTAAAAGCGTCGTAGTTGTGGTACGTTCCATGGATTTGAGTAATTTACTCATATCTTCTTGTCTTGCAGTCGATATGCTCCTCCGGGAATAACTTCTATGACGATGTATGTTCCTTCCCATGGAGATTCTAGCGTCTTGTGGCCATCTTGCTTGAGGCAAAGAACTAGGTCCCCTACTACGAAGGACCTAGGCCGCAATCTTATGCTATGGTAATTGCGCAGGTTTTGCTGGTACATAGTTACTCTTTGGAGGGCTTCGTCTCTAGCTTCATCAAGCGCATCCACATCATCTTCAAGTGCTTCTCTTGATTCCTCTTCATTATATGCAGTTACTCCTGGCGATTCGTGTGATACCTCGACTGAAAGCACGGCTTCCGCACCATGGACCAAAAATAAAGGCGTCTTTTGTGTTGAATTATTTGGAGTTGTACGTAAACTCCAAAACACGGATGGCGATTCATCCAACCATGCTCCTTTTGCTCTGTCAAGTGGTGCTAGTAGTCTCTTTTTGAGTCCAGCGGTAACTAGTCCATTGGCTTTTTCAACCTGTCCATTTGTTTGCGGGTGAGCTACCGAAGTGTAGCTTATTTTTATGCCCATCTCCTGGCAGTACTCCTTGAACTCATTGGAAGTGAAGTTGGTCCCGTTATACGTGATGATGTTATTCAGTACGCCAAACCGGAATACTATGGATTTGATAAAATTCACAGCCGAAGTTCCATCTTGGGTGGTGATAGGCATTGCTTCAATCCATTTAGTAAATTTGTCGATTGCTACTAGCAGAAAGACGTGTCCTCCTAGCGATGATTTGTGAAGTTTTCCCACCATGTCGAGTCCCCACTGAGCGAAAGGCCAAGCCAAGGGTATGGGATTCAGCTCAGCGGCGGGTGCTCCAGGCTTTGTTGCGAATCGTTGACATGCTTCACATGTTCTAACAATGTCTTTTGCATCTTGTACTGCAGTGAGCCAATGAAATTCTGCCCTGAATGCTTTAGCAGCAATAGCTGGACTATTAGCATGGTGACCACAGACTCCTTCATGTATATCTTTCAGTATAATTTGTCCTTCTTCGGGTGTTATGCACCTCTACAACACACCCCAAATACTTCTTTTGTATAGTTCTCCTTTGACTATCTTGAAAGCCTTCGATCGTCGGGTGATTCACCGAGCTTCTATCACATCCTCTGGTAATTCTCCCTTAGTCATATATGCTACATATGGCTACATCCAGGTGAGTTCTATTAGCATAACATCTTCAACTTCTTGTTCTTCTTGTTCGATAGCTTCTTCTATGTTCTTGGCTTCTGAAGGAGCCCCCGAGTCTTTTTGCGAATGTTTCTTTTTCCCTGTCTTTGGTGCTACAACCTCGGAGACTCTTTTTGCTTTGATCGATAGCTGCGTTATTTCCTCCCAAAACACTCCGGGTGGTATTGGTAAACATAAGGACTTGATGTTTTCTTGATTGTCGGCTTCCTCATTGCTTGCTCTTCCTATATGTGATACTTCACACCCATCGAATTGAGCCTCCATGATGCTATATAAGTCGCGATAATCAACCATATTTTTGCTGACAGTATCACATTTTTTCATTGCCTGTTGTGCCACAAGATTTGAATCTCCAAAGATTTTGAGGTGAGTTGCACCGCAGGCTTTAGCCATCCGCATGCCATGCAATAGGGCCTCGTATTCCGCTTCATTATTGGATGCATTGGTAAAGCTCATCCGAATAATATAGCGCATTTTGTCGCCTTGAGGTGATATTAGTACGACTCCTGCTCCTGCTCCCTCCATTCTTTTTGATCCATCAAAGTACATTGTCCAGGTGCTAGAAAGGTCTGGTGGACCCGCATATTGCAATTCCGTTCACTCTGTGATGAAATCTGGCAGAACTTGTGACTTGATTGCTTTGCACTTCTCATAAGTGATATCCCGAGGGGATAATTTGATGCCCGCCCAGTTGCTTCTGGATTGTTGAGGATGCTTGACAAAGGTGCCTCGTTGACCACTACGATCGGGTGCTCCGAAAAATAGTGGCGTAGTTTTCGCACTGTCATAAATACCCCGTATGTTAGTTTCTGGTAGTGTGGGTACCTTTGTTTAGATGGCGATAAAACCTCGCTCAGGAAGTAAACTAGTCTCTGCACGCCGTGGGTCTTTCCTTCTTCGGGTCGCTCTACAACCAGGACTGTGCTGACCACCTGATGTGTGGCAGCAATATAAAGGAGCAAAGGTTCCTTCTCTTTTGGTGACACGATGACAGGAGATGTTGAAAGTATTCTTTTAAGATCTTCGAAGGCGCGCTGAGCTTCTTCCATCCATTCAAAATTTTCTAATTTCCTCATGAGGGTGTAGAATGGTAGTGCTTTTTCTTCTAATCTTGCAATAAAATGACTTAGTGCCGCCACTCGTCCGGCCAGCTGCTGTACACCACGCAGATTTGTTGGCTTCTTCATAGTGAGGATTGCTTGTATTTTTTCGGGATTAGCCTCGATTCCTCTAGCTGATACCAAATATCTGAGGAGTTGCCCTGCCAGGACTCCAAAGGAACATTTCTTCGGATTCAGTTTGATGCTAAACCTCTCGAGATTTCTGAATGTTTCTTTTAGGTCCTTGATCAGCGCAGATCCTTGACCTATGGTAACTATGACATCATTGATATACACTTGCACGTTTGTGCCTATTTGGCTTCCTAGGCACTTCTGCATCATCCGCTAATATGTTGCTCTAGCGTTCTTGAGGCCAAATGGCATTGTTGTGTAGTAGAATACACCAAAAGGCGTGATAAATGCCGTTTTCTCCTGATCTTCTTCCTTCATCCTGATCTGGTGGTATCCTGAGTAAGCGTCCAAGAAAGAAAGGTGTTCGCATCCTGCGGTTGCATCGATGATTTGGTCGATTAGAGGCCACAAATGTTGTTTTCATCGGGTCATGTAACATTCCAAAACTTAATCCAAAGTTAATCAAGATCAAATCTACCCAATTTAGGGTTAAACAAAAACTTTTCCATTTAAAATAATTAAGCAGTCATATGTGTGTGCATTTAAATTAGGAGTTGTTTTGACTTGCCATGTTTGAGTGATCCATTGGTTGTAAAAGGATTCTAAGGTGAATAAAACATCATCTAGATCATTTCCAAACAAATCCCAAAGAAAAAGAAATAAAAAAGAATAAAATAATGAAATGGTCATTTGTGCCATTTTAACTAACTACGACACTTTGGGTGTTCCTAGGAATCAAATGCCAACATAGACAATTATGGTTCTTTGCACCCCTTGCTAGTACAAGTAGTGATGTGCCAAGGCCCACTTTGTGATCTCCCAAAAACATTCAACCTCTAAATTTAAATGACACTGGAAAATTGAATCTAGTGTATGTATCAAGATCACACTAATTAAAAAACCACTCAAATGAACTCCATTTTAAAATCCCAAGCAAATATAGATGCTCAAGCATAAGGTACATCACTCCACCAAAAATCAGCTCAAAATTCAAAACTTTTTCTCATGCGGCCATTGTGTCGAACAGGTGGCATGCACAAAAATTCTGCCTAACTATTACTATTTGATGATCAATGCATTGTCGAGTATTTGGGCAAATTTTGTTCCCATGGTCTCCCCCAGATCTAACCAACCCCTAACCATCCTACCCATTGGACTAGAGCAGCAGTAGCGTGTCGCCCATTTTTGGTCGCCGCCGACCGAACGTGGACAGCTCGCAGCAGACTGAGCCGCGCCAAACCAACATGCCCACTAGCTCCGCCCAACCCTACCGCCACTCCCTGTCCACCCCTTGATCAGCCCCAGCCACTGGACCATCCCACAGCCTCGCCGCCCTTTCTCTTTGTGCCGTGCGCAGCGCACACCAAAGCACGATCGCCGCCAGCACGCAGCAGACCGCCCCGCGACACCATATCACGCACGCCGCTCCGCCTCGACACCCACACCCTGCCAGACACGGCCATGCACCGCCACGCGACCCACAGTCTCCATGGTCGCCGTCGAGCACCCCTTTGTCCCTCGGAGTGCCTGAAGCCCCCGACCACATGCCACCGCCCCTAGTCATGCAATTGCACCGTACCTAACCGCCAGCAGACCACCCACCGTCCGCCTACCTCGCCCACGCCAATAGCCCCCTGTTTCACCATCACCGACGAGCCGCGCCATGCTTCTCTGCTGCCACGTCGAGCCTATAGAAGGAGGCCTCCCCCGCACCATCTCTTCACACCATTCCACTCCCCTCTCTCCACTGACCATTTCCCCTCTCTTGCCGGAGCCGCTCAAGCAGCACATTGCCGGAATTTTGCCGGAGGTAGCCGCAGTAGAGGAGGAGATGCTGCCGTCCATTCCGTCCACCTTAGCCCCTGCCGCGACTTTGCATGAGCTTGCCGTCGCCGTCCAATTCGATCGCCCGCCTCGCCACACTAGATGGAGCCCTGGTACGTCCCCAGTAGACCCCCACCTGCCGCCTAGGGTTCGGTCTCGCCGGCGACGAGTCCGTCGTCGACGGCGACTGTGGACCATTGATCTATATTCTAAACGTAGCGCCCAGATCGTCCCGTACCGCTTCACGTTTAAAGAGTCACTGACAGGAGGGACCCCCCTGTCAGCAGCCCTCTGCGCTGTGGAGCACCACTGGGCTGGTCCATTTAGTTTCTCGCGCTGGCCCTGTGATTCAATTTAGGTTTTTCTTTTTAAACTTAGACTTAGCTCTGTCCCTTAGTTCAAAAATCAATTCAGAAAGATTTACTGAACCAAATTGAGTGATTCCAATTTTGTTGGGAAGCTACTGCAATTATTTATCCAAGCCCGTTGGATTTAAATCATTTAGAGTTAGAGATCTTTCCTAATAAAAATAATAAGACAAAAGCTTTTGCACATTCAAACATTTTTCTAAAATCAACCATAATAGCTTTTGAGTTGATTCCAACTCTCAAAAATCACATTTAACCATACCTATCAGAATATATAATAATATTAAGGTTTGCATGTAGTGACTTAGGACTAGTACCAAAATAATGCTATATAGACATTTCTAGTCACTTTAAATCATTAAATATTAAACTTAAACTTATTAAAATGTGATCCAACCTTTAAATCACATTCCCATATGTTAGAATATGTGGTGATGACATGTGTCCACATGATCCCATATTTTAATTGGAGAATATTAAATCTTAGTTATTTTCAATGAGTAGAAATTACTTTTCTCAAATAAAAAGAATGAAGCTAGTTAATAAAACCTTGTGATGCTTGTGATGATAGTAGATCATCAAATGTGTGCCTTAGTGTTATAAGTAGACTAGTTAAGTATTGTTTGGTGATTGTGTATCCCGTATGTATTTTATAGACGATAGTACCGACCAAGCTTTCGAGGAGGAGTTCTACCAAGAGGAGGAAGAAAACTTCAACCACTGCACCAACCAAGGCAAGCCATCATTAACAATGCAAGCTAGACCTTGCAAACTAGATAACCTAAGTAAATGCATTAGGAAGGCTTTGGTTATACCCTTTGACTTTTACCTACTCCAAGTTTTTATTTACAAAGCTTTACCTTCTTTACTTTACCAAAGTCCTTTACTTGTTTAAAGGTAGTATAAAAAGTATACAACTTGATCTATCTAGTTAGACTTAGATGTCATTCTATGGCATGAGATTGACATTAGCATCCCACATTAGTGAACACTCTTAACTTAGTAGTTTAGAGCTAAACCCAAAACTTTATTCACTTTAGATGGGAATACTTGGTGAAAATGACTTGTGAAAACCTTGGAATGATGAGTCATTCTATTGAGATGTTTTGACATGTGTTGAGAAACACATGGTTTATGATGATGAAAATGTTGAGGCATGAGCCTTAGCCCTTTTTACAAAACTGATGGTTGGGTTCAGATGCGATACCATTCCAATTTTACCGTACAACCACAATACCTGAATTGGGTAAGGCTTAGCCGGAAGTTTATATGCATTAGTATTAGTTCCCTCGCGGGAGAGGTTTGAGCTGAGGCTACCTCTCAATGTTGTCCACCTATGAAGTGCCCAAGATGACAGATGGTCATGGTTGGGAGGCCATACTCATAGGAGAGGTGCTTATACTAGGGTGTGTAAAGGAAAGGTTATGTTTGATTATCTGCATACTAAGTATGATGATTCAGGGTTATCCCTGACAGATGTATCGAATCTTGTGGTGAAAGTGTACCACCTCTGCAGAGTGTCAAACTATTCGAATAGCCGCATTTGCGGTTATGGACAGTTGGAGTGGCCATACTGTTCCGTTGTCAGATGTTTTCAAAATGACTTATGATATGAATGATGTATCTTGACTTGACCACAAAGGATTGTGACTATGACACTAGCTTCCCAACTTAAGTGATTCTAGAACTTTATTTTATCTTTCTTTGTTTCTGAACTCAGCTTAGGTTTCAAACTTAACTTTACAAATAAACCTAGAGTTAGCATTTCCCACTAGAACTACCTTACTTGTTAGTGATAGTTTGCGAGTACTTAAAGAGTACTCATGGCTTTTGTCCCTGGCTATTACTATGGCCAGACTATGAAGGAGACTACCAAGATGAAGGACATCAGGACGACTATGATAACTAGGACTATCTTCCATCGTCAGCATTACCCGTGCCCCTGAAGATGGACCCACCGCTATGCTTATTATTTATTCCGCTGCTTGTTGTATTAAGACTAGATCATGAGATCCTTTATTCGTGTAAGATCTTATTATGGTTTGTAATGGATGGTGTACTGTGATATCCAATCTGTTATGTCTCACAAAAATGGTAATCCTGGATTGCGATGTATGGCATAACAGGCATCTGGGATTAAAAATCCGGGTGTTGACAAGTTGGTATCAGAGCCATCCAGACCATAGGAGACCCTAGTTAGAATGGACGGTCGAAAAAAAACTTAGTTTCAAAACCAAAGTGAGTATTTATGAAAAACTATTTTGTCTCTTACCGTTGGGAATTCATTCTCTCTCCAAAATTCATGTTCGTCCAATTCTTACATTACTACATAAAATTTGACACGTTTGATCACTTCACTAACTTCCTCATCCTTAATTCTTATAGATGGAGACTCAGTTCAGCAAGTTCTACCAGTTGGGAAACGGAGGCCAGCTGATCTTTGAGAGGGATCTTGACGCACTATCGGAGTACTTGGGACGCCCACATCCGGAATTCCTTGTAGCTCAACTTCCTGGACCCCCAGGAGGAGACTTACAATGGCTAGTCACCGCTGATATTCGAGGAAGTATAGAAGCACCAACGTCTGGGAGAATCTAGTTCTCCGTAAGAGAGAACAACTGGCTAGATGGATTAGCCAGGGCAATGCATGAAGCTCTCGCATGTCTGTGTGCCCTGAGTGTCAACCAAATCCAAGGAACCTGCTTTGTTCACTATGCAAGGCGTGACTTCATAGGAATGCCAATGGAAATGCCAAGTCACCCGAGTTGAAGCGTCAAGTGGAGAACCTTGACTTCCTGCTGTATGACCGCCAGAAGGAGTTGGACAATGTTAGGGAGTTCGCCAACCACAACCTTGCCATTGCCGCCCAGAAGGCCCAGGCTTTCTCACTGCTTGTCAAGGACCGTCAGTCTCTTCGCCGCCAGCGCGAAAAGAAGGATCGCACCATCGACCGTCTTCACAAGAAGGTGACTGATGTGCTCGTCGTTCGACGTAGAGCTCGTTGGGAACCCCAAGAGGAAGGTACAATGAGCACAACAGCAAGTTTTCCCTCAGTTATGAAACCAAGGTTTAATTGAACCAGTAGGAGCAAGGAAACACCCCAAAGGTGTTACTAGCTGAGCTTTGGCAGGGCGCGCTACCGGTGCTAGTAGGAACGTGGAGACCTGCACAACACAACCACAGAACTTTGTCCCCAACTTGCGATGAGGTTGTCAATCTCACCGTGTTTTGCGAAAAACAAAGGATTAAACGTATCGAATGGAAAGAAGTAAAAGTTTGCAGAAAGTAAACACAAAGCAGTAAAAGATTGTAGATTGTATGTAAAAGACAAGGACCGGGATCCATGGTTCACTAGAGGTGGCTCTCCTTAAGATAGATAACATGCTGGGTGAACAAATTACAGTGGGGCAATTGACAAACACCGAGAAAGCAATACATGCATATACTAATCATCTTGACTCCTTTGAGACTTGATTGGGCATTACAACATAATACATAGACCGTCATCCTACTGCATCTATGACTAATAATGCACCTTCAGGTTATCATCCGAACCCCCTCTAGTATTAAGTTGCAAGCAACATATTATTGCTTTAAGAACTGCGTGTAAAGTAAACAATACGATTGTTCTATGAACAAAGGATTGTTGTTTTCTCCCTAGTAGCAATAGCACATCTAGTACCTTAGAGATTTCTGTCACTTCCCCAGATTACCAGAGGCATGAACCCACTATCGAGTATAAATACTAACTCTTGGAGTTGCTAGCATCTACTTGGCCAAGATAGCTACTAACAACGGAAAGCATGCAAGATCACAAATAACAAAGACATGACAGAATCAATAATCAATCTGAAATAGCATCTCAATATCCATCGGATCCCCGCAAACACAGCATGCAGAATTACAAATGGATGATCTTGATCATGAACGGAGCTCACAAAATCTAAACATGAAAGCACAAAGGAGGAGAACCAGCCATCTAGCTACTACATGGATCCGTAGTCCAAGGATGAACTACTCACGCATCACACCGGAGGCTTGCATGGTGATGAAGAAGGCCTCCAGGGTGAATTCCCCTCTCCGGCAGGGTGCCTGGAAGAGCTTCAGATCCCTCCCGATCTAGGGATGGAGATGACGGCGGCTACAGACTCTTTCGTGGATTTTTGATCGGGTACTTAGGGTTTTCGTCCCGAGGGCAATATATAGGCGGAAGGAGAGGCCGAGGGGGTGTCGGGAGCCACCACACCACCCCTTGGCGCGGGCCCAGCCTGGCCACGCGGCCAGGTGGTGTGGCTAGCCCCTGGCCCTTCTCCGTCTCATATCTGGCACTTGATCCCTTCCGGAAAAATAGGCACTTTGGCTTTTGTCCCGTCCAATTACGAGAATATTCATTTTTTGACTTTCTTGGAACCAAAAATAGCAGAAAACAGGCAGCTGGCACTGTGGCTCTTGTTAATAGGTTAGTCCAAGAAATCATATGAAAAGTACTCCAAAGTTGGAACAAAACACAAGAAAGTGGATAAAACCAAGCATGGAACATCAAAAATTATAGATACATTTGCAATGTATCGGTGGCCGACCTCGAGAAGACCATCAAGGAGCAAGAAGCTCAGCTTGCAGCAAAGGAAGAAGAAGAGGAAGGTGAAGACATCCCGGGAGATATGGACTCTTACCTCAGCAATGATGATGACTTTTGGAGGAGGATGCCATGGCCTTCCACACTGGCGATGATGACTCCGACTTCATTGACGATGAGTAGATGCACTAGAGCACTATCGTAGAGTGAGGAGTATCGGTCCCATTGTATCGTAGCTTGCAGAATGGTTCTTAAAACCATCTGTCTTCCTTTGATGTGTGGTGTGTGTGTGTTTGTATCGTGTGCTTGTTTGAATGAATGAAAAGAAGTTAGTTGCAAAACCTGAGTCAAACTCAAAGTTTTAGCTTTGAAACCAAAATCATGAACCTTAGAACTTTCCCTCTTACCCCTTTATCTATCTCAATCTTTAGATGACTCGTGGAAACCCCGGAGGGAGCAGCTCATCGCAGGACCCAATGCCGCAGATTATGCAAATGCTGGTTGCAGACCGTGAAGCAAGCAGGGCAGAACGCTAGGCCAACTTACCAACACTGCAGCAGATCGCCCAGATGGCCCAAAACAACCAAGGGCATGGAAATCAGAATCATCAAGGATCCAAGTTGAAAAACTTCTAGAATACCAATCGTCCAATCTTTAGCACTTCAGAGAACCCACTAGGCGCTGATGACTGGTTGTAGACAATGGAGAACAATTTGGAAGTAGCCAGAGTTGATGACGACGAGAAAGTTCTCTTTGCCACCCACTACTTGGCATGAGATGCAAGAGCCTGGTGGAACAGCATCCGCATGATGAACCATGGTCAAGTGATGACATGGGAAGCCTTCAAAATCAAGTTCAGCTGCACCCACGTGCCGCAGGGCCTAGTCACCAGAATGAGGGACGAATTTAGAGAGATGAAGCAAGGCAGAATGACTGTAGTGGAGTACCTTGATAGATTCTTGTCCCTAGCTAGGTATGCACCTGATGAGATCAACACAGAGGCCAAGAAGAAGGAGAGATTCCTAAACGGACTGCATGATGAGATGCGGACTGTCCTCGTCAACATCCACTTTGAGGATCTCGAAGAGCTAGTCGACTGTGCCATTCAGATGGAAGGGAAGATTAACCAAGCAAACGACAACCGCAAACGTCGTATGATGCACCAAGCTAGATCCAACAGTCACCAGAAGTACCGTCCCAACCCGTCTGCAGGGTATGCACCGAGGAACAACCGACCCCCAACGTCTCGCCCAAGCTACCCCAACCGTAGCGGAGGCAATGTGAAGTCCGGAGGAAACATCAACAACCCCGGCAACACCAGAATTTCAACCGTGCACCTCCCAAGAGCAACAACAACAACAAAAACACTGCACCCATAACTGGAAGCAATGTTGTGCCTGGCGCAGCTAAAGACAAGTCTCAGATCACTTGTTTCGAGTGTGGAGTGAAGGGTCACTATTCCAATGAGTGCCCCAAGAAGATTGCCGCCACTGCGAATGTGAATGCCCCAGCTCAACAACAGCGTCGTGTTCAACCAGGAAGAAGATTTTCCCCAGGGAACCCCCACAACCGCAACGGCCGTCTCTTCCACATGAACGCCGAAGAAGCCCAAGAAGCGCCAGATGTAGTGATGGGTATGTTTTCTGTCAACTCAGTTTTAGCAAGAGTGTTGTTTGACTCTGGAGCATCACACTCATTTGTCACCGAAGAATTTGCATGCACTAGTAAGATTCACCAAGCCAATTTGAAGCATGTCATGATAGTTCAAATTCCCGGTTCAACTACAAAAGCTAGAAAAACTTGCAAAGTTGTGCCTATCAGAATACATGGGATAGATTTTTATGCTAATCTAATAGTACTTGGAACCAAAGGATTGGAAGTAGTACTAGGAATGGATTGGATGTCAAAGCATAAAGGACTGATAGACTGTGCTAAGAAAGCCATCACCATGACCAGTAGCTCTGGAGTAGCAATAGAGCATATATCTGAAACCTTACCCCATCAATTCAAGTGCAACAAGAGTCTAGCCCTACCCACCATAGACCAAGTTAGAGTAGTCTGTGAATACCCCGATGTATTCCCAGATGAATTTCCCGGTATGCCCCCAGATAGGGATATTTAGTTCATTATTGAACTAATCCCCGGAACCGGACCAATAGCCCAGAGACCCTATAGCATGAACCCCTCAGAGTTAGTAGAGTTGAAGAAGCAGTTGGATGCTATGTTAGCAACAGGCTTGATTCAACCAAGCGCATCGCCATGGAGATCACCAGTGTTATTCATCGACAAGAAAGATGGAGGCAACCATTTGTGCACCGATTACAGAAAGCTGAATGACGTCACCATCAAAAACAAGTACCCTTTGCCAAAGATAGAGGATATATTTGATCAGTTGACTGGTGCCCAAGTGTTCTCAAAGATTGATCTTATGACTGGTTATCACCAACTTAAGATTCGTGCAATGGATATTCCGAAGACTGCCTTTACTACTCGTTATGGTTTATACGAGTATACGGTCATGTCTTTTTGGATTAAACAATGCCCCTACTTATTTCATGAATCTCATGAATAAGATCTTTATGAATTTACTAGATAAGTTTGTCGTTGTGTTTATCAACGATATCCTTATCTACTCCAAGTCAGAAGAAGAGCATGAGCAACATCTGAGAATCATCCTGAAAACCCAGACAGAGCATCGGTTATATGCCAAGTTCAGCAAATGTGAGTTTTGGCTGAAAGAAGTAGGACTCCTAGGACATATTGTGTCTGCTGTAGGAGTCTCTGTTTATCCTGCCAAAATTAAAGATGTCTAAGAATGGGAAGCCCCAACCACTCAAACCCAAGTCCGTGCATTTCTCGGATTAGCGGGATATTACCACAAGTTCGTAGAAGGATTCTCAAGCATCGCCAGACCCATGACCCAATTGTTGAAGAAGGACAAGAAGTTTGAATGGACCGATAAATGTGAAGCCAGTTTCCAAGAACTGAAGAAGAGATTGATTTCAGCCCCAATATTGATGATGCCAGATATCAAGAAGCCCTTTGATGTATATTGTGATGCATCTAATATTGGCCTCGGATGTGTATTGATGCAAGAAGGCAAAGTCATCACTTATTTGTCTCGACAACTGAAGCAACATGAGCAGAACTATCCGACCCATGATCTGGAATTATTAGCCGTAGTCTTGGCATTGAAGACATGGCGTCATTATCTTATGGGTAATCGCTGTGAGGTTTACTCAGATCGCAAGAGCTTGAAGTATATTTTCACTCAATAGGAGCTGAATATGAGGCAAAGGAGATGGATAGAGTTAATCAAGGATTATGACCATGACATTCACTGTCACCTAGGCAAAGCCAATGTGGTAGCGGATGCTCTTAGCAGATTGCCGTGTAGACTAAACACCATGATCAAGGAGAAGCAACCAAGTTTGTATGTGGAGTTGGAGCAGTTTAGAACTGAGCTTGTTAGCAAAGGATTTCTAGCTAGCATTGAACTTCAACCCACTTTGATTAGCCAAATCAAGGAAGCCCAGAAGGGAAATGAAAGTATCAACGGAAGCAAACGTCGTATTGGTACAGGAAAGGTACCTGGAATCACCAAAGACGAAGAAGGAGTTCTGTGGTACAAAGGCCGTATCTGTGTGCCAGTAGATTCAGAACTGAAGCAAGTTATCATGCAGGAAGCTCATGATACTCTTTATTCTATCCACCCCGGAGGAACAAAGATGTATCAAGATTTGAAAGAGCAATTTTGGTGGCACAAGATGAAGAGAGAAATCGGAAGCTACATCGCCAAGTGTGACATCTGTCAAAGAGTCAAAGCAGAGCATTAGAGACCCGCAGGACTGTTGCAACCATTGCAGATTTCGGAATGGAAATGGGATTCTATCGGAATGGACTTTATCACCGGTTTACCTACTTCTAGTAGGGTAAATGACTCAATATGGGTCATCGTTGATCGACTGTCCAAGGTAGCTCACTTTATACCTGTCAAGACTACCTATTAGAGTTTGAAGCTAGCAGAGTTGTCCATTGCTAGAATTGTTAGTCTGCATGGAACCCCCAAGACCACAGTATCAAATCGAGGAACCCAATTTACCTCGAGATTTTGGCAGAAAGTCTTAGAAGGATTAGGAACCAAGTTGAACTTTAGCACAGCTTATCACCCATAAACTGATGGACAGACTGAAAGAGTCAACCAGATCTTAGAAGATATGTTGAGAGCTTGTGTTTTGGAGTATGGATCAAAATGGGAAGACTGTCTGCCTTTCACAGAATTCTCATACAACAACAATTACCAAGCCAGTTTGCAAATGGCCCCATTTGAGTTCCTATATGGAAGAAAGTGCCGTACCCCTTTGAATTGGTCGCAAGTAGGAGAGAGTCTGATTTTTGGACCCGACATTCTCCGAGAATCTGAAGATAAAGTTCACAAAGTCCATGAGCACCTCAAGACCGCCCAATCCAGGCAGAAGAGTTATGCTGACAAGCGAAGGAGAGACCTGACTTTCAATGTCGAAGATTTTCTGTATCTCAGGGTTTCGTCATTGAAGGGAATGCAACGCTTTAGTCTGAAGGGAAAGTTAGCCCCCAGCTATATCGGACCTTTCAAGATTCTGAATCACCGAGGAGAAGTATCATATCAACTGGAACTGCCAGAAGAGATGTCAGCCATCCATAATGTGTTCCATATCTCGTTACTTCGCAAATGCCTAGAAGTGTCGGAGACGACTGAAGTATTCAAGAACATCGATCACCGAGCTATGGATATCAACAAGGATCTGACGTATCGTGAAGTACCCATCCGTATCTTGGAAGAAGCTTACAGAACCACCAGAACCCGGAGTATCAAATTTCTCAAGATTCAATGGAGCAACCATACCGAAGAAGAAGCCACTTGGGAGCGAGAAGATTATATTAGGACTGAGTTTCTAGATCTCTTTAGTTCCTAGTTTTCTTTCGTAAATCTCGGGACGAGATTTTGTTTAAGGGGGGAAGGTTTGTAACATCCCAAAACTTAATCCAAAGTTAATCAAGATGAAATCTACCCAATTTAAGGTTAAACAAAAACTTTTCCATTTAAAATAATTAAGCATTCATATGTGTGTGCATTTAAATTAGGAGTTGTTTTGAATTGCCATGTTTGAGTGATCCATTGGTTGTAAAAGGATTCTAAGGTGAATTAAACATCATCTAGATCATTCCGAAACAAATCCCAAAGAAAAATAAATCAAAAAGAATAAAATAATGAAATATTTGTGCCATTTTAACTAACTAGGACACTTTGGGTGTTCCTAGGACTCAAATGCCAACAGAGACAATTATGGTTCTTTGCACCCCTTGCTAGTACAAGTAGTGATGTGCCAAGGCCCACTTTGTGATCTCCCAAAAACATTCAAACTCTAAATTTAAATGACATTGGAAAATTGAATCTAGTGTATGTATCAAAACCACACTAATTCAAAAACCACTCAAATGAACTCCATTTTAAAATCCCAAACAAACCTAGATGCTCAAGCATAAGGTACATCACTCCACCAAAAATCAGCTCAAAATTCAAAACTTTTTCTCATGTGGCCATTGTGTCGAACAGGTGGCATGCACAAAAATTCTACCTAACTATTAATATTTGATGATCAATGCATTGTCGAGTATTTGGGCAAATTTTGGTCCCCTGGTCTCCCCCAGCTCTAACCAACCCCTAACCAGCCTACCCATTGGACTAGAGCAGCAGTAGCGCGCCGTCCGTTTTTGGTCGCCACCGGCCGAACGTGGACAGCTCGCAGCAGACCGAGCCGCGCCAAACCAGCGTGCCCACTAGCTCCGTCCAACCCTACTGCCACTCCTTGTCCACCCCTCGATCAACCCCAGCCACTGGACCACCCCACATCCTCGCCGCCCTTTCTCTCTGCACCGTGCGCAGCACACGCCATAGCACGATCACCGCCAGCACGCAGCAGACCGCCATGCGACACCATATCACGCACGCAGCTCCACCTCGACACCCACACCCTGCCAGACACGGCCATGCACTGCCACACGACCCACAGTCTCCATGGTCGTTGTCGAGCACCGCTCTGTCCCCCGGAGCGCGTGAAGCCCCCGACCACATGCCACCGACCCTAGCCACGCCATTGCACCGCAGCTAACCGCCAGCAGATCGCCCACCGTCCGCCTACCTCGCCCACACCAATAGCCCCCCTGTTTCGCCGTCACCGACGAGCCACGCCATGCTTCTCTGCCGCTATTTCGAGCCTATAGAAGGAGGCCTCCCCCACACCATCTCTTCACACCATTCCACTCCCCTCTCTCGCCGGAGCCGCTCAAGCAGCACATTGCCGGAATTTTGCCGGGGGTAGCCGCAGCAGAGGAGGAGACGCTGCTATCGATTCCGTCCACCTCAGCCCCTGCCGCGACTTCGCCTGAGCTCGCCATCGCCGTCCAATTCGATCCCCCGTCTCGCTGCACTAGCTGGAGCCCTGGTACGTCCCCAGTAGACCTCCACCTGCCGCCTAGGGTTTAGTCTCGCCGGCGACGAGTCCGTTGTCGACGACGACTATGGACCGTTGATCTATATTCTAAACGTAGCGCCCAGATCATCCCGTACCGCTTCGCGTTTAAAGAGTCACTGACAGGAGGGACCCCCTGTCAGCAGCCCTCTGCGCTGCGGAGCACCACTAGGCCGGCCCATTTAGTTTCCCGCGCTGGCCTTGTGATTCAAATTAGGTTTTTCTTTTTAAACTTAGACTTAGTTCTGTCCCTTAGTTCAAAAATCAATTCAGGAAGATTTACTGACCCAAATTGACTGATTCCAATTTTGTTGGGAAGCTACTGCAATTATCTATCCAAGCCCGTTGGATTTAAATCATTTAGAGTTAGAGATAACTCCTAGTAAAAATAACAAGACAGAAGCTTTTGCACATTCAAACATTTTTCTAAAATCAACCATAATAGCTTTTGAGTTGATTCCAACTCTCAAAAATCACATTTAACCATACCTATCGGAATATATAATAATATTAAGGTTTACATGCAGTAACTTAGGACTATTACCAAAATAATGCTATATAGGCATTTCTAGTCACTTTAAATCACTAAATATTAAACTTAAACTTATTAAAATGTGATCCAACCTTTAAATCACATTCCCATATGTTAGAATATGTGGTGATGACATGTCCACATGATCCCATATTTTAATTGGAGAATATTAAATCTTAGTTATTTTTAATGAGTAGAAATTACTTTTCTCAAATAAAAAGAATAAAGCTAGTTAATAAAACCTTGTGATGCTTGTGATGATAGTAGATCATCAAATGTGTGCCTTAGTGTTATAAGTAGACTAGTTAAGTATTGTTTGGTGATTGTGTATCCCGTATGTATTTATAGACGATAGTACCGACCAAGCTTTCGAGGAGGAGGAGTTCTACCAAGAGGAGGAGGAAGAAAACTTCAACCACTGCACCAACCAAGGCAAGCCATCATTAACAATGCAAGCTAGACCTTGCAAACTAGATAACCTAAGTAAATGCATTAGGCATGCTTTGGTTATACCCTTTGACTTTTACCTACTCCAAGTTTTTATTTACAAAGCTTTACCTTCTTTACTTTATCAAAGTCCTTTACTTGTTTAAAGGTAGTATAAAAAGTATAAAACTTGACCTATCTAGTTAGACTTAGATTTCATTCTATGGCATGAGATTGACATTAGCATCCCACATTAGTGAACACTCTTAACTTAGTAGTTTAGAGCTAAACACAAAACTTGATTCACTTTAGATGGGAATACTTGGTGAAAATGACTTGTGAAAACCTTGGAATGATGAGTCATTCTATTGAGATGTTTTGACATGTGTTGAGAAACACAAATGCTTTATGATGATGAAAATGTTGAGGCATGAGCCTTAGCCCTTTTTACAAAACTGATGGTTGGGTTCGGATGCGATACCATTCCAATTTTACCGTACAACCACAATACCTGAATTGGGTAAGGCTTAGCCGGAAGTTTATATGCATTAGTATTAGTTCCCTCGCGGGAGAGGTTTGAGCTGAGGCTACCTCTCAATGTTGTCCACCTATGCAGTGCCCAAGATGACATATGTTCATGGTTGGGAGGCCATACTCATAGGAGAGGTGCTTATACTAGGGTGTGTAAAGGAAAGGTTATGTTTGATTATCTGCATACTAAGTATGATGATTCAGGGTTATCCCGGACAGATGTATCGAATCTTGTGGTGAAAGTGTAGCACCTCTGTAGAGTGTCAAACTATTCGAATAGCCGCATTTGCGGTTATGGACAGTTGGAGTGGCCATACTGTTCCATTGTCAGATGTTTTCAAAATGACTTATGATATGAATGATGAATCTTGACTTGACCACAACAGGGTTGTGACTATGACGCTAGCTTCCCAACTTAAGTGATTCTAGAACTTTATTTTATCTTTCTTTGTTTCTGAACTCAGCTTAGGTTTCAAACTTAACTTTACAAATAAACCTAGAGTTAGCATTTCCCACTAGAACTACCTTACTTGTTAGTGATAGTTTGCAAGTACTTAAAGAGTACTCATGGCTTTTGTCCCTGGCTATTACTATGGCCAGACTATGAAGGAGACTACCAAGATGAAGGACAGCAGGACGGCTATGATAACTAGGACTGTCTTCCATCGTCAGCATTTCCTGTGCCCCTGAATATGGACCCCATCGCTACGCTTATCATTTATTCCGCTGCTTATTGTATTAAGACTGGATCATGAGATTGTTTATTCGTGTAAGACCTTATTATGGTTTGTAATGGATGATGTACTATGATATCCAATCTGTTATGTCTCGCAAAAATGGTAATCCTGGGATTGTGTTGTATGGCATAATAGGCATCTGGGATTAAAAATCTGGGTGTTGACAGGTCAGTGGGGTGGATCTGTACTTCTTTTGTGTCTTTGGTCGTGTCAAAACCCTGATCGGGATTGACATGTGTTACTTCTAGAGGTTGTGCGTTTGCTGAACTTTTGAGTTGCTCGAACTCCGTTCCCATCCCGAAGGATTCAGAAATTTTGTTGAACTCTCGATCGCAGCTGTCCGCACGTGTGAATCTTGCTTGTACTGTGATAATTCCTTTTGGTGCCGGCATTTTCATTACTAAGTATGCGTAATGCGTCACCGCCATGAATCGTGCAAAGGTTGGTCGTCCTAGGATTGCATGATATTGTGATGGCCAATCCATGACTTCAAATTCGAGTCTTTCTCGCCTAAAATTTATCTTGGAACCAAAAACAACGTCAAGAAAAACTTTGCCTAAAGGGATTTTGGCTTTACCTGGTACTATTCCGTGGAAAGAGGTTTCTGTTGGAGCGAGACTATCTAGGGGAAAGCCTATTGTTCTTAACGTTCTTGTGTAGATCAAATTTATGCTACTTCCTGCATCCATGAAGACCTTGCTCATATCGAACCCGCCAATTTGTGCTTCGACTATCAGGGCTGAATGACCTGGTCGTGGGACCCGGAGTGGGTGATCGGCTCTGCTGAATGTGATTTCTTGCTCTGACCAATGGATATATTCGGGTGCAACTGATGTTAATGTTTCTGCCATATTGATTTGTCTTGTGACGAGCTTCTTAATTCTGTTGGGTGGACGCCCTTTCTGAATCATAGACATTGTTCCTTTTGATCTGGGGTACTCGTTGTTTTGATCGTTCGAGTTTTGTGGTGGTGCAACTGGTGATGGTGCACCGATGGCTAGTGCACTAGGCGTGGATGTGTATCCTCGATTTGCTGCTTCGGCTTCTTTTGCGTTGCACAACTCCTGCATCTTTAGGAATATTCGGCAATCTTTCATCAGGTGATTGGATTGTCTTGTGCTTGCTGAGTCGACATAAAAATGCATATTACAGGGCCCTTCCAGCATTTGTCCTACTGACATTGGTGGGTCTCGTGCTCTTGGCTGATACCGCTGTGCGGACTGGCTTCTTTCGACGTCGTCCTGTTCTGGCGGTATCCGCTGTTGTGGTTGTTGCTTCTGTTGTTACCTTCACCCGAAAAACCTGTTGCGACATAACTTGGTCCTATGTTTCCATCATTGTTCCTTCTTTTTCTATCCGCATTTATCCCTATCTTCCTCGGGTGATCGCGCGCTTATTATGTAGTGCGTCCTCTCCATCAGCCCAGCGGTTTGCTAGTTCCATTAACTGCGATACTATCTTTGGTTTAACCCGTTCCAAATATTCTATGAATTCTCAGCGATGGAGGCCGTCATTGAAGGCGTCAATGGCTCTTTCATCGGATATGGATTCAACTGAGTTTTTTATAATATTCCACCGTTGTATGAACGCTCTTATTGACTTTCCAGATTTTTGTTTGCACACTCTTAACTGCTCCAAGGATGCTGGTCGTTTGAACATAGAATGAAAATGTCGGATGAATTTATCTTCCAGATCATTCTAGCTACCAATTGAATCTTCAGGTAACTGCTTGAGCCATGATCTTGCGGCACCGGTGAGATGTAGTTGTAGGCTTTGCATTGCGGTAGTTGTGGAGCCACCCTGTAATTTGACGGTGGCCAAATAGTCTTCTAGCCAAGCTTCGGGTTCCTGAAGCCCATCGTATTTGTGGCGGTCATGTGGAAGTTTGAAGTCCTTGGGTACTGAGGCCCTGCGAATCCTCTACATGAAACAGCTAGCCCTGCATAGCTCGTGATCATCTTCATCATATCCATCTTGATATCGTTGGCTGCGACTTTCATCCCTGGGCTCGCTGCTCCTATGTTGGGTGTTGTCGTTTCTTGTATTGCTTCGCGGCTCGGATCCTACGAGATGTGCCTGGTGTGGTGATCGAGATCGTCGGGTGTGTCTTGCTTGCCAAGGGCTGTTGTGACGGCGTGGGGATCTTTGTGTGATTCCTTGTTCTGCTTCAGGAGAGAGGCTCCTACCATGCCAAGGTTCATCGGGACGGAGTGGTGAAGGGCCACGCACGGATTGTAGGGTGCGGGTTGGGTGGTGATCAGATATGTTTGCGCAGCCACAATGGTTGCCTGAGATGTTTTTGCCTTGATGTTTCCTGCTTGATCAATTGACATGAATGATAGGTCGAGATCTCAGATGATTCCACTTCTTTCTGCTTCGGGGATATTCTGTAGTTGAGAAGTTTCCCTTCTTGGTGCTGCTGCTCCTGTTACACTCCTTCATCCTCGAGTCGAGCTTAATTGTGCCTATTGTAAGCTGGATTCGTCGGCTAATTTCTTTCTTTCATCGAGTTGCCTTTGCATCTGAAGTAGGTCTCTCTTCTTGTGGCGGAGCAGATATTGGTATGCTAATAGATCCTCATGTGAAGCATCCGCTGTCATTGGGACTGCTCTTGAAATTGCCTCCCTTGCTTTTGGCCATGCCGACGCTGGTAGCCGGAGTCCTTGCCTTTCTCCTGCGTGCGGTTCTCTGCCTCCTCCTTGGACTATGCGATTATCTGCTATTTCTCCTCCGTTACCGTGGTCTCCTTCATTGTCGTGGTTTCCTGCATGGCCATCTGATAAAATATCATCGGGGTTTATGATAGGATTACCGTTTCCGTCGCGTGGAGTTGAGGTATCTCCATTAATCATGCACACTTGGTGGCATGTTGTGCGTGGCATAATGGCGTCATCTCCTGCTTCAAAGTGTGGGCTAATATTATTCCGTGATCATAGTTCTGGATAGATCTTCACCACACTTTGTTCAAAGTCGACGTTTTCGCTGCTTTCGTCAGGTTCTGAGTTTGTCGGGTTTGCTTCGTGTGGTGGGGTTGGCTGGCTGGTGACCTTCCTTGCCTTCTTCAATCTGTGTTGTGACATCCGTGGAGGATTCGATGGAAGATGTTGGTGCCTCCATAGGTGTAGCCTTTCCCACCGACGATTCTGATGCTATCAGGGTCGAAATGTGTGATTCTTGCGGGTTATCTGTTTGGAAGTGGAGGCTTCCGATGATTAGATCGGATCCGCCGTTGAAATCGGCGGGTACCAATACAAGGGTGGGTGGGCATGGATCTGCTTTTGTCAAGTTGATGCTTGGTGGAGAGCGTTCCACCAAATCCGTGGTTCCAGCATTCAAGTTTCCCACAGACGGTGCCAATTGACGAGGGGTAACCTCAGCAATGCCCATGGCGATGGACTTGGGGTTTCACGTAAAAGAGAATGCTGGGGATTCCGTCGAATGTTAGGGAAACAATGGAATCAAAGTCGCCTGAATATTAAGAAAACACTTTATTACAAGTTGTCCTCTAGATTTTGGTACCCTCGCTTGGGCTTCTCCCGTTCTATATATAATAGGCCGGGTCTCAAAGCTGTACGCGGATAGGTTTCGTACATGCGTGATTACAATACCAACACAATGTTGGTTCGTGGTTTCTTTCCTAATACAATCAAAGTCTTTGTCGGTGGCTTCTTTGGGCCGTTATCTGGAATCTTCATGGGCCGTAGGCCTTTCTACCCAATGTAGGGTAGCGAATTATAAGCACCCAAATAGTCATACCTATGTTAGAGAGGGGTCTCGATCATGTATGCATTATTCGCGAACCGTATGGTGACACACTTAAGGGATACCGACACCATTTGGAGCAAATATGTTTCAGGTAAAGATTTAAGAAAGCGCTGGAATCATTTCGATGGAAACCAGAATTGTTTCGGGTGAAATTGCAGAAACTGGTTCTGCATGTGATATTGAAATGTTGCAGGGGGTTTATGTGAATGTTTGTTAATTAAAATAATTAACAAAATTCTGAATAAAATAAATAAAATAGTTTTATTTAAGGAAAGCTTGCATTAAATTTGGTGGAAATTTAATGCATGTGAGTGGACATGAGTGGAGGTGTGTGTTTATGTGAGTGGAAGCTCCACCCACATGAATGAGGGAGAGGTGGGGCACCGACCATGGTCGGCGCCATGCCCCCTTGGGCTGCCCCTCCCCTATATAAGGACCACCTCCTCCTCCACTCACACACATCCTTGTGAAGAATCTCTCTCCCCCTCTAGAAATTATTCCCCATGGTCTTGGATTAGCGAGATACATGTTCCTGATGGCTTTATCTGGAAAGGATTTGCTGCTTCTGCTGCTTTGCTGGAGCGAGGGACAGTGGTTGTCGGGGTACTGGACGTGTGTGAAATTACGGATGCACCGCTGCTTTGCGGTGCTGGACTTGGTGGTGCTGGACTTGCTGGAGCTGGATCTGATGGACGTGCTGGAGCTGGACCTGCTGGATGATAACCCACAAGTATAGGGGATCGTGTGTAGCCTTTTAGATAAGTAAGAGTGTCGAACCCAACAAGAAGCTAAAGGTAGGACAAATATTCTCTCAAGTTCTATCAACCACTGATACAACTCTACGCACACTAAACGTTTGAATTATCTAGGAAATAAAACTAGAGCAACAATACGAGTAATAGGGATAGCTTTGCATGATAATAAATAACAAAAAAGTAAAGTTAGTTGCTGTAGCAATAAAATACACTAAACTAACAGAACCATGAGTGTGGAATAGTGGTGGTAATTGTGGTGGCTTTGTCCAAGTTTAATTAGTGAATAAATCAGGTTCATTGTCTTCGATGCAGTTTTCTATGTGGGAGAGGCTAAATATACATGCGCTTCACTACTTGGAATTACATGTACTATATGATTGGATTGTTAGCAAACATCCGTAAGTACTAATAAATGCATTAAGGTTTCCCCAACCATAGCCTTTAGTTTAATGGTCCTCTTACTCCCATACATGCAACGTTCCGGTTCGTGTCCTCAGGTTTCTGTCACTCCGGCAAAACTCCCCCTTCCTTTTACACATACTACAAACCCTATGATGTTTAATCCATGCGTGCACAAATATAATGGACACGAAAGGACTATACCATATCAACATACAACTCTAATAAACCAAAGACGTTCAACCATTCAATCTAAGAACAAAGAAACTACACAAACATGACATAGATCATAGGATTATAACTTATAGCATCAAACACCATGTTTACATAGGACGGTACAGAGGTGTGTGGGAGGATGAACCACTGCATACTAGGAGGATTAGGTGATGGAGATGGCGGTGAAGATGGTGAAGAGGGCAGCGGCGGCATGTGGGACTCCTTCCCCGCCGCCGGTATCATGGGGGAGCACCGCCCCTTAGCCCCCTTTCTTCATGGCTTCTTGGGAGCCCTCCCCCATGGAGATGGCATCCATGGGGAGGCAAAAACGTGGCTTTGGTGGCTGCAAATTCGTGGGTGGAGATGCCCTGGGCGAATTAGGTTTCCTCCCTTTATATAGCTTCTCGGATTCCCGTTACCCCATCTTGGGCTGCAGTAAATCAGGCCTAGCGGCCCCATCTGAACTTGGAATCAGCTAAATTTTATTTCCAGAACGTTTGTCGCAAAATTTCCAACAACTTTGTAGTTGAAGAGTTTTCCGTTTGACGCCGTCTTCGACCCGAACGTGACCATCTTCAAAAAGACTTCCGAGACAGATTTCTGAAAAAATCTCAATTTGACACCAACAAGGTTTCCACTTGTATTCTTGGTAATTCCTACACATCAAAGTGTAAAACAAGAATATTGTGCACTTTGGCAACTATTAGTAGGTTAGTCTAAATAAATCATAAACTTTATACAAAAAAGAGTGTCAAAAGCATATTATTAGCATAAAACCATCAAAAATTATAGATACGTTATGGACATATCAACATCTCCAGGATTAGTTCCTGCTCATCCTCGAGTGGGTAAACGATAAAAACAATATAATTTTTGAGGTTACATGCAGACAACACAATCTTAATTATAATTATTGTAAAAGCATTGATAGTTGGGATCAAGGTACTCTAAACATGAACATGAAAAATAGAGTTCTAACAATAAAACATAGCAACTATGTTGTAACATGAAAATGTACAAACAAAAGATCATGAATAACAATGCATTGAAAGACGTTTGTTTTTTCACATATAGAAAACATAATAAGAGTGGTATTCATCTTATCCCTCATGGTATAGCAAAACATAAATGCATAAGACACCTTCAAAGTTCATAAGGGTGACTAGATACAAATAATTTAAGAACAAGCAATATCAAAGTTATGAATCAATCAACAAGTTTTGGGACAATGCACATTAAACTAAGAATGGACACTATGCTCTCTTAATAGGTGCATCAAGATAGAAGATGGAGACTCAATATAAAAGTAAAAGAAAGACCTTCATAGAAGGAAGCAGGGATTCAAGCTTCATAAAGAGCTTCCAAAAATTATGGTACTTATTAGCTTTCAACTCTCATTGCCCCTATCATGAGCATCTTGAGGTGATTATGGTTAAAGTGAACAAACTATGGAGTATATGCTTGACAAAGTATAAGTTGGCAATCTCATGTCCCTTGAATACGAGGGCCGCTCCTCATGCTACTCAAGTTTAGTCACATGTAAGTTCTTGTCATTGTAAGTACATGTGTATCATAGAGAACCACCAATGGGGTACCCCTTGCCCGATGATACGGAAGAGTCCCCATATCAAAATAACAAGGCAAGCAGACAATAAGCATCTCAACAATCTTCTTATTTACCATGGGAAAATGGTGCTTTTTTCTCTCTTTCCTCTTTTCTCATCTCTTTTTTTTCTTTTTTTTTCAATCTCTATCTCTTTTTTATAAGAAGAATGCTTCATAGATTGCTCATTATGGTTACGCTGCAGGTTTCCACCATGATTAGGCATGGATTAGACCAGCCGCCCAGGCGTTTCTCTAACACACATACATAACTACATGGACTTACAAGCTCCCCTTTCATTTCACACCAAAGACATCCATAAACAAAAGAGCATGATATCAACTGAGTACAATGTACAAGTGCAATGTTGAAAGTGTTCCCCGTGATAGCATGGTTCTGCTAATCCCCACGTATAAGTGCAAGCATATACAACATATATGACACAATGGTTCAAGTTTATTAGGGGAAAGAAAAGTAAAGTGTGTTATCAAGTTCGTGAGAGCTTTAATCACTAATTTTCACATAACAAGTTTAATTCGGAAGGTAGATAGAAACATGAATATACTTGGAATAGCAAATGCTAATAGGTAGGTATGGTGGACTCTTTGGAATAACTTGGTTTTATTCGTAGTTGGATGCATGAGGGGAACTCATACTTGGTGTGGATGCTAGCAAAAGACTAGGAGCGACCAACTAAGAGAGAAATAATGGCCATAATCATGCAAAGCGACAAAACATCATTAATTAAAGCATAAAGTGATATTAAAGTTCGAAAACTAAATGATCATCGAGGCTATGGTGACTTGGGATAGTCTTAACATGGTGTGAGCATGTTCCAAGCCAACCCAAATAAAGCATCAAAGGAGAATACCACAATACTATGCTTTAATATGCTAAAACAACGCATGATTCTTTCAAGGCACATTAAGCAATCTCAATTGTTTATAACATGTCATGCTACATCAAAAATCACTAAGCATAAATCCAAGACAATACCAAGCATGACATGACAAAGGCTAGGCCACAGTCAAAAACAAGACTCCTTTTTACCACTTAAGCATGAACTTTTCCTACTCTTTTCCAATCCAAACCAACTTATTTGAAAACTAAAGTATGAATGAGGGGGTCCAACCAATTTATTCAAGCAAACTAAGAAAACAAAGAAAACTAAAACCAAAAATAAAACGAAGTTGCTCGAAGAACAACACAATTGTGCATGAAACAATAAAAATGAAGTGTTTGGAAGAAACCTGAAATTTTTATTAATGAAGAAGGGGATGCCTTGGGCATCCCCAAGCTTTGACGCTTGTACTTCTTGGATATTTCTTGGGGTGAGATGGGGTGGCATCCCCAAGTTTGAGCTTTTGAGCAGTGCTAGTTGCATGTTTTCTGCTGTTTTTGGTTTCAGAGAAGCTAGTAAGGAAATATTCTCATAATTGGACCAGACAAAAGCCAAAGTCAATATTTTACCCGCAACACGGAGTCCAGAAGGGAGACGAAGAGGGGCCACGAGGCGGCCACACCCTAGGGTGGCGCGACCAGCCCTAGGGGCGCCGCCACCTGGTGTGGGCCCCTCAGGCCTTCACCGACCTTGCCCCTTCACCTATAAAACCCTCTCGGGACGAAAACCCTAAGTACCCGATCAAAGACCCAATCAGATATCCATGGAAGAGTCTGTAGCCGCCGCCATCTCGATCCCCAGATCAGGGGGATCCGAAGCTCTTCCCGGCACCCTGCCGGAGGGGAGAGATCACCCTGGAGGCCTTCCTCATCACCATGACTTCCTCCAGTGTGATGCGTGAGTAGTTCATCCCTAGACTACGGGTCCATGTAGTAGCTAGATGGTTGGTTCTCCTCCTTTGTGCTATCATGTTTAGATCTTGTGAGCTTCGTTCATGATCAAGATCACCTATTTGTAATCTTACATGTTGTGTTTGCGGGGATCCGATGGATATTGATATGCTATTTCAGATTGATTATTGATTCTATCATGTCTATATTATTTTGTGATCTTGCATGCTCTCCGTTGTTTGTAACTATCTTGGCCAAGTAGATGCTAGTAACTCCAAGAGGGAGTATTTATGCTCGATAGTGGGTTCATGCCTCTAGTAATTTGGGGAAGTGACAGGAATCTCTAAGGTACTAGATGTGTTGTTGGTACTAGGGAGAAAACAACAATCCTTTGTCCATAGGGCAATCATATTGTTTACTTTACACACTTTGCTTAATGCAATTATCTGTTGCTTGCAACTTAATATAGGTTTGGATGATAACATGAAGGTGGATTATTAGTCATAGATGAAGTTGAATTACGGTCTATGTATAATGTTATAATGCCCAATCAAATCTCATAGGAATCAAGATGATTAGTATATGCATGGTATGCTTTCTTGAATCTGTCAATTGCCCCGCTGTAATTTGTTCCCCCAACATGCTATTTATATTAAGGAGAATCACCTCTAGTGAACTATGGACTCTGGTCCAGTCTTTTACCATCAATCTACTATCTACTATTTACTGTTTACTTTCTGCAAGCAATTACTATCTTCCACACGGTACGTTTAATCCTTTGTTTTCAGCAAACCGGTGAGATTGACAACCTCACTATAAGTTGGGGCAAAGTTCTGTGGTTGTGTTGTGCAGGATTCCAAGTTGGTAACAACACCTTGGGGTTGTTTCCTTGCTCCTACTGGTTCGATAACCTTGGTTTCATAACTAAGGGTAACTTGTTGATGTGCTCATCATACCTTCCTCTTGGGGTTCCCTACGAGCTTAACGTATCCTGAGCCATCAAGCCTTTTTCTGGCGCCGTTGCCGGGGAGTCAAGGACATCTTCACAAGGGGAGTACCTCACAACCAATCTCTTTACTTTGTTTTTTTGTTTTGCTTAGTTTATTTTTGCTTTGTTTGCTTGTTTCTTTTATCAAAAACACAGAAAAAATGACTACTCTTGAAAACACTAAGTTGTGTGACTTTACTAGCACAAACAAAAATGATTTCATGTGCACACCTATTGCTCCACCTGTTCCTGAAGCTACTTTCTTTGAAATTAAACCTGCTTTGCTCAATCTTGTTATGAAAGAATAATTCTCTGGTGTTGGTACTGAAGATGCTGCTGCTCACCTTAAGAAATTTGTTGAACTCTGTGAGATGCAAAAACATAGGGATATAGATGGAGATATTATTAAACTTAAATTGTTTCCTTTCTCTTTGAGAGAAAAGCTAAAGAATGGCTGCTATCCCTAACTAGAAATAGTATTGATTCTTGGACTAAATGCAAAGATGCTTTCATTGGAAAATACTATCCTCCTGATAAGATTATATCTATGAGAAGTGAAATAATGAAATTTAAACAATTTGATAATGAACATGTTGCTCAAGCTTGGGAAAGAATGAAATCTTTGGTAAACAATTGTCCCACTCATGGACTGACTGCTTGGATGATTATCCAAACTTTTTATGCAGGACTAAATTATTCTTCAAGAAATCTGTTGGATTCTGCTGCTGGAGGTACCTTTATGACCATTACTTTGGGTACTACAACAAAGCTCCTTGATAATATGGTGGTTAACTATTCTGAATGGCACACTGAGAGAGCTCCACAAGGTAAGAAGGCAAATCCTGTTGAAGAAACCTCCTCCTTGAGTGATAAAATTGATGTTATTATATCTATGCTTGTTAATGGGAAAGCTCATATTGATCCAAATCATGTTCCCTTAGCCTCTTTGGTTGCTCAAGAAGAGCAAGTTGATGTGAACTTCATTAGAAGCAATAATTTTAACAACAATGCCTATAGGAATAATTTTGGTAATAATAATTATAGGCCATATCCTCCCAATAATGGTAATGCTTATGGAAATTCCTACAACAACAATATAAGTGCACCCTCTAAACTTGAAGTTATGCTTAAGGATTTTATTAGTAAACAAACTGCTTTCAATAAAACTATTGAGGAAAAACTTTCGAATGCTGAAAAAATATATCATATTTGTCTGAAGCACAATCCTCTTTAAAATGGCTGCTAAACCTGAAACTATGGAAAACCCCTTTGCAGCTACTAATGCCATACAAGTTAGAATTAATGAAAATGTTAGACTGTTAGCTGAATTACATGCTAAGTGGGAAAGAGAAGATGAAATTGCTAGAAATAGTAGTATGTGTACTATTACCACCACCAATGTTGATGCTAGCAATCCACATGAAGTCCCCATTCCTTTTGCAACAATGCCTAAAACCAATGGAACCTTTGCTAATAAGAGTGCTAAAATACTTCGAAATATGGTAAACAGTAGCTCTACTACCTTGGAGAGTAATTACGATTTTTATCTTGATGGTTGCAATATTTTTGAAGTAATTATGTTCCTACAAAAGCTTGCTAAAAGTCCTAATGCTAGTGCTATGAATATGGCCTTTACAAAACACATTACTGATGCTCTCATACAAATTAAAGAATAAAAATTGAAACATAAAGCTTCTATTCCCATGAAATTAGAAAATGGTTGGGAACCCATCATTAATATGAAAGTGAATGATTTTTATCTCAAAGCTTTATGTGATCTTGATAGTAGTGTTTCTATTATGCCTAGAAGGATTTATGAAATGCTTGATTTGCCTCCATTAGGAGATTGTTATTTAGCTGTCCAACTTGATGATAATGCTAAAAATAAACTCATGGAGAGTATTAATTATGTGCTTATTATGGTTAACAATACCTATGTCCCCATTTATTTCTATGTTTTGGATGTTGAATGCAATGCTTCTTGTCCTATTATTTTGGGAAGACCTTTTCTTAGAACTGTTGGTGCCATTATTGATATGAAAGAAGGCACCATTAAATATCAATTCCCACTCAAGAAAGGTATAGAACACTTCCCTAAGAAGAGAGAGAAGGTTCCTTTTACCTCTCCTATTAAAACGAAATTTGATCTTAATGCTTCTTCATTTGAGAATACTTGAATCTTGCTTCTTATGCCTAGCTGAAAGGCGTTAAAGAAAAGCACTTATTGGAAGATAACCCAAATTTCTATTCAGTAGGTTTTTCTTTTGTTGAGTCTTGGAAGTTATTACTTTTGTAATAACCTCTCCTTATCCTTTTTGTGTGGTTTTTGTGCCAAGAATAACCTCTAATGAGAGAGAAGTAAGACTTGGGAAAGTTGCTGTCCTGAAACAGATTTTTTGTGATCCACTGTAAAAATTCGTGAAAAATCTCTGTATTTCGGATTGAGCTGTAATTGTTTGTGATTCTGCCCCAGGTTGTTATCTAACTTTCGTTAGTTTATAACTTTTCGATTTGAGCAACAAAAAGTCTTCGAAAAAATCGGTTTTTACCTGCTGGTTTGTTTTGACAGATTTCTGCCATTATTTGCATTTGCCACTTAATCTCTTTCTCTTTGAGTTCGCTTTGATCACTTGAGCTTTTAGAAGGAATTGCTACAGTAGCTTGTGTTTTCATGGAAGTTTTACTTGTGTTGAAACTGAACCCAAAAACTTATTATCTTGAATACACTAATGTTGGTAATGAAGATTGTGTGAAGTTTTGTATGAAGGAAATTTTAAAGTGTAGGGAAGAATAATGTGATGAGATGAAGTATGGACAAAAGCTAAACCTTGGGGATTCCACCCATGTCACCCCAAGAAATATTCAAGAAGTACAAGCGTCAAAGCTTGGGGATTCCCAAGGCATCCCCTTCTTCATCAATAAAATCTCAGGTTTTCTTCCAAACACTTCATTTTTATTGTTTCATGCACAAATTGTGTTGTTCTTGGAGCGTCTTCTTTTTGTTTTTAGTTTTCTTTTGATTAGTTTTCTTAAGTAAATTGGTTGGACCCCCGCATTCATACAAAGTTTCAAATATGTTGATTTGGATTGGAAAAGAGTAGGAAAGTTCATGCTTATAAGTGGTATAAAAGGAGTCTTGTTTTGACTATGGCCTAGACTTTATCATGTCATGTTTGATATTGCTTTTACTTTATGCTTAGTGATTATTGTTGTAGCATGACTTGTTCCAAACAATTGAGATTGCTTAATGTGCCTTGAAAGAATCGTGCGTTGTTTTAGCATACAAAAGCATAATATTGTGGTATTCTCCTTTGATGCTTTATTTGGGTTGACTTACCACATGCTCACACCAAGTTAAGACTATACCAGTCACCATAGCCTCTATGATCATTTAGTTTTTGACTTGTAATATCACTTTATGCTTTAATTAATAATGTTTTGTCGCTTTGCATGATTAAGGCCATTATTGCTCTCTTAGTTGGTCACTCCTAGTCTTTTGCTAGCCTCCACATGTACCAAGTATGAGTTCCACTCATGCACCCAACTCCAAATAAAACCAAGTTATTCTAAAGAGTACACCATACCTACCTATTAGCATTATTGCTATTCCAAGTATATTCATGTTTTTATCTACCTTCGGAATTAAACTTGTTATGTGAAAGTTAGTGATTAAAGCTCTCACAAACTTGATGGCACACTTTACTTTCTTGCACTTAATAAACTTGAACCATTGTGTCCATCTATGTTGCGTATATGCTTGCGCTCTATAAGTTGTGAATTAGCAGAACCATATTACCATCGGGAACGCTTTCAACATTGCACATTATTAAGTTGATATCATGTTCTTTTGCTTATGGATCCCGACGGTGTGAAATAAAAGGGGAGGTTGTAAGCTCATGGAGTTTGTATATGTGTTAGAGAAACGCCTGGGTGGCTAGCCTAAACCATGCCTAATCATGGTGGAAACTTACAGCATAACCATAGTGAGCAATCTGTGAAGCATCCTCAATAAAAACCTATGAAAATAGCAAATAAAAAGATCGCTGAGATGCTCATTGTCTGTTGCCTTGTCATTTTGATATGGGATAGCTCCTGTATCATGGGGCAAGGGGTACCCCGTTTGCAGTTCTATATGATACACATGTACTTACAATGACAAGAACTTACTCGTGACTAAAGTTGAGTAGCATGAGGTTTGGTACTCGTAAGTAAGGGGCATGAGATTTTCAACTTATAACTTGTCAAGCATATCCTCATATTTGTTCACTTTAACCTTAACCACCTAAAGATGCTTATGATAGGGGCAATGAGAGCTGAAAGCTAATAAGTACCATAATTTTTGGAAGCTCTTTATGAAACTTGAATCCCTGCTTCCTTCTATGAAGGGCCTTTCTTTTACTTTTATGTTGAGTCTCCATCTTCTATATTTATGCACCTTTTAAGAGAGCATAGTGGTCATTCTTAGTTTAATGTGCATTGTCCCAAAACTTGTTGATTGATTCATAACTTTGATATTGCTTGTTCTTAAATTATTTGTATCTAGTCACCCTTATGAACTTTGAAGGTGTCCTATGCATTTATGTTTTGCTATACCATGAGGGACAAGCTGAATACCATTCTCATTATGTTTTCTATATGTGAAACAAAAAAACGTCTTTCAAAGCATTGTTATTCATGAATCTTTTGTTTGTTCTTTTTCATGTTACAAAATAGTTGCTATGTCTTATTGTTAGAACTATATCTTTCATGTCTATGTTAGATTACTATGATCCCAGCTATCAATGTTTTACAAATACCTTGATCAAGATTGTGATGGTGCATGTCACCTCAAAAAATATTCTTTTTATCACTTACCTACTCGAGGACGAGCATGAGTTAAGCTTGGGGATGTTGATATGTCGTAAACATATCTATAATTTTTGATGTTCCATGCTTGTTTAGTATCTACTTTCTTATGTTTAGTTCATACTTTGAGGTATTTTTATACATTTTCTGGAACTAATCTATTAACAAGATGCCATAGTGCCAGTTGCCTATTTTCTGCTGTTTTTGGTTCTGGAAAAGCTAGTAAGGAAATATTCTCGGAATTGGACCAGACAAAAGGCAAAGTCAATATTTTACCCGAAGCAAGACGGAGTCTGGAGGGGAGACAAAGAGGAGCCACGACGCGGCCACACCCTAGGGTGGCGCAGCCATCCATAGGCATGCCGCCACCTGGTGTGGGCCCCTCAGGCCTCCATCGACCTTGCCCCTTCGCCATAAAACCCTCTCGGGATGAAAACCCTAAGTACCCTATCAAAGACCCAATCATATATCCACGGAAGAGTCTGTAGCCACCACCATCTTGATCCCCAGATAGGGGAGGGATCCGAAGCTATTCCCGGCACCCTGCCGAAGGGGAGAGATCACCCTGGAGGCCTTCTTCATCACCATGACTGCCTCTGGTGTGATGTGTGAGTAGTTCATCCCTGGACTACAGGTCCATGTAGTAGCTAGATGGTTGGTTCTCCTCCTTTGTGCTATCATGTTTAGATCTTGTGAGCTCCGTTCATGATCAAGATCACCTATTTGTAATCTTACATGTTGTGTTTGCGGGGATCTGATGGATATTGAGATGCTATTTCAGATTGGTTATTGATTCTATCATGTCTATATTATTTTGTGATCTTGCATGCTCTCTGTTGTTTGTAACTATCTTGGCCAAGTAGATGCTAGCAACTCCAAGAGGGAGTATTTATGCTCGATAGTGGGTTCATGCCTCTAGTAATCTAGGGAAGTGACATGAATCTCTAAGGTACTAGATGTGTTGTTGCTACTAGGGAGAAAACAACAATCCTTTGTCCATAGGGCAATCATATTGTTTACTTTACACACTTTGCTTAATGCAATTATTTGTTGCTTGCAACTTAATATAGGTTCGGATGATAACCTGAAGGTGGATTATTAGTCATAGATGTAGTTGGATTATGGTCTATGTATAATATTGTAATGCCTAATCAAATCTCATAGGAAGCAAGATGATTAGTATATGCATGGTATGTTTTATCGAATCTGTCAATTGCCCTGCTGTAAATTTGTTCACCCAACATGCTATTTATCTTAAGAAGAATCACCTCTAGTGAACTATGGAGCCTGGTCCAGTCTTTTACCATCAATCTACTATCTACTATTTATTGTTTACTATTTACTTTCTACAAGTAATTACTATCTTCCACACAATACGTTTAATCCTTTGTTTTCAGCAAAACCGGTGAGATTGATGATGGCTCAGTGTTGATGTAGAGCTCGTTGGGAACCCAAGAGGAAGGTATGACGAGCACATCAACAAGTTTCCCTTAGTTACGAAACCAAGGTTTAATCGAACCAGTAGGAGCAAGGAAACACCCCAAAGGTGTTACTAGATGAGCCTTGGCAGGGCGCACTACCGGTGCTAGTAGCAACGTGGAGACCCGCACAATACAACCACAAAACTCTGTCCCCAACTTGCGATGAGGTTGTCAATCTCACCGGTTTTGCTGAAAACAAAGGATTAAACGTATCGAATGGAAGGAAGTAATAGTTTGCAGAAAGTAAACAGAAAGCAGTAAACAGTTTATAGATTGTATGTACAAGTAAAGGACCGGGATCCAAAGTTCACTAGAGGTGGCTCTCCTTAAGATAGATAACATGGTGGGTGAACAAATTACAACAGGGAAATTGACAAACATCGAGAAAGCAATACATGCATATACTAATCATCTTGACTCCTTTGAGATTCGATTGGGAATTACAACATTATACATAGACCGCCATCCAACTGCATCTATGACCAATAATCCACCTTCAGGTTATCATCCGAACCCCCTCCAGTAAGCAACAAATTATTGCTTTATGAATTGCGTGTAAAGTAAACAATACGATTGTTCTATGAACAAAGAATTGTTGTTTTCTCCCTAGTAGCAACAACACATCTAGTACCTTAGAGATTTCTGTCACTTCCCCAGATTACCAGAGGCATGAACCCACTATCGAGCATAAATACTAACTCTTGGAGTTGCTAGCATCTACTTGGCCAAGATAGCTACTAACAATGGAAAGCATGCAAGATCACAAATAACAAAGAAATGATAGAATCAATAATCAATCTGAAATAGCATCTCAATATCCATCGGATCCCCGCAAACACAACATGCGGAATTACAAATAGATGATCTTGATCATGAACGGAGCTCACAAGATCTAGACATGAAAGCACAAAGGAGGAGAACCAGCCATCTAGCTACTACATGGATCCGTAGTCCAAGGATGAACTACTCACGCATCACACCGGAGGCTTGCATGGTGATGAAGAAGGCCTCCAGGGTGAATTCCCCTCTCCGGCAGGGTGCCTAGAAGAGCTTCAGATCACTCCCGATCTAGCGGCAGAGACGATAGCGGCTACAGACTCTTTCGTGGATTTTTGATCGGGTGCTTAGGGTTTTCGTCCCGAGGGCATCTTATAGGCGGAAGGAGAGGCCGAGGGGGTGCTAGGGTCGGCCAGACCACCCCCTAGCGCGGGCCAGGCCTGGCTGCGTGGCGAGGTGGTGTGGTCGGCCCCTAGCCCTTCTCCGTCTTGTATTCTAGCATCTGATGACTTCTGAAAAAATAGGCACTTTGGCTTTTGTCCCGTCCAATTCTGAGAATATTCATTTTCTGACTTTCCTGGAACCAAAAATAGCAGAAAATCGGCAGCTGGCACTGTAGCTCTTGTTAATAGGTTAGTCCAAGAAATCATATGAAAAGTACACCAAAGTGTGGGCAAAACACAAGAAAGTGGATAAAACCAAGCATGGAACATCAAAAATTACAGATAAATCTGCAATGTATCAACATCCCCAAGCTTAACTCTTGCTCGTCCTCGAGTAGGTAAGTGATAAAAAGAAAGAATAATTTTTGAGGTGACATGCACCATCAAAGACTTGATCAAAGTATTTGTAAAACATTCAAAGCTAGGATCATAGTACTTCAATCAAGACATGAAAGATAAAGTTCTAGCAATAAGACAAAGGAACTATGATGCAACATGAAAAGGCACAAACAAAAGATTCATGAATAACAATGCTTTGCAAGACGTTTGTTTGTTTCACATAAAGAAAACATAGCATAATAGCATTCAGCTTGCCCCTCATAGAGTAGCAAATATAAATGCATAGGACACCTTGAAAGTTCATAAGAGTGACTAGATACAAATAGTTTAAAACAAGCAATATCAAGGTATGCATCAATCAACTAGTCTTGGGACAATGCACATAGAACTAAGAATGGCCACTATGCTCTCAAAGTAGGTGCATAAAGGTAGAAGGTGGAGACTCAATATAATGGTGGAAGAAAGGCCTTTATAAAAGGAAGTAGGGATTCAAGTCCCATAAAGAGCTTCCAAAAATTATGGTACTTATAGCTTTCAACTCTCATTGCCCCTATCATAAGCATCTTGAAGGTGATTAAGGTTAAAGTGACACAACTAAGAGGATATGCTTGACAAGTTATAAACCGAAATCTAATGCCCCTTACTTACGAAGACCGATCCTCATGCTACTCAACTTTAGTCACAAGTAAGCTCTTATCATGTAAGTACATGTGTATCATAAAGAACCGCTAACAAGGTACCCCTTGCACATGATACATGAGCTATCCCATAATCAAAATGACAAGGCAAGCAGACAATGGGCATCTCAGGGATCTTTTTATTTGCTATTTGCATAGGTTTTTATTGAGGATGCTACATAGAGTGCTCATTATGGTGATGCTGCAAGTTTACACCATGATTAGGCATGGCTTAGGCTAGCAGCCCAGGCGTTTCTCTAACACACATACAAACTCCATGATCTTACAAGTTCCACTTTTATTTCACACCACCGGGATCCGTAAGCAAAAGAACATGATATCAACGGGGTACCAAGTACAAGTGCAATGTTGAAAGCGTTCCCCATGATACATGGTTATGCTAATTTCAACTTATAAAGCACAAGCATATACGCAACAAAGAAGGACCCAATGGTTCAAGTTTATTAAGGGCAAGAAAAGTAAAGTGTGCCATCAAGTTTGTGAGAGCTTTAATCACTAGTTTTCTCATAACAAGTTTAATTTGGAAGGTAAACAAAAACATGAATATACTTGGAATAGCATAAGCTAGTAGGTAGGTATGTGGACTCTTTGGAATAACTTGGTTTAAGGAGTTGGATGCATGAGTGGAACTCATACTTGGTTGTGGAGGCTAGCAAAAGACTGGGAGCGACAAACTAAGAGAGCAATAATGGCCATAATCATGCAGAACGACAAAACATCATTGATCAAAGCATAAAGTGATACTACAAGTTGAAAACTAAAGGATCATAAAGGGTATGGTGACTTGATATAGTCATAACATGGTGTGAGCATGTGCCAAGTCAACCCAAATAAAGCATCAAAGGAGAATACCACTATACTATGCTTTAATATACTAAAACAATGCATGATTCATCCAAGGCACATTAAGCAATCTCAATTATTTATAAGAAGTCATGCTACAGCAAAGAATACTAAGCATAAAGCCAAAACAATATCAAGCATGACATGACAAAGCATAGGCCACAGTAAAAAACAAGCTATTTTTACCACTTAAGCATGAACTTTCCTACTCTTTTCTAATCCAAACCAAACTATTTGAAATCCAATGTATGAAAGAGGGGGTCCAACCAATTTATTCAGAAAACTAAGAAAACCAAGCAAACAAAAAACCAAGATGAAAACAAAAAAGAAGATGCTCCAAGAACAACACAACTGTGCATGAAACAATAAAAATGAAGCGTTTGGAGGAAACCTGGGATTTTTATTGATGAAGAAGGGGATGACTTGGGGATCCCCAAGCTTTGACACTTGTACTTCTTGGATATTTCTTGGGGTGACACATGTGGCATCCCCAAGCTTGAGCTTTATTCCATCCTTCATCTCAGTACTCATTCCTTCCATACACCTGAAATTTTTTCTTCATACAAAACTTCACACAATCTTCATTAGCAACATTAGTGCACTCAAGATAATAAGTCTTTAGGTTCAGTTCTAACACCAATAAACTTCCATTAGAACACTAGCTACTGTAGCACTTCCTTAAAAAATCTCAATTCCCCAAAAGAACTCAAAAAGGAACCAACAAGAAGCAAATGCAGAGAATGGCATAAATCTGTCAAAATAGATCAGCAGGTAAAGACGATTTTTTTGGAAGACCTTCTGTTGCTCAAATCAAAATGTGTTGAACTAACAAAAGTCAGATAACAACCTGGGGCAGAAGCAGAAAAATTCACGTCTCAAAAAGACTTTCAGAGATTTTACATGAATTTTTACGGTGAAGCACATAAATCTGTTTCGGGACAACAACTTTCCCAATCATTACTTCTCTCTCATTAGAGGTTACTCTTGGCACAAAAAGCAAATAAAAAGGATAAAGAGCGGTTATTACTGAAGTAATAACTTCCAAGACTCATCTAAAACTTTTGGGTTATCTCCCAATTAGTACTTTTCTTTCACGCCTTTAAGTTAGGCATAAGAAGCAAGAAAAAAGATCAAGTATTCTCAAATGAAGAAGCATTAAAACCAAATTTCTTGCCCTTACCTCTCTTACTTTTATTATTAAGAAAATGTGATTGTCCTTTTCCTACACATTCAATAACAAGATAATCAGTAGAAATCATTTTCCCAAGGATCTTTGTAAACACTCCTTCAGCTATTCCAATAGGTAATATGGTAGCATTATTAGCAAGAGATATTTATTTTCCTCCTTTAGTAAGCCCGCAAAGATTCAAAGATTCATAAATATCTTTGGGCATAAGACAAAATTCAGACATGATATCACAGCGGGCTTGAAAATTTTCAGTGCTTATCTCAATCTTTACTGTAGGGAGCCACTTTGATGGTTCAGAATTTATTGGAACATAATTATGATGCTCCCTAAGCGTATTATAGCAATCTTTTAAGCTAGTAGTGCTAGTCTCAAGAGTGTTTAGTCTAGCAAATATTCTTGCGAAAGAAATATCAGTTTGACTAGGCAAGTTGTAAGTGAGGATCAATTTCTTTATAGCATTAATAGCATCATCCTCATTACATTGGAGGAAATCTACTCCCACAACAGCATCTAAAGCATATATATAGCAAAGAGCAATTCCAAGGTAAAAACTACTAAGGAACATGCTTTGAGTCATTTTAGGCTCAGTTTTTTCATGTAGATCAGAGATTCTAGTCCAAGCTTCCTTGAAGCTCTCCTCAATTCCTTGTTTAAAAGTGAAAATCATTTCCTCAGGTGACATAGTGATTGGAGCAAGGCTAGACATAGTGGCAACTTAAGAAAGGAACTAATTTTTTTATGTTTTTGAAATAAGAAAGCAAACTAGTAAAACTAATGTTTTGTGTGTTTTTCACAAAGAAACAAGCAAACAAAGCAAAAGGAAACTAAGAAAAACAAAAATAACAAAGTAAAGAGATTGGTTATGAGGGACTCCCCTTGTGAAGATGTCCTTGACTCCCCGGCAACGGCACCAGAAAAATGCTTGATGGCTTAGTGTTGATGTAGAGCTCGTTGGGAACCCCAAGAGGAAGGTATGATGAGCACAGCAACAAGTTTCCCTCAGTTATGAAACCAAGGTTTAATCGAACCAGTAGGAGCAAGGAAACACCCCAAAGGTGTTGCTAGCTGAGCCTTGGCAGGGCGCACTACCGGTGCTAGTAGCAACGTGGAGACCCGCACAACACAACCACAGAACTCTGTCCCCAACTTGCAATGAGGTTGTCAATCTCACCGGTTTTGCTGAAACAAAGGATTAAACATATCGAATGGAAGGAAGTAATAGTTTGCAGAAAGTAAACACAAAGCAGTAAACAGTTTATAGATTGTATGTAAAAGTAAAGGACCGAGATCCAAAGTTCACTAGAGGTGGCTCTCCGTAAGATAGATAACATGTTGGGTGAACAAATTACAGCGGGGCAATTGACAAACATCGAGAAAGCAATACATGCATATACTAATCATCTTGACTCCTTTGAGATTCGATTGGGCATTATAACAGTATACATAGACCGCCATCCAACTGCATCTATGACTAATAATCCACCTTCAGGTTATCATCCGAACCCCCTCCAGTATTAAGTTGCAAGCAACAGATTATTGCTTTACGAATTGCGTGTAAAGTAAACAATACGATTGTTCTATGAACAAAGGATTATTGTTTTCTCCCTAGTAGCAACAACACATCTAGTACCTTAGAGATTTCTGTCACTTCCCCAGATTACCAGAGGCATGAACCCACTATCGAGCATAAATACTAACTCTTGGAGTTGCTAGCATCTACTTGGCCAAGATAGCTACTAACAACGGAAATCATGCAAGATCACAAATAACAAAGACATGATAGAATCAATAATCAATCTGAAATAGCATCTCAATATCCATCGGATCCCCGCAAACACAACATGCAGAATTACAAATAGATGATCTTGATCATTAATGGAGCTCACAAGATCTAGACATGAAAGCACAAAGGAGGAGAACCAGCCATCTAGCTACTACATGGATCCGTAGTCCAAGGATGAACTACTCACGCATCACACCGGAGGCTTGCATGTGATGAAGAAGGCCTCCAGGGTGAATTCACCTCTCCGATAGGGTGCCGGGAAGAGCTTCAGATCCCCCCGATATAGGGACAGAGACGACGGCGGCTACAGACTCTTTCGTGGATTTTTGATTGGGTGCTTAAGGTTTTTGTCCCGAGGGCATCTTATAGGCGGAAGGAGAGGCCGAGGGGGTGCTGGGGTCGGCCAGACCACCCCCTAGCGCGAGCTAGGCCTAGCCACGCGGCCAGGTGGTGTGGCCAGCCCCCAGCCCTTCTTCGTCTCGTATTCTGGCATCTGATGACTTTTAGAAAAATAGGCACTTTGGCTTTTGTCCTGTCCAATTCCGAGAATATTCATTTTCTGACCTTCCTGGAACCAAAAACAGCAGAAAACAGGCAGCTGGCACTATGGCTCTTATTAATAGGTTAGTCCAAGAAATCATATGAAAAGTACTCCAAAGTGTGGGCAAAACACAAGAAAGTGGATAAAACCAAGCATCGAACATCAAAAATTATAGATACATTTGCAATGTATCAATTGACAACCTCACTGTAAGTTGGGGCAAAGTTCTGTGGTTGTGTTGTGCAGGATTTCAAGTTGGTAACAACACCTTGGGGTTGTTTCCTTGCTCCTACAGGTTCGATAACCTTGGTTTCATAACTGAGAGAAACTTGCTGTTGTGCTCATCATACCTTCCTCTTGGGGTTCCCAATGAGCTCAATGTATCCTGAGCCATCAGTGGCATAGTGGGATGAAGCGGCCCAAACTAACTTTACATGTCCTTGCACATGAGACCGGTTCCACGACTGACATGCAACTAGTTTTGCATAAGTGGCTAGCGGGTGTCTGTCTCTCCTACTATAGTCAATATCTGATATACAATGAGTTGTTAATAACTTAGTTATCATCGTTGTGGTTCCATGTTCGTAGGTAAGACCGGTTCTATCTTCGAAAGCCCTAAGCCACGTAAAACTTGCAATGGATAAATTAGAAGCGTCTAGTTTAGATTGTTGTTGGGCTAGTGTCATGATATGGTAATGTTGTAAGTTGATGTATAGTTGATACTCTTACAACACACCTAACGTGTAAGTTCCATAGACCTTGGCCTTACACACAAAGGAATGATAGATATCATACCACGATGCACATGATAGTGATCAAATGCATGGACCATATCATTCCACTTTACACATATGATGTTTGCATCTTATATTGCCAGTTTTGCGTTTTAGTAGCATTATAAGATGATCCCTCATTTAGATATCAAGATAAAAATGTGTTCTCCCTAAGTATGCACCGTTTATGTTTTGCCGCTCCAATACATCACGTGATGATTGGGTGTACACCACATTCAACTATGAGCAATGTGATCAGACATGGGGGATGTATGACTATTAGCCTTTAGCCTTTTTCTATAATCAATAAGAAACATCAGGCGCGCTTGACACCCCACTGCCGAACAAATAAGGGTTGCGTGAATGTCCGTGTCCCATAAATGACAGTCTTCGTCTTCATGTTTTGTAGTAGTCTTAATGTCGTAACTCTAAAGTCTAAGCAAGGGTTTAAGAAGATAGATTGAGTATGAGCATACTCAGCAAAATCTATATAGGTGGTTGTTTGATGCGCTAACTATAGACGTGGATCAGAGATCCTATGATAATGCTTGTTTTTGAAATCGTTTCTTGAAAAGTAAGTTTTAGTTTTACAAAAACTATATATGCTAGTCTTAACAGGTTGTTAAAACTTCATGGAGTTCCTTTCGTTCCATGTTGCCTTTGTAACTCTTTCTCGGGATAGGGAGTAACATGTCACATTTTATACACTCTGCATAGGTGCCCTACTTTCTCCACAAATGTCCTTGGCCTTATTGCTCTCAGTCATAGTTCCTTAGGTATGAGCTCAATTACCAAGTATAGCCAAGTCATGCTAATCACGACTTCACTCCATGATCTACTCTTGGCAATTATTCTATTCAACAACCAATATTAATTGTCATCCCTTCTAAGACACTAAAGATGTCACCCTATAGAATAGAATGGGACGTTATGGGCTCTCACCCTCCCTGGGAATATAGCCCGACTTCGGTGACCCGGTGCAGTGACCTAGCATACAACTACATGATGTAGTATACTATAGTCGTTGACATAACACCAATGAAACACCGTTCACTAGTATTACATCCCTCAGAGTGGTACAACAGAAACACAGCAGGTCCAAGACATGACTATAAATTACAACTTGACTCTTTACAAAAGATCCAGGGAAAACACTCTCGGTTAACGAGAAAGACAGAAACTTCTTACAAACAAGAACCAAAGATAATAACCTAGAACTATCTTGTGACTAAGACTAGCATCCAGACTAATTGGCTTGCAATTGCTACTAATGCAATGCTCTACAAAATTAGGTTTTAAGGCTAGAGAATATACTCCTATCTAATCACGCCCTTCGCCTTTCCTTCGGTTGATGTATATGTTGACTTCATTGTCTTTATTGAAGAACTTGAGCTGATGATGATGGTTTCTTGAGCAGAAACTAATGTTAACATCGTCTTCATTAGCATAGAATCTAGTAAGGGTTAAGAAGGTACGGTTGAGTACGAGCATACTCAGCAAGCTCACTAAAAAGAAGTGTATGATGCACTATTTCTACAGCCATAGACCAAAGGTCGTAGGCAATGCAGGGTTTTGTAAACATTTCTTCAAAGGTTGCTTTTATTTTGAAAACTATGTCCGACAGTCTTCACAGGTTGACCAGAACTTTCATGGAGTTCCTTTCCTGCTGCGTTTGTAGCTCCTTCCTGGAATAGGGAGTAACATGTCACAGTTCTTACACTCTGGAGAGGTGCGTTGCTTTACCCATGAGAGATCAAATCCTTGTTGCACAACTGGGCAATCTTTCCCGTCCACAATTCCTTGATGTGGGGCCCAGTAGGTGATCCAATCCAATCACTACCCCTCTCCGCGACCCTGCATGAAGACATGATCCTCCAGGACCTGCCCCACCTCTGTTAAGCCCCGTATAGGATAAGCTATAACTCTGGTAGGAACCCAAAGACTCTATGAACCGGTTGTGCCCCTGGCAAGCCCCATAAAGGACTGTCTATACCTCCGATAGCCCCTCATAGATAATCAAGACACCAGTATCGCGGGGAACTAAGGGGTCCCACCCATGTGCTAGATTCTCCACGAGAAATTGATAGCTTCATGATAAGGTCATCCGTCCATGAGAAAGGAAGAAGATCCAACTGACTTCTCCGTCCTATTCCAAATCTCATGGTTAACGCGTAATATACGGTGCTAGAATCACTAGCGACATTGGTTGATTAAGTCCGAGATATTATGTTCCTTTACCACTGAAACTGTATCAGTAGATTATTACCTATCGGTAAATAATCCATAATCATATTATTATGAATGTTTTCTAACCTTTTTGAAATGCAGGTGATGACAACATTTGAGTTACAAGCATTTGATAGAAAATAATCAAAGGACATGAGCAACTTGTGAACTTGCCTTGTGATCGCAAGGTAGTGAAATCGGATACTTCTACTTAACCTCGAGCTCCGGTTTCTAGAGAAAACCATAATTGCCTGGTAAGGACAATATTTAAAGAAGCAATATGCAATGCATATGATGTCATGCAATCATTTATTTTCTTTCTTCTTTGTGTGTTTTACCCATCTCATGTAGGGTTTAAGTTTCTTTTAATTAATAAAAGAAAAGCATTATTTAAGAAATCATTAAATTCATATTATTTTGACATTTAACAACTTTATAATAACCAGTATTAATTTAAGAGTTTAAAATTGAATTTATTTACTTTTTTACTTTTTTAATTATTTAACTAAAATTCCTTTAAGGAAATAAACTTTATTTCTATTATACATGATTTACTTTTCAAAAATACAAATAGTATTTTTCTATGATAGTACTTCCTTTTAGAATCTTAAAAATGAATTTTATTCAATTTTTATGTGTTTTGTATATTTTATAAAATCCCAAAAGGAATATATATAATTTTAACAATAAATCTATATTTAATTAGTGAAATTTACTATCTATTAGTTTTATTGGATAAAGAATATTTTTGTGAGTTCAGAGATATATGATTTATATTTTTAGGATTTTTTTTCTAGAGCTGATTTTGTTTCAGGGGCATATTTCTAAAAAAATTAGATTTGTCTTTTGAGATATGGGCCCGGCCCATTGGGCTGGCCTGGCCCAACCAGACCCATCCCACCTAGCCTGGTCAAAGACCACTTGGGCTGTACTGGGATGCCCACCGGCACAGTACCCCCCACACGCACTCTCTCTTCCTCACCCCTATCTCTCGCGACCCTCTCTAGCGCTCGATGCCGCCACTGCTACTACGCATTATTCCGGCCAAGTCCGGCCACCGTGGCTGCCGCCGCGGTATAGAACAACCAAGCTGACACCGCTGCACAACTTTGTCCAAGCCGATTTATTGCTGGTGCCCTTCTTATCTGGCTGCGCTGACCCCTGCACGAGGCTAGGGTTAGGGTTGGCCGTGCTCTGGTGCTCCCCCGTTGATGCTGTGGTGCTTGTGGTGCTGCTCCTCCATGACCGCCACTATTGTGTGCAGGCATGGGTTGCAGCGCCCCCTCGGGGTGCTCCCCGTGCCGCCACCTCTCTACCGCCGTCCACCTCTCTGCTTCCTCTTCAAATAAATTTACGAGGACCTCGAGTAAGTTCTTATACTCCTCCACTCAGTTCTCTACCCTGCCCCTATCCATGTCATGTGGTCACTTGCGATGGATTTCCCCATTTAGGGTTCATCCCTACATTTCTAGGGTTAATACTCCATGTAGTGATGTTTAATTGGTTTCTTGGTTAATTTGGTTTATGCAATTCCTGTGATGGTGTCCAATGGTTGGTGTATTGCCTACTACTGTCAATTATAGTCTGTTACTCTACTCTTTGTCAGATGACCACTCTGTTGTGCAAGTTTATTACTCTGTTCTCTATCAGAGAACACTCTGCTGATCATGCTTGTTTTACTCTGTCCTAAGCTGCTCTATAAAAGCATGATTAGATTACTATGGATGCTCATATTGTTTTCACTATGGATTACTCTAATGGAGTTAAGTTAACTGCTTTTTGTACTGATACTTGGTTAATTGTTTCTTGTGAAACACTACCATGTTTAGTCTCAGGATTTAATCCTGCTACTGTGATTAATGAGAATATGATTTACAATGTTATGATTCCTATAGACTTATAGGAAAATGATTAACTAAGTGACTTCTGTATAGTATGGTTTAATACTAGACAATGTTGATCTTTACTGTCCGTGTTAAAAGAAAGTGTTTTACTTATGATTCCTGAATTATTTAGGAAGATGATTATTTTTGTTGAATAGAATCTACTTGAGCTAGTACTTAAGCAGACTTGATTTTGCTAGGTACAGAGGTGCTACCTTCCTAGGAATGTGCCCTATACCAGCTGCTGTGGTGTGTATCTATTTAGATAGAAATGGATTATAGGTTAATGATGTTGATCTGAGACCTTGCCTATGCAAGAACACTTGCATAAACTAGCTGTTGATTATCTGTTGCGTGAGATGTTTGATTATCATGTGCTTGCAAGAAAAATAAATGTGCCAAATGGAAAAATGATTATATCAAGATGTTGGGCATACTCTGGTTGCCTTTTATTGCTGTCTTGTGGTAGGCCTGGATTTATGTTGGCTTCCTCTTGGCTTGGTCTTACTCCTCCTAAGATTATTGTTCCTGAGTGGTCTAGCTGTCCACCTATAATATCGCCCTCCTCAAGTCACCATCTTGCTGGTGATTTCCTGGGTTTTCTATGGTGGAAAGTGGTTTGATCTAGTGATTTTTGTGGCAAGATCTTGTGCTGTTCTTGGCTGTGTTGGTGACAAATTGTGGCTATGCTCTCTGGTGAAATGGATAGCAAAGCTTCCTTTGCCCTATATGGATGTGAGTTGAACTACTTCCTTGCTCTCTGTCGCTGACACCTCAATGCATGCATTTAGGTGTGTAAGCCTCTTCACGGTTTGCTTTGGTTGTGGATGAGATCAAGTAACTGTAATTTAAACTTCCACCATCCTTTTACTATTACCTATCCGGGTGAAACTTTACCCTTTAGCTTGTGATGCTATTCTGAGGCTTTATTGTTTAAAAGAACATATTCTACACTTGATGCTTTTTGTCCCTTCTTTAATTTAACTTGCTCAATGATGATTTGAAAACAGTGCACTTCACTGTTTGAAACTGAGAGCATCTAACACTAACCCCTTCTTTGTTTTGTTTCAATTTCTCTCTTATGTGCAGGTACAAGACCAAGTGATCAGAAGAATAGTTTAGGATTAGTTTAGGCTCTTTCTTTTATTTACCTTTTGTAATACAATTTTCTACTCCTTGTAAGGATCAATGTAATATATATATTCATTATTTAATAAAGCTTTTATTTCTTTGAGAATATCACTGTAATGCCTTTACTTCAAATAAAATTGTATTTATTTAATACTTATGGAATAAAGAGAATAATTAAGAAGTGCTATTTAAGTTGTGCTAATATATTGTTGTTAATTTTCTTTATTGTTTTATAACAATGATATATTCAAGCAATAATAATCACTAATCCTTGTTGGAAATTAGATAAATGCTAATTACCTCTAATGTTCTCTCATTCATTTGTTTCAAATTTTAACTATGAAACCCACTTTATTCACTCAAAACATTACAATCCCTGAGGATTAAAGGTTAAAGATTGATTTATATCTAGGTAATTATAGTTGATATCCCAACCAGAGTGGAATATTATATAGCCTCATACCGTGATATCGATTGAAGATTTCTCCAGAATACTTTTCCTCAACAAATCTCTAAGTTTGGGTTCTAGTTAAGGACATTCCTTTTCTAAATATACTTGATTTAAATTTCTACTTGGCTTCACTAAGATCTCTTCTGTCCAACTGATCTAGTCATCTGGCTGCACCATAACCATCAAACTATGATGGCATGATCATGTCCCTTCTACAACATTCCTTCACTCTACTCCTAGTACATTAGCCTTGTATCTATTTTAAGGCTTGTAAGGTTTCCATTCTCTTTATATAACCTATGATATCAAACTCCTAGAATGGGTAGGATACTTCTCCTCTCAATACAAGTTTGTTCTTGTTATAAGCTTGATTAAGCTACTATTGCTTTCAACTACTATATACAGTTAGTATCACTTACTTTATCATACCCCAGCTTGATTCCTGATGACCAAACTAGATGACTCAACTCACTCAGGTTTAGCCTGATTCATATACTCACAATACTTCTTCATCAGCTAGTCATCTATCATCAAGAGACTTGAGAATAATGACCACCATCCTTTGACCATACCAAGCTTAGGCTTCTATTTGTCTGATCAGGATCTATACTATACTAAGTAATAGGTTGTTTCTAGCCTCTTTATAGACTTATCTTGTTAAGGAAACTTACTTTAGGTTAATACCTACTTGACTTAAGAAGTTTATTACTTGATACTCTAACACTACTAGCTTTCTCATAGCTCCACAAGTATTAGTTAACTCTTAGTTTTAGATACTTCTCCTAGTTACTCATGAGTGAGTTAAGTCCTCCAACATCCAATGGTTTGATCATCACTAAGGATCTCATTCCATTGATGAGGGCACACTTTACCACAATTAGTTCCTTCTTCTTACTAATTTACTTAAGGTCTTTGGAAGGTCAATATAATAGGTCAATGCTAAGAGTCAATAAGTTCTAGATCAGAAATTGATCACTTAATATTAATGACCAATTGACACTAGGCCTTAACTACTTAGGAATGTCATATGTTAATATGGCAACAAAGGTATGTAATGAATGGTCTTGGATTGCCTTCTATTTCTACTCTATTTGTAATAAGAGTCTATGTTTAAGAACTAACATGATACCCATGGTAGGATTCACTATGACAAACAAGTGTTTCAAGTTTTAGTTATAGGGTATCTTTGCTTAGGTTAGATACTTAACTTGGTATTCAGGGTTTGTTGTAGATAATACCTTGATATCATCTTTAGAAAGTATTCATCCTTAAGTTATTGGATGGAATACCATGCCCTGATCTCTCAAAAGATCTAGTACTCCTTAATGAGTAGTGTGTTGTGACTTAGTTTATTACAATTGATCTACCCTTAGATCAAGTTCTATTACCCAAAGATAAGGTTTTAGCAAAGGTCTTATTGAAACTTATCGCAGTCAACTTGATGATCTACTTTAGTTCCACCAAGTCAAGAGAAGCTTCAATCTCTTTGACAAGTTTTATTTAAAAGCGCGAAAATTATCTAGATTTTCTATGCATGGATGCAATGCACACACCCGTGTTCAGCCTATTTCTAAGCTCTAATGCTGGGGTGTTACAGACTCTCCCCCTTAAAATAAACTTCGTCCCCAAAGTTTGTACTCTCTTACATTTCAGAATAAGGTATTGACTTGTATTGATCATGGCATTTCTTAGCTCCGTTATGATCATAATTGGGGATAATTATGGTGTACCGTCTCCAAATCTTTTTCCTTGAACTCTCTTCCTACTTAGCAACTTTCAACTATCATTTGCAATATGTAGCATAACTCCTTCTACTATAACCCCTTGGTTTATATATTCCCGGTCCTACTTAAGATTGGTTTTGGACACATTCCATTCATTTCGATCAGGCTTTCCTACTACTTTACACTAGACTATTTTAGCAGGCTCTCCTTCTTCTTAAGGACAACTTACCAGCTGTTTCCCCTTTATAACTGGTCTACTAGGATTAAGCAGTTATATCTACTTCGATCATTTATTCGGACATACTATCGGAAATACTTTATAATGATTACTTCTTATAACCTTATGAGAATAAGGCTTAATCTCATTATAGCTTAGTTCTTCTTTTCCAACCTTTAGTCAGAAAGTTCAATTAACAACTCTTTAGTGTTTAATGTTTACTCTCCCCCTTGGGGTTCCCTAATGTTTTTTTAAACTACATGTGTAATACCATAACTAAATGGTAAGGATATTGGTCTCTGTCTAACTTATATCTTACCTATATAAGGTCTCATGATAGAACCCGCGGTACACCCACACAATTGTGGATCTCCGAAACGAATCTTCCAACATCACTTGTCTTACTTTTATCATTCTAGACAATACTTTTCACCAGCCAATCCGATGTCACGAAAACATCTCGAAAGCCGTTCGCCTTAATTTTTATACTTATTTATGTCCTTCTTAACTTACGCCAAGTTTTATGCTCTTTATGACATACCAAGATGACCTTGTTAGTTCAACCAATAGGATACCAGTTACGGATACCCACTGCGGATCCTCCTAGGTGTATGGATTTACCCTATAGTTTCCTACTTCTTACTGGCATTCTCTCTGAATTGTCAGAGTTTGAATACCAACTGTATTCCCAGACTTCTTCTTTGCACTGATTCATGATACTTTCATGATCTTGGTTCAACTATATCATTAGCTTTTGAGCAACATCACCTACTTTAGGTGAACTTAAGTTCATCCTTCATGTTGCTCCACCTTTTCTGCACTAATAATCCTTCTTATTGCCAGATCATAATGAGTTGGAATTGATCCATCCTTTCAAAATAGTGTTGATACCCTTATATTTAGCCTCCTTCTTCGTGCAAGTCTTTATCTTGATCTTTGGAACCCGTCTTTCCCTTACACGAATTGCCTTTACTACCTAGGTCTATACCATCAAGTAATAACTTGGTGATGCAACATACATTTGCACCACAAGTCAACCTTCATGTACAGATCTAGTCAATCAAGAAGATCCAAGAAAAACCCAGAAATACTCAAACATATACCATGTATTAAACATATGTCTTCAAAATCTTACAACTCCCAACCACGGCAAGACACTCCCTCTGTACACTACCTCTTTATATTACAAGAGCTTTCGTGCTTATGTGAGCATGTTCTCACTTATTTCAGCAAGCTTCTCAAGCACTACAATACGCATTACCAAATATAAACATTATTCAAGCACTCTACTTTATGGATTACTTCTTTTCTTACTTTCCTCACTCACTTTCGTGCTTCTGGGATTTTCGTCCATGATGGCGCAAAGTTCGACGACTGCCTTCTGGTGCATCATAACATCCAGTAGGTGCATAACCTTGAGTAGAAGTACCAAGATTGATATTATCCATTGAGAGATGACTATCATACTCATTATCTTCTTCAGTATTCTGTACCACAATTAGTTCCTTCTTCTTACTAATTTACTTAAGGTCTTTGGAAGGTCAATGCTAAGAGTCAATAAGTTCTAGATTAGAAATTGATCACTTAATATTGATGACCAGTTGACACTAGGCCTTAACTACTTAGGAATGTCACATGTTAATATGGCAACAAAGGCATGTAATGAATGGTCTTGAATTGACTTCTATTTCTACTCTATTTGTAATAAGAGTTTATGTTTAAGAACTACCATCATACCCATGGTAGGATTCACTATGACAAACAAGTGTTTCAAGTCTTTGTAATATTAAGTATTCATCCTTAAGTTATTGGATGGAATAGCATTGCCTGATCTCTTAAAAGATCTAGTACTCCTTAATGAGTAGTGTGTTGTGACTTAGTTTATTACAATTGATCTACCCTTAGATCAAGTTATATTACCCGAAGATAAGGTTTTAGCAAAGGTCTTATTGAACTTATCGCAGTCGACTTGATGATCTACTTCAGTTCCACCAAGTCAAGAGAAGCTTCAATCTCTTTGACAAGTTTTATTTAAAAGCGCGAAAATTATCCAGATTTTCTATGCATGAATGCAATGCACACACACCTGTGTTCAGGTTATTTCTAAGCTCTAATACTGGGGTGTTACACCCAACACACACTTCATGTTATAGTGCGCAAATCGTGGACATAATACTCACGAAGTACCATTTCACAAATACTACATCTTTAGAGTGGTACAACATAAATATTGCAGGTCCGCAACTTTCACATGTACAAATTATTCGAAATCCTTCGGTCCATTGAGGATTCTTTTGAATATTCAAATTCAAACTAGCTAGCTAGCTTAACTAGCAATGGCTTCACTAAACTGAGTGACATTGGAGCTCATCAACTTATTTAAGTAAGTCTACGTTTCTCGGCTCATCTACCTTATTCTAGAGACTATGCTTCAGTTTCCATGTCTTCATAGTCCGCTCCATATTCTACACCATAGTCTACTCCTTCAATATCTCCGGAAAGATCTGGTTTCTCATAGTAGGTCTCCTCTTTGTCCTTGTTCTTATTATTGTCCTCTATCTCGAAACTCTCAAAGTCTACCAAGGATTAAGAAGATAATTTGAGTATGAGTGTACTCAACAAGTTCTATAGTTGGTTGTGTAACCATGGATTAATCATCCAGGTTTTCTTTGGTTTTCAAAAATGGTTTCTAATCAAAGATAACTTTTAGTTTAGAAAAACTGTGTCCGTCAGTTTTCACGGGTTGTTAGAACTTTCTTAAGTTCCTTTCCACACTACATTTGCAATCCATTCCCTAGAGAGGGAGAACATGTCACATTTGATGCACTCTCAAGTGGTACACTACTTTTACCACAAACGTCCTTAGCCTTATTGCACTTATCACGCTTCCTAAGGTGTGAGTTCGGTTACCAAGTATCTCCAAGTCATGTAGAGCTCCATCTAATTTTGTACTTTAAACTTGGCATTGATTTGGGTCACCGGCCATTGTCCATATGTTATCCTTTGGAGGCAGTAGAGTCATTATCTTGGAGAACAAGATATAGATGTTATGGGCTCCCACACATTGCCATTCCTCTCAAGAAATTTGGTCTGACCTAGTTGTCTAAAGATATATGAACCGAAGAAGAACTTCTGACTTGCTTGTCTGATTCCAAGATTTGTGGTCAGCACAGTTTGTATGGTGCCTTGGAATAACTGACTACAATTGTTGTTTATATCCTTTGTTTCTCTTGGTACAATGGAATTTATTCCCAAAACAATTTTCAGGTTGTTTCCATTCACCTTCTAAGTATAATCACATTTCATTCATAAAACAATTTTTTATTTTGTAAGAACATTTGTGATACTTTTGGAAAAGTCTTTATACAAAATATAAGGTGTGTAAGATGTAACTTCCAAGAGTTGTGCAAGGTTTAATTTGCACTTCTATGCAAGGTCGAACTTGCTTGGTAACCGTGAGGTAGTGTAGTTCGAAGGTTTGAGTTGACCCTTGACCTCGGGTTCTGTAAACAAAAAACATTATCTAATAAAGATAATGTTTTGGAAACCAATATATGTTTTAATGCAACTATATGCCATGCAATATCTTTCCTCAAATGATTTCAATTTCCCTTGATTTGAATTGCTTTGAATTTTAGATGAATTACCCTTTTTAGGGTTTTATTTGAATTTGACTTTAGAATTTTCATATATCTAAAGTATTTATATCACTTCAAATTCAATCTTGTGAGTTTTGGTCTTAAAAAATATTCCCTTATTTTTAGGAATATTATTTAGGCTTAGAGAGTTTTAGAGTATTTTTACCATTTTTAAGTATTTATTTAAGTCCAATAACTCACTTGGAATTGTATTCCTCTAAACAATTTTTAATAATTCTAGAAAAAATATTTAGAATCTTTGCATTTTTCCTTATTTGGAACTATTTTATTTTATTTTTAAAAATGTCTAAGGTCGATTTTGTTAATTGGAGCTTTTAAGTAATTCTGAAATTACTATTTTGCTTCTAGGCCCACTGGTCAGACCTAGAGAGTCAAAATCAGTTGACTTGGTTCGGTGAAACCAAACTAGTCCACTCTCTCACTCGCCTATCTCCCTCACTCGCTCACTCGCGCTCCCTCTCTAGTGACTAAGCGGTGACGCCGCGTCGCTGGTCGATTCCAGCCGTAACCGGTATTCTCCCCCGCCGCCATGGCTTGCAATCGAACCCCTCTCTCCGCTCTACACTTCCACCACTCAAATTCACCTAGAACGCTCTCGCACACCCTCTCGCAACCCTAACACTAGGTTTTCTAGTTGATGGAGCCGCCATGCTCCAGTGCTCCCTTGACGTGGAGATGGTGCTGGGTTGACTTTGGTGTTTCTTTAGATCATGGTGGCTTGCACAGATCGAGTTACCCATCTTGGGTGCTCTTTGTGCTACCGCGGTGCCATGTGTTATCCTCTCCGGTCCTAGTGATCTCGACTCCTGTTTGGCCAAAGGTAGGTACCCTTGTTCCTCTCCATCTCTCTCTATCCTCTACCGTCTCTACTACTAGTTCTACTGTTGGATTACCCTGTCTAGGGTTTAATGTCCAAGATCTATTAATGGGGATTCTCGAGTTCTAGCATGTTTTAGAGGATTGTAATAACTTCCATACTGTTAGTTAATCTCTTAGTATTCGACTTGGTCATTAGTTCATGTTCTATGTCTTGGTCTATCTCTTAATGTTGGTGTGTTTCCACTGCCTTCAGTTAACAATTCATCTTCAGTTAAGTACTTTAGGGTTTGAACTAGTGATGGTCTTGTGTAGATAATGTGCTAGAGTGATGTATAAATCATCCTATACTAAGTTGGCATTGTTCCTTTTATTATTATGAACAATACTATGAAAATTCCTTAACTAAATTCCATTATTCTATTACTATCTACTTTTCATTGTCATTGCATCTTAGGTTTACTAGCAATGTTTATGGTTCTTAATGGTTTTACTTATCATTGTGGTCAAAATACACAACCCAAGCATGCTATATAGGTTTAGGTGTAATTCTTTGCTTGTTTTTCTTAATTAATTGCTTAAGCTCTCAGTTAATGTTACATGGATGTACACTTGAGCTCTTAAGTGTGCACTTAATACGGTTGTCTTATTTACTTCTTCTTGTGATTTCTTAACCTTTGGTTCAATATTACTGTAAGTATGTTTCTTAGACATTGTTTAACTCCTTATGTAGGTGTATTAGTATATTCAGAGCTTCTTCCATGATAAATCATTTCATCCTTACGTTTATCTCATGTTGTTGCCTCGGTGGTATATGGCAAAAAGTTCTTCCTAATTACCTATGGCTTGTCTACTAGGTTATGCCAGAATGGCTAAGTGGCATGGAATTGTGATGTTCTCTAGTAATGGAGATGCACATATGCTAGCCTATTTAGTCTAGATGCTTCCACTACTATTCTCTCTCTTTTAATTCTAGACTAAAGCTTAGCTATAAACCTACGAAGACTCAAAATTGTGCTCGAGGAAGATCTGATACAGTTCTTATTGATCCTTGCTCCTGTTCTTGATCCTTTTCCTCTCCCATATCTCTCTCTTAAACTCTAGTGTGTTGGAACTTATTTTCCCTCTCTCTCAACCTCTGGTCTAAGAGTGTTTCTTACTAACTTGGCTCTTAGGATTGTGGGTTATGGGGTTGGGCTTGGGGTCCTATTATAGTGTTCTAGGGTTCATATTATGTTGACACCTCATTGACTGCATGTAGTGATTGACCTGATTATACCCCCTATCTAGCTTGACTTTTAGTGTCCCAGTCAGCTTATGTCATATGGCAAATAATGCATGATGGTTAAGAGGCATTTTTGTATTTTTTCCTTTGACAAATTAGGCAAGAATTTATTTTTAAGTTGATGTTTTTGTCACTATCTCTTGGAATTCTAGTGAAGTAGTTTTGGTAGCTTAGATAAATTGTTGTGACGTTTTCTTGGCCCATCTTGATGAACCGCAAGTGTTCATTAGCTGGTAATGAAGGATAGTTTTCACGCCCCCCTCAGTCTTACTTCAGAGGGACGAAATAGAGTTTATTTGTTTGGCAATCAGCTCGGGTCAACATGTTTAGATCTCTCAAATACAAATACAAATGTATATGGGTAATGGGGAGGATTTCCTCAGAATTTATTCATAAGGTGATCGAGAGATTGTACAATGTGTCTACAAGAGGTTTTGGTGGGTTTATAATGATACCCGATGAGAGATGAAGGTAGACCTATGAATAATGCTAATGGTAAAGACTCAGGAGATTATGGCGTGTCCCTCTTTATGTGAATGTTCTTCAGTGGTTATAGGTATTGATGGAGGTGGAGTCTTCCTTAGTCACAATAGGTCTTCATCTTGTATTGTACGTAATCTTGATCTCCGATCTCCCTTTCATAGGAATCATGGATCTAGTCTTCGGGATCTCTAGAGAGTCGACTTGCAACCCCACGGGTTAGGTTGGTTGAGAGCTTCTAGATGTAGGCCTTCAAGTCCTTGATCGTAGAGGTAAGCATGGACAAAAATGGTGGATTAAGGCCCATGTATGGTGCGGGCCTAAATCCCCCCATCACCGACAAGCCCCCAACTAGCACCTTTAATAATACGGCCTTTTTTCCAACAGATTTTTTTTAGCTCGTGCCTAACCTCTGCCTGGTGAGCTTGATGAATTCTTCTTTGTCTTGAGGCGCAAGGTCTTGGTGTAAGGTATCCTGCATGTGCTGACGTCTTGATCACGTAGACCTTTCTGTGTGTGTCCTTAGAGCAGGTTTGATGAGCCTTCCCATCTCAGATGTCCCAGGGTAATGGGTGTATGATGAGGTTCAGCAAAAGGGTCAATAACAAAACGGAAAAACAATCCTTCTGTGTTGAGGTGTGGATACCTTAATGACTAGAGGAGGTATGAGGGAGAGTTCCCTTGTAGGTCGTGGAGTACCAAACCGAGAAGTCAAGAAGGTATTTGAAAATTTAGCTCTTATCATGTTGAAAACTTGCATGTGGACCCATCTGACATAGTGAGGTTGTAGCTGGGTTTAGGTCTAGTCCATGATGATGTAATCAGTGATGCTGGTAGCTGTTTAACTTCTCCCATGACCCAAGGAGGTCTGCTGAGAGGATCTTTTCTATTGCCGTGAGGTCTTGAATCTGAACCGGTTGGAGAGGTCTTTTCAATAATTGTTGCTTCTCAGAGATCTTTCTGCCGCGTGCGAATCTGTTCCGTCCGGCAAAATTGAAGGTGGTGATCATAATGAGATTCCTGCTGAAAGGATCACTACGGTAGATTTGAGGCGAAGCCTCTTTTTTAAGCGGATTACACTCGGCTGTCTAGACCCTGAAACACTATACACTTTGCTGGGAGTCATGAACCTTGTTCCCGGGCTTTTCTTACGGTGGATTATACTATGGCCAAGAGATATTTACTAGGAACTAACCAATCGAATGCGCGTACTTACTTGGTTTGCTAGGACATATGATACGTCTTCTCGGTTTTTTCTTACGGCGGATTATACGATGGCTAGGACACCTTTACTAGGGCCCGACCAATCAAATGCGCGTACTTACTCATTGTGCCGGGACATATGCCACATCTTCCTGGGCTTTTCTTATGGTGGATTATACGATGGCCAGGACACCTTTACTGAGGCCTAACCAATCGAACATGCTTACTTACTCATTATGCCAGGACATATGCCATGTCTTCCCGGGCTTTTCTTACCGCGGATTATATGAGGGCCAGGACACCATTACGAGGGCCTGACCGATCGAATAGATGTACTTACTCATTGTGCTAGGACATATGACACATCTTCTTGGGATTTTCTTACGGCGGATTATACGATGGCTATGACACCTTTACTAGGTCCTAATTGATTAAACACGCATACTTATTCGCTATGCCGGGACATATGACACGTCTTCCCGGGCTTTTCTTACTTCTTATTCCCCTTTTTTGGAGTGGCAGGGGCCAAACTGTTCCCCCATTCGGAGCAGGTCTTCAAAGATAGAACTTGCGGATGTGGTACTTCCGCAAATGTTCGATATTCCAGGAGTTCAACACCGTCTCCACATCTTCTGTCTCCAGGCGAATGATGCCTGGTGATAAGGATATGCTGAATGGGGTATGCCCAGCAGGACGTTTCGACTAGACCAGGCCCATTGCGAGTGGGCCTACAGGACGACGACTAGAATGCTACTAAGGGAGAAGCCTGGCGACTGGAAGCTGAAGGCCAAGAAGCGTAGATAGGCCTAGTCGGATCAAATCCTCTGAGTCCCTAACTGACTTGGTTGTAATACTATAAACCCTAGCGAGGTACCCCCTCTATAAACCTTCCTAGGGTACTCTCTGTTACTTATGTTCCATCATACACCCCATCCAAGCGACTCGCTGCTTAGCCACCGATCTTGCCACCCTTGTAATCCACTTGAGAGAATATAATCTAGCAGGAGTAGGTCTTTACCCTATGGGGGGCGAACCTAGGTAAATCCCTGTGTCTTTGTCCCCAATCTTGCACCGCAGATGGTGACTCGATCTTGCCCCAAAACCTTCTAATCGCTACCCCTGGTAGTGACTACCGTGGTCATTCCCACGATAGTGGCGCCCACTATGGGGCATGGCTGGTCTAGCCTAAGTTTTGCGGCGAGGCCCTACTCACCAATCGATCGGCCGATCGCCACCGGCCGCATGATCGCAAGAGGCGGGTGATGAGCGCATAATTACATCATGTTTTATATTATTATTTTGCACTCTAGTTGTAGGATCTTTGTATTTTATGGCGTTTGCACGCACATTTTATGTCTATTTTCACCAGGATCAGGAAAAATGATGGATACAATGGACACAATTCTTGGAGCAGTTGTTTTGGGGAGAAAAGGAGTAAAAACAACGTAAATCGCTTATTTGGGAAATATCAATAACACCAGAATAAAACCCGAAGCGATCGAAGGACTTGCTTATCTGGCATCAAGAAGGTTTAATGACCAACTATACGACGGGAATTAATTTCCCAGCCGTATAGTTCCCGCTGTATAGTTGGCGGAGCCACCGCCTCCTCAAATAGTTTCACCCTGTGCAACTGGATTAGAGAGAAGACATACAGAACAACCAGAAATCGCCGAAACTGCACCTCTAGAAGGCATCTGGAGGGGGAACTCGTCCACAAGTACTATTCATCTATGATAGATTCCATTGTTATTGCTAAGGTGTTGATTGCCTCCATGTATGAGTAGATCATTAGTTCTTGTGGAGATGGAGAAACCCTAGTGTGAGATTGAAATAAGATAAAGTTTATTATGATATTCATCGCCATGACTATGTGTTAGTCTTCATCTTGATGTTGGGAGAAGTCGACCTCTCAATATTTGCCTCTTGTGGGGACTTGATGGAGGGAACTACTTGTTGATACACAGAGGTGTGTTAGCACTTACAATGAATATAAAACTGTTGGCACCCCTTACGTATCAACTTGGGAATCGAGGAAAATCACGGAACACTATCCATGCCATGGGATATGTCCTACGGGATTAAGTCCATTAATAGCGTAGCAATTCGATTGATGTCGACTGCTAACTACTGTGGTTATGAGGATGATGTGAGCAGTGGTTGCTGCCTATTTGTCCAAATACAGAGTTCCTCCCACACATACATAGTTTAGAATGTTCATGATAATAATCTTTACCTTAACTCTTTATAATGCTAGAGGTGTATCCGCTACTCCCTGAGAATGCCCTTTTCCCATTGCAGTTTCAAATCTCTTTTACATACGCGATACTTACTTTCTGTGTTTAGTTGTTTTACTTTACTTATTGTTCTCATATACCAAAAACCCCAAAACACCTTTTTACACAATACTCGCATTTTATCTTGTAACTTAGAGCTTTATTTAGCATTTCTTTTGTAGTATTTCATTCAAGAGTTATTAGACTTTATACTCCTGCTCCATGTGGGATCGATATCTTTATTTCAAAACTAGCTACAAACGATCTGTGCACTTGCAGTCATCAAGCTATTTTCTGGCACCGTTGTCGGGGAGCTAAGCGCTGTAGGTCTTTTAGTTTTTGCTTATTTATTTTTGTCTTGCTAAGTTTTGTTTTGAGTTATAGGTTTCCACCAACATGATGGAGTTTGAGCATATGGCTAGTGCTAACCCACTCAGCCACTTTGGGAAGCCCTATGATATTAATAAAAGAGACAACTCCAACGAGAAGACAAGGGGGTTTGAAATAAATCCTCTACTACTTGGTATTCTACACAAGAAGCAATTTACTAGAGATGAAGAAGATCTTGATCCATATGAGCATATTGCATGTTTCAAAGATATATGTGGTACTTTCCAATTACCGGGATATACTGCTAATGTGGTAAGGGTTAAAAATTTTAGTCAGACTTTGACTAGTACAGCTCTCTCATGGTATTGATCTCTACCCCCCTAGAAGGCACTACTACTTGGGATAATTTAGCCTATGAGTTTCTAGAAAAATATTGTCCATCATCATAATCTTTTGGAATCAGGCGTCTTATAATGACTTGGAGGAACCGTCCTAATGAAGGACTAGTAAGAGCTTATATCAGATTAAAGATTTACTTCATCAATGTCCTCATCATGATTTGCCTGAATGGTATTTATTGCATATCTTTTATTGCTGTTTAATTGAACCTAACAAAATTGAACTAGACTCTTTCGCGAGAGGAGATTTTATGAATCTTCCTATAACTAAAGCTTGGGCTTTACTTAATAGAATTTGCGATCATAGAGTTTCATGGAATTTTGGTCTAGGAAGCGAAGGAGGCATAGAAATAGATTATGATTGTATTAATGACTATAATAAAAAGGGCCATGTTAACGAATTATCTAAAGAACTTTATTTGGATTCAGATCTTGTGTTGCATGTTGTTAAAGCTTTTACAGAACACATCAAAGCTCCAAAAGAGGATTTGGTCAAGTATGATCCACCACTCGAACCATAAAAGAAAAGAGAAGTTAAATAAACATTGGCCTCCCGAGAACCAATATATGAGATAGCTTTCCCTAACACTACACAAAAGCATATTTTTGAATATGAACAAGTCAAAGCAGTACAAGAGAAGAAGGAAGAGGAAAGTATGCCAGAAGTTGAGGAACATCTAGAAGAAACCAAAGATGAAGAGGTAACCAAGGAAGCAATTATGCTATGTATGCACATTGTAACATAGTTGAAATTGATAAAGAGTCTTCCGTATTGGTTGAAGGTAAAACAAAGGTAAAAGATGTGGGTAAGCCTATTCTTCCCTACATATTTAAGGAAACCTCGCATTATGGTTTATGCGATCTTGGCACCGAAGTTAATGTTATATCTTATGTTTTTTATTTAGAAATAAAAGAAGAAATAGAACCGGCTACAATTGAAAATACTGATATGACAATCATGTTAGCCAATAAACTCTTAGAATTCCAGTGGGAGTAGTTGAAGATGCAACTGTCACAATTGGCAATAAAAACTTTCCTATCGATTTTGTAGTTGTTGATATGCCAGTTGACACTGTTTGCCCAATTATATTTGGAAGAAACTTTTTGAGTGATGTAGGTGCCAAAGTTGATTTCAAAAAGGAGATTGTGGCTCTTAAGCTTGGGGAAGCGAAAAAAGAATTCCACTTTTCCAAATTTAAAGACAGGCCTCTACAAATACAAGAATAAGAGAAAGAGAAAACTATTGAGGAAATGATAGCTCTCTTCTTTAGTGATCAAGAAGAAGAAATAAAAATTATGAAGAAATAGTTATGGAGGACAAGTCCCTAGAAGAACTAGAAGGTGAATTCGATTCACTTCCCATTATAGGGCCTCCAACTAATGAGGCTTTCAAAGAGCCAGAAAAGAGAGGGGACGAGGAATTACCACCCCCAGAATTGAAGACTCTACCAGATAATCTTAAATACACATTTTTAGATGATACAAATAAATTTCCTGTTATTATTAGTGCTAAACTTCCAGGAGATGAAGAAGAGGAACTCATGAAAATACTTAAGGAGCATCGCAAGGCCTTTGGGTACTCAATGGATGATTTGAAGGGCATTAGTCCCATGATAACCGTCCATCGAATATTCATGGAGGAAGGTGCTAAACCAGTTGCGGAATTTAATAGACGAATGAAGCCCGGAATAAAGGAAGTGGTAATAAAATAAATAGTATGCCTATTGGATGCATGTATAATCTATCATGTATAAGAAAGTGAATGGGCAAGTCATGTTCATTGTGTCCCTAAGAAGGGCGGTTTTACTATTGTTCCTACTGAAAACAATGAATTCATACCTACTAGAACTATTGTTGGACATAGGATGTGTATAGATTTCAGGAAATTGAATAAAGAAACTAGGAAAGATCACTATCCTTTATCGTTCATAGATCAAACTTTAGAAAGGTTAGCAAACCACACTCATTTTTTCTACTTGGACGGATACTCTGGTTTTCTCAAATAGCTGTTCATCCTGATGACCAACTTAAAACAAATTTCATTAGTCCTTATGGTTTACATGCTTACTGTCGTATGCCTTTTGGTTTATGTAATGCTCCAGATACTTTTCAAAGATGCATGACTGCTACTTTTGCAGATTTTATACATCTGATAATGGAAGTATTTATGGATGACTTTTCTGTCTATGGTCTTTCGTTTACTAGTTGCTTGGATAATCTCAAAAGAGTTTTGTAGTGTTGCGAAGAAACCAATGTTGTTCTAAACTAGGAAAAGTGCCATTTTATGGTCAAAGAAGGTATAGTCCTTAGACATAAGGTATCAGGCAAGGGAATTGAAGTGGATAGAGCTAAAGTTGAGGCCATAGAGAGAATGCCACAACCTAGGGATATAAAAGGTATAAGAAGTTTCCTTGGTCATGTGGGTTTTTATAGAAGGTTCATTAGGAATTTCTCTGGAATATATAAACCTTTGACTAACCTTCTACAAAAGAGAGTAAGATTTAATTTTGATAATAAATGTCTTGTAGCCTTTGATAAACTTAAATATGCTTTATCCCATGCTCCTATCATTAAACCACCTATCTGGGATATGACTTTTGACTTAATATGTGAAGCTAGTGATGATGCTAGAGGAGTAACTCTAGGACAACCTATAGGTCATAGATTTAATATTATACATCAGGCTAGTAGAACTCTTAATAGTGCTCAAAAGAATTATCCTAAGGAAGAAAGGGAACTTTTTGCTGTATTTTTCTCTTGCGATAAATTTCATTCTTATATAGTTGATGCAAAAGTAAGAGTTCATACGGATCGTGATGGTTTAAAATAACTCCTTGAGAGGAAAAATCATAAGCCAAGACTGATCCGTTGGATCCTTTTACTTCAAGAATTTGAGTTGCAGATTATGCATACGCAAGAAATAAAGATGTTGGATGCAGTGTGCATATTCGCCCAACAAGACACCAATCTTATTGAGAGGAACTTTAGTCCTGGTGATTATTGTTTACGAGAATTATTAAATGAGCTAAGGTCAATCCATCCAAAATAGAAGAAGTCTTTGTTGTTGGAGGAGCTTGTCATCCCCAAATAAGTAAACGGTAAGTACAAGGTAAGTGTTCTTACTCAAATAAGTGATTTGTTTTCACAATTTTACTTCTGAAATTTTTACCATTGAATTCCTCATATTTTTCTGAAGTTTTTGAAGGTTTTTACCAACTATACGCAACTATACGGCCGGAGAAAAATCTCCCGCCGTATAGTTGGTCGTTAAACTTTCTGTACCTTCTTCATGAAATTGATTTGGATGTTTGGAAACTATACGGTTGCAACTATATGGCTGGAGAAATTCCTCCTGCCGTATAGTTGGTCGTTAAACTCTCAGACATTTTCGATTTTCGATGTTTGGAAACTATACGGTTGCAACTATATGACCGGAGAAAATCCTCCTGCCGTATAGTTGGTCGTTAAACTCTTAGACATTTTTGATTCCTTTTTCTTTTTTTAAAACGGGTTTGTTGGTTCCAAGTCGGTAACTTAATCGACCTGGACTCGAGATATTTAGAAATATCTGCCTGGAACCAACTATGCGGACAGAGCTATATGGGCCACGCCCGTATAGTTGGTCGTTACGCGGAGGACTTCTCCAAATCCGTGTTTTCTTTCCCTGTTACGTTAATATTCTTTTCTTGGGCGTGAATTTGGTGTCTCTCACGAGTTTTACCGACCCCTGACCCCCCTTATATACTGCCATTGTGTTTCCCTCTAAATCATAATCACCAGGAACCAATCCTGCCATGCTCTCTCCCTTCCCAGGCCGCAGAAAACCCATGGGTCTCATTGATCCTTCTAGGGACCGCTCTCGTAGCCCGTCTATGGAGGACGACAACAAGGAGGTGGAGAGGTTTAGCCCAGGGTGCAAGGAGAACGTAGAGCCAAGCTTCTACAACAACGATCCCAATGAAGATTGGAGTGAAATCTACATCTACCGTGATGTCTATGATCCCCCGGAGATCAACTGGGCGGCAATGAAGAGAGCTCAACAAGAGAGAGAAGGCCACAAGCCACATGGAAAAGGGCATGTGGAGACGGTCAAGTTCATCGCCACAGACCCCAGGCCGCACAAGCGTAAGGAATTACCTAATATTGGTGCAGGTGCTAGCAAGGGAGCGACGGTGCCACTCTTGAAGCCTACCATTGGTGCTCGTATGAGGGTGAAGCCTCAAGACGAGTAGAGGAATGGTTTCTACTTCCCCGATCCATCAATTATGGATGAGGAAGAGGTTGTTCCCAGGACCAAGGACGACGTGCGAGCACTGGAGATATATCATAAGCAGGAGCTACTCCATCGCGTTGAAGTTCGTCACCGTCTCAAAGAGATAGAGAAGAAGGATGATCTTCTCCCATTGGTGGCTAAACTCACAGATAAAGTGGACACTTTGCAATATGATTTGCGCAGGTGCTACAACCGCATCACTTCTCTGGAGGATACCAACAAGAAGCTACGCACCGCAATGTTAAATGCCATGGCGCCACAGTGATCTACAATAACCACGGTATCAAATAATCACAAGGGATTATTTGATCCTGCCTGGCTTGATTCCAAGCTTGGGGAGATCTTTAAGACCTTGTAATCAATCTTATAAGTTTTACATTACTATTTTAGTTTTGCATTAGTTCAAATTAGAAATAAAGTTTGCATCATTAGAATTCCCTTCAGGAATAGTCGATCCCTTTTATGAAATTCTGAGTTTATTATCATATATGGAGCAATATTGAGTTTGTGCTTATCCTATTGGATATATGAATGGCTTGAGTATAATTTTATTTGAACTTGATGATAGCAATAGGAGTCTTCCACACCATTGGTATTAATGGAACATACAAAGATAATTTGGTAAATATGTTGTAAGTTCATGGTTTGATTTACAAAGAAAAAATTATCTAATCAGTTAAGTTGAAAAAGAAAAACCTTGAACAAAGGAAATTAAAAGTGCTATCAAATTAGAGTGAGAACAAGACGAGGTAGAATATTCAAGCTATAAAGATTGCTTCATATACAATTGGAATTTGGTAATTGAGATCGTTAAACTTTGAATTCCTACATGAAGTGGAATGTATGGATATCTCCTTTGCACAACACTTAAACAAAAGTGTGAGCATATATATATATATATATAAAGAAGAAGAAAAAGAGCGAATGTGCAAAGAGTAAACAGGCATACACCACTATATTGTAGTATGACAAAGAAGTGTTTGAGATTTTAAATCCCAAATGAATATGTTAATCCAAAAACATTTGGGACTACCTCGCTAACTCATTCGGTCGAACCAGATACTTTTATATCATGTTGAGATTCATCTTTTGTGAACTATTGATCACTAAGGTGTTCAAGCCTGCTAATATTATTCAGATGGTTCGAGTAAGGTACTATTCATCAACTTATTCCTATGTATCATATATGATAAACACATGCTACAACTGCCTCATTTATTTTATCGACTCAGCTTCATGAATATGAGGATCACATCCATTAAGCTAAACTGCTCGAGACGAGCAAGAGGCTAAGCTTGAAAAAGTTGATGAGTGCATAATTGCATCATGTTTTATACTATTATTTTGCACTGTAGTTGTAAGATCTTGGTATTTTACGGCGTTCGCGCACACATTTTATGTCTATTTTCAGCAGGATCAGGACAAACAATGGATACAATGGACACAATTCTTGGAGCAGTTGTACTGGGGAGAAAAGGAGTAAAAAACAACTTAAATCGCTTATTTGGGAAATATCAATAACACCAGAAGAAAACCCGAAGCAATCGAGACATCTAGAAGGTTTAACAACCAACTATACGGTGGGAATTAATTTTCCAGCCTTATAGTTCCCGATGTATAGTTGGCGCCGCCACCGCCTCCTCAAATAGTTTCACCCCGTGCAACTGGATCAGAGAGATGACATACAGAAGAACCAGAAATCGTCGAAACTTCACCTCTGGAAGGCATATGGAGGGGGAACTCGTCCACCGGGGATCCATCTTTTCCCTGTGCAGATTCGGGAGGCTAAGGCATCGATCTTCATCATCAACTGCTGCATCACCACCATCTCCATCCATCCCGTCTACATCTTGTCTTGTTGTAGTATCCATACTCGTGGTGGATTTATACAAGTACTATTCATCTATGGTAGATTCCATTGTCATTGCTATGATGTTGATTGCCTCCATGTCTGAGTAGATCATTAGTTCTTGGGGAGATGGAAAAACCCTAGCATGAGATTGAAATAAGATAAAGTTTATTATGATATTCATCGCTGTGACCATGTGTTAGATTGTCTTCATCTTGATGTTGGGAGAAGTCGACCTCTCAATATTTGCCTCTTGTGGGGACTTGATGTAGGGAACTACTTGTTGGTAGAAGGAGGTTGTTAGCACTTACAGTGACTATAAAGCTGTTGGCACCCATTACGTATCAACTTGGGAACGAGGAAACTCACGGAACAATATCCATGCCATGGGATACATCCTACGGGATTAAGTCCCTTAATAACATAGTAATTCGACTGATGTTGGTTGCTGACTACTGTTGTTATGAGGATGATGTGAGCAGTGGTTGATGCCTATTTGTCCAAATACAGAGTTCCTCCCACACATACATAGTTGAGAATGTTCATGATAATAATCTTTACCTTAACTCTTTATAATGCTAGAGGTGTATCTCCTACTCCCTGAGAACGCCTTTTTCCCATTGAAGTTATAAATCTATTTTACATACGCGATACTTACTTTCTGTGTTCAGTTGTTTTACTTTACTTACTATTCTCTGATGACGGTTTATCGCAGTATTTTCGATAAGTAAGAGTGTCGAACCCAACGAGGAGCTGAAGGTGCTGGCTAGTGGTATGGATCAGGAATTCTCTGCAAATACTTTAGCAAATGGATTTTTAGGGGTTTCGATAAAGCAAGTAAACAAAGTACGAGTAAATAAAAGACAGTAGGAATAAATGCAGCAAGTGGCCCAATCCTTTATGTAGCAAAGGACAAGCCGGTTGTATTACTTAAGATGACCAAACGTTCTCGAGGACAGATGGGAAGACTGTCAAGTGCTTTCGCTTCATATAGTTGATTAATCTTCTCTAGGTTGCTAAGTGTTGTGTGGGTGAACCTGTGCTAATGTACCACCCCATCCAAGACTAATACATACTTGTGATTATACCCCTTGCAAACATCCGTAAGTACAAGAAAGTAATTAAGGTAGAAACCTAACCACAACTTTAAACTCTAAGACCCTTACGTCTCTTGTGCAATGGTTTCCTAACGGGGGTTCAGGTTTCTGGCACTCCGGCAACCCCTACGATTAGTAGCCAAATACACAATGCATTTCCCTAGGCCCTTATAGGTGAAGTGTCATGTAGTCGACGTTCACATGACACCACTAGAAGAAGTACACCACAACTTAAATAACAATCTATTGAATCTTTCTCAACACAACTCCACTACTAACAACAAGACTTCTCCCATGTCCTCAAGAATAAAACTAACTACTCACAAGACATCATATGGATCATGATCAGAGATGGAACAATGATGTATAACAATTTTAACATAAACAATAATTCAAAGGTTCACTCAATAGCATCAACTACAAAGGGTAATCAACACCGGGAAAGTTTCCCCTATGTACTAATGCAAGATTCAACCAATTGTTATAGCAATATGGAGATGGTGATGAGGGTGCTGATGGTGATGATGATGATCCCGATGAAGTCTAGCTTGATGATGGTGTCGATGGCGACGATCTCCCCTCTCCGGGAAGGAATTCCCCTGACAGAAATCTATCTGTTGGAGAGATCTTTCTCTCTCGGTGTTTTCCGCCCCGCAGAGGCGGAATTTTTCTGTGGTCGGTCCCCAAGTCTTAGGGTTTCAGGAGGATAATATACGCCAGAGGGGAGAGGCTGGAGTGGGCCAGGGTGGCCACACCACCTCTTGGCGCGACCTAGGGCTGCCCGCGCCAGGGGGTGGTGTGGGTCCCCTGTGGCACATCTCCACTCCGTCTTCTGGCATGCTTAGTCTTTTGGAAAAATAGGATTTTCCGTATATTTTCCTCGATTTTCTGATCTTTGCAAATTTTGCCTCCAAACAACACCTTTTTCATCAGAATCCTGACTGCAACGGTCCATGCTCCAAAAGTCATCAACCGTGCAAAAACAGATGAAATAACATAAGTATCACCTCTCAATACGAAATATATCAATGAATAATAGTGAATTAAGACATAAAATAGTGATGCAAAATGGACGTATCAACTCCCCCCAAGCTTAGACTTCGCTTGTCCTCAAACGAAACTAAGCTCAATAAACATGGCCTCAGGTTTATGGAGTGAAGAGTCGATAAAAGAATACGGACAAGCAGCATCACATTCATCAAATACATAGATTATAATAGAAGACAACTCACTATTATATAACTCAACTTGCAATATGTAAAGGAAACACAATAAAGATACATAAAGTGAATCATAATTGGTAATGGCAAACTTAGCTCTTGGTCGAAGAATAGTTGATAATTTGCTAGAGTTCACAAATAGCTTGTTTTTCAATGATAGCTTTCAAAGTAGTAAACATCAAGATAAGAGCAATGTGCAAACCAAGGAACATAAGACATGATTGCATAAATCATCATATGAATGAATGAAACACATCAACTCAAAATACTTACTGGGATAGAGAGGAATAGGTTTACCGACTCAACTAAAAAGTAAAAGAAAGGGCCCTTCACAGAGGGAAGCAGGGATTACAAGTCTCATAAAGAGCTCCCAAAAATTATGATACTTACTAGCTTTCAGCTCTCATTACCCCTATCATAGGCATCTTTTGGTGATTAAGGTTAAAGTGACACAACTAAGAGGATATGATTGACAAGTTATAAATTGGAGTCCCATGCCCCTTACTTATGAGTACCAAACCTCATGCTACGCAACTTTAGTCACGAGCAAGCTCTTGTCATTGTAAATACATGTGTATCATTAAGAACCGCCAACGGGGTACCCCTTGCACATGACACAGGAGCTATCCCATAATCAAAATGACAAGGCAAGAAGAAACTGAGCATCTCAGCGATCTTTTTATTTGCTATTTGCATAGGTTTTTATTGAGGATGCTTCATAGAATGCTCACTATAGATGCTACAAGTTTCCACCATGATTAGGCATGGCTTAGGCTAGCGGTCCAGGCGTTTCTCTAACACACATATAAACTCCATGATCTTACAAGTTCCACTTTTATTTCACACCACCGGGATCCATAAGCAAAAGAACATGATATCAACTAGGTACAAGTACTAATGAAGTGTTGAAAGAGGTCCCCATGATACATGGTTCTGCTAACTTCAACTCATAAAGCGCAAGCATATACACAACAAAGAAGGACCCAATGGTTCAAGTTTATTAGATGCAAGAAAGTAAAGTGTGCCATCAAGTTCATGAGAGCTTTAATCACTAATTTTCACATAACAAGTTTAATTTGGGAGGTAGATAAAACAAGAATTTACTTGGAATAGCAATAATGCTACTAGGTAGGTATGGTGGACACAAATGTCAAAGGTTTTGGTTTAAAGGAGGTGGATGCACGAGAAGAATACCCTCTCAGTACAGGTTTTTGGCTAGCAAGGCTGGGTAGCAAGTACAAGAGTTGAAGGAAACAAACAAACATACAAGCGATAAAGACAAACATGCAATCTTTCTTGGAAGCAGAAAAGATCTTAACTAGAGAATACTAGACTTATGAGCAAATCAAGAAAGAAAGATGATGAAATTATTTTTCTCTAGAGTACTTCTATCTTTTCTTTCAACTCTCAAAAATAGTGTGCTACTGACCGAGCCAGGTTTGCCAAAACCAACTAAATTAACTCGATGATCCCAAAGTGATACCAATACTAACAACAAGTTCAATCATACAACCACGAACTGAAAACTAAATAAGCTATGCAAAAAGAGTGAATGATAGAACTTCTCATTAATATTCCATAACGGCAACTCACACCAAGGGATACATATCTAACGAGAGAGGGGACACTTCCATAATGCAAACCATACTACATAATAACTCCACTATTCATGATATGACTCTACTAAAAAGGTAAAAAGATAGAAGATAGTGATGTGATACCGCGGCACTCCCCTAAGCTTGGAACAAACCAAGGGGATGCCAAACCTGATGACGAATTACTCCTTTGGTGGTGGTGGTATCCTCTTGATGAGCTCTCTGATCAATTTCCTCAAGTCCTCAATCTCGAAGGTGAGATTACGAATCAGCTGTGAGTTCTGCTCAATGCGGCTCATGATCATGTCGTGTTGAGAATTCTAGCTCTTGCTATTCTCTTTCTGCTCTTCCCTCTTGGAGTCTTCTTTTCCTGCATGGTTATGGATAAAGGTATGGGAAGGATTCTTGGTGTGTGGGGGAAGTGACCATGGAGCCAAACTATGACGAGGAGCTTTCGCCCCAGTCTGCATCCGTGCAGTCCTTCTAACCCTGGCAGGTTTCGTCACCACTCCAATGCTTGCAATGGTAGTGCCGGTGTGCGGATGTTGGCCCTGCTCCTCTTCACCTTCACTCTTGATCTCCTTCTCCTTTCCGGGGTCTTGGAGGTCTTCCTCCATAGGCTCCTTCCCTTTATCCTTGGCAGACACCATGATGCTTCTAAACTTTCAAAGAGTATGTCCTAGCAGAAACAGATCGAAACAAAAATGCGACAAAAACACGATATACGATCCTCGGAAGATCCGAGGGGTTATATACAAAGTTTCATATCAAAAGGAAGGTACTGGGAGAAAACAAGTCGGAGGCAGAGTCCGGGGTGGACTCACCACCTAGTGGCGCGGCCAGGGGTGGGCCCGCGCCACAGGGTGGTGTGAGCCCCCTGGCTCCATTTCCATCCCCTTTTCACTTTGTAGCTTTCCTTATTGACTAAAAACTGCAAAAATATAGTTGGATAGTATTTTCGCGGAACTTTTCTTACCAGAACTGTTACCTATTTGAAAAAGGACTATGAAGGTCTCTGAATTTGGTATCTAGTAGATTCTTCCGGAGTCACCACTTGAATAACATCAATATCTTCATCTTATACACTTATTACTTGAGTCATAAAACCTTTCTCTTTCTCATTACACCATTATCTCCACTACCTGGAAATTTCTTTCACACAAAACTTCACACAGTTCTCATTAGCAACAGTAGTATAAGTTAAGTGATAAAACCTTTTGAGTTCAACTTCAACTGCAAACCATCAAAACATAAGCTACTTTAGCAACTCCTTCCGAAAACCCAAAAGGAATTCAAAAAGGAAATCGAATAAAGAAGCAAATGCAAGAGTGGCTAAATCTGTCAAAACAGACTAGCAGGTAAAGATCATTTTTTTCGAAACTCTTCTGTTGCTCAAATCAAAAAGTGAAAAACTAACGAAAGTTAAATAACAACCTGGTGCAGAAGCACAAACAATTATAGCTCAATCCGACATACAGAGATCTCTCACGAATTTTTACGGTGAAGCACAAAAATCTGTTTCGGGACAACAACTTCCCCAAATATTACTTCTCTCTCATTAGAGGTTGATCTTGACACAAAAACCAAACAAAACGGATAAGGAGCGGTTATTACCGAAGTAATAACTTCCAAGACTCAAAGAAACAAAAACAAACTGAAAGCAAAAACAAATTGGGCTGTCTCCCATAAAGCTATTTCTTTATAGCCATTAAGATGGGCATGATAATTTTGAAGAAGCTCTTAAAGGGATATGAATTGAAGTGAAAGAGAGCATTAAGAAGCAAAAACACACACATTTAAGTCTAACCCACTTTCTATGCAAGGGAATTTTTTAAACAAACAAGTTGTTGAAACTAGAGGCAACTTGCATAAGAAGGCAAAAGATGTGCAACATAAAAACTTTAAGCATAAAACAAGGAAACTTGATATTATTGAGATGCATAAGAACACTTTTCCCTCTTTCATGGTAACTTTCAGTATCATGCATAAACTTAAAAATATAACTATCACAAGGACCATCATAGCAATGATTACTTATTTTAACAGAAAACACAGGAATACTAGCTCTCATAACAATACTCTGCGAAACAATATTAGAGGTATCCTTACAAAGGATAGTGCCATACTTAGTGACAAAGTCTTTCACATTTGCTATTATTGGTTCATAAACCATTTTCTTATCAGGTTCAACAGCTTTACTTGTACTTTCATTAACCATACTAGCTATCATTGAATGTTCCTTTACCCTAACTGGGAAAGGTATTTTCTCAATATAAGGTTCATGTAAGACATGATTAGCAGTATAAACTTCAGTATTTCTTGCAGGAACACTCTTAGCAACATCTTTATAAGGTTCATGATACTTATACCACTTCTTTGTAGGCACTTCGATGTAGGAAGCAAAAGCCTTGAAATAAGAAGCGATAGCTTGAGAATCTAGACCATAAGCATTTTTAATATTTTGAAAGTCATTAGTTCCCATAAAAGATTCAATGCATTCATAATCATAATTTATACCCGACTTTCTACCTTTGTCATTCTCCCAAGCTTCAGCATTATCTTGAATACGGTCCAGAAGATCCCATTTAGCTTCTTCTTCCATGCGAGTGAATGATCCAGCACAAGAAGCATCCAATAAATCCTTATCATGTAGAGGGAGCCTTGCATAAAAGTTGTTGATAATAATATTGTTGGGGAGCTCATGAATGGGACATTTGAGCATTAGTAACTTTAATCTCCCCCAAGCTTGAGCTGTACTCTCTCCATCAAGAGGCCAAACGTTGTATATTTGATTCTGATCTTTATGAATCTCACTAGGAGGATAAAACTTTGAATAAAAGAGAAGCACTATTTCCTCCCATTCAAGAGCTTGACCATTCTTCAGCAGCTTATACCATTCCTCATCTCTTCCTTTCAGCGATAATGAGAATAACTTCTTCTTAACTTGATCTGTACTAATACCTGCACACTTGTACAACCCGCATAATTCATGTATAAAGAGCAAATGATCACCGGGATTGACAGTTCCATCCCCAACATAGTAGTTATCCATAACACGATCAATAATTCTTGTAGGTATTTTGAAAACATCATTCTCAGCAGGTGGTGGCTTATCTACTACCTTAGCAGTGGTAGTAGCATTACCAAATAAGAAACTCAGCGAATTATCCATAACAAAAATAAAGCAACTAGCAGAAGTAAACAATACTCACAGTAGAAGTTTCCTTTACCAGTTCCACTCTGCAATAGCGCTTCACTCCCCGACAACAGCGCCAGAAAACAGTCTTGATGACCCACAAGTATAGGGGGTGCATCGCAGTATTTTTGATAAGTAAGAGTGTCGAACCCAACGAGGAGCAGAAGGTGCTGGCTAGTGGTATGGATCAGGAATTCTCTGCAAATACTTTAGCAAACATATTTTTAGGGGTTTTCGATAAAGCAAGTAAACAAAGTACGAGTAAATAAAAGATAGTAGGAATAAATGCAGCAAGTGCCCAATCCTTTATGCAGCAAAGGACAAGCCGGTTGTATTACTTAAGATGACCAAACGTTCTCGATGACACATGGGAAGACTGTCAGGTGCTTTCGCTTCATATAGTTGATTAATCTTCTCTAGCTTGCTAAGTGTTGTGTGGGTGAACCTGTGCTAATGTATCGCCCCATCCAAGACTAATACATACTTGTGATTATACCCCTTGCAAACATCCATAAGTACAAGAAAGTAATTAAGGTAGAAACCTAACCACAGCTTTGAACTCTAAGACCCTTACGTCCCTTGTGCAATGGTTTCCTAACGGGGGTTCAGGTTTCTGGCACTCCGGCAACCCCTACGATTAGTAGCCAAATACACAATGCATTTCCCTAGGCCCTTATAGGTGAAGTGTCATGTAGTCGACGTTCACATGACACCACTAGAAGAAGTACACCACAACTTAAATAACAATCTATTGAATCTTTCTCAACTGAACTCCACTACTAACAACAAGACTTCTCCCATGTCCTCAAGAACAAAACGAACTACTCACAAGACATCATATGGATCATGATGAGAGATGGAATAATGATGTATAACAATCTGAACATAAACAATAATTCAAAGATTCACTCAATAGCATCAACTACAAAGAGTAATCAACACCGGGAAAGTTTCCCCTATGAACTAATGCAAGATTCAACCAATTGTTACAGCAATATGGAGATGGTGATGAGGGTGCTGATGGCGATGATGGTGGTGGTGATGATGATGATGATCCTGATGAAGTCCAGCTTGATGATGGTGTTGATGGCGACGATGTCCCCTCTCCGGGAAGGAATTCCCCCAGCAGAAATCTATCTGCCGGAGAGATCTTTCTCTCTCGGTGTTTTCCGCCCCGCAGAGGCGGCAGAATCTTTCTGTGGTCGCTCCCCGAGTCTTAGGGTTTCAGGAGGATAATATACGCCAGAGGGGAGAGGCTGGAGTGGGCCAGGGTGGCCACACCACCTCCTGGCGTGGCCTAGGGCTGCCCGCGCCAGGGGGTGGTGTGGGCCCCTTGTGGCCCATCTCCACTCCGTCTTCTGGCATCCTTAGTCTTCTAGAAAAATAGGATTTTCCGTATATTTTCCCGGATTTTCTGATCTTCGCGAATTTTGCCTCCAAACATCACCTTTTTCATCAGAATCCTGACTACAGCGGTCCATGCTCCAAAAGTCATCAACCATGCAAAAATAGATGAAATAACATAAGTTACCTCTCAATACGAAATATATCAATGAATAATAGTGAATTAAGACATAGAATAGTGATGCAAAATGGACGTATCATTCTCTTATACCAAAAACCCGAAAACACCTTTTTACACAATACTCACATTTTATCTTGTTACTTAGAACTTTATTTAGCATTTCTATTGTAGTATTTCATTCAAGAGTTATTAGACTTAAGACTCCTGCTCCATGTGGGATCGATATCTTTATTTCAAAACTAGCTATCAACGATTTGTGCACTTGCACTCATCAGTGGTAGGGGTGGACACAAAGCTCGAAGCTCGAGGCTCGGCTCGAGTTCGACAAGGCTTGGCTCGGGCTTGGCTCGGCTCGATGTTGGACAAGCCAAGCCTAAACCTCGCTACTTACGCTCGATGCTCGACAAGCCAGCTCAGTGAAGCTCGCAAGCTGGCTCGAAGGCTCGGTGAAAAATAAAAATTCAGCATACCATTGATAAATTGTGACAATTTATAATCAACAATTTAATATGAATAGATTAGTAGCATAGTCTAACAAGTTTCAGAATGTACCACTAACATTAACAATGGCATAAAAATAGTACTATCATCATCAAAATGTTCATTTTCATCTTCTTCTCCCTATGTTGATGAATTCATTTGAGAATTATTAAACATTGTTGTCCATTTGATCTACAAAGATATACAATTACATATCATTACAAATATATACAAACTACAGAAAAACATGTACGACTTCAACAGAGATTCTTCCAACTGCCGTATTTTCAAAATCTACTTTCATTTGTACGAAATCCGAGCAATCATAAGTAAGAAATTTTCAATAGCAAACAAAGAAATGCAACCCACTACATGAATAAATATTGTGTCAAAAATCAGTACATGCAATTCTCTGTATCGCTAGCAAAATTCAGAACATCCCCAATCTGAGTTCGCCCATAGAAAAAATTAAGTAGCAACATTCAATGACAACTATCTCTATCTTTCTCTAAATAACTAAATATACCAAGACACGCTGCCAAGTACATAATCCGATGTACGATCCTCTCAAGTTCGAATCGATACCAGATCCTAGGCAGGCGAACAGGAACCGGAGAGCAAGCATCAACCTAGAAACAAAAGCTTCCCACGCATGCGAGCACCATGATGGCTTGCCTCTGCCCCAGCCCAACCGAGGTCCACCACCAGATCCACGACACCCTCCCTCGTCGTGGCTACCCAACCAGACCGTCGCCGACCTTCCACATCCCACCACAGCATGCCGGAGAGACAGCGGCGAGGCGACCTAGGTGAGGAATTGAACTTCCAAGGGATGGACAAAATCATGCCGACGAGCGACGGTGGCGAGGCTTGAGCATGGAAGAGAGAAAGGGATGAATGGGAACCAGTCCGGGAGGGTTCCATGGGAGGAGGAGATGGGGCTGTTGCGGCCGGCGGCGGTTGTGGCATTGGTGCTAACCCTAGCAGCGAGTGAGGCCTCGAGAGCAAGCAGAAGTCGGGGTAGGAGGGGAATCCCGGGGAGAGGCAGTCTGGCGCTTGGATCCTGTCCGCTCTAGTGGCCGGCTCGCAAGCCTATCGAGACGAGCTACATGACCACCGAATCGAGCCACGAGCTTATTTTTCAGATTTTTTAGTGCCTAGCCGAGCCTGGCTTGGCTCGAGTTTTTTCGAGCCTGCTCGAGCCGAGCCATGAGCCGGCTTGACTCGGCTCGATTCCACACCTAATCAGCAGGATCCTGCCCAACAGCTACATCCCGGCGTCGCGCCCGATCACGCACATCGCGGTGATGCCGGTCGACACCATCAACTTGTTTGTCGGGTTCACGTATGCTGTCAAGATAACGGAGACGACGATCATCGACGGGTCACCGCTTGATACCTTCGATCTAGATTACAGATATAGTATATCTTCTTTTTCCCTAGTAGACCTAGGTTATCGAATCCTCGGGAAGCGAATGCGTAGTGAAGTTATTTAACGGATCTTCGGGAGTTATAGAACTCCTTTTGTGTTTTTACCGGACCAATAGCTTGCATATTTGTTTTGTTGTTGTTGATGATGGAGAGAGAGGGCCTAGGGCGTTCGGTTTCACCTGTAGCTGTGCAAAACATCTGATGGGAATAAAAGATAGAAAAAAAGTATACGTGTACTTGTTAGAGCAAGATAAATTATATGTGGGCAGTTCATCAATAATTGCTATTGCCTTCGCAACCTCTTATATCAATAACCTACTAGTCTCATCCATAGAAGAAAGAGAACTAATGATATGCATAGTGATGTCACCGTTAATCCCAAGAAAATCCCTTACATACAACCGTACTACCCCTTCTGTCACTGGGGTTCCCAACCTGTAGATCAGTCATTAGTCATACTCCCTATACCTGGCTCAACCCTCGGGGTCTTGGGTACCTGACAAGTCCTTGGACTGAGGCAATAGAGGATACAATAATCATCATGTCATACAAACTAATACACGATCCCATCTATGATAAATAACATGCACAATTGCTACATGGCTAGGATGAAACCCTTAGCCCAAGGAGAATTACTCACACATAGAGATGAGATCAACAATCACAAACGTTGTAATGAAAATTATAAGATTGATAGCAATAACCTTACAATGTTGCCAATCAGAGAAGAGATCTACTATTACAAGTGGTGGAATATGGCTATGGAGATGGAGAAGGGTTTGGAGATTTGGAGGCAGCTGATGATCTGTGGCAGAGACTTTTTGGCGAGGTCTGGCTTCTTTTCTCGTTGCCCGAGGATTCTTTATATAGGGATCCCTTCATGAAAGTTGTTCTGTTTGACCTAACGGTGGCGGCGCCAACTATACAACCGGAGCTATACGGCCGGAATTTCAGCTCCGGTCGTATAGTTGGTCGTTAAAGCGCCTGCCTCCGCTTTACGACTCCTGGTTTCTTCTAGTAGTTGGAAATCTTGTATCTTTGACTTTAATGTAGTGATTCCCTCCTTTAAACGACATTATCTGCGCAGGAAAAATATAAAAGAAAGGATTGCATACCCCTATGAATATTAGAATTAGTGGCAGGGTTTAGAGAGATATTTCATAAAAAATATGAGTAATATCCAGTTTAAATGTGGACGTAGATGGATATATTTCAGATCCATCAACCTCCCCAAGCTTAAACTTGATCGTCCCCAAGCAAGAAAACCAAAATCGAAAAGGAACTCAGCATTTAAACTAAAATAACGAGATGGTGATCTTACTCATGATTAGTAGTCTCATGTTTCCTCCACTTCATAAATCTGAAAAACTCTAGCATAAATAGAGTAATGGCAAGCATATCATACGGGTTTCATGCATCCTTATAGTGCAACAAAATTATTGTCAACATGGATGATTCAAACGAGTAAACTTTATTCCATGTCAAGTAATCAACTCATATGCTTGCCTTTGAACGATAAAGTATAATCATGTAAGTTAAGAGTGTGAGAGTTGTCATGAAAAGCATATACACTAGAGTATCTCAATTCCCCCACATCAATAAATCAAGACCTTTCAAGCACTACTTTTCTATTCATTATCCTTCAAGAATTTGAGATTTTAAGTAATTTAGAGCATGTCAAAAAATATATTAGTTTATCGGGCTGTGATGGACACTCGTGGCATCACTAAGGTTTTGTCCCTTTTGCACAATGATTTCTCATAATAGCCAGAGGAGTGATTCCATCATGATTACAACTACCCGGGAGTGCCAAGAATCTTACCCACTATAGCATTGCTGCTACAAGTGTTTAATCAACTCACAGCCAAGATCTAGGAGTTTCCTCCATGAAGATCGTTCGTAGGCCAGCGGAGTTGTTGGCATACCATGAAGTTTGACATGCATAAAGCTATATCATTCTTATGATTAACAAGTCAAACTTTGGCATGCTCACTAAAACCGCTAAATATTAATTCAATCGAACAAATCCTTTTAAAGAGAGCTATTAAGTAGATCAACATTTTCAGTGGTGTTGAGTGTCTCTAGAAATAAACCTTCAAGACTAAGCACTACAACACCCAAGCCTTCAATTGTGAGACCTTTTCTTATTACAATTGTTTATTAATTTTTAGGCAAGACTCTATTAATTACAAGACCTGGAACAAAACGTACCCAATTAAATACCCATGCAAATGAAAATATTTTTACAATACAAAGACTCACTCCACCAATAATGTCTCATCATTTACTACTAACTAGCATGGGTTTCTCAAACTTCTAAAGTGGGGAGTCATAAGGCATACCTCTCATGTTTGGTTCCAGTTCTCTCTTCCTTTTTTATTTGTTTCTTGGAAACTCGAAGTTGATCACTCTCCTGCAAATATATGAAGACCTCAAGGCGGAAAGAAAAGAAAGAGGGAAAATAAGGAAAAAGGGAGAAATATTTTTATGGTTTTTAACAGAGAGACGTTAAATAATAGAAAATTGGCAGCAAAGCTCGGCTAGAAAATCTCGAAAGCAAATAGAAAGAACTAAAAATAATGTGTTGGGGAAACCAACACGAGTGCTTATAAACTCAAATCAAAACACAACCTATAAATAAATAAAAGCAAATAAACGCGAAATAAAGATATACGAGGAAATTTCCCCAAGCTTAGGCTTTTGCAAGCCCTTCAAATCATTGTGGTGGCAGGAAAAAGTCGTTACTTCAGTTCGCAAATTGAGTTGAGAGGTTACTAGTTTATTCTTGGAGGTAAAGAGAGGCTATGCATCCTCTCCACAGTCCCTCCAAGTCCTTGGAAATCTTGGTATGTGGCGAACCGGGTTTGTGGTTGCTCCTCTTGATAAGGAACTTCTTGCTCCTCCTCTTGGTCATCATCCTCCTCCGGAATCTCTTCCTCGGGTTAGTGCTGCTCAACCTACAAGTCATATAGAAAATGACTTTCCTCGATAGAGAAAATACCATTAGGCATAGTAGCAGGGTAGAGACGCCTAGCTCCAGCAATATGCGGATAATAAACACCACCTCTCCTAGTAAGCATTCCACAAGCTCTCAAAGTGGAGAAACCAACACATCTCTCACCTAGCACGGGTTGCAACTCACTTAGGTTGGGCAGTGGAAAGCACGGTGATGACGCCTCCACCTGTTATTGGACCTTGGCTTTGGGAGGCTTGGTGATCCAAGTAGCGCACAAGGATGGCACCCAAGTTGAGTGACAAGCCGCAGTTGATGTAAGCAACCTTTGCAAGGACTAGGATGTCCTCCTCGTTGAGTCTCGTGAACTCATTATGTGCCTGCAAGGTGTTAGCAATAACATAGAACAAATAGCGAATTGCAGGATGTTGAATATTCTTCCCCTTGTTCACTCTACTAGTGGAACTCATTCCATTATAGTATTGTTCAGGGGTAGGTTCTAAGATAGTAAAGGATGCGCGTAAGGCATGAATATCATTGTTTGGCAAATTAAAACATGCACACCATTCATCTAATGTTAATGTGTAGTCGCTGTTCATCAGACGGAAAGAAATAGTGTCCTCTCCTTGCCATTGTTTAACAGTGCTTTGCAACAAACTTAGAAATTCAATGGTTAAGTGGCGATAAGTAGGTACATCATTGTACACAAAGTTTTGTAGGCCAGCTCTATTGCAAAGTAAATTGAAGTCATCAGAAATACCGAGTTGGTTCAATATAATGGGGCAAGCCCACTTGGTGGCCTTCACTTCGCGGTTCTTGATCCTGTTGAAGTGATCACGATGGGCCTCATCCCTGAACCGTATCCCCATGCATTCGTGAGCAGCAGCCCGAGAAGTGCTAGTGGTGGCACGAGCACGAGTTTGGCTCCTTGTGTTCATCATCTAAAATATTGAAGAAAGGAAAAAATAAAACTCTTTGATCCAACAATAGTAAGTGCATCATATTCCTCATCATAGAACACTAAAGAATCTCCTCAAGATAGTAATCTAGGCAAGAAAATCATGGAAATTGGTTCATAGTAGGTCTCACCCTAGATTGGTAATGACAATAGATCGAAGATGAATTTGCAAAAAGCAATTGGAGGATCGGAGGAGAAACATATCGTAGATCACTTGTGTGCAAGGAAATCGAACGAAATTGGGTAGAGGTGAAGATCTCTTGAGGTTTTGAGAGAGTTTGGAGGTAGAAGAAAGAAAAAGGATTGAAGTTTTGGAGTTGGAGGTACCTTCCTGTGTGATTTTGTGGTCGGACGCAACTATACGGGCGCAGGTATACGACCGGAACAATGCGTTCCCGCCGTATAGTTGGCCTTTTGTCAAAATTTTAGGGTTCCCTCCTAGCAGCGCAGCTATACGGGCACAACTATATGGCCAAAACAAAATGTTCCTGCCGTATAGTTGGTCGTTAAACTGTCTGTCCCTGTGAAAGAAAATATACAAAGGCATCGATTTCTATACGACCGGAACCATACGGCCAGAATTTTTATTCCCGCGTATAGTTGGTCGTTAAACTCTCAATACATTAGAAAAGAAATTGTATGGAGGCACTGATATCTAAACGACCGGAGCTATACAGCTGGAATTTTTATTCCTGCCGTATAGTTGGTCGTTAAACTCTCAGTACATATTGCAGAAAATTTTTCGATGGCAAAGATATCTATACGACCGAAACTATACGGTCGGAATTTTTATTCCCGCCGTATATTTGGTCGTTAAACTCTCTGTGCATATGAAAAGAAAATTATTGATGGCAAAGATATATATACGGCCGGAATTTTTATTCCCGTCATATAGTTGATCGTTAAACTCTCTATGTGTATCAAAAAAATTCTGTTTCTTCGAAAACTATTTATTTTCCTATAACTTAGTGATATACTTTGTTTTTGACAGAAAACTGACAGTAACTATTGTCGACCAACAATAGCATGAATAAAGCAGAATTTCAAGTACTATCGAACTTATTCTCCTCGAATGGAGTTTTCTAGCACTCTTGATTAAATATAAACTTAAACCAAAACTTAAAAACTTTACTCAAACCTTTATTTCACATGGGTTGCCTACCATGAAGCACTCTTTTATGCTCAATAACTTGACCTTGACGATACTCACTTGGGCCATATGAGTGGAACACCCACTCCGAAGTAATTGGCCTTCAAAGTGATGGCCTCCTTTTCATCATGTTTGGATGTCTTCTTCATGGGGAAATGAATAACAAAAGGATCCCACGAAGGCAATTGCAACTTCATGTTCCCTTCATGTAGATTAATCAAAACCTTAATAGTTCTTAAGAAAGGACGACCTAATATAATAGGAGTAGTAGCATCTTCAGGCATGTCAACAATAACAAAATCAATGAGAGCTGGACAACCTTTAATGTTTACTAAAGCATTCTCCTTAATTCCTATAGCTTGTTTGTAGGTAGAATCTGCTAGATACAATTTTAATTCAGTAATTTCAAAGGAGACAAGATTTAACATGTTAAAAAGACTCTTTGGAATTGTTGAGACGCTTGCACCTAGATCACAAAGTTCAGCTATCTCATTGATTCCAATTTTAATCTTAATAGTAGGCTCAAATATGTCATCTAGTTTAACAGGTAATTTTTCAGCAATTTTCTTGTATTCTTCCTCAAGATCACGTACCTTTATTGCTACTTGATTGACAAAGTGTTGGTATATAGCTTCCTCACTACCTTCACTTACTAGAATCTTGACGTTGATCCTTTTTACGAGATCTTCAACGGTGTAGCTTGGTGAAGGGGGATTACTATAGTCAAGTTCTTCAGGATCCTCCCTTTGGATCCTCATTATTTTGAGTTCTTCAACAGGATTGGGCTCATCTTTAACTGCAAATTTTAGCTAGAATGATAGTTTGACTCTCGGTTATCTTACCTAGCTGTGCCTCAATGTTCCTCATTCTTTCTTGGAGGGCCTGCAAATCATTTCTCAAACTAACAACTTGGTTAGATAATTTACCAAGCATGGCATAACAGTTCTTCGTTATTTTAACAAGGATATTGTTTTGTTCATTTTGTGAGTCTATGAAAGACTTAAGTGTTTCTTGGAGACTACCATTACTAGTTCGCGTATTATTATTAGAGTTACCTATAGGACTAGAATAATGTTTCTGAAAGTTAGGATTGTAACTCTTCTTCCAAGCACCGTTATAATCATTACGAGCTACGAAGTCCATTTCTTCAATATTTGTTTCAGGGGTGGCTCTTACCTGGGTTTCCTTACCTTTTACAGCTAGTATGAGCTCATCCAACTTGGCATTGAGTTCTTCGTTTTCTTGTGGTGAGATGGAGTTCACCTTCTTCGTGTTTGATCTTTCCACATGCCATTGGGCATGGTTGTCTTGCATATTGTCTAGTAGCTGCTTTGCTTTGGTAATGTGTTTACCCATAAAATTTCCTCTAGCTGCAGTATCAAGCATAGACTTAGACACATGATTAAGAGCATTGTAAAATAAATGGAGGATTAACCAATCTTCCATCCCATGACTGGGACAGTTTCTTAGGCATTCTTTCATCCTCTCCCATGCAAGCGCTAGTGGCTCATGCTCTTCCTGTCTAAAGCTAGTAATATTAGATCGAAGTTGCATAGTCTTTGCAAGTGGGAAAATTTTAGTCATAAATAAAGAAGTACATCCCACCCATGATGTAATAGTATTTCTAGGCAAAGATAACAACCATTCTTTTGCTCTCCCTCTTACAGAGAAAGTAAATAAACGCAATTTGACCGCAATAGGGTCAATGTCTTTAATACGCATCATATCACATATTTCAGTGAAAGTATTTAAGTGCATACCTACGTCTTCAACAGTAGAGCCTCCAAATTGATCCTGTTGAACCAAACTTAAGTAATGGGGCTTAATTTCAGAGTCATCAGCAGCAATTGTTGGCTGAGTAATAGGAGTATGGAAATAATCATTGTTGGGAGTAGCAAACTCCCCAAGCTTCTTTTTAGACATATTTCCTATGTTTTTGGGTTTTCTTAAACAAAGAATTATAATAGTAAAAGCAAGAATTTAAAGGCTAACTTTTTTTTTGGTTTATCAAATAAAGACTGAAAGAAAACTAGCAAAATTAAAAAAAGAATTAAAACTAGCAAGGTTCCTAATAACCTCACCAGGGTAGCTATTGCTTCCCCGGCAATGGCGCCATAAAAAGGGTCGATACCTTCGATCCGGATTACAGATGTAGTATAGCTTCTTTTTCCCTAGTAGATCTAGGTTATCGAATCCTCGAGAAGCGAATGCATAGTTGAAAGAGCATGTGGTACCCCATGTGTGTTTTTGGTAATTAATGACAATCTTTATGGACTAATGTGTGTATTAAATTGCACTTGTAGGAATTGTCCATTGACATCGCTTGGAGCATGTGTTGGCTCCAAGGTGGAAGATATGAAGAATAATATGCGTTGTGCAAGCTCAAAATGCGCCATCTCTAGAACATCTCATGTTTGGTGCTTGCCATCCTCGGTGGTCATGGATCGATGAAGAGGAATCAAGAAAGGTGTCCATCTTGAGAAGGTCTAGATCATCTACATCGTGCTCAAGTGGAATGCTCAAGGAAAAGGTATTCTTGATAGGTTTTCTCTTTTGACGGTCTCGTGTTGGTAGTTGAGATACCGAGTTTAGGATAGATAGTCGTACTATCAAGAGGGGCTCTTGATTGAGTTACTCGATCATATCGTTTGGAGAGATCTCAAACCTTTGCATTCTTAGCATCATCATCCTTGGTTGTTGGTTGGATCTTATCCATGTTTATCTCTAGATCTTGTGCTCAATACAAGCTTTAGTTCATCAAAGTCGGATCTCCCTTTTATATCTTGTTGCGATTTTGTTCCTGAAGGTTTTCCGGATTCTCACCAAGTGAGGTATCACACACTATAATACTTGATACTCTCACTTGGTGATATCCTATATTTTACCTTTTGGTTGGGTAGATCTTGTTGTCCTCTTTCTAATGCAATTGGATTCGGGTCAATCGGAGTTACCAAACAAAAGTTATCATCGTTTGAATATTTGTCGGTTAGTATTTCAAAAAGAAAAAAAATCTTCTATCTGGGCCATCCGGTACTACCGGGCCCAGTACCGGACACGTCTGAGCTATGTGGCCCAACGTTCTTCCTGGCCCGGCCCCACCGGCCGGCACTACCGGTTCGGCCCGGTAGTACTGCCTAGGTGGGCCGGTACTACCGGCCCATCCTCCAGCTTCCAGCCAGCCCGCTGCCCAGCTTCCTCCCTTCCCGCATAGCGCCCACGCCCCGCTCAACCAATCCCCCTGACACGTGCTTGCTCGCTTGCCTCGCGCACTCCTCGCCGCACTTGGTCGCCCTGCTCGCCTCCTCGCTCACGTTGCACGCTCGCGGGCTGCGCCCCGTCGGCCCAGCAGCGTTACCACCGCTTCCCTCACGCTAGCCCAGATCCTGTTGGCTCGGCTCGCGTGCGCTGCGCAGCCGCCCGATCCCCTCTCGCTAGTCGCTGGTCGTCCCTCTCCCGCTCCCCCGCATCATTGCCTGGTCAACCGCTCTCGCTGCCTGGCGCTGGCTAGCGGGCCGGTAGTACTGGCCCAGTCTGGTACTACCGGTTCAGGCTGTTTCTGCCCCCAACGAGAGGATTTGTTGGGTCCTTATAAAAGTGCTTCTCCCTCTCTTTTTTCTATGGTTCTTCCTCTATTATTTCTCAAGCCTTTTTGCCTCATTTTATCTACTCTCTTGCTTGATTAATCTCTCCCCCTCCAATGAATCTTGTCAATATTTGAGGGGAAGATAGAGGGGATCTAGATCTATATTTTGACCAAACCAAATCACCTCTTTGTGAGTGAATCTTTGGGATCTAGATCTTTGGGGCATTTTGTGTTCCCCTTTTGTGTTCTTCCTCTCTTGTTCCCACAATTGCTTTAGTAGCCTTGTTGTAACTTGAGAGTGAAGATTTGGGGCATCTTTGTGGTGCTCTTGCCATTTGCATTAGGTGCATCGGTTTGTGTTCTCTCTGGAGGATTTGTTCGGTGATATTCATTGAAGCTTGTCCCTCTTGGGTTCTTGGAACCCTATACGGTTGTGTGGTCTTTGTGGCCTGTCCTTGGGGTCTTCAATTAAGTTGTGAAGATCCCCCAAGACTGAGGTCTTGGTGGTGATTATTGGGAGCCCACAATTAAGTTGTGGAGATAGCCCCAATCTTATATGCATTCGGTGACCACCCTCAAGTGTCCATAGTGGAACGGGTGCTTGCCTGCATGGTGGGTGCTCGGGAGAATAGGGTGAGGCCTTTGTGGCGTTGGTGGTCTTAGTACCGTCCACCCCTCCAACAAGACGTACTCCCTTGTTGGGAGGAACTCGGTAAAATATCGTCGTCCCCGCATGCCTCGGTTATCTCTATACCCGAGCTCTTTACTTATGCACTTTACATTGTGATAGCCACCATGCTTGAAGTAATCTATATTGCTATCATATTGTTGCTTGTCTTGCTTAGAATAAGTTGTTGGTGCACATAGGTGAACCTTAGTATATCTAGGCTTTGTGCTTAACAAAATAAAACGCTAGTTTTATTCCGCCATTGTTAAGTCCACCCCGTAGAAGTTTTAATCGCCTATTCACCCCCTCTAGGCGACATCCGTGATCTTTCAATTGGTATCAGAGCGAGGTCTCTTGCTTTTAGGATTCACCGCCTTGAGAGTAAAGATGTCGGCTAGTGGAGTAGTGCATGATTCCTATTATATATTGAATGGCACAAATTATGATATGTGGAAATCTCGCATGCTAGATTACTTTCAGGATATTCACCCATCTATCGAGGAAATTCTATATATGGGTTTCTCTTCTCCTATGGATCCCTAAAACGAATCTTTAGAGGAGAAGATGAACTCTTATATAGATGCTCAAGCTACTAAAATGCTTTTACTTGTTGTGAGCAATGTAGTTGTTTCTTCAATCATGCCTTATCGGAGTGCTCATGATATTTGTACAAAGCTTCAAGATAAATATGGTGTGTCCAACATTATTGAGGATGATTGTATTCCCTCCACCTCCGGCCGTGAGGAGTTCTCATCTTCTACCACTTCACCTACATGTGATTTTTCACAAGAGAATGATATGGTGAGTGGTGATAGAAATTGCAATGTGGATAGTGAACTTACTATGGATAATCCGTCATCTCTATCTAGTCGCAACGGTCTATCTTTGGACTCTAACACTTGTATCACTCAAAACTCCTCATATACTAGTGTTGGTAGTCCTTGCATATCATGTAGAAATGGCTTGAATAATTCACATGATGATATGCTTGTTTTGTCTTGTTGCCATGACAAAAATGCTTCTATTTCCTCTAGTGCTTGTGTTGCTAACCATGTAGAGGAAAACAAAGATTATATGGGTCAAGACAAGGTTTTGGATGAAGCTTCAAGTTCAATCTCACCTTCATCTTCTTCAGGTTCTCACATATGCCTTATGGCTAAGGGAACTAAGGGAGCCTCTTTGGATCCCATGGCATCTTATAATGATGACGATGATGATGTGGATGTGGATGATGATAGTGAGGAATAAGAGGATGAGATTGCCTCTTTAGATTAAAGGGGTGAGGTTGTTTATCATGCTCTTGTTAATAATAATATTGCTTGCTCTAACTTCATTGAAATCTTGACCTTTGCAATGGAGAGCAAGAAAATTATTAAGCAATTGCAAGCTCAAGATGAGGAGCAAGAGCACACCATTGAAAAACTTCAAAGTCTCTCTAATGATCTAAGAAAATCCTTTTTAGAGGAACAAACCATCAAGGAGTCTCTTGAGGAAACCTTTGCTCTAGAATTATATAGAGTAAAGGAAAACCATGATAGAGAACTTGTGGTCGAAAGTTCTCTCAAAACTAAAAATTATGAACTTGTAGTTGCCCATGCTAAACTTGTTGAGGATTTTAAGCACCTCGAAAATGGCTCTCGGGTTGTTAAGAATGAGCTCATCAAAATCACCAAGTCGCATGAGAAACTTAAAGCTTCATATTCAAAAAAGCTTGCAAAGTTGACCTCACCTCGTGCTATTAATAATGATGCTTGTGCTACTAAATCTATTTTTTGTGAAGCATCTACTTTGAAGGAGAATGTTGAGCTAAAGGCTCAACTTGCTTTGCTAACTAGAAAATATGGGATATTGTAAGAAAGTCATGTTAAGCTCTCAAGCTCGCATGAGGATCTTCCAGTCTCCCATGATAAGCTAAAGTTAGCTCATTAGGCCATTATGTCAAAGATAACATCTAGTAGGCCTCATGTGGAAATTAGCACTACTTCTACTCCTAATGTGATATTGCCATGTGCTAATCCTTGTAATTCATCCACTCATGCTATTGCTACATCTTGTGATGAATTACATTCTGTGCCTTGTTTCTCTAACAATGAAAACTCTACTTCCTCCACTACTATTGTTGTTGACACTAACCATGTAGAGGAAATTAGAGAGCTCAAGGTCAAGTCACTTCTTTGAAGAGTGACTTGAAAAAGGGTCATAAAGGGAAGGCCACACTCAACCACATATTGAGTGTGCAAAAATCCCCCAATGACAAGAGTGGACTTGGATTCAACTCCAATATCAAGAACAAGTCCACTAACAAGTTGAAGCACAAGGGCAACAAGAAGAATGGCCAAGATCAAGCGAAGTATCTGGCCAACATTATTTGCTTCAAGTGCAAGGAATAAGGGCATAATGTTAGATCTTGCCCATTGAAGAAGAAGCCTCTTGGTGTGAAGCAACAAGGGAAACAACCTCAAGCTATACCTAAAGTGGTATATGGGCCTTTTCCTAAGAGGACTACTCGATCTCTTCCTCAAGTTGTTGAATCACCTAAGAAGAAAGGTAGCAAGACAAGAACTTGCTACATTTGCCGTGAGAAGGGGCATATTTCTTCCTCATGCACTAGTGGTATCTCCTCATCCAACCCTATCTTGATTTATGATGATTATTCTCTTGGTAAGAATGAGGTTGGCAATGTGTTTGCCAAATATGTTGGTACCCAAAGTGGTGTCAAGAAAAGAACCATTTGGGTTGGCCTATTGTGACTAACTTCTTAGGACCCAACTTGGTTGGGGACCAACAAGCCAAAACATGACCCGTAGGTGTTTTTTGGAGGACAATGGAGACTTGATTTCATCATGAAGAATTGAGGGATCTTCATCTATTATATTTTTCAAGCCAAGTCATGTGGATTATATTGCCTCTATTATATTCCCAATGTTCCTCCTTGCGGTAACATATGCTTGACTCATTACATTGAAAGTTACTCGCCCCCTTGTGCATGTGTTGGTTTTGTACCTTGCATGTTTGTTGTATATGTTGTGCTTACCATTTTCATATATTGAGTTATCAAGTATATTTGTGTTTGTTGGTTTGCACACCATGTATGAGTGTTTCTTGTGTTGGAACTATTATTGAATTCATTTGGTATCTTCTTGGCTCTTGTGAGAGATTAATATACTATCCCATTTTGGGGGAGTGTTATGCTTGGGCATTCCACAATCCTAAAATTTGTGTACATGAGAAATATCACCTAGTATTGATAGTGGAATATTATCTAGTCTCTAGGTTGTATGTGTCTCGTGAGAAATTCATGTTCTATAGTGTCCATTAATTATCTCTATATGGTTCCTTTGCCTCGTGGTGAGATTTATTGTGTATCACATTAAGGGGGAGTCATATTCTTAGTGCATATTACGAACCTAGAAAAATGTGAAAATTCGAGGTTATGTCACTTAGAATTGATACTGCATTATCTATCTCTTAAGTGACACATGTGCTCAAACAAGTTCAATTTTTATTGAATGGCTTTTCCTCTCATCCTTTGGATCTTATTTGTGTGAGGTTCTCTTGGTATGTGTTTCCTCTTATTTGTACATCTATATCCACATGGAAAGCATTTGCTTCAAGTTACTCTAATCACCAGTGATTGTGCGACTATTGGAAGCTACCTAGAATCTCTTTTGAAGCATCAAGCGTAATTCTTATACGTGTTACATGCTTGTTTGTGTGAATGTGATCTTGGATATCCTTATGAACTACCTCGGCAAAATGATTCCCTAATACTTATTGTCCTTGGACAATTGGTACTCTATATATGGTAGAATATTTTGATCACATTCACTTTGGGCCTTGGCTTAGTTTTGTCCTATCTTTGGCCAAGAAAATGTTTTGTGTTTCTCCCAAGATTTCCTTGCCTCTTATGGATCTTCTCATTTTATTGGTACCCTCTTGTTTTTTATTTAATATAGTTTGTAGTAATGATCTCATTTGTGTGCATTTTGCATTCAAAAGCAAAAATTCTATATAATGTACTATTTACGGGTGAACTCTCCTATATTATTTAGAACACTCCTATTTATTCTTCTTTCTTTGATCTATATCATGTTTTATGTTCTTGGAAGTTCAATCTTTTCGTTTTGGTATTTGTGCCATCATGAAAAGTGTGAGATTTTGGTTTATGTGTTGAAACCTTGCTCTTTTGGGAGTTGGTTTTGTCTCATTCCTTATTTCGTGTTTTAACCTTTTAGAATGAGATAAACCCTTGATCATTTGTGTTTTTATCTATCTTTTTCTCTTTGTCTTTTGTCTTGTTCATTTGTTTAACTTTTGATCTTTCATGTGTTGATGGTTCTTTGATACAATTTGGACACCTCTTTTCATATCACACTCTTGTGTGTGCCATCTCGGTTTACTTGGTGTTTTTGTTCAAATGGTATCTCCATTTGGTTCTTGGAAGTCTTGCATGCATAGTTACTATGTGTATATATTATGGCATGCTTGCATTTCTTGATCCAATATATATAGGGGAGACTCCACCAAATCCTAATTGGCTAAGATGTGCATGAAATTCGATTTCATACAATATGCACATGTTTGTGTGGTGTCTCTCCTATGTATTGTAGTTGCTCTAACTACTTTGGACCCAATATGTTTGGGGACTATTTTATACTTAACATGTTTTAGGTACATTGGACATATATTGGATGCTTGTCTCTCAAAGTTTGAAGAAGTGATGCTTTCATGGAAATTGGAGGCAAGCTATAGGATGATTGATACATTGCAAATGTATCTATAATTTTTGATGTTCCATGCTTAGTTTTATCCACTTTCTTGTGTTTTGTTCCAACTTTGGGGTACTTTTCATATGATTTCTTGGACTAACCTATTAACAAGAGCCACAGTCCCAGCTGCCTGTTTTCTACTATTTTTGGTTCCAGTAAAGTCAGAAAATGAATATTCTCGGAATTGGACGGGACAAAAGCCAAAGTGCCTATTTTTCCGGATGTCATCAAGTGCCAGAATATGAGACGGAGAGGGGCCAGAGGGCGGCCACACCACCTGGCCTGCGCCAGGGGGTTGTGTGGCCAGCCCAGGCACCCCCTCGGCCTCCCCTTCCGACTATAAGATGCCCTCGGGACGTAAACCCTAAGTACCCGATCAAAAAATCCACGAAAGATTCTATAGCCGCCGTCATCTCCATCCCTAGAACGGGAGGGATCTGAAGTTCTTCCTGGCACCCTGCTAGAGAGGGGAATTCACCCTGGAGGCCTTCTTCATCACTATGCAAGCCTCCGGTGTGATGCGTGAGTAGTTCATCCTTGGACTACGGACCCATGTACTAGCTAGATGGCTGGTTCTCCTCCTTTGTGCTTTCATGTCTAGATCTTGTGAGCTCCGTTCATGATCAAGATCATCTATTTGTAATTCTGCATGTTGTGTTTGCGGGGATCCGATGGATATTGAGATGCTATTTTAGATTGATTATTGATTCTAGCATGTCTTTGTTATTTGTGATCTTGCATGCTTTCCGTTGTTAGTACCTATCTTGGCCAAGTAGATGCTAGCAACTCCAAGAGTTAGTATTTATGCTCGATAGTGGGTTCACGCCTCTGGTAATCTGGGGAAGTGACAGAAATCTCTAAGGTACTAGATGTGCTGTTGCTACTAGGGAGAAAACAACAATCCTTTGTTCATAGAACAATCGTATTGTTTACTTTACACGCAGTTCATAAAGCAATAATCTATTGGTTGCAACTTAATACTGGAGGGGGTTCGGATGATAACCTGAAGGTGGACTATTAGTCATAGATGCAGTTGGATGGCGGTCTATGTATAATGTTGTAATGCCCAATCAAGTCTCAAAGGAGTCAAGATGATTAGTATATGCATGTATTGCTTTCTCGGTGTTTGTCAATTGCCCTGTTGTAATTTGTTCACCCAGCATGTTATCTATCTTAAGGAGAGCCACCTCTAGTGAACTATGGATCCCGGTCCTTGTCTTTTACATACAATCTACAACCTTTTACTACTTTGTGTTTACTTTTTGCAAACTTTTACTTCTTTCCATTTGATACGTTTAATCCTTTGTTTTTCGCAAAACACGATGAGATTGACAACCTCATCGCAAGTTGGGGACAAAGTTCTGTGGTTGTGTTGTGCAGGTCTCCATGTTGCTACTAGCACCGGTAGTGCGCCCTACCAAAGCTCAGCTAGTAACACCTTTGGGGTGTTTCCTTGCTCCTACTGGTTCGATTAAACCTTGGTTTCATAACTGAGGGAAACTTGCTGCTGTGCTCATCATACCTTCGTCTTGGGGTTCCCAACGAGCTCTATATCAACCACGCACCAGCATTTTCCTGGGCGCCGTGCATTGAGCCATCAAGCATTTTTCTAGCGCCGTTGCCGGGGAGTCAAGGACATCTTCACAAGGGGAGTCCCTCATAACCAATCTCTTTACTTTGTTGTTTTTGTTTTGCTTAGTTTCTTTTTGTTTTGTTTTCTTGTTTATTTATCAAAAACACACAAAAAATAGTTTTACTAGTTTGCTTTCTTATTTGAAAACCCCAAAAAATGACTACTCTTGAAAACACTAAGTTGTGTGACTTCACTAGCACGAACAACAATGATTTTATGAGCACACCTATTGGTCCACCTGTGGCTGAAAATACTTTCTTTGAGATAAAACCTGCTTTGCTCAATCTTGTTATGAGAGAACAATTTTCTGGTATTAGTAATGAAGATGCTGCTTCCCATCTAAATAACTATGTTGAACTTTGTGAGATGCAAAAGCATAGGGATATAGATGGTGATATTATTAAGCTGAAATTGTTTCCTTTCTCTTTGAGAGGAAAAGCTAAATAATGGTTGAATTCCTTAACTAGGAATAGTATTGATTCTTGGACTAAGTGCAAAGATGCTTTTATTGGAAAATACTATCCTCCTGCTAAGATTATATCCATGAGAAGTGAAATAATGAAGTTTAAACAACTTGATAATGAGCATGTTGCTCAAGCTTGGGAAAGAATGAAATCTTTGGTAAAGAATTGTCCCACTCATGGACTGACTGCTTGGATGATCATCCAAACTTTTTATGCAGGATTGAACTATTCTTCAAGGAACTTATTGGACTATGCTGCTGGAGGTACCTTTATGACCATTACCTTGGGTGCTGCAACAAAACTTCTGGACAATATGATGGTTAATTATTCTGAATGGCATACTGAGAGAGCTCCACAAGGTAAGAAGGTAAATTCTGTTGAGGAAACCTCCTCCTTGAGTGATAAGATTGATATTATTATGTCTATGCTTGTTAATGGGAAAGCCCATATTGATCCAAATAATGTTCCTTTAGCCTCTTTGGTTGCTCAAGAAGAGCAAGTTGATGTGAACTTCATAAGAAATAACAATTTTGGCAACAATGCTTATGGTAATAATGCTTATAGGAACAATTTTGGTAACAACAATTATAAGCCATATCCTCACAACAATGGTAATGCTTATGGAAATTCTTACAACAATAATAAGAGTGCTCCCGTTGAACTTGAAGTTATGCTTAAAGAGTTTATTAGTAAACAAACTTCTTTCAATAAAACTATTGAGGAAAAACTCTCTAATGCTGAAAGAAATATAGCATCTTTGGCTGAAGTTCAATCTTCTTTGAATAAAATGGCTGCTAAACCTGAAACTAATGATAATCCCTTTGCAGCTACTAATTCTATACAAGTAAGAATTGATGAAAATGTTAGACTATTAGCTGAATTACATGCTAAGTAGGAGAGAGAAGATGAAATTGCTAGAAACATTAGTGTTTCTACTATTACCACCACTAGTGTTGAGGCTAGTAATAGTTCTACTACTTTAGATGATAAATTTGATTTTGATCTTGATGGTTGCAATATCTCTGAACTTATTAAGTTCCTACAAAAGCTTGCTAAAAGTCCTAAAGCTAGTGCTATGAACATGGCTTTTACAAAACACATTACTGATGCTCTCATAAAGATTAAAGAAGAAAAGATGAAACATAAAGCTTCTATCCCTATAAAACAAGAAGATGGTTGGGAACCCATCATTAATATGAAAGTGAATGACTTTGATTTCAAAGATTTATGTGATCTCGATAGTAGTGTTTCTATTATGCCTAGAAGGATTTATGATATGCTTGATTTGCCTCCACTTGAAGATTGTTATTTGAATGTCCCACTTGATGATAATGCTAAAAATAAAATCATGGGGAGTCTTAATGATATTCTTATTATGGTTAATAATGCTTATGTCCCAGTTGATTTCTATGTTTTAGATGTTGTATACAATGCTTCTTGTCCTATTACTTTGGAAAGACCTTTTCATAGAACTATTGGTGCCATCATTGATATGAAAGAAGGCACCATTAAATATCAACTCCCACTCAAGAAAGGTATAGAACACTTCCCTAAAAATATAGAAAAGATTTCTTTTGCTTCTCCTATGAAAACAAAATTTGGTCTTAATGCTTCTTCATTTGAACACTTGATTCTTTCTTTTCTTCTTATGCCTAACTTAAAGGCGTTAAAGAAAATTACTTATTGGGAGATAACCCAAAAGTTTTAGATGAGTCTTGGAAGTTATTACCTCTGTAATAACCTCTCCTTATCCTTTTTATTTGCTTTTTGTGCCAAGAGTAACCTCTAATGAGAGAGAAGTAATAATTGGGAAAGTTGCTGTCCCGAAACAGATTTCTGTGCTTCACCGTAAAAATTCGTGTAAAATCTTTGAACGTCGTTTTGAGTCATGAAATTTTTGCGGTCCTGGCCTAGGTTGTTATCTAACTTTCTTTAGTTCAACACTTTTTGATTTGAGCAACATAAGGTCTTCGATCAAATTCGTCTTTACCTGCTGGTCTGTTTTGATAGATTTCTGCCATTTTCTGCATTTGCTTCTTGTTGGTTCCTTCTTGAGTTCTTTTGGGGAATTGAGATTTTTGAGGGAAGTGCTACAGTAGCTAGTATTCTAATGGAAGTTTATTTGGTGTTAGAACTGAACCTTAAGACTTATTTATCTTAAGTGCACTAATGTTGCTAATAAAGATTGTGTGAAGGAAAAAATTTCAGGTGTATGGAAGGAATGAGTAATGAGATGAAGGATGGACTAAAGCTCAAGCTTGGGGATGCCACGCGTGTCACCCCAAGAAATATCCAAGAAGTACAAGCGTCAAATCTTGGGGATTCCCAAGGCATCCCCCTCTTCATCAATAAAAATCCCAGGTTTCTTCCAAACGCTTCATTTTTATTGTTTCATGCACAGTTGTGTTGTTCTTGGAGCGTCTTCTTTTTCGTTTTCGTTTTGTTTTTTCATTTTCTTGGTTTTCTTAGTTTTCTGAATAAATTTGTTGGACCCCCTCTTTCATACATTGGTTTTCAAATAGTTTGGTTTAGATTGGAAAAAGAGTAGGAAAGTTCATGCTTAAGTGGTAAAGAGAGCTTGTTTTTGACCGTGGCCTATGCTTTGGCATGCCATGCTTGATATTGTTTTGGATTTATGCTTAGTATTCTTTGATGTAGCATGACTTGTTATAAACAATTGAGATTGCTTAATGTGCCTTGGATGAATCATGCGTTGTTTTAGCATATTAAAGCATAGTATTGTGGTATTCTCCTTTGATGCTTTATTTGGGTTGACTTGGCGCATGCTCACACCATGTTATGACTATCCCAAGTCACCATTAGCCTTTATGATCCTTTAGTTTTCAACTTGTAGTATCACTTTATGCTTTGATCAATGATGTTTTGTCGCTCTGCATGATTATGGCCATTATTGTTCTCTTAGTTTGTCGCTCCCAGTCTTTTGCTAGCCTCCACAACCAAGTAAGAGTTCCACTCATGCATCCAACTCCCTAAACCAAGTTATTCCAAAGAGTCCACCATACCTACCTACTAGCTTATGCTATTCCAAGTATATTCATGCTTTTGTTTACCTTCCAAATTAAACTTGTTATGAGAAAACTAGTGATTAAAGCTCTCACGAACTTGATGGCACACTTTACTTTTTGCATCTAATAAACTTGAACCATTGGGTCCTTCTTTGTTGCGTATATGCTTGCGCTTTATAAGTTGAAATTAGCAGAACCATGTTTCATGGGGAACGCTTTCAACATTGCCCTTGTACTTTGTACCCCGTTGATATCATGTTCTTTTGCTTACGGATCCCGGTTGTGTGAAATAAAAGTGGAACTTGTAAGATCATGGAGTTTGTATGTGTGTTAAAGAAACGCCTGGGCCGCTAGCCTAATCCATGCCTAATCATGGTGGAAACTTGCAGCATCACCATAATGAGCACTCAATGAAGCATCCTCAATAAAAAACTATGCAAATAGCAAATAAAAAGATTGCTGAGATACTCATTGTCTGCTTGCCTTGTCATTTTGATTATGGGAAAGCTCCCGTATCATGTGCAAGGGGTACCCCGTTGGCAGTTCTTAATGATACACATGTACTTACAATGACAAGAGCTTACTCGTGACTGAAGTTGAGTAGCATGAGGATCGGTCTCCATAAGTAAGGGGCATGAGATTTCGGTTTATAACTTGTCAAGCATATCCTGTTAGTTGTGTCGCTTTAACCTTAATCACCTTAAAGATGCTTACGATAGGGGCAATGAGAGCTGAAAGCTATAAGTACCATAATTTTGGAAGCTCTTTATGAGACTTGAATCCCTGCTTCCTTTTACTAAGGCCTTTCTTCCACCATTACATTGAGTCTCAACTTTCTATCTTTATGCACCTACTTTGAGAGCATAGTGGCCATTCTTAGTTCTATGTGCATTGTCCCAAGACTAGTTTATTGATGCATAACTTGTTATTGCTTGTTTTTAACTATTGTATCTAGTCACTCTTATGAACTTTGAAGGTGTCCTATGCATTTATATTTGCTACTCTATGAGGGACAAGCTGAATACTATTATGCTATGTTTTCTTTATGTGAAACAAACAAACATCTTGCAAAGCATTGTTATTCATGAATCTTTTGTTTGTGCCTTTTCATGTTGCATCATAGTTTCTTTGTCTTATTGCTAGAACTTTGTCTTTCATGCTATGATTGAACTACTATGATCCTAGCTCTGAATGTTTTGCAAATACTTGGATCAAGTCTTTGATGGTGCATGTCACCTCAAAAATTATTCTTTCTTTTCATTACTTACCTAATCGAGGACGAGTAGGAGTTAAGCTTGGGGATGTTGATACATTGCAAATGTATCTATAATTTTTGATGTTCCATGCTTAGTTTTATCCACTTTCTTATGTTTTGTTCCAACTTTGGAGTACTTTTCATATGATTTCTTGGACTAACCTATTAACAAGAGCCACAGTGCTACCTGCCTGTTTTCTGCTGTTTTTGGTTCCAGGAAAGTCAGAAAATGAATATTCTCGGAATTGGACGGGACAAAAGCCAAAGTGCGTATTTTTCCGGATGTCATCAAGTGCCAGAATACGAGACGGAGAGGGGCCAGAGGGCGGCCACACCACCTGGCCACGCGGCCAGGCCTGGCCCACGCCAGGGGGTGGTGTGGCCAGCCCAGGCACCCCCTCGGCCTCCCCTTCCGACTATAAGATGCCCTCGGGACGTAAACCCTAAGTACCTGATCAAAAAATCCACGAAAGAGTGTAGCCCCCGTCATATCCATCCCTAGATCGGGAGGGATCTGAAGCTCTTCCCGGCACCCTGTCGGAGAGGGGAATTCACCCTGGAGGCCTTCTTCATCACCATGCAATCCTCCGGTGTGATGCGTGAGTAGTTCATCCTTGGACTACGGATCCATGTAGTAGCTAGATGGCTGGTTCTCCTCCTTTGTGCTTTCATGTCTAGATCTTGTGAGCTCCGTTCATGATCAAGATCATCTATTTGTAATTCTGCATGTTGTGTTTGCGGGGATCCGATGGATATTGAGATGCTATTTCAGATTGATTATTGATTCTATCATGTCTTTGTTATTTGTGATCTTGCATGCTTTCCGTTGTTAGTAGCTATCTTGGCCAAGTAGATGCTAGCAACTCCAAGAGTTAGTATTTATGCTCGATAGTGGGTTCATGCCTCTGGTAATCTGGGGAAGTGACAGAAATCTCTAAGGTACTAGATGTGCTATTGCTACTAGGGAGAAAACAACAATCCTTTGTCCATAGAACAATCGTATTGTTTACTTTAGACGCAGTTCGTAAAGCAATAATCTGTTGCTTGCAACTTAATACTAGAGGGGGTTCGGATGATAACATGAAGGTGGTTTATTAGTCATAGATGCAGTTGGATGGGGTCTATGTATAATTTTGTAATGCCCAATCAAGTCTCAAAGGAGTCAAGATGATTAGTATATGCATGTATTGCTTTCTCGGTGTTTGTAAATTTCCCCGCTGTAATTTGTTCACCCAGCATGTTATCTATCTTAAGGAGAGCCACCTCTAGTGAACTATGGATCCCGGTCCTTGTCTTTTACATACAATCTACAATCTTTTACTGATTTGTGTTTACTTTCTGCAAACTTTTACTTCTTTCCATTCGATACGTTTAATCCTTTGTTTTCCGCAAAACACGGTGAGATTGACAACGTCATCGCAAGTTGGGGACAAAGTTCTGTGGTTGTGTTGGGCAGGTCTCCATGTTGCTACTAGCACCGGTAGTGCGCCCTGCCAAAGCTCAGCTAGTAACACCTTTGGGGTGTTTCCTTGCTCCTACTGGTTCGATTAAACCTTGGTTTCATAACTGAGGGAAACTTGCTGCTGTGCTCATCATACCTTCCTCTTGGGGTTCCCAACGAACTCTACATCAACCACGCACCAACATTTTTCTGGGCGCCGTGCATTGAGCCATCAATGATCAACGAATTCATATCCCCTTCATCCTACCAATTATATCTTGGTAACAAGTATCCTCTCCTCATGCTCATATTTCTTGATTCCAACCATTTGTGGCTTGCCTTCTAGCATGATCTTTTGTATTTGTATTTTTTGTGTTTCTAGCCTTGGTTTTAAGAGATCCTCCTATTGCAAATGTGTGTAAATTGATATGAGTACATATTATTTGTACTATACAAAATCATGCATATGATTCACCAATCCCAAATATGTCAATCTTGCAATTTTATTGCCTATCCTTTCCTCAACTTCTCTCATGTGCAATAGTGAGATTTTGCGAGTTGATTTTTCCTTTGTGATACTTGTTTGCTTTCTCCGTATATTCCAACCATGTACTTTTCCCTTGGTTATTGTTGTAATATATGTAGTGTGTTGGTGTTTGAAGTTCATTAATGAACAATAAGATAATATTGTGCCTTTGGCCATGCTTACAAGCAAAAATCTTATTGGTATATGTTATGACTTCATTTTGGTTTTCATGTGATTTCTTGAGTATCTTGTTTACGTGTGCATGTTTCTTTGTGGACATATGTCTTTGTGATGCATTCCACTTAGAAACTTATACACATAAGAGAAGATAATTTTAGTTGAGATTTTTATTCCTTGGATACCACCTTCTATTCCTTTTAATTCTTCGGTGGCTTCCAAATTTATTTGCCTATGAGTGTTTGTTTCCTTTGTTTGCATCTTCGGGCACTCATATTTGTTCTCTCATGCCTTGTATTGTTAAATGAATTTGGATGAGTGAGTATTCCATGATCATGCACATTGTTCCCAAATATAATTATTATAATTGGTGCATAATTTTTGGGGAGCTCCTCTAATTCATTTAATAGTGCTTATTTGTCGTCTTTCCCATTTGTTGTGTTTTAAATGATTATGGGGGAGCGAGGATTCCATATTTGTGCATAATGTATTCAAATGCAAATATTCTATTTTGCGCACAAATCTTGGGGAGCTTCTCTATTTTTATTTGAAACACTAGTTTGATCTTATCATAATATCTTATTATGTTCATTTGGACTATTTTTTGTTGTCAATTTATTTGTTGGATCTTGTGATTACTTGCGTCATTTGTTGATGCTTATTTTATTTTATTTCTTTGGAAATCTTCGGGTCCTCAATATAGTTCTACTTCCTCCCAAGTACTCATCATTGGATATGTGCGAAGGCACACCTTTGGAGGAATTATCACTATATTGGTCTTCTAGAACTTGTCACCCATTTCGGCAATTGATGCTAATGGGGGAGAAGTTTTAGAGGGTTTAAGGGAAGTTGGCTCTTGCTTTGAGTTTGTTCTTAAGAATTTGTCTTTCATGCTCTTGCATCTTTGTGTTGCTTAGCATGTGGTTTATATAGAGGAAACTCCACCAATGATAATGATTGACAATATATGTAATGGAATTCAAGTTCATCACACATGCATAGATTGTGGGGGAGTTTGCTCTATATATGGTGGTGGCACCAATATCACATACTTGTGTAGTATTTGATATTGGTGCTGCCATTTTATTCATTAAATTCATTATATAAACCCTCTCAAAGGGATTGTCATCAATTACAAAAATGGGGGAGATTGAAAGAGCATGTGGGCCCCATGTGTGGTTTTGGTAATTAATGACAATCTTTATGGACTAATGTGTGTATTAAGATGCACTTGTAGGAATTTTCCATTGTCATCGCTTGGAGCATGTTTTGGCTCCAAGGTGGAAGATATGAATAAGAAGATGCATTGTGCAAGCTCAAAATGCGCTATCTCTAGAAGATCTCATGTTTAGTGCTTGCCATCCTCGGTGGTCATGGATCGATGAAGAGGAATCAAGAAAGTGTCCATCTTGAGAAGGTCTAGATCGTCTACATCGCTCTCAAGTGGAATGCTCAAGGCATAGGTATTCTTTATAGGTTTTCCCTTTTGCAGGTCTTGTGTTGGTAGTTGAGAGACCGGGTTTAGGATAAATAGCCGTATTATCAAGAGGGGCTCTCGATTGAGTTACTTGATCATATCATTTGCAGAGAGCTCAAACCTTTGTATTCTTAGCATCATCATTCTTGGTTGTTGGGTGGATCATATCCATGTTTGGCTCTAGAGCTTGTGCTCAATACAAGCTTTTGTTCATCAAATCGGATCTCCCTTTTATATCTTGTTGCGATTTTGTCATTGAAGGTTTTCTAGATTCTCACCAAGTGAGTATCACACATTATACTACTTGATACTCTCTCACTTGGACCAGGGTCCATAGTTCACTAGAGGTGATTCTCCTTAAGATAGATGACATGCTGGGTGAACAAATTACAGCGGGGAAATTGATAGACACCGAGAAAGCATACATGCATATACTAATCATCTTGGCTCCTACGAGATTTGATTGGGCATTACAACATTATACATAGACCGTAATCCAACTGCATCTATGACTAATAATCCTCCTTCAGGTTATCATCCGAACCCCCTCCAGTATTAAGTTGCAAGCAACAGATAATTGCATTAAGCAAAGTGTGTAAAGTAACAATACGATTGTTCTATGAACAAAGGATTGATGTTTTCTCCCTAGTAGCAACAACACATATAGTACCTTAGAGATTTCTGTCACTTCCCCAGATTCCTAGAGGCATGAACCCACTATCGAGCATGAATACTCCCTCTTGGAGTTGCTAGCATCTACTCAGCCAAGATAGCTACTAACAACGGAAAGCATGCAAGATCACAAATAACATAGACATGATAGAATCAATAATCAATCTGAAATAGCATCTCAATATCCATCGGATCCCAGCAAACACAACATGTGGATTACAAATAGATGATCTTCATCATGAACGGAGCTCACAAGATCTAGACATGGTAGCACAAAGGAGAAGAACCAACCATCTAGCTACTACATGGACCCGTAGTCCAGGGATGAACTACTCACGCATCACACCGGAGGCATGCATGGTGATGAAGAAGGCCTCCAGGGTGATCTCTCCCCTCCAGCAGGGTGCTAGGAAGAGCTTCAGATCCCTCTCGATCTAGGCATGGAGATGGCGGCGGCTACAGACTCTTTCGTGGAATTTTGATCAGGTACTTAGGGTTTTCATCCCGGAGGCAATATATAGGCGAAGGGGCAAGGTCGGTGGAGTGCCAAGGCGCCCACACCCCCTGGTGGCGCGGCTAGGGCTGGCCGCGCCACCACCAGGTGTGGCCGCCCTGGCTCCCCTCTTCGTCTCCCCTCCGGACTTCGTATTCCTTCTGGTGAAATATTGACTTGGGCTTTTGTCTGGTCCAATTCCGAGAATATTTTCTGAAATCAAAAACAGCAGAAAACAGGCAACTGCCACTGTGGCATCTTGTTAATAGATTAGTTCTAGAAAATGCGTAAAAATACTCCAAAATGTGGACAAAACATAAGAAAGTAGATATAAAACAAGCATGGAACATCAAAAATTATAGATACGCTTCCAACGTATCAACATCCCCAAGCTTAACTCCTTCTCGTCCTCAAGTAGGTAAGTGACATGCACCATCGTAATCTTGATCAAGGTATTTGTAAAACGTTGATAGCTGGGATCATAGTACTTTAACATAGTATGAAAGATATAGTTCTAACAATAAGACATAGAAACTATGTTATAGCATGAAAAGGTACAAACAAAAGATTCATGAATAACATTGCTTCGAAAGACGTTTGATTGTTTCACATATAGAAAACATAATGAGAATGGTATTCAGCTTGTCCCTCATAGTGTAGCAAAACATAAATGCATAGGACACCTTCAAAGTTCATAAGGGTGACTAGATACAAATAGTCTAAGAACAAGAAATATCAAAGTTATGAATCAATCATCAAGTTTTGGGACAATGCACATTGAACTAAGAATGGCCACTACGCTCTCTCAATAGGTGCATAAATATAGAAGATGGAGACTCAACATAAAAGTAAAAGAAAGGCCTTCATAGAAGGAAGCAGGGATTCAAGTCTCATAAAGAGCTTCCAAAAATTATGGTACTTATTAGCTTTCAGCTCTCATTGCCCCTATCATAAGAATCTTGAAGTGATTAAGGTTAAAGTGAACAAACTATGGAGTATATGCTTGACAAAGTATAAGTTGGCAATCTCATGTCCCTTGAATACGAGGGCTGCTCCTCATGCTACTCAAGTTTAGTTACCGGTAAGTTCTTGTCATAGTAAGTACATGTGCATAGAGAACCACCAACGGGGTACCCCTTGCACATGATACAGGAGCTATCCCATAATCAAAATGACAAGGCAAGCAGACAATGAGCATCTCAGCAATCTTCTTATTTTCCATGGGAAAATGGTGCCTTTTCTCTCTTTGCTCTTTTGTTATCCTTTTTTTTCTCAATCTCTGTCTCTTTTTGTATAAGAAGAATGCTTCATAGATTTCTCACTATGGTGATGCTGCAAGTTTCCACCATGATTAGGCATGGCTTAGGCTAGCGGCCCAGGCGTTTCTCTAACACACATACATAACTCCATGGACTTAGAAGCTCCCCTTTCATTTCACACCGACGACATCCATAAACAAAAGAGCATGATATCAACTGGGTACAATGTACAAGTGCAATGTTGAAAGCGTTCCCCATGACAACATGGTTCTGCTAATCCCAACGTATAAGTGCAAGAATATACAACATAGATGACACAATGATTCAAGTTTATTAGGGGCAAGAAAAGTAAAGTGTGCCATCAAGTTCGTGGGAGTTTTAATCACTAATTTTCACATAACAAGTTTAATTCGGAAGGTAGATAAACACATGAATATGCTTGGAATAACGAATGCTAATAGGTAGGTATGGTGGACTCTTTGGAATAACTTGGTTTTATTTGGAGTTGGATGCATGAGTGGAACTCATACTTGGTATGGAGGCTAGCAAAAGACTGAGATCGACCAACTAAGAGAGCAATAATGGCCATAATCATGCAAAGTGACAAAACATCATTAATTTAAGCATAAAGAGATATTACAAGTCGAAAACTAAATGATCGTAGAGGCTATGGTGACTTGGTATACTCTTAGCATGGTGTGAGCATGCACCAAGTCAACCCAAATAAATCATTTAAAGGAGAATACCACAATATTATGCTTTTATATGCTAAAACAACGCATGATTCTTTCAAGGCACATTAAGCAATCTCAATTGAGTATAACATGTCATGCTACAACAAAAATCACTAAGCATAAATCCAAAACAATATCAAGCATGCCATGATAAAGTCTAAGTCACAGTCAAAAACAATCTCCTTTTTACCACCTAAGAATGAACTTTCCTACTCTTTTCCAATCCAAATCAACATTATTTGAAAACTAATGCATGAATGAGGGCGTCCAACCAATTTATTCAAGAAAACTGAGCAAATGAAAACTAAAAATGAAAACAAAGACGCTCCAAGAACAACACAATTGTGCATGAAACAATAAAAATGAAGTGTTTGGAAGAAACCTAATTTTTTTATTGATGAAGTGGATGCCTTGGGCATCCCCAAGCTTTGACGCTTGTACTTCTTGAATATTTCTTAGGGTGACACGGATGGCATCCCCAAGCTTGAGATTTTGTCCATTATTCATCTTATCACATTACTCTTCCCTACACTTTAAAATTTCCTTCATACGAAACTTCACACAATCTTCATTACCAACATTAGTGTACTCAAGATAATAAGTCTTTTGGTTCAGTTTCAACACGAGTAAAACTTCCATTAAAACAAAATCTACTGTAGCACTTCCTTTAAAAAGTTCAAATGATCAAAGAGAACTCAAAGAGAAAGAGATTTAGAGGCAAATGCAAATAATGGCAGAAATCTGTCAAAACAGACCAGCAGGTAAAAACCGATTTTTTCGAAGACCTTATGTTGATCAAATAGAAAAGTGTTGAACTAACAAAAGTTGGATAACAACCTGGGGCAGAAGCACAAAATATTACAGCTCAAACCTACGTACAGAGATTTTTCACGTATTTTTACAGCGAAGCACAAAAATCTGTTTCGGGACAACAACTTTCCCAAATCTTTCTTCTCTCTCATTGGAGGTTACACTTGGCACAAAAACCACACAAAAATGATATGGAGTGGTTATTACCGAGGTAATAAATTTCAAGACTGAAGAAAACTATTGGGTTATTTCCCAAGAAGTACTTTTCTTTAACGTCTTTAAGTTAGGCATGATAGTTTCAGAAGATGCTCACATAAGAAATATGAATTGAAGTAAAAGAGAGCATCAAGAAGCAAATTCAAAACACATTTAAGTATAACCCACTTACTATGCATAGGAATCTTGTATTCAAATAAATTCACAAAGAACAAAGTGACAGGCATAGTAAAATAAAACAAGAGTAACTTCAAAAATTTCAGCACATAGAGAGGTCTTTCAGTACCATGAAAACTTCTACAACCATATTTTCCTCTCTCATAATAATTTTCAGTAGCCTCATGAATAAACTCAAAAATATAACTATCACATAAAGCATGCTTTTCATGATCTATAAACACATAATTTTTATCAAGATCAAAAATAATGGGATTAAAACCTTCAAACCCACTTTTAACAGTTTTATAACAAGGTGACTGATCATTCTCAAGAGGTATGGGGTTCCAAGATAAGGTCAAGACCCATCCAATCTTATTTTTAATAGTAGTACAATTAATATTATCAACCAATATAGGACCATCATCTAGAGCTTTATCATAAACATTTTCTAAGCAACGCTCTTTAGTACCATGCATTTTGAAGTTAGGCACTAATAAAGGATTATCATAGATAACATGATCATAATTATTATCACAAGTTTTACCCATAGTAGATTTTTCAAAAGAATCCAAAGGAACATAACATTCATCCTCCTTTGGTAAGAATGGGGGACAATCAAATAATGTAAGGGATAAAGAGTTACTCTCATTAGAAGGTAGGCATGGGTAGCTAATCCATTCTTCCTCCTTTTGTCCATCACTCTCCTCCTATTTTTCATCTTATGAGCTTTCAGGTTCAGCAATTTCTTCTTCCATAGGCTCCTGCAAATTGTGGACACATTCTTGTGCATGACTGAGTCTCTCTTTATAATCAATGATATAAAAATTATTGCTGAAATTTTCTATGCAATGATCAAGGATAGAAGAGACCATATCTTTAAGGTCTTTACAAGAAACACAGGTTTTATAGTTTTTAGACATGAAGGATTCTATTTCAGAAGCTCCCATAAACAAAACAAATTGTTTTACTTCTTCAAATCCAAGATGAATATAGTTATTCCAATGATAGTTCATAATTACAAATTCCTTACTAAAGCCACATTGGAATTTGAGATGTTTAGTATCCTGTCCAGAGCAACAATTTACATCATGGCGTTTAAGCAAAATTTTAGCAATTAGATCCAACCATTTTAACACGGCTCTCATGACTTTACCCTTATAAGATTCTCTATACCTTATATAATCTTCCAAGGAGGTTCTATACCTTATATAATCTTCCAAGGAGGTTCTAGCAGGCGGTGGTTCATCTACCTTAGTAGTGATAGTAGTTTTCCCAAATAGGAAACTGAGTGGGCTATCCATAATGAAATAGTGATTGGAGCAGAAGTAGACATAAAAACAACTTGAAGTAGGAACTAATTTTTTTGTGTGTTTTGGATAAGAGAAAGCAAACCAAACGAAACTAATGTTTTGGAGTTTTTGATAAAGAAACAAGCAAACAAAGCAGAAATAAACTAAGCAAAACAAATAAAACAAAGTAAAGAGATTGGTTATGAGGGACTCCCCTTGTGAAGATTTCCTTGACTCCCCGGCAACGGGGCCAGAAAAAGAGCTTGATGGCTCAAAATATATTCGAGCTCGTTGGTGAACCCCAAGAGGAAGGTATGATGAGCACAACAACGAGTTTTCCCTCAGTTATGAAACCAAGGTTATCGAACCAGTAGGAGCAAGGAAACACCTCCAAGGTGTTGTTTCCAACTTGGAATCCTGCACAACACAACCACAGAACTTTGCCCCAACTTACAGTGAGGTTGTCAATCTCACCGGTTTTGCTAAAAACAAAGGATTAAACGTATTGTGTGGTAGATAGTAATTGCTTATAGAAAGTAAACAAAAAACATTAAATACATTGTAGATTGATGGTAAAGAATGGACCGGGGTCCATAGTTCACTAGAGATGATTCTCCTTAAGATAGATGACATGTTGGGTGAACAAATTACAGCGGGGCAATTGACAGACACCAAGAAAGCATACATGCATATACTAATCATCTTGACTCCTATGAGATTTGATTGGGCATTACAACATTATACATATACCGTAATCCAACTGCATCTATGACTAATAATCCACCTTTAGGTTATCATCCGACCCCCCTCCAGTATTAAGTTGCAAGCAATGGATAATTGCATTAAGCAAAGTGTGTAAAGTAAACAATATGATTGTTCTATGAACAAAGGATTGCTCTTTTCTCCCTAGTAGCAACAACACATCTAGTACCTTAGAGATTTCTGTCACTTCCCCAGATTCCTAGAGGCATGAACCCACTATCGAGCATGAATACTCCCACTTGGAGTTGCTAGCATCTACTCAACCAACATAGCTACTAACAACAGAAAGCATGCAAGATCACAAATAACATAGACATGATAGAATCAATAATCAATCTGAAATAGCATCTCAATATCTATCGGATCCTAGCAAACACAACATGTAGATTACAAATAGATGATCTTGATCATGAACGGAGCTCACAAGATCTAGACATGGTATCACAAAGGAGAAGAACCAACCATCTAGCTACTACATGGACCCGTAGTCTAGGGATGAACTACTCACGCATCACACCGGAGGCATGCATGGTGATGAAGAAGGCCTCCAGGGTGATCTCTCCCCTCTAGCAGGGAGCCAGGAAGAGCTTCAGATCCCTCCCGATCTAGGTATGGAGATGGCAGTGGCTACAAACTCTTTCGTGGAATTTTGATCGGGTACTTAGGGTTTTCGTCCCAGAGGCAATATATAGGCGAAGGGGCATGGTCGGTGGAGTGCCAGGGGGCCCACACCCCTTGGTGGCGCGTCTAGGGCTAGCCGTGCCACCACCGGACTCCGTATTCCTTCTGGTGAAATATTGACTTGGGCTTTTGTCCGGTCCAATTCCGAGAATATTTCCTTACTAGCTTTTCTGAAATCAAAAACAGCAGAAAACAGGCAACTGGGCTTGTGGAATCTTGTTAATAGGTTAGTTCCAGAAAATGTGTAAAAATACTCCAAAGTGTGGACAAAACATAAGAAAGTAGATATAAAACAAGCATGGAACATCAAAAATTATAGATACGTTTCCAACTTATCAGTAGTGCATCCATAATTGCTATTGCCTCCGCAACCGCTTATAGCAATAACCTACTAGTCTCATCCGTAGAAGAAAGAGAACTAAGGATATGCATAGTGATGTCACCGTTAATCCCAAGCAAATACAGCCGTACTACCCCTTCTGTCACTGGGGTTCCCAACCTATAGATCAGTCATTACTCATACTCCCTATACCCGGCTCAACCCTCGGGGTCTTGGGTACCTGACAAGTCCTTGGATTGAGGCAAGAGAGGATACAATATAATCATGTCATACAAACTAATACACGATCCCATCTATGATAAATAACATGCACAATTGCTACATGGCTAGGACAAAACCCTTAACCCAAGGAGAATTACTCACACATAGAGATGAGATCAACAATCACAAACATTGGGATTAAAATCATAATACTGATAGCAATAGTCTTACAATGTTGCCAATCGGAGAAGATATCTACTATTACAAGTGGTGGAATATGTCTATGCAGATGGAGAAGGGTTTGGAGATCTGGAGGCGGCTGGTGATCCGTGGCAGAGACTTTTTGGCGAGGCCTGGCTTCTTTTCTCGTCGCCTGAGGCTTCTTTATATAGGGGTCCCTTCACAAAGGTTGTTCTGTTTGACCTAACGGTGGCAGCACCAACTATACAACTGGAGCTATACGGCCGGAATTTTTTCTCCGGTCGTATAGTTGGTCATTAAAGCATCTGCCTCCGCTTTACGGCTCCTGGTTTCTTCTGATTGTTGGAAATCTTGTATCTTTGACTTTAATGTAGTGATTCCCTCCTTTAAACAACATTACCTGCGCAGGAAAAATATAAAAGAAAGGATTGCATACCCCTCTAAATATTAGCATTAGTGGCAGGGTTTAGAGAGATATTTCATCAAAAATATGAGTAATATCTAGTTTAAATGTGGACCTAGATGACTATATTTTAGAACCATCACCACCGCGCTGCAATCTACTCTCGGAAGGCCAAATCCGCTCCATCACCCGCCTTGCCTCCGAGTATGACTCGGCCGCCACCAATGCGGCCGGGACCGACGCGGCCACAGACAATGCGGCCCTCCACGACGATGCTAATTCGGCGACCCCTACCTCGGTCGTCGGATCCATCACCGCCGCATCACGTGAAGGCTCCATCACGCAGGTCTCCAATGCTAAGGATTTCGAGTACCCTTCCATCCTCGGGATCTTCGACTCCAACTCCAGGTCAGAGTCCCCTAATGACTTCCATGCCAGATCCAATCGCCTCAACATGATCTACACGTCAGGCAGCACAAGTGCCCCGCCATGTCTCTTCTCCATGCCGATTCCGCCGACCATGACGACGACGGAGGTGGAGGAATACCGCCTATAGCTGGAGGCAGCAACATGGCAGAGCAGGCCGAGCGCGAGAAGTACCGCCTCGAGCGGCAAACGGGGCAGGAGTTGTCGCTCTACCACCAGCGTCGCATCAGCAGCCACCTGAACTCCAATGTCCAGGGCCACACCCTGAACTTCGACGACGAGCACGACCCCGCTCCTGCGGCCGAGCGTGAGATCTGCGAAAACGTGCCCCCTGGCAGCAGCAACCACCCACCACCTGGAGCACTGATACGTCGTAAATGTATCTATAAATTTTGATGTTCCATGCTTGTTTTATATCAACTATCTTATATTTTGTCTACATTTTGAGATATTTTTATACATTTTCTAGAACTAACCTATTATAAGATGCCACAGTGCTAGTTGCCTATTTTCTGCTGTTTTTGGTTTCAAAATGCTAGAAAATAAATATTCTCGAAATTGGACCGGACAAAAGCCAAAGTCAATATTTTACCAGAAGACTCACGGAGCCAGAAGACGAGACAGAGAGGGGCCATGAGGTGGCCACACCACCTGGTGGCGCGGGCTAGCCCAGGCCGCACCAGGGGTGGTGTGGGCCCCTCAGGCCTCCACCGACCTTGCCCCTTCGCCTATATATTCCTCCTGGGACGAAAGCCCTAGGTACAAGATCAAAATTCCACGAAAAGTTCCACATCGCCACCGCCACTGAAGAGGAGATTCGGGGGACAGAAGTCTCTGTTCGGGCACCCTGCCGGGAAGGGGAAGTGCCCCCGGAGCCATCTCCATCGACTCCACCACCATCTCCATTGTCGTTGTTGACTCCCATGATGAGGAGGGAGTAGTTCTCTCTCGAGGCTAAGGGCTCTACAAGTAGCTATGTGTTCATCTCTCTCTCTATGCATGATCTTATTGAGATCATGAGCTTTGTAATCTATAGATCTATTCTGCTACTCAAGTGCTTTAATTAATCTATGCTTATCCCCACGTGTGTGTAGTTGACAGTGTGCACACCGTGTGGCACTTTGGCTAAGGTTACAAAAATACTTATCATGAGTATAATTTGAGTTGGATGTCTCTATGAGATTGTGGTGTTTGTTGGAACCATCTAGCGCTCAAGGTGACAGTGATGGGTTATCTGGATGGGGAATGCAAACTTTAAGGTGTGCTATTATAGCCCTACATCGTCCAACCAGAGAGTAGTTCAGGATAGCATCATGAAGAGAAGATATTTATATGAGAGTGTCCACTAGTGAAAGTATGATCCCTAGGCCTTGTTTCTAAGCACTGAAACACCGTTTACAATAAGTCATGTTACATGTTTGCTTGCTTCTACTCTTATTTCAGATTGCAATTACCACTTATAATCATCCATATTACTTGTATTTCACTATCTCTTCGCCGAACTAGTGCACCTATACACCTGACAAGTGTATTGGGTGTGTTGGGGACACAAGAGAATTCTTGTATCTTGATTGCAAGGTTGCTTGAGAGGGACACCTTTGGCCACTTCATCCCTGAGTTCGATAAACCTTGGGTAGTCCACTTAAGGGAAAACTTGCTGCTGTTCTACAAGCCTCTGCACTTGGAGGCCCAACACTGTCGACAACAATAGAAGCATGCGTAGACATCAAGCTATTTTCTGGCGCCGTTGCCGAGGAGGTAAGGTAAAAGGTACTCACATCCTCTGGCTACCAAGCTGTCTTCTAGTACTGTTGCTGGTGTGTGAGTGCTCGAAGTTATTTCCTTTAGATTCTGTGATTATACTTTTTTGTTTCTTGTTTTTATTTTCACTAGTTAGGCTTAATGGAAAACAACAAAATAATTAGAGAGCTTGTTAGTATTTTTCCTAAGGTAGAACATGAATGGTCTGAAAAGAAAATTAAAAAACCCATGGAACTTTCTTTGCGTGCTAATAGCAATGTTATTAGTATGAATTTTTTGAACACCTTTGTTACTAATGCTATGGAAACATCTAAGCTCAGGGAATTTAGTTTTTATGAAAATGATCTTTTTAGTTCCCCAACTTTAAAGAAGAAAATTTGCTCTGGTGATACTTTATCTCCCATCTGTGGTAATTCTAATGATACTTGTGATATTTTAAATCCACATACTGAAAGCATCCCTTTTAAAATACCTATGGAAATTGTTGAACGTGTTATGAATAACTATTATTTTGGAGATGGAACTGTCCATCCTGGTGATCATTTACTCTTTATACATGAATTATGCGGGTTGTTCAAGTGTGCAGGTATTTCAATGAACCAAGTTAAGAGGAAGCTTTTCTCTTTATCACTTAAGGGCAAAGCAAGGGAGTGGTATGAGCTACTAGATGATCCTCATCATTCGGAGTGGAAGGAACTTGAATCTCTCTTTTACTCTAAATTTTATCCTCCTCATGAAGTTCAAAAAGATAGGAATTATATTTATAATTTTCAACCTCATGATGGAGAAAGTATTTCCCAAGCATGGGGGAGATTGAAGTCACTAATGCTCAAATGTCCCATTCATGAGTTCCCAGTAATATTATTATTAACAATTTTTATGGAAGGCTTTCAGGGCATTACAAGGACTATCAAGATACTTGTTTAGATGGATCCTTCACAAGTAAGGAGGTCAAAGCTAAGTGGGATCTTCTTGAAACAATTCAAATCAATACCTAAGATTGGGATAATGACAAAGGTAAATAACCATGTATAAACTATGAGCATGATTGCATTAAGTCTTTCACTGAAACTGCTGATTTTCAAGAGCTTAGTGCTAAATATGGTCTTGATCCCCAAATTCTTGTTGATTGTTATAGAGCCTTTGCTTATCATATTAATGCTCCTAAAGAAAAATGGGACATGTATCATGAGCCTTTTAAAGACACTTGCATGAAAAATGAAATTGTTATTAATGATAGCAATAAACATGCTCAAACCTCTGAAAGTACTATTTCTTATAAGCATGTTAATTTTTGTGGAATACATAGACCTTGTGAGAAGAATCAAATTTAAGAAGAATATTGTATCACCCATAGGAATGAAAAAACTAGAACGTGGTATAGGGCTCTAAATGATCTTGGTAAAAAAGTTTGTGCCCTCTATCCTCTTATTTGTGAACTTTGCTTTGAAGTGGGTCATTTCAATTTTCAATGATCAGGCCATAATAATCGCCCTTCTAATCCAATGAGTACTGCAAGTTTGTATTGTGATAACATGATCACTCCCAATCAGCATGATGAACTTACATTATTTTTGGGGTGTGAAGAATTATCAAGAAAAACTTCTTTGGTAGTTATGAGTGCTTTTGATATGAATAGCGTCCTGGATGGTTGTCATCTTTATTGTGTTGATTATTGCCACACAAATACTCACATACAAAATATTATAAAAGATGAGATTTTACCAAATTATGACATGTCTAATACGTGTTTTGTTCTTATTAATGAAAAGGAGGAATCCTCCATAGTTTCTTCTATTGTCTCTAACAATAAACCAGGGTATATGGAGAAGCTTCCTTTCAAGTGAAGGAGATATGCCCTAGAGGCAAATAATAAATAGGTTTTTATTGTCATATCTCAGTTAGTTTATAATAGTTTCATATTATGCTATAACTGTGCCAAGTAGAAACATTGGTACAGGTGTGGTATGAAACAACAAAGTCCCTAGTAGCCTCTATTCATACTAGTTCGTTGGTCACGGAGATGATCTAGGTTTCAAGATCATGGGCATTTATGCCGACTAACAACGGGATCATATCATTGGAGAATGATGTGATTGGACATGCCTCGAAGGATTGCAACACGATCAATTCATATAGTTCATTATTACAACAGCTATACCTAGACTCCTTCTCCGTAGACCGCGAGCTCATATTACTCACTGTTTCCCGAGGCTTCTTAGACTTCATCAAGCGCCACTTGGTAATACAGTGGTTATAAAGGTGTATGTTGGGTATTCCGAAGGAACAGTAGATGACATGTGACTGCAAGACCGGGATTTGTTCACCCACATGACGGGTAAAGATACATACGGCCGGCTTGGTGAGATTACATCCATAAATGTTGCAACATGTGACTAGGTCACGGGGATGTAATATCACGGTAACAAGAAAACAGAACTTGTTGTGAACGAGATTGAACAAGGTATGGGATACCAATGATCGCATCTCGGACAAGTTGTATCAATAAAAAAAGGCAGAGGATACTACATTTAGCGATTCAAACGACATTGTCATCAGGAATGCATAGGGGTCACATGGACATCCCTGGTTCCTCTGTTGATCATTGATACATATCATGTCTAGAGCATTCTTGAGCCATGAGAGGATACACTTAACGGTACGATGAGAGCGATCATTCGTAAGACGGAATCACAGTAGAGAAAGAGAAAGCCGGAATCGTTCCGCGGAGAGATCCGAAGTTGTTCGGAGAAAGAATAAAGGACCGGAATCATTCTAGGAGAGATCCGAAGTTGTTTGGAGGAAATCGAAAGGGAACCGAAAGGTGTTTTGAGTCAGACGGATTTTGTAATATGTATTTACATATTGATTAATGTAATTAATATTAAATATAATATTAAAATCTAATTTGAAGGGTTATTCTACTAATGGGCCAAACTTCCTAGTTAATAAAGGCCCATGAGGGAAAACCGAAGGATGGAAGGGCCAAAGGGCCAACGCCCAGGCACCTCGAGGGGGCCCACCCGGCCAGCCTAGGGCTGTGCGCGGGGTGGGGCCCACCCCTGGTCGGCTAACCCATGAAGCCCTAAGGGCCCATGCGCCTCCCCCCTCTCCCTTGAATAGTCCCACATGGTTAACCCAAAGGGGAGGGCACACCCACTCCCCCTATATAAAGGGGTTCCCATGGGTGGGATTGAAAACACAATTTGAGAAGTACTTTGGTTGACTTTCTCCCTCCCTCTCTCTATACCTTGTGACCATGGCCCCAAGTCTGGGCTGACCGATCAAGGCACACCTACAGGACGCCGTTGCGCTGTAGGGATTCCTAGTCGGATATCAACTTCCGCACTCCCGGCGGGATCAGGGAGCCGGAGGTCTCATCGTGCACCGGATGTGTACGAAGACACGAGGCGCAACACTTGGGGCGCTTAAATGTCGTGAGCCAGAGCTGTTGCACGATGAAGATCAAGAAGGAGCAAGTGGTGACCTACGAGGAGCTTCGCGACCTTGAGGTCGGCTATGAGTACGACTACTTCAACCATGTTCCCCACGGAACGTTAACCGCGTACGGTATACAAGGGTATGTATTCTCTACACTTCGGCTGTTACCGCATTATTACATAGATAGATTCTAGGCAGTTTTGGGGTTCCATCGTAGGAATTTTTTTGTTCCGCACCGATCCCCAACAGTGGTATCAGAGCCGATCTATGCGTAGGAGTGTTGTACGGCCAGTACGCACAAGTATTGTGCGGGCAGTGATCCCTTAGTTGTTACCCTCTAACGTGAACTTGTTTATATCGCGGTATTGTTTGATGAAGCGGCCCAGACCAACCTTATGCGTATTCGTACGCGAGACTGGTTCCATGCTCAACATATGTCTTGTACCGTATAAGTGGCTAGCGGGTGTTTGTCTCTCATTCGATAGTTGATATAGCATTTAAAAAGGAGGGCCCCGAAAGGGGTGTAGTAGAGACAACTGTCGGATCCATGTTGTGGTTGGAAAGTTCGTAGTTTAGAAACGGTTCTAGTGCGAAAGCCCTAACAACCACGTAAAACTTGCAATAGATAAAGTATAGGCGTCTAACTTTATTTGCAGGGGCATGTGATTATGATATGGCATTGGTCGTTGCGAGGGTAAAGTAGTTTACTTTTCTGTTACTAAGTAGTATAGTAATAGTCATCGTTCCGATGGATGACCTGGTGGCGGCGTCATGGACTTGGCGTCAAACCAAGGGCAAGATGGAGATCATGCCGGAGCGCTCGATGGAGATCAAGGCGCAAGAAAGACCATATCATATCACATAATACATATGATGTTGATACCAGTTTTTACATCTTATTGTGTGTTAGTATTTAGATACTCAATGGTAGCAAATAAGATTATCCCTATTTAATTCCAATGTTCCGTGTTCCCCTTGTGTGTGCACCACCAAGAAAGTTCTTCTGTATGAGGCGATCCAAGGTACAGGCCTGGGTGTCAGACATATCTACGTTCGCATACAATGGTTGTAAGCAATGTTGCACAGCGAATACACACAAGTTAGATTTGGTGAGCCTAGCACGTTACAGAGACGTGGCCTCGGAACACAAGAGATTGAAAGATCGAGCATGAGTCACATGGATGATGTGATTGGCATTAGTGAATGTCTACCTTTGATAATGCACTAATGGCCGTGACGATCGGGGAAGGTGCAGAGGATAGGGATCATGTGATCACTAAAATCGTCTAGGGGATGAAAATTTTAGTGGAGACCAATTATAAATTGATCTCTTATTATAAACTTAGTCTAGATGTCTGTTTGCAAATATCTTGGTAGATCTTAGCCTATCCCATTGAGGTCCTTTGCGACCATGGGAATATATTGCTTAATTTGGAACTTAGAAAAAGGGTCCAACTTCATAAATTAATACCCACGCCTGAGGGATATCCTGGTAAAAGGTGATCTTCTCTTCTTGATACAATAACCATTAGGAGATAATTCGACGACTCCGCAATGTTTGTGTTTTCTCCATAATCATCCAACAAGCCATTCTCCATTCGATGGAGAGTTGGTCTACATTTTGTATTCTATAGAATAAGGCACATAGAGTATGAGCCGTTGGATGGGTTTTCCTCCATCATGGATGAAAAGGAATATTTGGAAAAACACTTAGCAATCTTGCATTAGAGTTGAGAACTCTTAGAAGGACTTGATTGCAAATGGCGGTCATGGATGAAAAGTATTATATTATACAAATTATAAATGTGGTTCTTGCAAAACTCGTTGCAGTTTGCAAAGTATTTGATACTTGTCCCATTTTGTGAAAACAGGATGATCTGCTTGAGAATTGCTGGTTTTGAGACAACATGACTTGATGACGGCAAGCAAATCAGTTGATGGCCGACATCACCTCTTTCCTCAAAGTTTATCATTTGGATTAGTGGACTTGAATATAATTTTGTAATCCTTGTATGTGTGTCTTGCTTTTGGCGAGACGGTTATTCATATGAACAAGTTACAAGCCAGTTTGTACTATTCTTATGAATAATACCTTATGGTCACATTATGATTTTAAACAAGTTATTCTCATCACTATGTTAATGATAATGGTTTAAACATTTATAAAGGATTAGAATGCTAAAAGATATCCAAAGTTTAATAATGAAATGACACTATAGTTTAAGTCATTTTGGTTATTGCATGTTCTTTATGAAAGATCGGGGGTCCTAGATGCTTAATCCAGAGACTTTGCAAAACCATGCCTCTTGGGCAGAATCACTGAAACTCCGCATTCTAGTAAAACGGTGATATGCGAAGAAATGTTGGAACTTATACATAATGATGTATCATATTTTCAACAAGTAGTGGAAATCATTTATTGTGGACTTAAGTGAATAAGTGTATTTACTTAATGAAACATGAAGTTTGAAATAATTTGAACTGTTCAAATGAGTTCATGACTAAATGGGATACTGAATTAACTGAATTAACAAGTCTCTGATTTGATCGACATGACTAAAGTATTCAAGTTAAGTTTAGCATAAAAGGAACTTGTGAAAGATGTTTCACAAATTATGATGTTTCATAAAGAGCTTTTGGGAGACAACCCATTATATTTTTACTTTCAATTTATTTTTGTTTTGTTCAGTCTTGGAAGTTATTGCCTCTGTAATAACCTCTCCTTATCCTTTTTGTGTGGTTTTTGTTCCAAGAATAACCTCTAATAAGAGCGAAATAATGCTTGGAAAAGTTGCTGTCCGGAAACAGATTTTTGTGCTTCACTGTAAAAATTCATGAAAAATCCATGTACATCGGATTGAGCTGTTATTTTTTGTGCTTCTGCCCCAGGTTGTTATGCAAATTTCATTAGTTTAACACTTTTCAATTTTAGCAACAGAAGGTTTTCGAAAAAAAATTGATTTTTACCTGCTGGTATGTTTTGACAGAATTCTGCCATTATTTGCATTTGCCTCTTAATCTCTTTCTCTTTGAGTTCTTGCCAATTACTTGAACTTATTAAAGGAATTGTTACAGTAGCTTGTGTTTTAATGGAAGTTTTACTTGTGTTTAAACTAAACCCAAAAGACTTATTATCTTGAATACACTAACATTGCTAATGAAGATTGTGTGAAGTTTTGTATGAAGGAAATTTTTGAGTGTAGGGGAAGAATAATGTGATAAGATGAAGAATGGACAAAAACTCAAGCTTGGGGATGCCACCCATGTCACCCCAAGAAATATTCAAGAAGTACAAGCGTCAAAGCATGGGGATGCCCAAGGCATTGATGTCTACGCACTTCTATTCTTGTAGACAGTTGTTGGGCCTCCAAGTGCAGAGGTTTGTAGAACAGCAGCAAGTTTTCCCTTAAGTGGATCACCCAAGATTTATCGAACTGAGGGAGGAAGTGGTCAAAGGTATTCCCTCTCAAGCAACCCTGCAATCAAGATACAAGATGTCTCTTGTGTCCCCAACACACCCAATACACTTGTCAGGTGTATAGGTGCACTAGTTTGGCGAAGAGATAGTGAAATACAAGTGGTATGGATAATTATAAGTGGTAACGGTGATAGAAAATAGCTTGATGGCGTGGAAAAGACTAAAGCAAAACTGAAATAAAGATAGAAGCAAGCAAACATTTAATGGATCTAATAGCAAACGGTGTTTCAGTGCTTAGAAACAAGGCCTAGGGATCATACTTTCACTAGTGAACACTCTCATATAAATATATTCTTCTTTATGATACTACTCTTAACTACTCTCCGGTTGAACACTCTAATCGTTGGTAGGGATATAACCGCACACCTCAAAGTAAGTCTTTCCCATCTAGAAAACCCCACACTATCACCTTGAGCACTAGATGGTTCCAACAAACACCACAATTTCATAAACACATCCAACTCCAAATATAACTTATAACAAGTATTTGTAATCTAGCCTAAGTGCCACCATGGTGCGCACGCTGTCACTTTCACACACATGGGGAGAGGAGAGATCTATTAAAGCACTTGAGTAGAAAGGTAGATCTACTAGATTACAAAGCTCATGATCACAATATGATCACGCATAGAGAGAGAGATGAACACATAGCTACCGGTAGAACCCTTAGCCTCGAGAGAGAACTACTCCCTCCTCATCATGGGAATCAGCAATGGTGATGGAGATGGTGGTGGAGATCAATGGAGATGGCTCCGGGGGCACTTCCCCGTCCCGGCAAGGTGCCGGAACAGAGACTTTCTGTCCCCCAAATCTCCCCTCCGGTGGCGGCGGCGCTGCGGAACTTTTCGTGGCTGGAGGCTTGACTATCTAGGGTTTATGCATCAAGATGCTTATTATAGGCCAAGAGGCAACGTGGGTGGGCGGCCAGGGGGGCCACACCACCTGGTGGCGCGGCCAGGGATTGCCCGCGCCACCACATGGTGTGGCCAGGCCTTGGCCCTCCTCCATCTCGTCTTCTGGCTCTGTACCCCCCTCGGTAAAATATTGACTTTGGCTTTTGTCTCGTCTAATTCCGAGAATATTCATTTTTTGACTTTCCTGGAACCAAAAACAGTAGAAAATAGGCAACTGGCACTGTGGCTCTTGTTAATAGGTTAGTCCAAGAAATCATATGAAAAGTACTCCAAAGTGTGGACAAAACATAAGAAAGTAGATAAAACGAAGCATGGAACATCAAAAATTATAGGTACATTTGGTTGTATCAACATCCCCAAGCTTAACTCCTGCTCGTCCTCGAGTAGGTAAGTGATAAAAAGAAAGAATAATTTTTGAGGTGACATGCACCATCAAAGACTTGATCAAAGTATTTGTAAAACATTCAAAGCTGGGATCATAGTACTTCAATCATAACATGAACGACAAAGTTCTAGAAATAAGACAAAGAAACTATGATGCAACATGAAAAGGCACAAACAAAAGATTCATGAATAGCAATGCTTTGCAAGACGTTTGTGTGTTTCACATAAAGAAAACATAGCATAATAGTATTCAGCTTGTCCCTCATAGAGTTGCAAATATAAATGCCTAGGACACCTTCAAAGTTCATAAGAGTGACTAGATACAAATAGTTTAAAACAAGCAATATCAAGTTATGCATCAATCAACTAGTCTTGGGACAATGCACATAGAACTAAGAATGGCCACTATGCTCTCAAAGTAAGTGCATAAAGGTATAAGGTGGAGACTCAATAAAATGGTGGAAGAAAGGCCTTCATAGAAGGAAGCAGAGATTCAAGTTTTATAAAGAGCTTCCAAAAATTATGGTACTTCTAGCTTTCAGCTCTCATTGCCCCTATCATAAGCATATTGAAGTGATTAAGGTTAAAGTGAACAAACTATGGTGTACATGCTTGACAAAGTATAAGTTAGAAATCTCATGTCCCTTGTATACGTGGGCCGCTCCTCATGCTACACAAGTTCTTGTCATCGTAAGTACATGTGTATCATAGAGAACCGCCAACGGGGTACTCCTTGCCCGATGATACGGAAGAATCCCCATATCAAAATGACAAGGCAAGCAGACAACAAGCATCTCAACAATCTTCTTATTTACCATGGGAATATGGTGCTTTTTTCTCTCTTCCCTCTTTTCATAATCTTTTTTTTTTGTTTTTCTCTTTTCCTCTTTTTCTCAATATAAGACTTTTTTTATAAGAAGAATGCTTCATAGACAGCTCATTATGGTTACGCTGCAGGTTTCTACCAAGTCAGCATGGATTAGACAAGCGGCCCAGGCATTTCTCTAACACATATACATAACTCCATGGACTTACAAGCTCCCCTTTCATTTCACACCGACGACATCCATAGACAAAAGAGCATGATATCAACTAGGTACAAGTACCAAGTGCAATGTTGAAAGCGTTCCCCATGACAGCATGGTTCTGCTAATTCCCAACAAATAAGTGCAAGCATATACAACATAGATGACACAATGGTTCAAGTTTATTAAGGGCAAGAAAAGTAAAGTGTGCCATCAAGTTCGTGAGAGCTTTAATCACTAGTTTTTTCATAACAAGTTTAATTTGGAATGTAAACAAAAGCATGAATATACTTGGAAAAGCATAAGATAATAGGTAGGTATGGTGGACTCTTTGGAATAACTTGGTTTAGGGGGTTGTATGCATGAGTGGAACTCATACTTGGTTGTGGAGGCTAGCAAAAGACTGGGAGCAACAAACTAAGAGAGAAATAATGGCCATAATCATGCAGAGTGACAAAACATCATTGATCAAAGCATAAAGTGATACTACAAGTTGAAAACTAAAGGATCATAAAGGCTATGGTGACTTGAGATAGTCATAACATGGTGTGAGCATGCGCCAAGTCAACCCAAATAAAGCATCAAAGGAGAATACCACTATACTATGCTTTAATATGCTAAAACAACGCATGATTCATCCAAGGCACATTAAGAAATCTCAATTGTTTATAACATGTCATGCTACAACAAAGAATACTAAGAATAAAGCCAAAACAATATCAAGCATGGCATGACAAAGCATAGGCCACCGTCAAAAACAAGCTCTCTTTACCACTTAAGCATGAACTTTCCTACTCTTTTCCAATCCAAACCAAACTATTTGAAAACAAATGTATGAAAGAGGGGGTCCAACCAATTTATTCAGCAAACCAAGCAAACAAAGCAAATGAAAACGGAAAAGAAGACGCTCCAAGATAAACACAACTGTGCATGAAACAATAAAAATGGAGTGTTTGGAAGAAACCTGGGATTTTTATTGATGAAGAAGGGGATGCCTTGGGCATCCCCAAGCTTTGACGCTTGTACTTCTTGGATATTTCTTGGGGTGACACGCGTGGCATCCCCAAGCTTGAGCTTTAGTCCATCCTTCATCTCATTACTCATTCCTTCCATACACCTGAAATTTTTCCTTCATACAAAACTTCACACAATCTTTATTAGCAACATTAGTGCACTAAAGATAATAGGTATTTGGGTTCAGTTCTAACACCAATAAACTTCCATTAGAACACTAGCTAGTGTAGCACTTCCCTCAAAAATCTCAATTCCCCAAAAGAACTCAAAAAGGAACCAACAAGAAGCAAATGCAGAAAATGGCAGAAATCTGTCAAAACAGACCAGCAGGTAAAGACGAATTGTTTCGAAGACCTTATGTTGCTCAAATCAAAAAGTGTTGAACTAACGAAAGTTAGATAACAACCTGGGGCAGAAGCACAAACATTCACGCCTCAAAAGGACTTACAGAGATTTTACAAGAATTTTCACGGTGAAGCACAGAAATCTGTTTCGGGACAACAACTTTCCCAATCATTACTTCTCTCTCATTAGAGGTTACTCTTGGCACAAAAAGCAAATAAAAATGATAAGGAGCGGTTATTACAGAAGTAATAACTTCCAAGACTCATCTAAAACTTTTGGGTTATCTCCCAATAAGTACTTTTCTTTAACGCCTTTAAGTTAGGCATGATAGTTTGAGAAGATGCTCACATAAGAAATATGAATTGAAGTAAAAGAGAGCATCAAGAAGCAAATTCAAAGAACATTTAAGTCTAACCCACTTCCTATGCATAGGAATCTTGTAAAGGAACAAGTCATGAAAGCACAAAGAAACATGCATAGGAAAGCAAAACAAGTGCAACTTCAAAATTTTCAACATAAAGAGGGGACACTTAATATTGTTGAGACACATAAAACCATGTTTCCCTCTCTCATAATAACTTTCAGTAGCATCATGAATAAAAGCAACAGTATAACTATCACAAGAAACATTCTTATCATGAGCCACATGCATAAAAGAATTAATACTCCCCACGTAAACATAGTCATTCTTATTGATTATAGTGGGAGCAAATTCAACAAAATAGCTATCATTATTATTTTCATCACCATAATCTTCAAATATAGGAGGCATATTGTAATAATAATTAATTTTCTCCTCAATAGTAGGTGGACTGAAAATATCATATTCATCATTGTAATCATCATATATTGGAGGTTTGGTATCATCATAAGCAATAGCATAGCTATCTTCCAAAGCTAGGGAACTAAAAAGATCATTTTCATAAAAACTAGCTTCCCCAAGCTTAGACTTTTCCATAGCATTAGAAATAATGGTGTCCAAAGAATTCATACTAACAACATTGCTATTAGCATGCAAATAAAGTTCCATACGTTTTTTAATTTTCTTTTCAAACACTTCATGTCCTAACTAAAGATAAATACTATAAAGCTCTCTAATTTTGTTGTTGTTTTCCATTAAGCCTAACTAGTGAAAACAAGAAACAAAAAGACAAAATTGCAGAATCTAAAGGAAATAACTTCGAGCACTCACACCGGAGGATGTGAGTACCTTTTACCATATCTCCCCGGCAATGGCGCCAGAAAATAGTCGTTTGCCGTGGGAGGTTCTTCTTCTTTAATCCTCCGGTGTGAATACCTTTTACCTTACCTCCCCGGCAACGGTGCCAGAAAATAGCTTGATGTCTATGCACTTCTATTCTTGTAGACAGTTGTTGGGCCTCCAAGTGCAGAGGTTTGTAGAACAACAACAAGTTTTCCCTTAAGTGGATCACCCAAGGTTTATCGAACTCAGGGAGGAAGTGGTCAAAGGTATTCCCTCTCAAGCAACCCTGGAATCAAGATACAAGAAGTCTCTTGTGTCCCCAACACACCCAATACACTTGTCAGGTGTATAGGTGCACTAGTTCGGCGAAGAGATAATGACATACAAGTGGTATGGATAATTATAAGTGGTAACGGTGATAGAAAATAGCTTGATGGCGTGGAAAAGACTAAAGAAAAACTGAAATAAAGATGGAAGCAAGCAAACATGTAATGGATCTAATAGTAAACGGTGTTTCAGTGCTTAGAAACAAGGCCTAGGGATCATACTTTCACTAGTGAACACTCTCATATAAATATATTCTTCTTTATGATACTACTCTTAACTACTCTCTGGTTGAACACTCTAATCATTGGTAGGGCTATAACAGCACACCTCAAAGTAAGTCTTTCCCATCTAGAAAACCCCACACTATCACCTTGAGCACTAGATGGTTCCAACAAACACCACAATTTCATAAAGACATCCAACTCCAAATATAACTCATAACAAGTATTTGTAATCTAGCCTAAGTGCCACCATGGTGCGCACGCTGTCACTTTCACACACATGGGGAGAGCAGAGATCTATTAAAGCACTTGAGTAGAAAGGTATATCTACTAGATTACAAAGCTCATGATCACAATATGATCACGCATAGAGAGAGATATGAACACATAGCTACCGTAGAACCCTTAGCCTCGAGAGAGAACTACTCCCTCCTCATCATGGGAATCCGCAATGGTGATGGAGATGGTGGTGGAGATCAATGGAGATGGCTCCGGGGGCACTTCCCCGTCCCGGCAGGGTGCCAGAACAGAGACTTTCTGTCCCCCAAATCTCCCGTTCGGTGGAGGCGGTGCTGCGGAACTTTTCGTGGCTGGAGGCTTGACTATCTAGGGTTTATGCATCAAGATGCTTATTATAGGCCAAGAGGCAACGTGGGTGGGCGGCCAGGGGGGCCACACCACCTGGTGGCACGGCCAGGGATTGCCCGCGCCACCACATGGTGTGGCCAGGCCTTGGCCCTCCTCCGTCTCGTCTTCTGGCTCTATGTCCCCCTCGGTAAAATATTGACTTTGGCTTTTGTCTCGTCTAATTCCGAGAATATTCATTTTTTGACTTTCCTGGAACCAAAAACAGTAGAAAATAGGCAACTGGCACTGTGGCTCTTGTTAATAGGTTAGTCCAAGAAATCATATGAAAAGTACTCCAAAGTGTGGACAAAACATAAGAAAGTAGATAAAACCAAGCATGGAACATCAAAAATTATAGATACATTTGCAATGTATCAGGCATCCCCTTCTTCATCAATAATCTCAGGTCTTCTTTCAAGACACTTTATTTTTATTACCTTATGCACTATGTGTTGTTCTTGGAGCGTATTTGTTTTTAGTTTTATTTTGTTTGGTTTGCTTAAATAAGTTGGTTGGATCCCAACACACTTATTTTGCAGAGGGACACGCCTTGTTATTCATTGCCTAGAACACTCTAGTTTTTACTCTTATTGTTCTGCGAGTGTTCTCCTTTGCTAGCACTTCGTTTAGCTTTAGTTTTCAATTAGTGTTGGAAAAGAGTAGGAATTTTCATGCTTATAGTGGTACAAAAAATAGGTTGTTTTGACTGTGGCCTAGACTTTATCATGTCATGTTTGATATTTCTTTGACTCTATGCTTAGTGATTATTGATGTAGCATGACTTGTTACAAACAATTGAGATTGCTTAATGTGCCTTGAAAGAATCATGCGTTGTTTTAGCATATAAAAGCATAATATTGTGGTATTCTCCTTCGATGCTTTATTTGGGTTAACTTGGCGCATGCGCACACCATGTTAAGACTATACCAAGTCACCATAGCCTTTATGATCATTTAGTTTTCGACTTGTAATATCACTTTATGCTTTAATTAATAATATTTTGTAGCTTTGCATGATTATGGCCATTATTGTTCTGTTAGTTGGTCGCTCCCAGTCTTTTGCTATCCTCCATATGTACCAAGTATGAGTTCCACTCATGCATCCAACTCCAAATAAAACCAAGTTATTCCAAAGATTCCACCATACCTACCTATTAGCATTATTGCTATTCCAAGTATATTCATGTTTTTATCTACCTTCCGAATTAAACTTGTTATGTGAAAATTAGTGATTAAAGCTCTCACGAACTTGATGGCACACTTTACTTTTCTTGCACTTAATAAACTTGAACCATTGTGCCCATCTATGTTGCGTATATGCTTATGTTTTGTAAGTTGTGAACTAGCAGAACCATTTTACCATGGGGAACGCTTTCAACATTGCACTTTATTTAGTTGATATCATGTTCTTTTGCTTATGGATCCCGGCGGTGTGTAATGAAAGGGGAGCTTGTAAGGCTCATGGACTTTGTATATGTGTTAGAGAAACGCCTGGGCGGCTGGTCTAAGCCATGCCTAATCATGGTGGAAACCTGCAGCATAACCATAGTGAGCAATCTATGAAGCATCCTCTATAAAAAAACCTACGCAAATAGGAAAGAAAAAAGGAAGAGAAAAAAGAAAAAAAAGCCTATGCAAATAGGAACTAAAAGGATCGCTGAGATGCTCATTGTCTGCTTGCCTTGTCATTTTGATATGGGGATTCTTCTGTATCATCGGGCAAGGGGTACCCCATTGGCGGTTCTCTATGATACACATGTACTTAAAATGACAAGAACTTACCTGTGACTAAAGTTGAGTACCATGAGGAACGGTACTCGTAAGTAAGGGGCATGAGATTTTCAGCTTATAACTTATCAAGCATATCCTCATATTTGTTCACTTTAACCTTAATCACCTAAAGATGCTTATGATAGGGGCAATGAGAGCTGAAAGCTAATAAGTACCATAATTTTTGGAAGCTCTTTATGAGACTTGAATCCCTGCTTTCTTCTATGAAGGGCCTTTCTTTTAATTTTATGTTGATTCTCCATCTTCTATATTTATGCACCTATTGAGAGAGCATAGTGGCCATTCTTAGTTTAATGTGCATTGTCCCAAAACTTGTTGATTGATTCATAACTTTGATACTGCCTGTTCTTAAACTATTTGTATATAGTCACCCTTATGAACTTTGAAGGTGTCCTATGCATTTATGTTTTGCTACACTATGAGGGACAAGCTGAATACCATTCTCATTATGTTTTATATATGTGAAACAAACAAACGTCTTTCAAAGCATTGTTATTCATGAATATTTTATTTGGACCTCTTCATGTTATAACATAGTTGCTATGTCTTACTGTCAGAACTAAATCTTTCATGTTATGTTAAAGTACTATGATCCAGCTTTGAATGTTTTACAAATACTTTGATCAAGTTTATGATGGTGCATGTCACCTCAAAAATTATTCTTTCTTTTTATCCCTTACCTGCTCGAGGAAGAGAAGGAGTTAAGCTTGGGGATGTTGATACATCGTAAACGTATCTATAATTTTTGATGTTCCATGCTTGTTTTATATCAACTATCTTATGTTTTTTCTACATTTTGAGGTATTTTTATACATTTTGTAGAACTAACCTATTAACAAGATGCCACAGTGCCAGTTGCCTGTTTTCTGCTGTTTTTGGTTTCTAAAAAGCTGGAAAAGAAATATTCTTGGAATTGGACCGGACAAAAGCCAAAGTCAATATTTTACCAGAAGACTCACGGAGCCACAAGACGTGACGGAGAGGGGCCATGAGGTGGCCACACCACCTGGTGGCGTGGGCCAGCCCACGCCGCGCCAGGGGGTGGTGTGGGCGCCTCTGGCCTCCACTGACCTTGCCCCTTCACCTATATATTCCTCCTGGGACGGAAACCCTAGGTACAGGATCAAAATTCCACAAAAAGTTCCGCATTGCCACCGCCATCGAAGAGGAGATTCGGGGGACAGAAGTCTCTGTTCGGGCACCCTGCCGGGAAGGGGAAGTGCCCCCGGAGCCATCTCCATCGACTCCACCACCATCTCCATTGATGTTGCTGACTCCCATGATGAGGAGGGAGTAGTTCTCTCTCGGGGCTAAGGGCTCTACAAGTAGCTATGTGTTCATGTCTCTCTCTATGCGTGATCTTATTGAGATCATGAGCTTTGTAATCTATAGATCTATTCTTCTACTCAAGTACTTTAATTAATCTATGCTTATCCCCACGTGTGTGAAGTTGGGAGTGTGCACACCGTGTGGTACTTTGGCTAAGGTTACAGAAATACTTATCATGAGTATAATTTGAGTTGGATGTCTCTATGAGATTGTGGTGTTTGGTGGAACCATCTAGTGCTCAAGGTGACAGTGAGGGGTTATCTAGATGGGGAATGCGAACTTTAAGGTATGCTATTATAGCCCTACATCGTCCAACCGGAGAGTAGTTCAGGGTAGCATCATGAAGAGAAGATATTTATATGAGAGTGTCCACTAGTGAAAGTATGATCCCTAGGCCTTGTTTCTAAGCATTGAAACACCGTTCACAATAAGTCATCTTACATGTTTTCTTGCTTCCACTCTTATTTTAGATTGCAATTACCACTTATAATCATCCATATTACTTGTATTTCACTATCTCTTCGCCAAACTAGTGCACCTATACACCTGAAAAGTGTATTGGGTGTGTTGGGGACACAAGAGACTTCTTGTATCTTGATTGCAGGGTTGCTTGAGAGGGATACCTTTGACCACTTCCTCCCCGAGTTCGATAAACCTTGGGTGATCCACTTAAGGGAAAACTTGTTGTTGTTCTACAAACCTCTGCACTTGGAGGCCCAACACTGTCTACAAGAATAGAAGCGTGCATAGACATCAAGCGCCTACGACCGGAGCTCCACCTCCACCCCACCGCACGCCTCCTGCGGATCAGCCACAGATCATAATCTTACCTCAAGCCTGGGACTCCAATGGACTCCCGCTGTACTCAACCCCGATGGATAATGTCATCGCGGGGCAAGCTGCAGTCGCCAATCTCAACATCATGGGAGAGGGCACGATGTAGATCAAGTACGCCCTGGCCCTACTCACCAGGGCCATAGAGCACCAAGCCACGGGAGTTGACCTGCGGGGGCGGATGTACTCCTGCTCTTCGGGGAGCAGGGCGGCCTCAAGCAGCCGACCAACGGTCGCCAACACCCTCAACCTCCCATCGCCCGAGCCCCTGCAGCTCCAACCACGGGCCACGAATCCCGCGATCTCCACCAATGAGCCGTGACTCACGAACAACACGGTCGCCGCCAAAGATTAGCCGATCAACATGTGGACCCACATCGTCAACAATCAGGCCTGGCGAGCACGCCAGCCGAACAACCTGAGGCACACCCTTACCAACCGCGGTGAGCCAGAGCCAAGGGGCTCCCTCAGCCGAGTCGGCCCACAGTGCTTTGGACCGATGATCCGAGGCAAAAAGTATCCCTCCAACTTCAAGGCGCCAAAGGAGATTGAGAAGTACGATCCGACGTATGACCCAGTGGTGTGGCTCGATACTTATCTCATGGCGATGGGGATCGCTGGCCACACCGACCTACTCGCCGCTCGCTACCTTCCCCTGGCGATGGAGGGAGCGACCCGGCAATGGATCAACACCCTCCCCGCAGTTAGCATCTACTCGAGGGAGGACAATCGGGAGGCCTTCCTTAGGCACTTCGAGGGCTCCTACACCCGCACCACCACCATTGAGGACCTGGAGCGATGCATCCAGGTACAACGCGAGTCGACCCACCACTGGGTGCAACGGTGGCAAGACTTGTGGATCAACGCCTCCAGCATCCACCTAGACACGGTGATCCACTACTTCAAGAACGCATGCCAGTATGAACCTCTGGTCGCCAAGACCAAGAGGGTCTACTAGACACTCGACAACATCCCCGACCTCCTCGAGATCACCAAGCGCTACGCGGAGGAGGACCCCAACCGAGACTCTGACGACGAGTTTGGTGGGTGAGGCTGCACCGACAGCAACGACAATGGGAGACAACGCGAGATGCGCTATAGCAACACTCGCCTCACTAGCAACCGACACGGTGACAGGCGAGTCGACTTCGTTGCCAACGCCGGCTATAGGCAGCGTGACCCCAAGAACTTCCATCGCAACAGAGGAAACTACCGCAATAGCGGCAACTACCACGCCAACAACACTGCAAGGCCGAAATTCGACCCCACGGCTCTACTCTCCCGGCCCTATGTCTACCATAGCAGGGAAGGAAAGCCTACTGCCCACACAACTGTCGACTGGCACTCTCTCAAAGAGATCGAGAAGGCAAGGCGAGCAAATGAGGGCAACAACGATGACCCCCTAGGGATAATGGCAACAACAGCAGGTTCGGCCATGCTACCGGTTTGCTATACACATTCACCAAGATCGGTACCAAGCGCGAGAAGAAGGTGCTCGCCCGCGTAGTCGTCACCAATGCAGTAACCCTGTTCGACATCCCCCGCTTCCTCAACTAGTCCGAGTAGAACATCACTTGGAGCTGTGAGGACCACGCGCCACGAAACGAATACACCGGGAAAGTCACCCTGGTGGTCAAGCCCAAAGCGGATGACTACTGGCTACCCAAGACCCTGATGGACGGGGGAAGCTCCATGAACATCATGTACCTGGACACCTTCAAGAGGCTAGAGCTCTCATAGCCGATGATCGAGCCGACCCTCACCACCTTCCCTGGCATTGTCCCCAGCCGGAAGGCGTACCCGATCGGCAAGGTGACGCTGCTAGTCACCTTCGACACACCAACCAACTTCTACACCAAGAGGATCGTCTTGGTGAACATCCACAACCCCTACCACCACGTTGTGGGGCAATATGCCTTCACCAAGTTCATGGCGGCACCGTACTATGCGTACAACATGATGAAGCTCCTCGGACCACGCGGCATGATCACCTTCCACGGCGACCCTGACATGGTCGTGGAATGCAAGGACAAGGGCGCCCAACTCGCTGATGTAGTCATCGCCGAGGAAACCAACCACACAAACGAGCTCGCAAAATACGCGAGTAATGTTGACAAGGACGACCCCACGATCCTGAAGAAGCCCACCTCAGATAACTCCAGGGGAGCAGATTTTGAGGCGGACACGCACCATCGAGCTTGTCCTAGGCGACTCCAGCCAGAAGGTCACCATCGGGACCAACATGAGCCCCGCATAGGAAATCGTGCTCATCGAGTTCATGCGTTAGAATCGCGACATATTTGCGTGGAAACCATCTGACATGCCTGGTGTCCCGAGGGAACTCACTGAGCACAAATTCAATACCGACCCCAAAGCGTGACCTATGAAGCAGTAGCTGTGGCCCTTCAATGAAGAGCGTCGACGTGCAATCGCTGAAGAAGTGCACCATCTACTCGCTGCAGGCTTCATCCGGCCAATCAAGTACTCCAAGTGGCTGGCAAACCCAGCCATGGTGCTGAAAAGAACAACACTTGGAGAATGTGCATCGACTACACCAACCTTAACAGCGCCTGCTCGAAGGAGGATTTCGTCCTCCCACGCATCGACTAGATCATCGACTCGACCACGGGGTCGGAGTTGTTGTGCTTCCTCTATGCATACTCTTGTTACAACCAGATCAAGATGGCAGTCGAGGACGAGGAGAAAACGGCGTTCATCATGGCATTCGGTGCCTTCTGCTACATCGCCATGACGTTTGGCCTTAAGAATGCCAGCGCGACCTACCAACGATTCATGCAGGAGTGCCTTGGGGCCCAAATTGGCCGCAACATCCACATCTACATCGAAGACATGGTGGTGAAATCAACTCACCAGAGCGACCTGCTTGCCGACCTGGCCGAAACTTTCGCAAATCTTTGGAAGTACAAGATCAAGCTCAACCTGGGGAAGTGCACCTTTGGCATGCCCACTGGACAACTCCTAGGGTATGTAGTCTCCAAGCGAGGCATCAAAGAAAACCCCACCAAGATCGACACCATCGCGCGCCTCGGAAAACCCGAGTGCCTGTGTGATGTCCATAAACTGGTTGGGCGAGTCGCGTCTCTCAGACGCTTCATCCCTCGGCTCGGTGAGAAGGCAATGCCCCTCTACCGCTTGATGTGCAAGAACCCCACGTTCCAGTGGGACGAAGAAGTAGACAACACACTCAAGGCGCTCAAGGAAGTGCTACTTGCAACACCGCTACTCGCCACCCCCATCGACAAGGAGCCAATGCTCGTCTATGTGTCGGCCTCCACCCAAGTCATCAACACCATGATGGTCGTCGAGCGACTGGACGAGGGCAATGAATTCCCCGTACAAATGCCTCGTCTACTACATCAGCGAGGTCCTTACAGACTCAAGGCAACGCTACCCGCAGTACTAGAAGCTGGTGTACACAGTACTTAGAGCCTAGCGACTGCTCCCGCACTACTTCCAAGAGCACCCCATCATGGTCGTCTCCTCCGAGCCGTTGCATGACATAATCCGCAATTGCGAGGCGACTGGGCGAGTCACCAAGTGGGCCGTCAAAATCAGCATCCACAACATCAAGTACGAGCCGCGCAAGGCGATCAAATCGCAGGCCCTTGCCGATTTCCTAGACAACTGGGAAGAAGCACAGCAGCCGGAGATGCTGCCCTACCTCCATTACTGGCACCTCCACTTCGGCGGCTCCAAAAACTTAGATGGTGCCAGTGCAGGAATCGTGCTCACCTCCCCCAAAGACGACAAGCTCCGATACGTTCTACAACTCAACTTCACGCCCTGCACCAGCAACATGCCAAAATACGAGGCCCTCCTCCACGACATGTGGGTTGCCAAGGAGATGAATGCCAATCGCCTCAAGTGCTACGGCGACTCCGACCTCATCGTTGCACAAGTCACCAGCACCTGCGATGCAGTCGCCCCCAACATGATAGCTTAGCGCCAGGCGGTGGACCAACTGGGGGGCTACTTCGCCGGCTACTCCATCAAGTGGATCGATCACCGCAAGAACGAAAAGGCCAACGCACTCTCACACATCGGTTCGGCTCGCCAAACACAACCTCTAGGCGTCTTCCTCGATATCATCGACAAGCCATCGGTGTCCCCCCAAAGGAGATCAACATTGGGATACCGCTGCAGCTTGAGCCTGCTCTGGTTGCCATGATCACGGAGCCTAGCGACTGGACTGCGCCATATGTCGCCTACCTCGAGCACAAGATCCTGCCCACGGACGAGACAGAGGCGTGAATGATCCTTCGCCGCTGCAAATCCTTCATCATGATCAACGGCGAGCTCCACAAGCGCAGCGTGACCGGCGTGTTCTAGTGCTACGTACAGCCATAAGAGGGACGCAAGATCCTCCAGGACATCCACGAAGGTGACTGCGGCCACCACGCCGGTGCTAGGTCGCTAGTCTCCCAGGCTATGCGCCATGGTTTCTACTGGCTCACTACACAGGCCGACATCGTCTAACAATGCGTAGGATTCCAGAAGTACGCCAACCAGACGCACATCCCTGGTTCGGCCTTCAAGACCATCCCCATCAGCTGGCCATTCGCCGTATGGGGCATCAACATGGTGGGCCAATTCAAAACAGCTCCATCAGGCTACACCCACCTCCTGGTCGCTGTCGACAAGTTCACCAAGTGGGTCGAGGCAAAGCCAATCAAGAAGTGCGACGGCAAAACCGCCACCAAGTTGCTCTGCGAGCTAATCTATCGGTACGGCTACCCACACAACATCATCACAGATAACAGCACCAACTTCGCTAAGGGCGCCATGGCTGACTTCTACGAGGAACACGGAATCCGACTCAACCTCGCCTCGGTCGCCAATCTAGAATCGAATGGCCAAGCAGAGCACGCTAACCAGAGCGTCCTCCATGGCCTCAAGCCAAGATTATAGGTCTCCCTAGAACAGACTCCTGGCTGCTGGGTCGAAGAGCTCTCCTCCGTGCTATGGGGCATTCGCACCTCTGTCAATCGATCAATAGGGTTCACCCCCTTCTTCATGGTGTACGGCACTGAAGCTGTCATGCCAACCGACCTGGAACACGATTCACCTCGAGTCGTTAACTACGTGGAAGAGGACAATGAGGTTACTCGCCAAGACGGGGTCGACCAGCTCGACAAAGCTCGTGACCTAGCTTGATCCCGCACTGCCATCTACCAGCAAGGACTCCGCCACTACCATAGCCGCTGGGTCCGGACCCGAACCTTCCAAGAAGGCGACCTGGTCCTGTGACTAATCCAGGACAAAAATGGCATGCACAAGCTCTCTCCCCCATGGGAAGGGGCATTCGCCATAAGGCGAGTCCTCAGCAACAACGCCTACTACCTCATCAATATACGAGGTGATGGCCAACTCGACGTCGGGTGGCCATGGAATGTAAACCTCCTCCGAAAGTTCTATACATAGAACTAAAACTTGTAGTCAACTAATATACGATGGATTAAAATTCGGATCGCACAAATTGTGTCTACTCGCCATTTTCTTGTGCCAATCTCACTCGTACACCTAGCAACATGCTAACTTATGGAAGTCAACCCTTGGTCGAGCGACTAGCATGGATAAGTAGTGCGGTCCAAGGGCACCGAAAAAATTTCGGGTCTTGTACCGTCCACGAAAACGCCAAACTAGAGCCACCATCAGAGTAGCCTCGCTCGATTGGCCTTCTGATCCAAGACAACCAAACACGCTTCCCAAAGCAACCTATCCTCCCCATCCTTGCGCATCACGACTCGAACGGTTGAGTACCACGCTCGTGGACTTCTCCAAAACGACCCTCATGCGTCTCGAGAGTACACCAAGTACGAGAGCATGACTTGGACTCACCATGTGACTGGCTTTATGAGCTAGGAGGATAGATGCATTACAAACAACGCACCATGTCCTCACCTACCTTGTGCATGCGACTCGAACGGCTAAGTACCACGCTCGAGGACTCGCCTAACCGACCCCGTTCGTGTTTAGAAAAACGGTTAAGCACAGAGCACCCCTTGGGGTCGCCAAGCGACTGGCTCCACGAGCCACGGTGAGTCGACCTCGGTTACCCTAACAACCTAATACAAACCAACATACATATACGCGAGGTCAACCCCACAAAAGGGCGGACGCGCTCGGGGACTCGCACAACCAAAAATACAAACAAACATAAATCACAAAACAAATGCGAGTCGATTGACATTTTCCCCTCAGTAACAAAATACATTGTTCATCATCAAGATATATTACAAAAGCGTCCAGTAGCCACGACAAACAAAATGCCTCAAGGCAATATTTCACTCTACAAGCTTCGAAGAGGAGGCACCGCCATCACCCTTGAACCGGATGAAAGCTTCGAAGAGGAGGCACCGCCATCATAGCACAGTAGCCGCCATCCCATCTAGAGAGGAGAAAATAAGAGATCCGGAGAAGGAGGGGAAGACGTTCTTCATCCCGCTCCATGATATTCAACCTCCTAGCCATCACACCCTCATAGCCATTACTTGTACTAGAGAGAGAGATCTTCACTTTGCAAGATTAGGGTTTAAGATTGTTTCTTCCTATCTTGAATTGTGTTGGATTACTTTTCTATTCTTATTGTGGATCTCCACGGTAATATCGAGAAGAACTCCCTTTATTCAATTATATTGATGATCCATTCTTCTCTCATGTGTGAGTAAGTCCCTTGCGCGTGGGAGATGTAAGGGATTGGTGAGATGTGATGTGCCTCCATATATTTTCCATTAGTGTGTGATTGATTTTAATTATTATGTTATGTGTGTTTAACTATCCGTGGGATGCCTAATGCTTGTTGTCCAATTAAGGGCCCAGACAACATGATGCTTTGTTCTACGTAGATAGGATCTTGTTCTCTAGCACACCGGTGACCCCCCAAGTGACACGGGGATATCAATGGGAAACTAGTTTGACTCGAGGATCATGAGGAACCACTGTGCTTATTGCATTAGTCCGATCCAAGGAGCTTAATTTCTAAGAAACCTGAAGGATATTAATCGTCTACTGACTGACCATGGTTTTGGTAACAGACTAGTAAGATTATTGAAGTTGAGATGAAATCTACCAAGAGGAGTTCTGGCTAATTATGGGTTACTCACCTACACATATACTTATAGATTATAATTGTTACACTTATCATTTGTCCACCTGGCTCAGTCACTATCACCATGAACTATATCTCCCCATGCCTTCTTTGTCATCTGTAGAAAACCACAAACAATCGAATCATTCTTTACTTTTATGCTTTTTATTCCTGAAGTTTGCATTTTAGTTTTATTTAAATACATCCAGTTTAATCCAATTTTCATTCTTATTTCTACACTTGCAGTCAATTCACTCAATGACTTGTGACAACTTTGAGTGTGACAGAGACTTCATTCATAAACACTTACCTTTGGGCTCCCTGTGGGATCGATATCTATACTTCGAAACTAGCTACAAACGATCTATGCACTTGTAGACATCAAGCTATTTTCTGGCGCCATTGCCAGGGAGCTAAGCTCTAAGTGTTTATATCTTGACATTTCAGGTGTTACTACTACAAAATGGTCTCCCTAGTGAAAGAACATTTCATGTTTTCCTATGTTTTGCGTGTTAGATAACAATACTATGGAGACTATTCATGTGCGCTAAGTGTGCAGGAAGTTTTGAGGGGGGCCGGATAATCCGCCCCACCAAGGGCCGGATAATTCGGCCTAACTCATCGCTCAAAGGAAGCCAAGGCGCGTCGCTCGGTACCCAGTCGGATTTTCTCCTAGAAAATCCGAACTGGGGCGTTTCTTCCTCCCTAGGCCGGATAATCCCGGTGTCGCATGGGCCGGATAATCCGGCCCCCAGTTTTCGAGCAAAAGGAGCCAAGGCGCGACTCTCGGTATCCGGTCGGATTTTCTCCCGGAAAATCCGAACTGGGGCGGTTTTTCTTCCCCAGGCCGGATAATCCGGCCCTCGCATAGGACCGGATAATCCGGCCCCCAGAAGTTGATCAAGGGCAAGCTCGGCGCGACGCTCTGAGAGGGGGCGGATTATCTGCCGGATATTCCAAGTCTGGGGCGGTGTTTTCCCTAGACCGGATAATCCGGACCTCACTTGGGCCGGATAATCCGCCCCCCAAAGGTTGCAACGGCTGGTTTCTGAAGGGGGTATAAATACCCCTTCTTCCCCAACGTTCAGAACTCTTGATTCATTCGAAATTGACCAGACATTGTGCAAGAGCTCTCATTCTCGATCTCCCACTTCAACCACCTGAAGGTCTTGATCTTTGGTGGAATTGAAGGAGGAGAAGTTCATCATCATCATCAAGAATCAAGCGCTTCAACTCCTCTTCATTCACTTGGAGAAATCCCGGATCTAGTATTCTTGTCAATACCTAGATCTTGTTTATTGTATTTGATAAGTTTGTTCTTGTGGAAGCTTGTTGTCATTTCGGGAGCCTCCAAGTTGTTGTGGAGTTGTTGCCCCGCTAGTTGTGTAAAGGCACTGGTGCCCGCCTCAAAGGGTACTTATAGTGGAAGGTGGGTCAGGCCTTTTGTGGCGAGATCCATCGGAGAACAGGGTGAGTCCTTTTGTGGCGTGAGGGAGAAAAGGAGAGAAAGGTGGCACGAGGCCACCTTATCTCTGCCGTGCCCCAGCTGCTCTCCTCCCTCTCTCCCTTCTTTTCCCTTCCTCCCCACGCCTCTCTGGCCTCCCCAGATCTGGCCGAGTCGCCCCTCCCCTCCCCCTTCTTCCTCCCCGACGACAACCACCTGCCGCCGTTCGCCGCCAGCACCCACCTCGCCCCGATGATCCAGCCGAGCAGCTCGACGTGGAGGTGTCCTGGGCGACCGAGAGGAACCCCCTGCACCACCCCGACCGCGCCTACGTGGACGAGAAGCTCCCCAGCGCCGCCAGTACCTCGCCGCTCCCCGAAACCCTAGTTCGTCAGAGCGCCAGCAACCTCGACGCCTCGCCGCTCCTCGCGCCGATCCGAGCCTACCGCCGAGCCCGCGGTGAGCTTTCCCTCCTCCCTGACACGGTCTGCCTCGCCGTACCGCCCTAACGCCGCCGTGCGTTTCGTCGAACACCCACCGCGCGCCAGAGCTCGCCGGCATCTGCAGATATTCCGCGCCGAACAACCCCTTATCTAGCTCGCTTCCACCTCCCTGTCGGCTCCCCTAGCCCGCCGCACCGGTCAGCCCCCTCAGCGCGCACTCCCGCGGCCCGGGATCGAATCCCCGCTCCGCGCCGCGCACGCACCTGCCGCCAGACGTGAGAGGAAGAAAAACAGTACGGGCGCGTGGTCGATATGCAAAAAGCCCCCCACCTTTTTCTTTCGCAGAAAACCCCTCCGTCTTTCTCAGCCGCAACCCGTGCTCCAGCCCCAGGCCCACCCGTCAGTGACTGTGGCTAGATTTTCCTGCGGTGTAAAAAGTAATTCCTGAGTCTGTTTTTACTCAAATCTTTTTCAAATTAATTTAAATTCAAATTCTTTTCAGATTCAAATAATTTTTAAAAATACAAATCCAAATAATACATGTAATATATGTTTTGGAATCAGAAAAATGTGAGGAATTCAAATATGCCCTTCAAAATATATTTTGAACACTTTAAATTTCGAGATGATTAAAATTACAATAAAATGCCCTTTTCCTTATTTAATTAATAACTTTTGTTTTATAATTCCAAATTAGGCAAATAATATGTCTAAATCGATCAGCGTGACGAGCCTGTTCTATTTATGCAGTCCTTGTTCTGAATTGAAGCATGCATCATGTTGTGATTTAAAATCTGAACTGGTTATGACAATAAAACTTGGTTAAATAAATAATAAAAGGCTTTATTTCCTGTATCCACACCTCACCTCTGCCATGCTACTTTAATGCCATAAAATTGTGCACCATTCATCATGGCATGATTGGGTGCTTGTTGCATTTTAATTCATATGCTTGTGCGCTTTATTTATGTTGGCCCTTGTTTGTTTGGTTCTTCTTCGAATAGACGCCCAGCAGGAGAATTACCAGGAATCACAGGAGTATTACCCAGATCCATCTCGCGCTTCAACTGAGCTGCCAGGCAAGCACTACCACATGCTTGCATACATACAGTACCTATTGCCTCTATCTTATTCTTGCATCATTGAGTCGCGATTGCATTAAATTGAATCCCAAGTACTGCATAGCTTTTACTTTTAAACCACACCAAGCTTGTTCCGGTCCCATGAGCCATTACTACAGGAGTTGTTTGAGCCATGCGAGTCGTAGAAAAGCATGAGTAGGGTATGTGAGTGTCTGAGGAATAACGAGGTACCTAAGCAACATAACCTGAGTAGTAATGGGATAACTAATGAAAGAGGCACCGGTGAGCAATATCTGCTATTTGGTTTTTCCTGCTCACTTGTGTCCTGTAGGACCCCGAGTACTTGATTCCTGTTCCTTGACTATTCGCACTATCCACATCCGGGAGGCCTTATGGACCCCCCTGAGCCAGAGCTTGATTCATTCTTATTTCTTGGGGCCACAATTAGTTTGGGGCTTTATTACTATTCTGTACTTATGCCATGTTACTGCTTTATTTAAGATTGTGCGAGGAGCACCTGTACTGTTTTGGATCGTGACACGTTTTCGCTGTATCGACAAGCCCAGTCATATTTTCGGGTTCCCAGTCGTTTACCGCCGTCCACACAAACCTTGGGTCCATCTCGGAGCCGGCCAACTTCGTTGCGGGTAGCTTAATGGGGTGGCCCCCTGAAATATTTCTGAATTCTGTGATTGCTTTGTCGTGAATGCCTCGTTGGGTTTTGATTTGGTTTTTCCGAGGTTGATCGAGTGTGTGTTGCTATTTGTGCACCCCTGCAGGGTAAATCTTTCTGAAAGCCGTGTCCGCGGTTATGGACGACTTGGAGCACAGTTTCTCGATCATAGACAAGTATAACTAAAGTACCGCTTTTAAATTGACTAAGTACTTGACTAGTAAATAGTGCAATACTCATGGAATGGTTAATAAAACTTCCAACGGATGATGGGGTTGTTCGTCCGCTTCCTCGTTGGTAAGCGAGGAGGAGGATGGATCTGTTAATTATACTGTTATAACTGTTGTTCTTAATTCATGGACTTCCGTCTATCATTGGTTAGGCGGAAGGTTAGCGAGTCTCTATAGAATTGTTAGGCATTATCTTTTGCTGCAATTGCGTCACCCCAGGTTGTGTCCCCTTTAGTGGCATAAAGACTTGCTGAGTACCCCTAGGGTCTCACACGATAAATTGTTTGATTCAGATGAACAGGTGTACCCGCAAGATGGATACTGGGTGGAAGGGACAGATCATGTTGGCAACGATCATTCGGTGTAGAGATTCCGGGAACGGGGATCCGTGTGATCTCTGGGCGGGATGTGTTTATTTATAGGGCATCTTATGCCAATTTGCTTCTTATCCGTACTCGGATCTTGTTTTCCGCTTCCGCCTGATACTCTGATGTGTGATGTATGAGGAGCTATCCTAAATTATTATATCTATCTAGGACATTTGGATCTTGACGTATGGCGTTGCAATATTTCTATTTCTTTTAGATGGAATGGCTCTGAGGACTGTTGTATGTGGCTTGCATACATACTCATTTGTGTATGTAGTTGATCCCTTCGCCTGCCGATTACGCCGCTCGTTCTTGTCCCGTTGACTGAAAGTGGTTAGGACGGCCGAAAGGTCTACCGTGAGTGGCCCCGGGCCCCACCGTACTATTTTAACCACTTTCATTCATCCATGCATTAACTAAGAGCGTAATTCACCGAGGTAGTTACAAAGTTGAAGAGTGAAACTCAACAAACTGTCATCGACTTCGCCAACGAGGTTCAACGTCAACACAACGTCCCCATTCTGGCTATAAGGAGTGATAACGGCTCTGAGTTCAAGAACTACACCCTAAATGAGTTCCTAAGTGAAGAGGGGATAAGACATCAATATTCCGCTGCGTACACCCCTCAACAAAATGGTGTAGCCGAGAGGAAGAATCGAACTCTAATGGATATGGCAAGATCAATGTTAGCCGAATTTAAATCTCCATATAACTTCTGGGCTGAAGCAATCTCTACTGCTTGTCATTCTTCCAACCGTTTATACCTCCGTAAGATCTTGGACAAGACTCCGTATGAAATACTTATCGGTAACAAGCCAAACATCTCATACTTTCAGGTATTCGGGTGTAAGTGTTTCTTTCTTATTAAAGGAGTTTGTTTATCTAAGTTTGAATCTAAGGATTTAGAAGGTATTTTTGTTGGTTATGGTGCCGAATCCCACACTTATAGAGTCTACAATAAGCTCTCCAGAACTGTTGTAGAATCTTGTAGTGTGGTGTTCGAAGAAAATGACGGTTCCCGTGCGGAGCAAGTTGGTGTTTGTGATGCAGATGTTGAAATACACCAAGATGCCATAAGAAGAATGGGCGTGGGATTTTTCCGCCCCATTGAGGAACCCCTTGTGGCAGACCGGGAAGGACAATGCTCTACTCATATAGAGCCCTCATCTACACATACTCAACATGTTCCAACCACGGGGGCAACTTCTACACCATCTCCATCAACTGCTGAAGGACAAGATGTTCTAGAAAGCTCCAGGACGGATTTTCCGGTTGACACCGGATTATCCGGACACTCCGCTCCAGCTGACCATGCTCCTCCTGGTGGTGAAGATATCAACACAAGCTCCAGGCCGGATTTTCCGGCTAGCCCCGGATTATCCGGCTCCTCGCCAGTTCAAGCAAGTCCCAGGCTTCCTGATGGAGCTGCTACAAGTACTCCCAGGCCGGATTATCCGGCCTCTCCATCGGCCAGATCATCCGACCCTGACTCTCCAGTTCTGCAGCCTCTTGTTATGGCTACGGACTCACCTCAAGGGCACGCGTCTCCACCACCTGCTACTGATGTTCCAGTTACTGATCAAGGTCGAGAAAATGCTTCCAATGAAGACTCAAGTGATGAATCTCCTCCAAGAGACAAAAAACTTATTGAACTTCGTCGCAAGGCTCGGGCTGATCGAAACCTTGAGTTGAGGGGTCAAACTCCCGACAAGGTTGTTGGTGATCTTCGACGAAGGGTTTCTACAAGAAGAGAATTGGCCAGTTTTGGTGAGCATCAAGCTCATATCTCCATGGTGGAACCTAAGAAGGTCTTTGAAGCTCTTGAAGACCCAGACTGGATTGTTGCTATGCATGAAGAATTGAATAATTTTGAGCACAAAAAAGTCTGGAAACTCGTGGAGAAACCCAAAGAGTGCCGCAATGTTATCGGCACCAAGTGGATTTTCAAGAACAAGCAAGATGAGAATGGCATTGTTGTGAGGAACAAGGCAAGACTTGTGGCACAAGGTTACTCCCAAGTTGCGGGCATCGACTTCGGCGAGACCTATGCTCCAGTGGCTCGCCTTGAGTCCATCCGTATCCTCCTTGCTTATGCTGCACATAACAATTTTAAGTTGCAGCAAATGGACGTCAAGAGTGCCTTCCTTAACGGTCCTCTACATGAGTTGGTATACGTAAAGCAACCCCCGGGGTTTGAGGATCCTAACTTTTCGAACCATGTCTACAAACTCGATAAGGCACTCTATGGCCTTAAACAAGCCCCACGTGCGTGGTATGAGCACCTTAAAGAGCTTTTGTTAGATCGTGGCTTCGAAGTTGGGCAAATCGATCCCACTCTTTTTACTAAGAAGGTTAAGGGGGAGCTCTTCGTATGCCAACTATATGTAGACGATATCATTTTTGGTTCTACTAATAAAGCTTTTAATGATGAATTTTCAAAGCTTATGACTGACATGTTTGAGATGTCTATGATGGGGGAATTACGGTTCTTTCTTGGATTCGAGATCAAGCAACTTAGAGAAGGAACCTTTATTAATCAAGCAAAGTACATCCAAGACATGCTCAAGAGATTCAAGATGACGGATCTAAATGGTGTCACCACTCCGATGCAAACAAAATTTCATCTTGAACTTAACCCTCATGGTAAAGATGTGGACCAAAAGGTATACCGGTCCATGATCAGATCTCTTCTTTACCTCTGCGCATCTAGACCCGATATTGTGTTGAGTGTGGGAGTGTGTGCAAGGTATCAAGCAGCTCCTAAAGAAAGCCAGTTAGTTGCGGTCAAGAGGATCTTTCGATATTTGGTTCATTCCCCTAACTTTGGTCTCTGGTATCCCAAGGGCTCCAATTTCTCTTTATGTGGCTATACTGACTTAGATTGGGCTGGTGATAAGGATGATCGGAAATCCACTTCTGGAGCTTGTCAATTCTTGGGAAGATCTCTTGTATGTTGGTCCTCTAAAAAGCAGAATTGTATATCTCTCTCCACCACTGAAGCTGAATATATTGCTGCTGCCAGCGCTTGTACTCAATTGTTGTGGATGAGGCAAACTTTAAAGGAATACGGTGTCAATTGTGACAAAGTGCCTCTTTTATGTGATAATGAAAGTGCAATCAAAATTGCGTACAATCCTGTTCAGCACACAAGGACGAAGCATATTGAGATTCGGAATCATTTTATTCGAGACCATGTTGCTCGCGGCGATATTTATCTATCCTTTGTGAGCATGAAGAACCAACTTGCGGATATTTTTACAAAGCCACTTGATGAAGCAAGATTCTGCTACTTGAGGAATGAGCTAAATATCATTGATTCCAGGAGCTTGTCTTGATTACCCATGCACTCACTCGTACATCTCAATCCTTCTTTGGTCTAGGTGTGGGCATGGATATAGGGGGAGTGTGGTCCTAACTCATTGGGCTAACCCTCCCCCCATAATGCCAATAGCAAGATAAATCATTTCTCTTAATATCATGTTGTGATATGTGAGATTATTGATGAGTATTGGTCGTGAACCCAAGATATATCTTCGTGGTGTCACACCATACACTCCAACAAGGTGGCTTCGGCCACCGCCCTCTCCCTTGAGGAGAATTGGATCTTTTTGGCTGTTATTTGCTCTCTCATGTTCTTATGGGAATTACACTCAATCTTGGATTTTATTTGATTTGGATTTTGCAATTTTGAGTGTCTAGTACCATCTCAGTTTGGCTCTCTTAATCCTAAGCCTTTCCCTGCCCCTAAGCCATCTATTCTAGCACACAAGTCCCTTGTACACCTTTTGGGGGTGTTGTTTGGGGACGCGCGGGCCTGGTTCTGTGTATAACCGAATCCTAGATTTTAGGCCGGATAATCCGGCCCAAGTGTAGGCCGGATAATCTGGCCCTGGCGGATTTCATCTTAAAGCGTAGGGCTCGGGGGGAAGGACTCATAACGAGCAACACTTCTCCCCCAGCCCTCTCCTCCTCCCCAGCCGCCGCCTGCCACCCCTCACCCTCCCTAGAGCCTCTCCGGCCACCGGATTTTCCAAACCTCCCCGAATCTTCTTCTTCGCGCCTCCGGGTACCTTCTCCTCCGCATTCTTCCTCCAATGAGTGAGTGTAACTCCCTCTCTCCCCATCTTTGGCTAGATGTGTAACTTGTTGGGTGGAACGTTGTCTAGAAGGTTGTGTTTTCGCATAGAAATCGTAGTCTTACAATTTCTAGGCCTGATCTACTTTTTTTGCATTCAATCTAGGTGAAATCGAAAATTTCTGCCAGGGCCAGATTATCTGCCCTTGGCCAGGCCGGATAATCCGGCCTGACAGATTCGCTTCTGGTTTAGTTTCACTATGGAATATGCATTGAGTAGTTTTGTCCTATGAACTTTTTGACTACTTTTTCCATGCTCTCTCCTGGACTTGTGTGTATGCTTATCCCCTTGCTATCGCCCTTATTCTCCTCACAGGTGGTTCCGGTGTTTCCAAGACCTACAAGCGCCGTCCGCGCACCAAATACTTTCGGGACGACGGACAGGGTAACTTAGTGGATGAAGTTGAGTTGAGGAGAAGGAAGAACGAAGAGAAGCGCATGGCTGAACAAGCAAAGAGGACTAGGAAGAGGGTGTCCAAGAGGAAGGGCAAGGATCCCAATATCAACTACAGGGCTTTGGATGCGGTCTCCTATTCCGCCATCCGTCACCGTGACTTGTTTGCTGAGCTGCCTCGTGATGATGAGCTGGGGGATACACGTTTTTGGTGTGTAGAACAGAAGGGGATCAATGAAGACATTTATGCCAGGCTGAACATTAGGCCTATGCACCCACTGGTACTTGCTGATGCTTTGGAGAAGGCGCATCTTGTGGATGCCATGTATGTGGCTGAGAGAATGGGGTTGCACCATCTCATGTCTCTCTAGTGCTCCTTTGACTCTAAGGTGGTGAAGCAGTTCTTCTCCACTTTGGTGATTTGTGGGGATGAGCATCGCACTATGACGCGCAAGGGTCAGTACGAGGCTTACAAGCAGCGCCATGAGTTGGCTCACTCCCAGCAGCTCATTCTCCACCATGTGTCCGGCGCTTCGGGTGCTCCTCCAGCTCCTACACCTCCCACTCCATATGCTCGGTGGAACTCTTCCTCCGGGTTGAACTATGGTGAGCTGGAGCGTCACTTGTTCCCCTCTGCGCCTGCTGCTGATGCTAATGATGAGGAAGGTGACACTAAGGAGCTTGAAGATGAGGATGAGGAAGAGAAGGAAGAAGAGGACGAGGACTACGAGTGATCCCATGGGGCGCTAGCATCGCTCTTCTCCCTTTTTGGTGTCTCGATGCCAAAGGGGGAGCAGTAGTTCTATTAGGTTGTCCGTGGATTTGCATGGGTCGGGCATAAGCACTTGCACTTTTCTATTCGTTTTTTTTGCTTATGCCCATTTAGCGTTGAACTTTAAATTCATGATTTGTGGTTGGTTGAGACTTTATGTGGTTGTCTGGATTATGCCTATGCATTTTGTATCATGGATTATGCTTATGGATCTATCTATTCATATCCTATTGTAGGAGGCTTATCACGGAAGGCGCGCTCATAATGGTTATCCGGTATTAATTATGACTTACGTCAAGGATGCCTACTCTCTACTTCGGTGGTATGTTTTTATTGCTCATATGTCTATGGAATAGATTCACCTATTTCTGTGCATTTTTATTCCAATGCAAAACTCTATTATGCACACATTGAGGGGGAGTCTCTTTCATAGTTATCACTGTTTGTCTTGTGTCTTTCTCCTGCAAATCCTGGTATTGTCATCTAACACCAAAAAGGGGGAGATTGAAAGAACATTTCATGTTTCCTATGTTTTGCGTGTTAGATAAAAATACTATGGAGACTATCCATGTGCGCTAAGTGTGCATGAAGTTTTGAGGGGGCCGGATAATCTGCCCCACCAAGGGCCGGATAATCTGGCCTACCTCATCGCTCAAAGGAAGCCAAGGCGCGTCGCTCGGTACTCGTCGGATTATCTCCCGGAAAATCCGAACTAGGGCGTTTTTTCCTCCCCAGGCCGGATAATCTGGGTGTCGCACGGGCCGGATAATCCGGCCCCCAGTTTTCGAGCAAAAGGAGCCAAGGCGCGGCGGTCGGTATCCGGTCGGACTTCTCCTAGAAAATCCGAACTAGGGCGGTTTTTCTTCCCCAGGCCGGATAATCCGGCCCTCGCATAGGACCGGATAATCCGGCCCCCCAGAAGTTGATCAAGGGCAAGCTCGGCGTGATGCTCTAAGAGGGGGCGGATTATCTGCCGGATATTTCGAGTCTGGGGCGGTGTTTTCCCTAGACCGGATAATCCGGCCCTCACTTGGGCCGGATAATCCGGCCCCCAAAGGTTGCAACGGCTGGTTTCTGAAGGGGGTATAAATACCCCTTCTTCCCCAACGTTCAGAACTCTTGATTCATTCGAAATTGACCAGACATTGTGCAAGAGCTCTCATTATCGATCTCCCACTTCAACCACTCGAAGGTCTTGATCTTTGGTGGAATTGAATGAGGATAAGTTCATCATCATCATCAAGAATCAAGCGCTTCAACTCCTCTCCATTCACTTGGAGAAATCCCTGATCTAGTATTCTTGTCAATACCTAGATCTTGTTTATTGTATTTGATAAGTTTGTTCTTGTGGCAGCTTGTTGTCATTTCGGGAGCCTCCAAGTTGTTGTGGAGTTGTTTCCCCGCTAGTTGTGTAAAGACGCCGGTGCCCGCCTCGAAGGGTACCTATAGTGGAAGGTGGATCAGGCCTTTTGTGGCGTGGTGATCTTAGTACCGTCCACCCCTCCAACACAGACGTACTTCCCTTAACAAGGAAGGAACTGCGGTTTAAAAAACCTTGTGTCTTCGGTTAACAAGAGTGTCTAGAGTATGGAAGAAAAGAATCAAAAGATTAACAAGAGCCATATGTTGATATGATCGGAATGAACCTACCGGTCTTGTTCCCCGGTGTGCGATGTAACATTGGTGCCAGGAAAGCAAGTCCGTGGATCTTGAATCACTAAGTATCAATCATGAGAGATATTGATTTTCGTGGGAGCTACACTCTGAAATAAATTGTTAATCTTGAGTAGTTCATTAATTATGAAACAAAGTCTAAATGAATTTGCACTTGCTTGTAGATCAATGGCGTGCAATAACTTCCCTTTAGCTGTGTCGTGGTTGTGTCATGGCATATGCCATGGGATGGCTTATGTTGGGGCTGAATGGGCGTCGGAGGATCCGAAGAGGGAGGATGCGGTGGATACCGCACACACATGAATACAAACACAATATGTACCTAGGCTAGGGCCTCTCCTAATGAGATACTACCCCTACTCCTGGGTGTCTATCTCTATATCTCGAGTAAGTACTATAGCTAGAATGGTGCTCCTTGAGTTGTATGCAAGAGGAAGAAGAATATCTCTCTGCCTCTCTTCTCTATAAGTGTAAAATGGGAAATGAGGAACATGGGGTCGATCCTTCTCTCTATAGGCCATGGGGCACCTTATGCATGGTGCCTAGCTTACAATGGTTAGGGCATACGTGGCAGAGGATATTCCCTAGCAATGGTACCAAAGTCCTTGCCTTGGGACCGCCAGATGCTCCTCTTGTCGCTGGGTCACCTCCTGATAATCCTTGATGGGACAAGACGTGCCCATCTCTAACAACCGTTACCACGCCTGACAACGGTCGCCTCCACACTACAAGAAAAATGGCTTTTACAACGGACGATTTTCATGGTTGAAGGCCTCTTTTTCATGGTTAAAAAGTCTTCTACGATGGATGGCCTTCATGGTAAAAGCCCCGTCAAAAATGATTCTACCACGGGTTTTTTTGCGACTATGGCGGATCGCACCCTTCAGCCATAAAAACTTGTTCTATCGTAGATGAGTTCGCCAGTCGCATTGACTGCTGATGTCATGCAAACTACCACGTGGCAAACGCCGTTAACGGCCAATTACCACTGTTAATGGTCACAGAAACCGTGGTAGAAGCAAGGCCCAATCAAGGCCTGCTAATTATTAAGTGGGTTGGCCCATCAGGAGAGCCCAATAAGAAGACAGCTCGTTACTGTTTCGTCCTGCACTATTTGAAATGGGCCCATCAAGGCAGCCCGCCGCGACACGTGAACTTTCAGGCCCGATACTATTTCAGCCTGTAGATGGCCAACCTTGCTCCAATACTATTTGGCCTATCAGCGGTCTACGCCAAGTCGGGCTGGTACTGTTAAGGCCTGCGGTCATCCCATCACTGTTCTTATAGCCCGTCGTGGGCCGCCCACTAATGTCCCTCTTTATGAGCAGGTCCGTTACTTTTCTGGTCTTTTATAGTTCTGGCATCTTACTATTTTGGTCTTTCACTGTTCTGGCCTTCTACTGTTCAGGCCCATAAGTGCGATGTTACTGTTCTGGACTGGTATTATTCTAGCATGGTAAATTTCCAACATGTTATAGTTCTGGCTTCTTGCTATTTTGGCATGTTGCTATTTTGGCTTGTTACTGTTTCTGGCTTTTTACTATTCTGGCATGTTACCATTCTGGCCTTCCACTGTTCAGGCCTATAAGCAACCTGCTAAGTTCTGGCCTGGTACTGTTCCGGCCTGGTAATTTTCTGGTATGTTACTGTTCTGGCATGTTACTGTTCTAGCCTATTACTGTTCTGGTTTGTTACTATTATTAGAGCCTGCCTATAGGTCGGCCCATTACTTTCACTGTCTTTTATAGTTTTGGCCTTTATGAAGCCCATGCCAATATCATAAAAGGTGTACAATTGGCAAGCATATTTTACTATTCATCATCGACCCAATACAAGACGGGCCAATAACAAAGCCCGATATTGTTCCGTAATCAACCTGGCTAGAACAGTTAAGGTAGCGCCTACCGCCATGTGTGGACGGTGTAAACTAAATGCCTACATGGCCTATGTGGTTTATCTAGATATTACATCAGCTACAAATTTCTTAAAATTATTACATATTATTAACTCAAGGGAATGAAAATTCGGCATTTCAGTTGACAGTCGAGTTGATAGAAGTCCTCAATTTGCTTTCTCAATCCATCACCTGCATATCCCTTTTGAGTGTGACAGTTACATTGGAAAACCACCTTGAGACATGATATTGCAGCCCCTCTTTTGTGGCAATAGCAATAATTGCAGTCTAAAACTAAATAATAACAATTTAATACATCAAACAAGACAAATTACTCATTTGATTGAAATTACATGAGCTATGAACTAGAGTTTAGTACTGGTCAATGGTTCAATTATTGACCAACACATCAAACAAGCAGGATAAACAAGCATTAAACAAGTGTGCTTACCATGAAACGAGCAATCAAAAAATGTGTGTGGCTTAGAATTTCAACAAATCAGGTCATTTCAACAAATATATATGGAAGCAGTTGTATACCTTGGAATAATGCAAGAGACACTAGGTGACTCGGAATTTACGATGGGCTACACAATGGCATACAGTTACTGTCATAGCTAAGGATGAACTAGATAGAAATTATAATGTAAATGTACGAGAACTTGTAAAGCATGAATACAAACCACGAATGAACTATACAGTAGAGGATAATTATGTCGTTGCTTAGGACGAACCAGAATAAGATACGAAATATAATGGTGTCGCTTGTGAAACTGTATAACAGGACAAGCAAGCATTGGACAAGTGTGCCTACAATGAAATGAGCAATCAAAAAAGTGTTTCTTAGAATTTCAGCAAATATAAACTAGCCAGGTCATTTCAACAAATATATGTGGAAGCAGTTGTTTATCCTAGAAAGCAAGAGACGTTGGGTGACTAAGAATTAGCGGTGAGCTACATAGTGGCATGTAGTTACTGTCGTACCTAAGAATGTAGCATACAAAAATTATAATGGCATCATACGAGAACTTGTAGAACAGGAATGCAAACCACGAATGGACTATACAGTAGAGGATAGTTATGTCGTTGCTTAGGAAGAACCATTAGATATGAAATCTAATGGTGTCGCTTGTGAACCTATAGAACAGGACAAGCAAGCATTACACAAGTGTGCCTACATATGAATTATGCAATCAAACAAAGTGTTTCTTAGAATTTTAGCAAATATAAACTAGCCCGAACATTTCAACAAATATATATATGGAAGCAGTACTATATCCTGGAATGCAAGAGACATTGGGTGACTCAGAATTTGCGGTTAGCTACACAATGACATGCATTTACTATCGTAGCTAAGAATCAACTATATAGAAATTATAATGGCATCATAAGAGAACTTGTAGAGCAAGAATGCAAACCATGAATATGAACTACACAGTAAGGGACAATTATGATGTTGCTTAGGACAAACCAACACCAGATAAGGAAATAATGGCGTCGCTTGTGAACCTACAGAAGAGGCTATGCAAACCAACATGTTCATTGCTCCATTTTGATCTCTATGCAAGAAAAATAAAATAGTTAGTGTTGTAGCTTTTGAAGAACCAGATGACAAAAATAAAATTCTAATAGAATTAGTATGAAAAGTTTAAATGGGTACTACATGATAGCAGACCGATGCCAAGGATGAAATAATAATAGGAACTTAGCTCAGGACAAACCAGATAGATTTATTAACTGTAGAGTAGGGAATCCACACTAATATTTTCCACTGACTTTAGATTTTGCAAGAAGTACACGATAGCGGGAAATTACTGTTGTACGGAATAGCTAAGAGCATGTGCATGACTTTAAAATTTGTAGAGCAGCAAATGCAAACCAACATGTCTAGTGACCTTGTATGTAGCACGAAGAACAAGCGTCCGCATTAACTTGGTGTGTAGCACGATTACAAAAATACATATTCACTTTGATAGGCTTGTAACTACTGTACTTTTGACAAAACAAAAAAAAGAGTTAGAGATTTGGTTACCATTGTCGGAGAGGCTTCTAAGCATCATCCGTACCCGCGCGGGTGATGGCCATGTCACCGAGGGTGCTACAGTTGTGCTAGCTGTTTGCATCGTGGAAGCAGATCTTGGACGCTCGATACCGGATTGAGCGTGGTGGCCATATCTATATCATACTTTATGTTGATGATGATCCCATATCCAAGAATTTGCATGCCGCCAAATTTGTCCATATTTTAAAAACAATCAAAGAGTAAGTAGTATGAAGAGTATGGCTTGATCATTTTCTCTCTCGAGAAAGAGCCGACCCGACTGTTTCTCTTGCTTAATTTTAGGGTGTTTCGTGCTAAATGTATAGACCTCAATGTAATTTTATATTTTTTAGGTCCTTGATGTAAAATGTACTCCCACCGTCTGTGATGTTCCCATATTTTGGAGTAGATGGGTGAGTCATGGCATGCTAAACAATGTTGCCACTCGGAGTTTCCAACCATTAGTAAAAGAAAAAATCAATTTTCCAAGTGACAAGAGTGTATTTTTTATAAAGGAAGTAGGAAGAATATGTATTTTTTGTAGAGAAAAAACAAAGAGCAAGAAGAGAAACTATGAGCACATAGAAGGTAGCTTGATAGAGCAGGGAATAGGACGAGTTGAAGGCGGTGCGATATTAGAGAAAAGTTATGATGGCTTCCTGACACGCTGTACAAGGTACAATCACCTAGTAGTACTAGTAGTACGGAGTAGTAGTAAATTCCAGGACCTTTACTAAGGTACTAATATATATGCACGCAAAACAAATTGTGTTTTCTCTCTCTTTCACTACCTCATCACCATCCCCACACCCCGGCTTGCTAATCTCTCCCTCATCCAAAATGTGGCGTTGCGCACATGTGTCGACCTACCTTGTGTCGGCGGCTCCGTGTCATTATCTGGCATGATGCATTGGTGTGCATAAGAAGGAACCATTTCGGGGCTTGGCGGCAAAAGGTAGAGTAGGAGTTCAAACTTTCTCGGTTTTGAAATTTCACTTCCTTCCCAAACATCCGAAGGGAAGGTTATTCAAAAGATAGTGGTGCACAAGGGATTGTTTATACTATATGCAGTATGTCACATTGTGTTTGATGCACTTCATTATCATCTAGCCATCTTTCCTACTACTCCGTTGTACTCCATTCTTGTTCCATTTCCCATCTTGTGAAGAGAAAGCCACCAAGCACACCCACAGCACGCTGGTTTGAAAGTACAGTAGTACGAAGGGTATGGCTCAGCCGCTCGCTCGACAAGGAGCTGGACCTGAGTGCTTTTCCTTGCTTCATTTTAGGGCCCTTTGTGCTAAATGTATGGACCTCTATGTAATATTCTATTTTTTGAGGTCTTCGATGTAAACTGTACTTGTTGGGTTCGTAGCATAGAAAACAAAAAATTTCCTACGATGTGAACAACTAACCACCAAGATCTATCTACCTAGATACAATCACATGTGGATATACATCCATAGAGATCTTACCCTTGAAGACCAAAATCTTTGTTAATGATATCTGATATCATGTATGATGTAGTCGTTCAATTGCCAATCTCAAGATCATGATGAAGTCCAGAAATTCCAGCAGGTCCAGCACCACAAAGCAGCGGTGCATCTGTGATTGCACACACGTCCGGTACCCCGACAACCTCTGTGTCCTTGCTCCAGCGATGCAACAGAAGCAGCAACTCCTTTCAGACAAAGCCACCGGGAACATGTATCTCGCTAATCTGAGACCATGGGGAAATAAACTAGAGGGAGAGTGATGAGATCGTATTTGCATCATGTTTTACATTATTATTTTGCATTGTAGATGTAGGATCTTGGTATTTTATGGCGCTTGCGTGCATCTTTTATGTATGTTTTCACTAGGATCAGGACAGATGATGGATCCAATGGACACAATCCTTGGAATAGTTGTACTGAGGAGAAAAGGAGTCAAAAACAACGTAAATCGCTTATTTGGGAGATATCAATAATACAAAACATAACCCGAAGCAAACAAGGCTTACAGACGTTTTAATGACCAACTATATGACCGGAATACTTTTCCAGACGTATAGTTCCAATCGTATAGTTGGCACCGCCACCGCCTCTTTAAATATTTTTACCCCGTGCAACTGGATCGGAGAGACAACATATAGAACACCCAGAAATCGCCGAAATCTCACCTCCGAAAGGCATCTGGAGGGGGAACTCATCCAGCGGGGATCCATCTTTGCCCTGTGCAGATCCGGGAGGCTAAGGCATCGATCTTCATCATCCACTGCTGCATCACCACCATCTCCATCCATCCCATCTACATCTTGTCTAGATCTTGTTGTAATTTCCGTACTCGTTGTGGATTTATACAAGTACTATTCATCTATGATTGTTTCCATTACCATTGCCATGATATTGATTTCCTCCATGTCTAAGTAGATCTCTAGTTCTTGGGGAGATGGAGAAACCCTAGCATATGATTGAGATGAGATAGAAATTATTATGTTATACATCATTATGTGTATGTGTTAATTTTCTTCATCTTGATGTTGGGGGTTGTGCACCTCCTTAATATTTGGTTCCTATGGGGACTCGATGAAGGGGATTACTTGTTGGTAGACGGAGGGATGATAGCGCTTACTATGACTATAAAGCCGTTGTTATTCCTTACGTACTAACTTGGGGAATCAAGGAGAACTCATTAAGCCATGTCCATGCCTGCTGACTCGTGTATTAATGAGCTCGTTGGGGAACCCCAAGAGGAAGGTATGATGAGCACAGCAGTAAGTTTCCCTCAGTTATGAAACCAAGGTTATCAATCCACTAGTAGCAAGGAAACACCCCAAAGGTGTAGCTAGCTGAACTTTGGCAGGGCGCACTACCGGTGCCGACAGCAACGTGGAGACCTGCACAACACAACCACAGAACTCTGTCCCCAACTTATGATGAGGTTGTCAATCTCACCGGTTTTGCTGAAAACAAAGGATTAAACATATTGAGTGGAAGAAAGTAATAGTTTGCAGAAAGTAAACACAAAGCAGTAAGCAGTTGATTGTAGATTGATGGTAAAAGAAAGGACCAGGGTCCATAGTTCACTAGAGATGGCTCTCCTTAAGATAGATAACATGTTGGGTGAACAAATTACAGCGAGACAATTGACAAACATCGAGAAAGCATACAAGCATATACTACTCATCTTGACTCCTTTGAGATTCGATTGGGCATTACAACATTATACATAGACCGCCATCCAACTGCATCTATGACTAAGAATCCGCCTTCAGGTTATCATCCGAACCCCCTCCAGTATTAAGTTGCAAGCAATGGATAATTGCATTACGAATTGCATGTAAAGTAAACAATACGATTGTTCTATGAACAAAGGATTGTTGTTTTCTTCCTAGTAGCAACAACACATCTAGTACCTTAGAGATTTCTGTCACTTCCCCAGATTACTAGAGGCATGAACCCACTATCGAGCATAAATACTAACTCTTGGAGTTACTACCATCTACTTGGCCAAGATAGCTACTAACAACAGAAAGCATGCAAGATCACAAATAACAAAGACATGAAAGAATCAATAATCAATCTAAAATAGCATCTCAATATCCATCGGATCCCTGCAAACACAACATATAGGAATTACAAATAGATGATCTTGATCATGAACGAAGCTCACAAGATCTAAACATGATAGCACAAAGGAGGAGAACCAGCCATCTAGCTACTACATGGACCTATAGTCCAGATATGAACTACTCACACATCACATCGGAGGCTTGCATGATGATGAAGAAGGCCTCTAGGGTGAATTCCCCTCTCCGGTAGGGTGTCGGGAAGAGCTTCAGATCCCTCCCGATCTAGGGATGGAGATGAAGGCGGCTATAGACTCTTTTGTGGAATTTTGATCGTGTAGTAAGGTTTATGTATCGGAGGAAACTTATAGGCGAAAGGAGAGGCCGAGGGGGTGCCTGGGGCAGCCAAACCACCCCTAGTGCGGGCCAGGCCCGGCCGCGTGGCTAGGTGGTATGGCCGGGCCCCAGCCCCTCTTCGTCTTGTATTCTGGCTCTAGGTGTCCCTCGGTGAAAAACTGACTTTGGCTTTTGTCCCGTCCAATTCCGAGAATATTCATTTTCTGACTTTCCTGGAACCAAAAACAGCAGAAAACAGGCAGCTGGCACTGTGGCTCTTGTTAATAGGTTAGTCCAAGAAATCATATGAAAAGTACGCCAAAGTGTGGACAAAACACAAGAGAGTAGATAAAACCAAGCATGGAACATCAAAAAATATAGATACGTTAGCAACGTATCAACATCCCCAAGCTTAACTCTTGCTCGTCCTCGAGTAGGTAAGTGATAAAAAGAAAGAATAATTTTTGAGGTGACATGCACCATCATAAACTTGATCAAAGTATTTGTAAAACATTGAAAGTTGGGATCATAGTACTTCAATCATAACATGAAAGACAAAGCTCTAGCAATAAGACAAAGAAACTATGTTGCAACATGAAAAGGCACAAACAAAAGATTAGTGAATAACAATGCTTTGCAAGACGTTGTTTTGTTTCACATAAAGAAAACATAGCATAGTAGCATTCAGCTTGTCCCTCATAGAGTAGCAAACATAAATGCATAGGACACCTTCAGAGTTCATAAGAGTGACTAGATACAAATAGTTTAAAACAAGCAATATCAAAGTTATGCATCAATCCACAAGTCTTGGGACAATGCACATAGAACTAAGAATGGCCACTATGCTCTCAAAGTAGGTGCATAAAGATAGAAGGTGGAGACTCAACATAAAAGTAAAAGAAGGGCCTTCATAGAAGGAAGTAGGGATTCAAGTCTCATAAAGAGCTTCCAAAAATTATGGTACTTATTGGCTTTCAGCTCTCATTGCCCCTATCATAAGCATCTTGAAGGTGATTAAGGTTAAAGTGACACAACTAAGAGGATATGCTTGACAAGTTATAAGCCGAAATCTCATGCCCCTTACTTATGAAGACCGAACCTCATGCTACTCAACTTTATTCACAAGTAAGCTCTTGTCATTGTAAGTACATATGTATCATAGAGAACCGCCAAAGAGGTACCCCTTGCACATGATACATGAGCTATCCCATAATCAAAATGACAAGGCAAGAAGACAATGAGCATCTCAGCGATCTTTTTATTTGCTATTTGCATAGGTTTTTATTGAGGATGCTTCATAGAGAGCTCATTATGGTGATGCTGCAAGTTTCCACCATGATTACGCATGGCTTAGTCTAGCGGCCCTGGCGTTTCTCTAACACACATACAAACTCCATGATCTTACAAGTTCCACTTTTATTTCACACCGTCGGGATCCATAAGCAAAAGAACATGATATCAACGGGGTACAAAGTACAAGTGCAATGTTGAAAGCGTTCCCCATGAAACATGGTTCTGATAATTTAAACTTATAAAGCGCAAGCATATACGTAACAAAGAAGGACCCAATGGTTCAAGTTTATTAGATACAAAAAAGTAAAGTGTGCCATCAAGTTCGTGGGAGCTTTAACTAGTTTTCTCATAACAAGTTTAATTTGGAAGGTAAACAAAAGCATGAATATACTTGGAATAGCATAAGATAGTAGGTAGGTATGGTGGACTCTTTGGAATAACTTGGTTTAGGGAGTTGGATGCATGAGTGGAACTCATACTTGGTTGTGGAGGCTAGCAAAAGACTAGGAGCGACAAACTAAGAGAGCAATAATGGCCATAATCATGCAGAGCGACAAAACACCATTGATCAAAGCATAAAGTGATACTACAAGTTGAAAAATAAAGTATCATAAAGGCTATGGTGACTTGAGATAGTCATAACATGGTGTGATCATGCGCCAAGTCAACCCAAATAAAACATCAAAGGAGAATACCACTATACTATGCTTTAATATGCTAAAACAACGCATGATTCATTCAAGGCACATTAAGAAATCTCAATTGTTTATAACAAGTCATGCTACCGCAAAGAATACTAAGACTAAAGCCAAAACAATATCAAGCACGGCATGACAAAGCATAGGCCACAGTCAAAATCGAGCTCTTTTTACGACATAAGCATGAACTTTCCTAGTCTTTTACAAACCAAACCAAACTATTTGCAAACCAATGTATGAAAGAGGGGGTCAAACCAATTTATTAAGAAAACTAAGCAAACAAAAGCAAACAAAAAACCAAAATGAAAACGAAAAATAAGACGCTCCAAGAAAAACACAACTGTGCATGAAACAATAAAAATGAAGCGTTTGGAAGAAACCTGGGATTTTTATTGGTGAAGAAGGGGATGCCTTGGGCATCCCCAAGTTTTGACGCTTGTAATTTTTGGATATTTTTTGGGGTGACACGCGTGGCATCCCCAAGCTTGAGCTTTAGTCCATCCTTCATCTCATTACTCATTCCTTCCATACACCTGAAAATTTTCCTTCATACAAAACTTCACACAATCTTTATTAGCAACATTAGTGCACTCAAGATAAATAAGTCTTAAGGTTCAGTTCTAACACCAAATAAACTTCCATTAGAACACTAGATACTGTAGCAATTCCCTCAAAAAGCTCAATTCCCCAAAATAACTCAAGAAGGAACCAACAAGATGCATATGCAGAAAATAGCAGAAATCTGTCAAAACAGACCAGCAGGTAAAGACAATTTTTTTCGAAGACCTTCTGTTGCTCAAATCAAAAAGTGTTGAACTAACGAAGGTTAGATAACAACCTGCGGCGGAAGCAAAAAATTCACGCCTCAAAAAGACTTTCAGAGATTTTACACGAATTTTTATGGTGAAGCACAGAAATCTGTTTCGGGACAACAACTTTCCCAACCATTACTTCTCTCTCATTAGAGGTTACTCTTGGCACAAAAAGCAAATAAAAAGGATAAGGAGAGTTTATTACAGAGTTAATAACATCCAAGACTCATCTAAAACTTTTGGAGAATATCCCAATAAGTACTTTTCTTTAACGCCTTTAAGTTAGGCATAAGAAGCAAAGAAAGAATCAAGTGTTCTAAAATGAAGAAGCATTAAGACCAAATTTTGCTTTCATAGGAGAAGCAAAAGAAATATTTTCTCTCTTTTTAGGGAAGTGTTCTATACCTTTCTTGAGTGGGATTTGATATTTAATGGTGCTTTCTTTCATATCAATGATGGCACCAACAGTTCTAAGAAAAGGTCTTCCCAAAGTAATAGGACAAGAAGCATTGTATTCAACATCCAAAACATAGAAATCAAAAGGGACATAGGAATTGTTAACCATAATAAGAACATCATTAAGACTCCCCATGAGTTTCTTTTTAGCATTATCATCAAGCGGGACATTCAAATAACAATCTTCAAGTGGAGGAAAATCAATCATATTATAAATCCTTCTAGGCATAATAGAAACACTACTATCAAGATCACATAAAGCTTTGAAATCAAAGTCATTCACTTTCATATTAATGATGGGTTCCCAACCATCTTCTTGTTTTATAGGAATAGAAGCTTTATGTTTCATCTTTTCTTCTTTAATCTTTATGAGAGCATCGGTAATGTGTTTTGTAAAAGCCATATTCATAGCACTAGCATTAGGACTTTTAGCAAGCTTTTGTAGGAACTTAATAACTTCAGAGGTATTGCAACCATCAAGATCAAAATCAACTTTATCATCTAAAGTAGTAGAACTATTACTAGCCTCAACACTAGTGGTGGTAATAGTAGAAACACTAATGTTTCTAGCAATTTCATCTTCTCTTTCCCACTTAGCATGTAATTCAGCTAATAGTCTAACATTTTCATCAATTCTTACTGTTATAGCATTAGTAGCTGCAAAGGGATTCTCATTAGTTTCAGGTTTAGCAGCCATTTTATTAATCAATGAAGATTGAGCTTTAGACAAAGATGATATATTTCTTTTAGCATTAGACAGTTTTTCCTCAATAATTTTATTGTAAGCAGTTTGTTTGCTAATAAACTCTTTAAACATAACTTCAAGTTCAGAGGGAGCACTCTTATTATTGTTGTAAGAATTTCCATAAGCATTACCATTGTTGGGAGGATATGGCTTATAATCGTTATCACCAAAATTGTTCCTATAAGCATTATTACCATAAGCATTGTTGCCAAAATTGTTATTTCTTATGAAGTTCACATCAACTTGCTCTTCTTGAGCAACCAAAGAGGCTAAAGGAACATTATTTGGATCAAGATGGGCTTTCCCATTAACAAGCATAGACATAATAATATCAATCTTATCACTCAAGGAGGAGGTTTCCCCAACAGAATTTACCTTCTTACCTTGTGGAGGTCTCTCAGTATGCCATTCAGAATAATTAACCATCATATTGTCCAGAAGTTTTGTTGCAGCACCCAAAGTGATGGTCATAAAGGTACCTCCAGGAGTAGAATCCAATAGGTTCCTTGAAGAATAGTTCAATCCTGCATAAAAAGTTTGGATGATCATCCAAGCAGTCAGTCCATGAGTGGGACAATTCTTTACCAAAGATTTCATTCTTTCCCAAGCTTGAGCAACATGCTCATTATCAAGTTGTTTAAACTTCATTATTTCACTTCTCATGGATATGATCTTAGCAGGAGGATAGTATTTTCCAATAAAAGCATTTTTGCACTTAGTCCAAGAATCAATAATATTCCTAGTTAAGGAATTCAACCATTCTTTAGCTTTTCCTCTCAAAGAGAAAGGAAACAATTTCAGCTTAATAATATCAACATCTATATCCCTATGCTTTTGCATCTCACAAAGTTCAACAAAGTTATTTATATGGGAAGCAACATCTTCATTACCAATACTAGAAAATTGGTCTCTCATAACTAGATTGAGTAAAGCAGGTTTTATCTCAAAGAAAGTATCTTCAGGCATAGGTGGAGCAATAGGTGTGCTCATAAAATCATTGTTGTTGGTGCTAGTGAAGTCACGCAACTTAGTGTTTTCAAGAGTAGTCATTTTTTGGGTTTTCAAACAAGAAAGCAAACTTGTAAAACTAATTTTTGTGTGTGTTTTTGATAACAAAACAAGCAAACAAAGCAAAAAAGAAAACTAAGCAAAACAAAAACAACAAAGTAAAGAGATTGGTTATGAGGGACTCCCCTTGTGAAGATGTCCTTGACTCCCCGGCAACGGCGCCAGAAAAATGCTTGATGGCTCTAAGTAAGGCGCCCAGAAAAGTGCTGGTGCGTGGTTGATGTAGAGCTCGTTGGGAACCCCAAGAGGAAGGTATGATGAGCACAACAGCAAGTTTCCCTCAATTAGGAAACCAAGGTTTAATCGAACCAGTAGGAGCAAGGAAACACCCCAAAGGTGTTACTAGCTTAGCTTTGGCAGGGCGCACTACCGGTGCTAGTAGCAACATGGAGACCTGCACAACACAACCACAGAACTTTGTCCTGAACTTGCGATTAGGTTGTCAATCTCACCGTGTTTTGCGGAAAACAAAGGATTAAATGTATCGAATGGAAAGAAGTAAAAGTTTGTAGAGAGTAAACACAAAGCAGTACAAGATTGTAGATTGAATGTAAAAGACAAGGACCGGGATCCAGAGTTCACTAGAGGTGGCTCTCCTTAGATAGATAACATGATGGGTGAACAAATTACAGCGGGGCAATTGACAAACATCGAGAAAGCAATACATGCATAAACTAATCATCTTAACTCCTTTGAGACTTGATTGGGCATTACAACATTATACATAGACCTCCATCCAACTGCATCTACGACTAATAATCCACCTTCAGGTTATCATCCGAACCCCCTCCAGTATTAAGTTGCAAGCAACAAATTATTGTTTTACGAACTGCGTGTAAAGTAAACAATATGATTGTTCTATGAACAAAGGATTGTTGTTTTCTCTAGAGTAGCAATAGCACATCTAGTACCTTAGAGATTTCTGTCACTTCCCCAGATTACCAGAGGCATGAACCCACTATCGAGCATAAATACTAACTCTTGGAGTTGCTAGCATCTACTTGGCCAAGATAGCTACTAACAACAGAAAGCATGCAAGATCACAAATAACAATGACATGATAGAATCAATAATCAATCTGAAATAGCATCTCAATATCCATCGGATCCCCGCAAACACAACATGCAGAATTACAAATAGATGATCTTGATCATGAACGGAGCTCACAAGATCTAGACATGAAAGCACAAAGGAGGAGAACCAGCCATCTAGCTACTACATGGATCCGTAGTCCAAGGATGAACTACTCACGCATCACACCGGAGGCTTGCATGGTGATGAAGAAGGCCTCCAGGGTGAATTCCCCTCTCCGGTAGGGTGCCGGGAAGAGCTTCAGATCCCTCCCGATCTAGGGATGGAGATGACGGCGGCTACAGACTCTATCGTGGATTTTTGATCGGGTACTTAGGGTTTTCATCCCGAGGGCAACTTATAGGCGGAAGGAGAGGCCGAGGGGGTGCTGGGGTCGGCCAGACCACCCCCTGGCGCGGGCCAGGCCTGGCCGCGTGGCCAGGTGGTGTGGCCGGCCCCCAGACCTTCTCCGTCTCGTATTCTGGCACTTGATCCCTTCCGGAAAATAGGCACTTTGGCTCTTGTCCCGTCCAATTCCAAGAATATTCATTTTCTGACTTTCCTAGAACCGAAAACAGGCAGCTGACACTGTGGCTTTCGTGGATTTTTGATCCAGTCCTTAGGGTTTACGTCCCGAGGGCATCTTATAGTCGGAAGGGGGGCCGAGGGGGTGCCGGGAGCGGCCACACCACCCCCTGGCGCGGGCCAGGCCTGGCCGCGCGGCCAGGTGGTGTGGTGGCCCCCTGGCCCCTCTCCGTCTCGTATTCTGGCACTTGATGACTTCCGGAAAAATAGGCACTTTGGCTTTTGTCCCGTCCAATTCCGAGAATATTCATTTTCTGACTTTCCTGGAACCAAAAACAGCAGAAAACAGGCAGCTGGCACCGTGGCTCTTGTTAATAGGTTAGTCCAAGAAATCATATGAAAAGTACTCCAAAGTTGGAACAAAACACAAGAAAGTGGATAAAACCAAGCATGGAACATCAAAAATTATAGATACATTTGCAATGTATAAGTGGCCAGACCACCCCCTGGCGCGGGCTTGGCCTGGCCAGGTGGTGTGGCCGGGCCCCATCCCCTCTCCGTCTCGTATTCTGGCTCCAGGTGTCCCTCGGTGAAATTTTGACTTTGGCTTTTGTCCCATCCAATTCCAAGAATATTCATTTTCTGACTTTTCTGGAACCAAAAATAGCAGAAAACAGGCAGCTGGCACTGTGGCTCTTGTTAATAGGTTAGTCCAAGAAATCATATGAAAAGTACTCAAAAGTGTGGACAAAACACAAGAAAGTAGATAAAACCAAGCATGGAACATCAAAAATTATAGATACATTAGCAACGTATCAATGCCACGGGAGAAATCCCTTAATAGCGGGATGATACAATTGATGTTGTTTATTCGTTAGTTGTGGTTATGAAGGATAATGTGAGCAATGATTGCTGCTCTATTTTTCCATATATGGAGCTCCTCCCACATACATATATATTATGAGTATATTTGTTATAATAATCTTGATTTCTTAGTCTAAATTGCTAGCGGTGTATCCACCACTCCCCGAGAACGCCTTTTTCCCTATTGCAGTTCCAAATTCTATTACACATGCGATTCTTACTTTCTAAATTAAGTTTTACTTTACTTTAAATTACCTTGTTCAATCAAAAACCCAAAAACAACTCTACTTTTCTTGCAATCTTAAAGTTATTTCTTAAGTACTTCGTTTAGTTGTAGTTAAAAGCATTTTAGTCTTTCGCCTACTGCTCCCCGTTGGATCGATATCTTTATTTCGAAACTAGCTACAAACGATCTGTGCACTTGCAGTCATCAAGATATTTTCTGGCGCCATTGTCGGGAAGCTTAGCGCTATAAGTCACTTTACTTTTAGTTATTTACTTTTGTTGTACTAAGTTTTACTTAAGTTGCAGGACCGCAACCATGGATAACACTCAGCATTTAAACCAGCTTGAGGCAGTAAGGAAAATGGGTTCGCCCATGGACGCTTTTCTAGCTGTCAATAAAAGCATAAATCCGGATGGAATGGAGATCCACCCTTTATTATTTGAACTATTGCACTCTAAGAAATTTGTAGGAACCAATGAAGAGAGTCCATATGGACACTTACAATTCTTTGAAGACGTTCGCAGTTCCTTTATATTCGATGGCTGTAATCTTGAGATTGTTAAAACCCAGTTGTTTAAACAAACTCTCTCTAATAATGTTTGCGACTGGTACAGATCTTTTTGTGCAGAAGCACCAAGGACTTGGAAGGAATTCACAACCAATTTCCTATCAAAATATTACTTAGGAAGCAAAGCTCACAGGATGAGAGGTATTATTATCAGTTTCAAAAATAATCCTGGTGAGGGCTTATATGAAGGATATCTAAGGTACAAAATCTACCTAGATAATTTCCCCCGTCATCGTTTTCCTTATTGGTTAATCACTCATACTTTTTATGGAGGGCTAAATATTGAAAATAGAATGAATCTAGAGACTGCTTCTAATGGAAGTTTTTTTCTTATACCTATGATGAAGCTTGGAATCTAATAATAAAAATGAGGGAAGTAACGGAAAATCTTAAAGAAAAAGAAAATATTACAAATAGTTTATCTGAATATGCTTGCGTTGACGATTTCCTTACAGATGAAAGGATAGATACAATGATTAAAACCCTCGGTATTGATGATTACTCAGTAAAGAAAATTACTGAGAAGGGCATATGTAGGTACCTACAGAATGGGAACCCCATAAACCACTCGAAGAAAATAAGCGTGCAAGAGCGCTGATGGAAGAGTTCTCCTCGACACCTATTCAAGGGATCGTCAAGAAAAGGCAAAAAGAGGAAGAACAAATAAACAAGAGACCGAAGAAACCAGAAAGGAACCCTGAAGCTACCAATATAAATAATACTATATTGAAGGATCTTATGGAAGCACGAATAGTGGACAATGAAGTGGTTATACTAGACCTTGAAACCTCATAATTCATCGAAGGTAAGGTACAGGGTAAAAAAACTTCAAAACCAATGACTCCTATATATTGTGGAGAAACTTTCTTATACGGAATTTGTGAGCCAATTTCCTCTATAAATATTATGCCTTCATCACTTTATGAGGAACTTCGCTATAATTTAAATAATCCAGATGTGGAACCGGTACACACTACTATTAAATTGTCTAATAGGACCAATATAAAACCGGAAGGTGTAATCAGGAATATCTATGTCTTTATTGGATCACTCATGTACCCCCTTGATTTTCATATTGTTGATATGCCTCGAGATTCTTTTTGTCCTATTCTTTTAGGCAGGCTTTTTGTTTCCATCACCAAAGCTCGAGTCGATAATAAGAAGGAGACTATTTCACTAATGTTTGGAGACAAGGAAATGACATTCCACTTCGTCAAACTAAAGAAGAGGCCATATGAAGTGGAAGATATCAAGGAAGAGAAAACGATTGTCGAGTTAGCAGCAATTCATTCCAGTACTCCACAAGATGAATTAGAGAGGAGCCTGATTAATTGGGAAGAAGCACCAGACGATGAGGAGAGAGAAGACACAGATGATTACCTTGATTCAGTTCCAGAAGCACAAAATCCACATGACTATGAAGAACTGGTAAGAAAAGGAGATGAAGAACCTCCACCAATTGAATTAAAACAACTTCCAGACGATATGAGGTATGAATTTTTAGATAATGAAAATAAATGTCTTGTTATTATTAGCAAAAATTTATTAGAGAATGAAACAAATAAACTCATTTCAGTTTTGGTTAAGCATCGTGAAGCCTTTGGATATACACTAAGTGATATTAAAGGAATAGATACATCTATCGTAACACATAAGATTACCATGCTTGATGATGCTGAACCTGTAGTGGAAACACAAAGAAGGCTTATCCAAAAATGAAGGAAGTAATAAGAAAAGAAGTTATACGCTTATTAGATGATGGCATAATATATCCTATTTTTGACAGTAAGTGGGTTAGCCCAGCTCATTGCATACCAAGACAAGGTGGTCTTGATGCTGCTATGAATGAGGATGGTGAGCTAGTCCCTGTAAGGCCCGTTGTAGGATACCGTATGTGCATTGGTTTTAGGAATCTAAACCACGAGACATAGAAAATCATAAACCTATACCATTCAAGGATAATATTTTAGAAAGACTTAGTAATAATTCTTATTTCTGTTTTCTTGATGGTTATTCTAGATATTCTCAAATTGCCATACAATCGGAAGATCAAGAGAAAACAACTTTCACTTGCCCTTATGGCACATATGCTAATAGATTAATTCTGTTTGTCTTATGTAACACAGCGGAAACTTTTCAAGAATGTGTGTTAAAGATCTTTGATGATTTTGTTGAGAAGACTATGGAAGTTCTAACAAATGATTTTGTTGTTTGTGGAACAACCTTTGATAATTGCCTCTATAATCTAACCAAAGTCTTGCAGAGATGTAGGCAATCAAATTTGGTTTTGAATTGGGAACAATGCCGTTTCATGGAAAGAGAAGGTAAACTTTTCGGACATAAGGTATCGGAGAAGGGAATAGAAATAGATAAAACTAATATAAATGTTATAGAAAATCTTCCAATACCTCAGGACATTAAAAAAACTTAAAAAAAATCTAGGACATACAGGTTTTTATAAGCTTTTTATAAAAGATTTTGCTAAAATAGCTCTGCCTCTCACCAACCATCTTGATAATGAAACTCCATTCTACTTAGATCATGACTGAATTGCAGCTTTTGAAGACCTTAAGAATAAACTAGTCTCAGCATCTATCATGCAATCTCCAAAATGGGGTGAACCTTTCGAAATCATGTGTGATGCTAGTGACTATGCTTTAGGGGCTATGTTAGGACAGTGAGACGGAAAGAATTTGAATGTTATTTATTACACTAGTAGACCTCTTAATAAGATTCAAAAACATTACACTACTACAGAAAAAGAGTTCCTATCTATAATTTTTGCTTGCGACAAATTTAGATCCTATATCATTAATTCTAAGGTAATAACTCATATGGATCACCAAGATTTGCGTCATCTCCTTGTGAAAAAAGGATGCTAAGCCCAAGTTGATTAGGTGGGTTTTATTACTACAAGAATACGATTTGTGAATAGTAGATAGGAGGGGTAAAGATAATCCGGTAGCAGATCATCTCTCTAGGATGGAGGGAATAATTAATAACCACGTACCTATTAATGAATCATTTCTGGGAGAATATTTAGCAAACATTAAAATTATTGATCCATGGTATGCAGATTATGTTAATTATCTTGCAACAAAATTTATACCTCCTGGTATGACAAGAAATCAAAGGATGAAATTCTTTAATGATCTTAAATATTTTTTTGGGATGATCCGTATCTATATCATCATGGACCTGACAGAATGATTCACAAGTGTGTTCCTAACCATGAAATGGATGCAATATTTAAAGCTTGTCATGACAGTCCGTATGGAGGGCATCATGCAGGTAAGTGAACTGCTGCAAAAGTACATCAATCCGGATTCTATTGGCCCACCTTGCTCAAGGACGCACACAGGTATGTAGAATACTGCGATGCTTGCCAAAGAAGAGGTAATATAGGTAGGAGACAAGAAATGGCAATGAATTATAGTCTCATAATTGAACCTTCTGATGTATGGGGAATGGATTACATGGGACCATTTATAGAATCGAATGGTTATACTCATATTCTTGTTGCTATTGACTATGTTACTAAATGGGTTGAAGTTATTCCAACAAGTCATGCAGATGCAGCCACCTCAGTGAAGATGATCAAGGATGTCATATTCCTCGAGTTTGGAGTTCCTAGATTTTTAATCATTGATGGTGGTTCTCTTTTTATGAAAGAAACTTTCAGGAAAATCCTCAGAAATATGGAGTAACTCACTGTGTTGCTTCACCCTATCATCCTCAAACAAGTGGTCAAGTGGAACTCTCTAATAGAGAATTAAAGACCATACTCGAGAAGATGATGGACAAATCAAGAAAAGATTGGTCATACAAGTTAAATGACACTCTATTGGGCATACCGTACTGTGTTTAAAAATCCAATGGGTATGACACCTTATAAGATGGTGTATGGTAAGGCATGCCATTTACCTTTAGAATTGGAACACAAAGCTTTTTGGGCAATCAAGAACCTAAATTAGGATCTTAAAGCAGCAGGAGAAAAGCGTTTATTAGATATTCATGCTTTAGATGAGTTTATAAGTGAGGCCTATGAGAATGCTAGGTTGTTTAAGGAAAAAGTGAAAAGATGACATGATATAAAAATAGAGAATAAGACTTTTAAAAGTGGAGACAAAGTGTTGTTCTATAATTCTCATCTTAAGTTGTTTCTAGGGAAGCTCAGATCAAAGTGGGAAGGCCCATATATAGTTGAAGAAGCTCATTCATCGGGGGCAGGAAAAACACTCTCTCTTGCATGGGTGGTAAATGGACAACGCTTGAAGCATTATCGAGTAAAAGAAGATATAAGTGCAGTCACCATAGAAGTAATCACCCTAGAAGAAGTGATTAAGGAAAGTTATACAAGGAATGGCACCTGTAAGAAGAATGGATTCGAGACAAAATGAGCAACACTACGGTCAAGCTATTGCCCATAAATGAGCGCTTCATGGGAGGCAACCCATGCGAAGTAAAGGTTTGAGTAAGTTTTTAAATTTTCCATTAAAAATTTATTTGAGCATTGTGTTAAATAAGGAACATTTGATGCTCAGGCGAACAAGAAGGAAGATTGATAATGCCAAAGTTGGTCGAAAATCTAAGCTGATATTTTTCCGTAAAAACTTGATATTTCGTCAAGTTTCAGATTAATAAAGAATTCTTGGAGAAGCAGAAATTTTTTGGTGGACATAGAAGGTTTAACGACCAACTATATGGCGGGAATAAAAATTTTGGCCGTATAGCTGCGGTCGTATAGTTGTTTCGACATTACCCATTCCATCCACGAAAGGTACTGATAGTTTAACGACCAACTATACGGCCAGAATTAAAAATTCCGCCCGTATAGCTGCGGTCGTATAGATATCGATGCCTTTGACAAAACTATTTTTTGAGTACTGACAGTTTAATGACCAATTATACGGCAGGAATAAAAATTCCACCCGTATAGTTGTGGCCGTATAGTTATCGACCCATCTCCAAAAAAATTATTTAGAGTCCAGAGAGTTTAACGACCAACTATACGACGGGAATAAAACTTCCCGCCTGTATAGTTCTGGCCGTATAGTTGGTTCCACCGCAGATGTAATCTATAGTCGGTTCATAACTATACGGCAGGACCTATACGGGTCGCGCCCGTATAGTTGCTCGTTACGAAAGGCGGCTATGGTTTTTGACCTCCCCTTTTAAAGCTGATCGCATCTAACCTTTTTCATTAAGTTTTTGCAGAGCTACAACCTCTAGCCTCGAAAAATCCTTGCTATCCCTATACAATCCCCTCAAACAACATCCATGCAGCGAAGCCATGCAGACCTTCCATGTCAACAAGATCTGGAAGAAGAAAGAAAATAAGCCCGTGAAGAGGATCAAAGAAGTAGAACCTAAAGGACCATCGTCATCATCCAGCCCAGAGATCAAGCCTCTCCCAAATTGGGAGGACATGTTCCCGCAAAGGATGGAGATGATGATGCAAGCTGAGCGGGTAAAGAACAAGGATGAGTATCTCCCTAATCCTTATCATTACAACATAGGATCCTATTATAAACCTCCTCTTGGTCCAACACCTCTTAAACCTAAGAAGGTGCGGCAAGGTGAGATTCATGATAAGATCTATGAGTTGGAAAAAGCTTCGAAAGCATGAGTTGAAACAACTAGAGAAGGGATTGACTCTTACTGGATGATGAGCAAAGACCTAGAGAAAAAGGTGGATGACATCGATGGTAGAGTTGGTTTCTTGATCAAAACTGTCTTTGAGTTGACAGATGAGAAGAAATTCCTCAAGAAGAAAATGCTGAAGCTTCAATACGACATGGCTGAGCTCAGCATCCGCTTTGCAAGCATAGTTAAAGATGGCAACATAAAAGAAGAGGGCAACACTCTTTCCACCCAGGAGGAGGAATAAGTACCAACAAGGAGTTATTTGATCCTGTTTGGCTTGATTCCAAGCTTGGGGAGACCTTTAAAGACCTTGTAATCTATCTTATAAGTTTTATATCACTATTTTTGTTTTGCATTAGTTCAAACTAGAAATAAAGTTTGCATCATTAGAATTCCCTTCAGGAACAGTCGATCCCTTTAATGAAATTCTGAGATTATTATTATATATGGAGCAATATTGAGTTTGTGCTTGCCTTATTGGATATATGAATGGCTTGAGTATAATTTTACTTACACTAGATGATACCAATAGTAGTCTTCCACACCATTGGTATTAATGGAACATATAAAGATAATTTGGTCAACATGTTGTAAGTCTATGGTTTGATTTACAAATAAAAATTATCTATGCAGTTAAGTTGACAAAGAAACCTCGAACAAAGGAAAATAAAAAGTGCTACCAAAATAGAGTGAGAACAAGTTGAGGTAGAATCTTCAATTCATAAAAATGCTTCATGTACAATTGGAATTTGATAATTGAGATCGTTAAACTTTGAATTCCTACATAAAGTGGAATGTATGGCTAGCTCCTTTGCACAACACTAAGCAAAAGTGTAAGCATATACTCAAGACAATAAGAAAAAGAGCGAGTGTGCAAAGAGCAAATAGGAATACACCACTATATTGTAGTATGACAAAGATATACTTTTGAGATTTTGAATACCAAGTGAATACGTTGATCCTAAAACACAAGGGAATACCTCGCTAACTCATTCGATTGAATTGGATACTTTTACATTATATTGAGATTCATCTTTTGTGAACTATTGATCACTAAGGCGTGGAAGCCTGCTAATACTATTCAGATGGTTCGAGTAAGGTACTATTCATGAACTTATTCCTATGTATCGTATATGATAAACACATGCTGCAACTGCCTCATTTATTTTATCGACTCGGCTTCATGAATACGAGGATCACATCCATTAAGCTAAACTTGCTCAGGACGAGCAAGAGTCTAAGCTTGGGTAAGTTGATGAGTGCATATTTGCATCGCGTTTTACATTATTATTTTGCATTGTAGATGTAGGATATTGGTATTTTATGGTGCTCGCGTGCACATTTTATGTCTGTTTTCACCAGGATCAGGACAGATGATGGATCCAATGGACACAATTCTTGGAACAGTTGTGCTGAGGAGAAAAGGAGTCAAAAACAATGTAAATTGCTTATTAGGGAGATATCAATAATACTAGAAGAAAACCCGAAGCGAACAAGGCTTACAGATGGTTTAACGACTAACTATACGACCAGAATACTTTTTCCGGCCGTATAGTTTCGTTCGTATAGTTGGCACCGCCACCGCCTCTTCAAATAGTTTCACCCCATGCAACTAGATCGGAGAGATGACATACAGAATACCCAGAAATCGCCGAAACCTCACCTCCAGAAGGCATATAGAGGGGGAACTCGTCCACCAGGGATGCATCTTTGCCCTGCGCAGATCCGGGAGGCTAAGGCATCAATTTTCATCATCCACCGCTGCATCACCACCATCTCCATCCATCCCATCTACATCTTGTCTAGATCTTGTTGTAATTGCGTACTCGTTGTGGATTTATACAAGTACTATTCATCTATGATTGTTTCCATTACCATTGCCATGATGTTGATTGCCTCCATGTCTGAGTAGATCTCTAGTTCTTAGGGATATGGAGAAACCCTAGCATATGATTGAGATGAGATACATATTATTATGTTATGCATCATTATGTGTATGTGTTAATTATCTTCATCTTGATGTTGGGAGTTGTGCACCTCCTTAATATTTGCCTCCTATGGGGACTCGATGAAGAGGATTACTTGTTGGTAGGCAGAGGGATGATAGCGCTTACTGTGACTATAAAGTCGTTGTCATTCCTTACGTACTAACTTGGGGAATCAAGGAGAACTCATTAATCCATGTCCATGCCACGGGAGAAATCCCTTAATAGCGGCATAATACGATTGATGTCGTTTATTCGTCAGCTATGATTATGAAGGATAATGTGAGAAGCGGTTGCTGCATATTTGTCCATATATGGATCTCCTCCCACATACATATATATTATACCCCGCGCGTTGCAGCGGAAATCTCTTTAAAATTTTGTTGTTTGAATAGAACAATATAAAACACATGGAATATAGTCTAATAATGTGTAGGATTCAATTGATCACAGTGAAGCTAAATTTAATTGACTAGAAATGATTCTTGTTGTGTTGCACTGAGTCTTTATTATAGATAATTTTCTTTTAGTATTAAGAAATTAAAAGTAGATATTGGATGCATATATACTCTTTGGTAATAGCAAGTGCCCTTAACTATCCTGTGTTTATAGGCATCTGGTTGGTAAATCCTATAGCTAGTAAACTGATTTCTTGATCCAGCACAAAAACAAATGAATAAAACTCTTCAAAGTGAACCTCTATCAATAATCAGTACAATATTCTTGTTCTGCAAGAAATAATCATTATAATGCTTGGATACCTAAGGTGATAATGGGATTAAAGTGACTTAGATGATTGGATACCAATGGTTCTACCAAATATAGTACATACATGGGAAGTTGCAGATAAAACTGAGCCATCTCCATCCATGTATATTTGCACAGTCAACACCCTAGCTATACAAAGAGGAAAACATAAATATATTTCGATTGCTTAGAGAGATATCTGTTCATGACTCATGTCAATATTTAAAAATAGAGGATATGTTGCATGACACTGAAGAATATAGAAGCATACCATCAATATCTCCACATATCTTCTTTAGAAATATGTGGTAATAAACATTCACGTAGATCTACTACAACCCTACACAAAACAAATCGAGGAACCGTGGGCACTTTGAGTCAATTATAGCATGGCCTTTGTCAAAGGATTCAAAACCAAGGATTTTTTTAGCGCACTCATGTAGAAGTCTAGAGAAAAATTGCAATAATCAATAGCAAATCTGCAACCTTAAAAGAAATATGGCATATGCGTCTTACGTATATGATATTCACCACTAAGGTTTCTCTAAGTCACAGCGGACTGTGGCGTCATTGTGGAAGAATCTTTTCCAGAATATGGCTTAGTTGTATATCTGTACATACATACATGGGCAAGATGACAACGAATGGAGATTGTATTGTAGGTTCATTGAAACCCTACATTAAAAGAGAATAAAAGAACAAATCAGGTGGCATGGCTGAGCAAAGCGGATCATCTTGAGAAAACATGGCAGAGTACGTAAAGGAGAGCAAGGCATAAAGGTGTTGCTGCTTCGATTTGACATAGCTGATTGAGTAATAAAAAGGGGAAATAATAAGGAAGCAAGTGAAGAGATGGAAGCACACAGATGCAAGGCTTAATGGTGGTGGTGAAAATGAAAGACTCATGATGGTGCACTTCCGTCGGGTGGGTACTTAGGGAAGCTGAAAAGTATTGGCTTGCATGTGCATCGGTTGCTCAAAGGACTTAATCGAAACTGGGCGTACATAGGTGAGGGTTGGCCTGAGCATGACATGGATACACTCCAAATGAATGGACATATGATGAGAATCAGATGGCTGTGAAAAGGAGATGATGTGGCTAGGCTGCATGTTGAGATAGACAAACTTAAATAACTCTTAGTGGGGGTCTACTTTATAAGAAGATATAGATGAGAATATTTGTTATAATAATCTTGATTACTTAGTCTAAATTTCTAGCGGTGTATCCACCACTCCTCGAGAATGCCTTTTTCCCTATTGTATTTCCAAAGTTCTATTACACACGCGATTTTTACTTTCTACATTAATACTTTACTTTAAATTACCTTGTTCAATCAAAAACCCAAAAACAACTCTACTTTTCTTGCAATCTTAAAGTTATTTCTTAAGTACTTCATTTAGTTGTAGGTAAAAGCATTTTAGTCTTTCGCCTACTGCTCCCTGTGGGATCGATATCTTTATTTCGAAACTAGCTACAAATGAATTGTGCACTTGCAGTCATTAGAGAGAGAGATCCATCAGAAGGAGGTGTGAGAGTGGAGGAGGAGGGGAGCTCCTTGATACGTTGCAAACGTATCTATAATTTTTGATGTTCAATGCTTATTTTATATCTACTTTCTTATGTTTTGTCCACACTTTGGAGTATTTTTACACATTTTCTGGAACTAACCTATCAACAAGATGCCACAGTGCCAGTTGCCTGTTTTCTGCTATTTTTGGTTTTAGAAAAGCTAGTAAATAAATATTCTCGGAATTGGACCGGACAAAAGACCAGGTCAATATTTCACCAGAAGGAATACGGAGTACAGAGGGGAGACGAAAAGGGGAACTAGGGTGGCCACACCTGGTGGTGGCGCGGCCAGCCCTAGTCGCGCCACCAGGGGGTGTGGCCCCCTGGCACTCCACCGACCTTACCCCTTCACCTATATATTGCCTCGAGGACGAAAACCCTAAGGACCCGATGAAAATTCCACGAAAGAGTCTGTAACCATCGCCATCTCCATCCCTAGATCGAGTGGGATCTGAAGCTCTTCCCAGCACCCTGCCAGATGGGAGAGATCACCCTAGAGGCCTTCTTCCTCACCATGCCTACCTCTGGTGTGATGCGTGAGTAGTTCATCCCTGGACTACGGGTCCATGTAGTAGCTAGATGGTTGGTTCTTCTTTGTGCTACCATGTCTAGATCTTGTGAGCTCCGTTCATGATCAAGATCATCTATTTGTAATCTACATGTTGTGTTTGCGGGGATCTGATGGATATTGAGATGCTATTTCAGATTGATTATTGATTCTATCATGTCTATGTTATTTGTGATCTTGCATGCTTTCCGTTATTAGTAGCTATCTTGGCCGAGTAGATGCTAGCAACTCCAAGAGGGAGAATTTATGCTCGATAGTGGGTTCATGCCTCTAGGAATCTGGGGAAGTGACAGAAATCTCTAAGGTACTAGATGTGTTGTTGCTACTAGGGAGAAAACAGCAATCATTTGTTCATAGAACAATCGTATTGTTTACTTTACACACTTTGCTTAATGCAATTATTTGTTGCTTGCAACTTAATACTGGAGGGGGTTCGGATGATAACCTGAAGGTGGATTATTAGTCATAGATGCAGTTGGATTACAGTCTATGTATAATGTTGTAATGCCCAATCAAATCTCGTAGGAGTCAAGATGATTAGTATATGCATGTATGATTTCTCGGTGTCTGTCTATTGCTGCGCTGTAATTTGTTCACACAACATGATTAGTGAACTATGGACCCTGGTCCATTCTTTACCATCAATCTACAATCTATTTACTATTTTCTGTTTACTTTCTGTAAGCAATTACTATCTTCCACACAATACGTTTAATCCTTTGTTTTCAGCAAAACTGGTGAGATTGACAACCTCACTATAAGTTGGGGGAAAGTTCTGTGGTTGTGTTGTGCAGGATTCCAAGTTGGAAACAACACCTTGGAGGTGTTTCCTTGCTCCTACTGGTTCGATAACCTTGGTTTCACAACTGAGGGAAAACTTGTTGCTGTGCTCATCATACCTTCCTCTTGGGGTTCACCAACAAGCTCGAATATATTTTGAGCCATCAAGCTCTTTTTCTGGCGCCATTGCCGGGGAGTCAAGGACATCTTCACAAGGGGAGTCCCTCATAACCAATCTCTTTACTTTGTTTTATTTGTTGTGCTTAGTTTATGTCTGCTTTGTTTGCTTGTTTCTTTATCAAAAACTCCAAAAAATTAGTTTCGTTTGCTTTGCTTTCTCTTATCAAAAACACACACAAAAATTAGTTCCTACTTCAAGTTGTTTTTATGTCTACTTCTGCTCCAATCACTAGTTCATTATGGATAGCCCACTCGGTTTCCTATTTGGGAAAACTACTATCACTGCTAAGGTAGTAGATAAACCACCGCCTGCTAGAACCTCCATGGAAGATTATATAATGTATAGAGAATCTTATAAGGGCAAAGTCATGAGAGCCGTGTTAAAAAGGTTGGATCTAATTGCTAAAATTTTGCTTAAACGCCATGATATAAATTGTTGCTCTGAACAGGATACTAAACATCTTAAATTCCAATGTGGCTTTAGTAAAGAATTTGTAATTATGAACTATCATTGGAATAACTATATTCATCTTGGATTTGAAGAAGTAGAACAATTCATTTTGTTTATGGGAGCTTCTGAAATAGAATCCTTCATGTCTAAAAACTATGAAACATGTGTTGCTTGTAAAGACCTTAAAGATATGGTCTCTTCTATCCTTGATCATTGCATAGAAAATTTCAGCAATAATTGTTATATCATTGATTATAAAGAGAGACTCATTCATGCATAAGAATGTGTCCACAATTTGCAGGAGCCTATGGAAGAAGAAATTGCTGAACCTGAAAGCTCATTAGATGCAAAAGAGGAGGAGAGTGATGGACAAAAAGAGGAAGAATGGATTAGCTACCCATGCCTACCTTCTAATGAGAGTAACTCTTTAGCCCTTACATTATTTTATTGTCCCCCATTCTTACCAAAGGAGGATGAATGTTATGTTCCTAATCGCAATCCAATTACCGTGAGAGTGAATTAACAGTGTCAGTTCAACTAAATGGTCAAAATCAGAATAAAGGAAGGTAACAAAATACTTCATTAACAAGGCCCGTTTAATTAACAATTTGAGCTTAGAACGGCCCTGCAATCCGAACTAAGGACGGGTTTTTGGAGTTAGCTCACCCTCGCGAGATCACGACCCTTCTTTTGAAAAATCTACTATGGGTAAAACTTGTGATAATAATTATGCTCCTATTATCTATGATAACCTTTATTAGTGCCTAACTTCGAAATGCATGGTACTAAAGAGCGTTGCTTAGAAAATGTTTATGATAAAGCTCTAGATGATGGTCCTATATTGGTTGATAATATTAATTATACTGCTATTAAAAATGAGACTGGAGGGGTCTTTACCTTATCTTGGAACCCCATACCTCTTGAGAATGATCAGCCACCTTGTTATAAAATTGTTAAAAGTGGGTTTGAAGGCTTTAATCCCATTATTTTTGAGCTTGATAAAAATTATGTGTTTGTAGATCATGAAAAGCATGCTTTAGGTGATAGTTATATTGTTGAGTTATTCATGAGGCTACTGAAAATTATTATGAGAGAGGAAAATATGGTTGTAGAAGTTTTCATGGTACTGAAACACCTCTCTATGTACTAAAAGTTTTGAAGTTGCTCTTGTTTTATCTTCCTATGTCTGTCACTTTGTTCTTTGTGAATTTATTTGCATACAAGATTCATATGCATAGGAAGTGGGTTAGACTTAAATGTATTTTGAATTTGCTTCTTGATGCTCTCTTTTACTTCAATTCATATTTCGTATGTGAGCATCTTCTCAAACTAACATGCCTAAATTAAAGGGGTTAAAGAAAAGTACTTCTTGGGAGATAACCCAATAGTTTTCTTGAGTCTTGGGAGTTATTACCTCTGTAACAACCGCTCCTTATCATTTTTGTGTGGTTTTTGTGCCAAGAGTAATCTCCAATGAGAGAGAAGAAAGATTAGGGAAAGTTGCTGTCCCGAAACCGATTTTTGTGCTTTGCTGTAAAAATTCGTGAAAAATCTCTGTACGTCAGTTTGAGCTGTAATTCTTTGTGCTTCTGCCCTAGGTTGTTATCCAACTTTCATTAGTAGAACACTTTTCGATTTGAGCAACAGAAGGTCTTCGAAAAAATCAGTTTTTACCTGCTGGTCTGTTTTGACAGATTTCTGTCATTATTTGTGTTTGCCTCCTAATCTCTTTCTCTTCGAGTTCTCTTTGATCACTTGAACTTTTTAAAGGAAGTGCTACAGTAGCTTTTGTTTTAATGGAAGTTTTACTCATGTTGAAACTGAACCAAAAGACTTATTATCTTGAGTACACTAATGTTGCTAATGAAGATTGTGTGAAGTTTTGTATGAAGGAAATTTTAAAGTGTAGGGAAGGGTAATGTGATAAGATGAAGAATGGACAAAATATCAAGCTTGGGGATGCCACCCGTGTCACCCCAAGAAATATTCAGGAAGTACAAGCGTCAAAGCTTAGGGATGCCCAAGGCATCCCCTTCTTCATCAATGATAATTTTAGGTTTCTTCCAAACACTTTATTTTTATTGTTTCATGCACAATTATGTTGTTCTTGAAGCGTCTTTGTTTTCGTTTTTAGCTTTTGTTTGCTCAGTTTGCTTGAATAAATTGTTTGAACCCCCTCATTCATGCATTAGTTTTCAAATAAAGTTGATTTGGATTGGAAAAGAGTAGGAAAGTTCATGCTTAAGTGGTAAAAAAGAGCTTGTTTTTGACTGTGACTTAGACTTTATCATGCCATGCTTGATATTGTTTTGGCTTTATGCTTAGTGATTTTTGCTATATCATGACATGTTATAAACAATTGAGATTGCTTAATGGGCCTTGAAAGAATCATGTGTTGTTTTAGCATATAAAAGCATAATATTGTGGTATTCTCCTTTAATGCTTTATTTGGGTTGACTTGGCGCATGCTCACACCATGTTAAGACTATAGCAAGTCACCATAGCCTCTATGATCATTTAGTTTCCGACTTGTAATATCACTTTATGCTTTAATTAATGATGTTTTGTCGTTTTGCATGATTATGGCCATTATTGCTCTCTTAGTTGGTCGATCCTAGTCTTTTGCTAGCCTCCATACCAAGTATGAGTTCCACTCATGCATCCAACTCCAAATAAAACCAAGTTATTCCAAAGATTCCACCATACCTACCTATTAGCATTCCCTATTCCAAGTATATTCATGTTTTATCTACCTTCCGAATTAAACTTTTTATGTGAAAATTAGTGATTAAAGCTCTCACGAACTTGATGGCACACTTTACTTTTCTTGCCCCTAATAAACTTGAACCATTGTGTCATCTATGTTGTATATGCTTGCACATATACGTTGGGATTAGCAGAACCATGCTATCATGGAGAACGCTTTCAACATTGCACTTGTACATTGTACCCAGTTGATATCATGCTCTTTTGTTTATGGATGTCATCGGTGTGAAATGAAAGGGGAGCTTGTAAGTCCATGGAGTTATGTATGTGTGTTAGAGAAATGTCTGGGCCGCTAGCCTAAGCCATGCCTAATCATGATGGAAACTTGCAGCATCACCATAGTGAGAAATTGATACGTCCAAAACGTATCTACTTTCCCGAACACTTTTGCTATTGTTTCTCCTCTAAACTTGTGTGATTTGGATGCAACTAACGCGGACTGACGTTGTTTTCCGCAGAATTGCCCTGGTGTCTACTTTTTGTGCAGAACATCAACTATCAAGAAAAATCCTGGAAAATATGCCGAAAATCCTATTTCACCAGAAGACTCCAGGAGCCAGAATACGAGACGGAGGGGGGCTAGGCCCAGGCCACACCACCTGGCCGCGTGGGCAAGCCCATGTTGCGCCAGGGGGTGGTATGGCCGCCCCAGACTTCCCCTCGGTCTCCTTCTTCGCCTATAAGTTTCCTTCTGACCTAAAAACTCGGGGGGGTTTGACGTTTTTCCAAAAGGAGTTCCGCTCCGCCGCCACCACTAGATTCCACGAAACAGCACCAGAAACTCCGTTCTGGCACCCTGCTAGGACAGGGAATTGGAGGAGATCATCGCCATCATCATCACCATCGCTTCTCCATCGACCATCCATGTTTCCCCCATCTATGAGTGAGTAATCCCCCGTTGTAGGCTATGGGGATGGTAGGGATTGGATGAGATCGTTCATGTAATGGCATCAGATTGTTAGGGCATGGTGCCTAGTATCTTTTATTAGTGCTTTATGACTTTGTTGCGACTTGTTATGCTTAATGCTTGTCACTAGGGCCCAAGTGCCATGATTTCAGATCTGAACATGTTATTGATTCATTATGACAGTATTTTTTATGCTCTTATCTACAAGTTGTATACACACGTTGTTGTCTGGAACCAATGGCCCCGAAGTGATAGGAATCAGGATAACCGGAGGAAATGGCTTTGATGTGAGGATCACATGTGTTCACGGAGTGTTAATGCTTTGCTCCGGTGCTCTATTAAAAGGAGCACCTTAATTGCCAGTAGTTCCCTTGAGGCCCCACTGCAAACGGGCTGGCAGGACAAAAGATGTTGTGCAAGTTCTCACTGCGAGCACGTATGACTATATATGGAACACATGCGTAGGATTATCTAGTACTTGGATGCTTTATCTATTTATCTACAATTGCCCTATGTTCTGATTACTATGTGAATTGTCTTGTCCATGCAACGCCCGTCCATCCATCCCTATGCCTACCGCACTCGAATCCTATTGTTTACTGCTATTGTTACTACTGTCTTTACTTTACTGCTGCTGCTACTTTACTATTTCTACTACAAAACTATTGCTACTGATAAACTGCCGTGAGCAAGATTGTTTCCAGGTGCAGCTGAATTGACAACTCATTTGTTAAGGCTTATAAATATTATTTGGCTCCCCTTGTGTCGAATCAATAAATTGGGTTTCACTTCCCTCAAAAATACTGTGATACAACCCCTATAATTGTGGGTCATCAAGACTATTTTCTGGCGCCGTTGCCGGGGAGCATAGCTTTATTTATTAAGTTCACTTGGATTCTCTATTGTTTATTGCTATCCATCCATCATGGGTAAGTCTCGTGATGGCAAGGTTCCTATTTTACCATCCACTACAAGAAGAGGTAGGGTTCTGAACACCTCTGTTGCTCTTGATTCACCATCTGTTATAAGTAAGCTCGTTACACCACCACATACACATGCTACACACACTGCTACTACTGCTCAATATGAAACTTCTGATGCTTATGATGCTGCTTCTACTGTGCTTGATAAGAGTGGTTCATTAGGTCCTTTCCTAGATGCTACGATTGCTAGAACTATAGCTGGAAATACTGAAACTCCTAATGAAGACACTACTACACCTGTTAGTTCACCTGAGTCTAGTGAAAGTTATGATATTGAAGATGGTTATGTTGAGATGACCGATGAATTTATTAAAGAATGTAAAAACACCCATGATAGGAGCGCTGCTAATAGTCTCCTTGAGAGGCGTACTATTAGACCCAAATTATCTCATATTGCTAAGTTTGCTGCTTCTCCCATAAACATTATAGATAAAGATTATGTTTTCTCTCTCGATCTATCTTACATAGCTATTGTTGAGAAAGAACCTTTTTGTGGGACTAAGAATGAAAGTGCGGTAGCACATATCAATGAACTTTCTACCATGAGTGGCTTGTTTTCTGGTGATATTAAGATGCGTACTTACTTTGTTGCTAAGATTTTCCCCTTTTCACTGAAAGGGGAAGCTAGAACTTGGTTTAGTAATTTACCTCCTGGATCTATTGATAGCCATGATTGCTTGATTAGTACTTTCCTGCAGAAATATTTTCCTCCTAGTGCTAGACATGCTATTTTGCAGGAACTTTTCGATTTTAAACAGGGAGAAAAAGAGATATTGCCTGAATCATGGGCAAGGTTTTGTGCTTTGATTCATGCACAGGCTGGAAGTCCATTACCTAAAAATGAGCTTCTTGATATATTTTATAATGGACTAACCGAAGAATCTAGGACATACCTAGATAGTTGTGTTGATTGTGTTTTCAGGAATAGGACTCCCAAGGAAGCTGAGGAATTAATGGCTAAAATAAGCAAGAATTATGAAGATTGGAATCCTCCTGAACAAGCTATACCTGAAGTAATTATACCTGAACCTACTATACCAGTGCCTATTCCAACATCAAAGAAGAGGGGAGTTATTGAATTAAATGATGAAGTGATGAAGGAAGCTAAGAAATGTCTTAAGGAGAAGGGAATCAAAGCTACAGATGTCAAGAACTTACCTCCTATAGAAGAATTATGTAAGCCTATTCCCTACTCATCCACTATCGAGGTACACTCTCTCCAACACTTTGATGAAGGTGATATCCCTTACCCTAAACCTCCTGATCAATGCTTAGAAGAATTCGATATCTTTATTGTTAAGCAAGATAATTTTAATAAAAGGGTGCAAAATCATCTAATGGAAAACACTAGAGCTATTGTTGAGTTGAAAGATATTGTGGAAAGAACCTCTAATGATGTTAAAATGATTGTTAAAAACTTTCAAATGGTTCAAACTCAAATAGATCAACTCGTTAAAGTGCAAAAAGACTTGCTAGTCAATGTTGCTAAAGAAAAACATGCTTATGAAATTAGAACTAGAAGTGGTGCTGCTACCCAGGATCCTCTATATCCTGAGGTGCATCCCAAAAGAATTGAGCAGGATTATCCACAAGCTGAAAATAGTGGCTCTACTCGTAAGAAAAGGAAAAAGAAACATAAAACTGTTGTAGAACCCTCTGAACCTGCTATAGATCCTAATAGTACATCTATTTCTGATGCTGAAACTGAAAGTGGTAATGAAAAAAATGAAGTTCCTAATGAAGAAAAAGTTGAAGAAGAACCTGAAAAGCACACTAAGCATACTAAATACACTAAAGAAGATTTTATTGCTAAGAAACATGGTAGTGAAAGAGAACCTTGGGTCCAAAAACCTATGCCTTTCCCTGATAAGAAACACAAGTCAAAGGAAGATGAACACTACAATAAGTTTTGTGAGTGGATGAAACCTTTATTCCTGCAAATTCCTTTGACTGATGCTATTAAATTTCCTCCTTACTCAAAGTATATGAAGGATATTGTCTCGAATAAAAGGAAGATCCCTAATGAAGAAATTTCTACTTTGCTTGCTAATTATTCCTTTAATGGTAAGGTTCCTAAGAAACTTGGAGACCTAGGGATTCAAACTATCCCTTGCTCTATTAAAAATAGTTATGTTAGAACTGCTTTGTGTGATTTGGGAGCTGGAGTTAGTGTTATGCCTTTCTCTCTCTATAAGAGACTTCAACTTGAAAAACTGATACCAACTGATATATCTTTGCAAATGGCTGATAAATCTACCACTATTCCTGTTGGTATATGTGAGGATATACCTGTTCAAGTGGCTCATAATTGCTTGATATTAATTGATTTTGTTGTGCTTGAAATGCCTGAAGATGATAATATGTCTATTATTCTTGGGAGACCTTTTCTTAATACTGCAGGAGCTGTTATTAATTGTAATCAAGGAAAGGTGACCTTTAATGTTAATGACAAGGAACATATTGTCTATTTCCCTGAGAAGATTAAAAGGACTTATGGTTTGAATTCAATTGAACATGTTGAGGGCATTCAAGTTGGAGAAATATATTGTCCCATACCAAGAGAAAAATTTGAAACTATTATGATTGGGACCATTGCTATCAAAATTGAGGTAACATAATCACTAGTGAAATACAAGTTTTGTCTCATATGAAATTGTTTTGGTAGCAAGTCCTGATCAACCTTGTTAACAAAAGGATTTCATTGAACAAAACAATGTTTTCACTACAATTATCTCCGCTTACTTCTATTCTACCCATTTTTTTTCGTTTAGCTTTCTTTTTGTTGTTAGTTTCTTGCATTTTAGAGTGTCTTAGAACTTCTGTAGTTCTAGCCTTGTTTTGTCATTGCATCATTTCCAAAAAAAAGTATCTGTCTGTCAGAAAATCATTCTTCTATTCCTGAAAAATTCCCAAAAATAAAGTGTCTCGAAAAATTCCAGAAAATTCATATTAAATTTTTACGTGAAAAAAGGGGCAGAGGAGTGCCTGGGAGGTGCTAGGGGGACCCACCAGGCAGGCTCACCACCTGGTGGCGCGGCCTGCCATGGTGTGGGCCACCCCTAGCCCTCCACTAACTCTCTCACCTCCCACTTTCTTCTGTGTCTCGAGTAAGCTCCAGTTCATTGCTCAAAATCGCGTTCTTGTTGTACTTGCTCTCGATTGTTCCGATCACCTTGCTCAGCCCATCTTCGTTGCTGAAATTTGGAGCACTTGTTCTTTGGTATGTGACTCCTCCCCTTGTCCAAGTAGATTTGTGTTTAGTGGATTATATCTTGAGTATTTTGCTGCTGTAGGTGACAGGTTATGAGAGCTTGTAAGCTTGTTTGATGCTTAGAGATATAGTTTTGATGCATGTTTAGGCCTCTTACAAGTCCCTATGAGTAGAATCCTTCATTATATTCACTTTGCAATCACTTGTTTAATAGGTGTTTAAATTTCAGAATACCAAGCATGAACAACCATACCTTTGGAGACATATTTGAGAGGGATGCACCTAGGAGGTCGAGGCCCTCAAGATCAGCCTCTTAGTTTAGGCCATCATACAATGAAGATCTCATTGCAACTCGTATTAGTAATGAAAGAGATGATGGGGATGCTCAACCATCTACTTTTCCTTGTTTTACTTTCTTACAAGCTGCAGGGATTCTTGATGATTTCTTACTACTGATTGAGAGGGTTGGTTTGACCTCATATATGCAAGATGAGAGTGAGCAATACGCTTTGCTTACCAAAACCTTTGTTGAGAGTTTCATGTTTACTAATATGCCCTATCAGTCAACTCTCTCTTTCAAAATTTATAATCTGCCTTTACCATGCCATTGGAAAGATTTTGCAGTATTGTAGGTGTAAGCATGACAGGGACCGTGAAGAAAATTCAAGGGCGACCCGCTGATTTGGTGGAGCTTTACCGAGGGGTGACCAATGGTGATGACTGCGTGGCGCAACGCGGAAAGATAAGAAACATCCAACTCCCTGCTCTCAGATACTTTGCATATTATCTTGCTACTAGCATACTTGGTAGGGAGAACACAAGAAATATCTCCAACTATCATTTAGTTTTCCTTGCTGCTGCGCTTAACAATGATACTCGGTACAACCTTGGCTCGCCTATTGCTCGTCGCCTAGCTTCTAGGGGGGCTATCTATGGGGGCATCATTGCCTCGCGTATGGTCAATGCATTAGGTCTTTTAGTGGACCCCAATGATACTGTACTGGCACCACAAAGGCTTGACCTTGTTGCTATGAAAACTCATCACTTTATCACTGCTGCTTCTGATTTGGATAGTCTAGTATACAGGATGTTTTTTACTAACGGGGATGAGAGGGAGATCCCTCTGCTGCAGCCTTCTTTGTTTAGTGTTCACAGGAGACCGTGGTCGCGCTCCAAGGAGGAGGTGGACGAGTAGCTTCGCTTACTGGGTTTCAACGAGCAGCATCAGGAGGATGTGCCCTCCTACAATTATTCAGCACACTATGGAGGGACGTACTCGAGCTCGCACCTGGACGAGGGTACCTCCTCATCATACCACGGTGGCACTTCATCCTGGCCAGCTTGGGATTGATACACACTTAGGCTAAAAGCCTAAGCTTGGGGGGAGGTACGCCGACATCGCACTCATCTCCTTATCATGTTGCGTTGGTACTTTATATATTCATGTTTTGTTATCTTTTTAGTTTTCGTTCTTTCTTTGCTTTTGCTTTCTAAAACACAAAAAGACCAAAAATATTTCTGTTGTTTCTCTTTGGTTTGCTTCTTTTTTCTCTTTGCCTTGGTTTGTTTTCCCCTTTTGCTTTGTTTGAACTATTCGAAAAACCCAAAAATATTTTGCGTTGCTTGTTCTTCCTTTTTGGTTCTTATTTTAAAAATCGAAAACAACAAAAAAAATTGTCGTTCTTCTTTGATTTTGTGAGTTTGCTACAGGGTTCAGCAGTCCTCAGTGGATATTGGTTTCATGTTATTATTCAAGCCACACAAGTGAAGAGCAATAATGAGGATTAATGAGAACTCGTGGTAAGAGGCTGGTAACAAACTCTATTTGTTTTCATTTTTGTACATATACTCATCATTGTGGGCATGCTTAGCATGTTCGTGTAGGGTGTATGTTATCTTTGGATGCTTAGTAGTTCTTGCTTTCGTATGATTAGTTCCATCTTGCTAATAGTTTGTAGCATGTTTTATGAATGTTTGCTTGCATTACTGTATTCATAACTTGGTATGACACCATGGTATCCTCCTCTGAATGTTTCATTTGAATTGACTTGGCACATGCTCACGCATGCACATGACTGTAATAATCAATTAAGCCTCGATGAATTATTTTGCCTTGAGGATCTTGAATCACTTTCATGCCATGATTAGTCCTATTTTGTTGCAAGCATGATTATGCCAGCTATTCCTCTCTCGTTTGTCGCTCCCTTACTATTGCTAGCCTTCACTTTCACTGAGTATTTTACTCATGTTTCCAATTCCCTTAAACCAAATATTGCCAAAGTGTCCACCATACCTACCTATTAGCATCATTTGCTATTTCCGTGCATATTCAATATGCCTTGTTTTCTTCCGAATAAAATGTTTGCTTGTTATGAGAAAGTTAGTTAGTAAAGCTCTCTCGAACTTGATGACACACTTTATTTTCTGCACTTAATAAACCTGAACCATTATGACTGTCCATGAAAGTTATATGCTTGCAAATTATAGGCTGGGGACTAGCAGAACCGTGCTATCATGGGGAACGCTTTCAACACTTGTAAATATATACCCAGTTGATACCATGCTCTTTTGTTTGCGGATGTCGTCGGTGTGAAATAAAAGGGGAGCTTGTAAGTCCATGGAGTTATATATGTGTGTTAGAGAAACGCCTGGGCCGCTGGTCTAATCCATGCTGACATGGTGGAAACCTACAGCGTAACCATAATGATATCTATGAAGCATTCTTCTTATAAAAAAAGAGAGATAGCTATTGAGAAAAAGAAAAAAAGATTTATGAAAAGATAAAAGAGAGAAAAAAAACACCATTTTCCCATGGTAAATAAGAAGATTGCTGAGATACTCATTGTATGCTTGCCTTGTCATTTTGATATGGGGATTCTTCCGTATCATCGGGCAAGGGGTACCCCGTTGGCGGTTCTCTATGATACGCACATATTTACGATGACAAGATTTTACCGGTAACTATGGTTGAGTAGCATGAGGAGCGGCCCTCGTACTCAAGGGACATGGGATTTTCATTTTATAGTCTGTCAAGCATATAACTCAGATTAGACCTCACTTTCACCTTAACCACATTAAAAGATGCTTATGATAGGGCAATGAGAGCTCAAAGCTAATGAGTACCATACTTTCAGCATCTGGAAGCCTTTCAAATTATTCAAAACCTTTTCTTTTACTTGTTGAGTCTCCACATATTCTTTGAGCACCTTCTTGAGAGCATAGTTGTCATTCTTTGTGCTTGTCTCATTACTTGATTATTTGTGTTATGACTTTGATGCTTGTATCTTTGACATTTTTACTTCTAGTCTTCACCTGAACTTCAGAGGTGCCTTGGCATTCATAATCAAAGGCAAGCGATATACCACTCTATCATACCTTGTTATGAGCATTGTAATGTTGCTTATGTTTATGCTTCATGCTACTTATTATTTTTGAGTTGGAATCTCTTCATAGCTTGCAATGCCTATTAAGTAAACTTAGTTGCGTACTCCTTATTACGAATTGTCTAAGTAGTTGCTCACATGCTGAGAATATATACATCATATGAAGCAATTGTGTTCGTGAAAGTTCTTTTATCGCACTCAGTTTTCAACTGAATTGCTTGAGGACAAGCAATAAGCTAAGCTTGGGGGAGTTCATACGTCCAAAACATATCTACTTTCCCGAACACTTTTGCTATTGTTTCACCTCTAAACTTGTGTGATTTGGATGCAACTAACGTGGACTGACACTGTTTTCAGCAGAATTGCCCTGGTGTCTACTTTTTGTGCAGAAAATCAACTATCAAGAAAACCCCCAGAAAATATGCCGAAAATCCTATTTCACCAGAAGACTCCAGGAGCCAGAATACGAGACGGAGGGGGGCTGGGCCCAGGCCACACCACCTGGCCACGCGGGCAAGCCCAGGCCGCGCCAGGGGGTGGTCTGACTGCCCCATACTCCCCCTCCGTCTCCCTCTTCGCCTATAGGTTGCCTTCTGACCTAAAAACTCAGGGGGTTCGACGTTTTTCCAGAAGGAGTTCCGCTCCGCCGCCACCACTAGATTCCACGAAACAGTACCAGAAACTCTGTTCTGGCACCCTGCCGGGACGGGGAATTGGAGGAGATCATCACCATCATCATCACCATCACTTCTCCATCGACCATCCAGGTTTCCCCCATCTATGAGTGAGTAATCCCCCGCTGTAGGCTATGGGGATGGTAGGGATTGGATGAGATCGTTCATGTAATGGCATCAGATTGTTAGGGCATGGTGCCTAGTATCTTTTATTAGTGCTTTATGACTTTGTTGAGACTTGTTGTGCTTAATGCTTGTCACTAGGGCCCAAGTGCCATGATTTCAGATCTGAACATGTTATTGATTCATTATGACAGTATTGTTTATGGTCTTATCTACAAGTTGTATACACACGTTGTTGTCCGAAACCAATGGCCCCGAAGTGACAGAAATCGGGATAACCGGAGGGAATGGCTTTGATGTGAGGATCACATGTGTTCATGGAGTATTAATGCTTTGCTCCAGTGCTCTATTAAAAGGAGCACCTTAACTACCAGTAGTTCCCTTGAGGCCCTGCTGCAAACGGGCTGGCAGGACAAAAGATGTTGTGCAAGTTCTCATTGCGAGCACGTATGACTATATATGGAACACATGCCTAGGATTATCTAGTACTTGGATGCTTTATCTATTTATCTGCAATTGCCCTATGTTCTGATTGCTATGTGAATTGTCTTGTCCATGCAATGCCCGTCCATCCATCCCTATGCCTATCGCACTCAAATCCTATTGTTTACTGCTATTGTTACTACTGTCTTTACTTTACTGCTGCTGCTACTTTACTATTTCTACTACAAAACTGTTGCTACTGATAAACTACTGTGAGCAAGATTGTTTCCAGGTGCAGCTGAATTGACAACTCAGTTGTTAAGGCTTATAAATATTCTTTGGCTCCCCTTGTGTCGAATCAATAAATTGGGTTTTACTTCCCTCGAAAATACTGCGATACACCCCATATACTTGTGGGTCATCAGCAATCTATGAAGCATTCTTCTTATAAAAAAGAGATAGATATTGAGAAAAATAAAAAAAAGGATAAGAAAAGAGGAAAGAGAGAAAAAACACCATTTTCCCATGGTAAATAAGAAGATTGCTGAGATGCTCATTGTCTGCTTGCCTTTTCATTTTGATTATGGGATAGCTCCTGTATCATGTGCAAGGGGTACCATGTTGGCGGTTCTCTATGGTACACATGTACTTACTATGATAAGAACTTACCGGTAACTAAACTTGAGTAGCATGAGGAGCAGCCCTCGTATTCAAGGGACATGAGATTGCCAACTTATACTTTGTCAAGCATATACTCCATAGTTTGTTCACTTTAACCTTAATCACTTCAAGATGATTATGATAGGGGGAATCAGAGCCAAAAGCTAATAAGTACCATAATTTTTGGAAGCTCTTTATGAGACTTGAATCCTTGCTTACTTCTATGAAGGCCTTTCGTTTACTTTTATGTTGAGTCTCCGTCTTGTATCTTTATGCACCTATTGAGAGATCATAGTGGCCATTCTTAGTTTAATGTGCATTGTCCCAAAACTTGTTGATTCATTCATAACTTTGATATTGCTTGTTCTTAAACTATTTGTATCTAGTCACCCTTATGAACTTTGAAGGTGTCCTCTGCATTTATGTTTTGCTACACTATGAGGGACAAGCTGAATACCATTCTCATTATGTTTTCTATATGAGAAACAAACAAACGTCTTTCAAAGCATTGTTATTCATGAATATTTTGTTTGTACCTTTTCATGTTATAACATAGTTGCTATGTCTTATTGTTAGAACTATATCTTTCATGCTATGTTAAAGTACTATGATCCCAGCTATCAATGTTCTACAAACACTTTGATCAAGATTATGATGGTTCATGTCACCTCAAAAATTATTCTTTCTTTTTATCACTTACCTACTCGAGGACGAGCAGGAGTTAAGCTTGGGGATGTTGATACGTTGCAAATGTATCTATAATTTTTGATGTTCCATGCTTGTTTTATATATACTTTCTTATGTTTTGTCCACACTTTGGAGTATTTTTACACATTTTCTAGAACTAACCTATTAACAAGATGCCACAGTGCCAGTTGCCTGTTTTCTATTGTTTTTGGTTTCAGAAAAGCTAGTAAGGAAATATTCTCAGAATTGGACCGCACAAAAGCCCAAGTCAATATTTCACCAGAAGGAATACGGAGGCCGGAGGGGAGACGAAAAGGGGAACCAGGGCGGCCACACCTGGTGGTGGTGCAGCCAACCCTAGCCGCACCACCAGGGGGTGTGGGCCCCCTACCACTCCACTGAACTTGCCCCTTTGCCTATATATTGCCTCCAGGACGAAAACCCTAAGGACCCGATCAAAATTCCACGAAAGAGTTTGTAGCCGCCGCCATCTCCATCCCTAGATCGGGAGGGATCTGAAGCTCTTCCCGGCACCCTGCCGAACGGGAGAGATCACCCTGGAGGCCTTCTTCATCACCATGCCTGCCTCCGATGTGATGCGTGAGTAGTTCATCCCTGGACTACGGGTCCATGTAGTAGCTAGATGGTTGGTTCTTCTCATTTGTGCCACCATGTCTAGATCTTGTGAGCTCCGTTCATGATCAAGATTATCTATTTGTAATCTACATGTTGTGTTTACGGGGATCCGATGGATATTGAGATTCTATTTCAGATTGATTATTGATTCTATCATGTCTATGTTATTTGTGATCTTGCATGCTTTATGTTGTTAGTAGCTATCTTGGCCGATAAGATGCTAGCAACTCCAAGAGGGAGTATTTATGCTCGATAGTGGCTTCATGCCTCTAGGAATCTGGGGAAGTGACAGAAATCTCTAAGGTACTAGTGATGGGTTCGTAGCATGGAAAACAAAAAAATTGTACCGCAAGAACGAACAAAAACCCAGATCTAATCTAGATAAAAGCCAAGATCTAATCTATTAGACATGTGCAATGAGATAGATCGGTACTAACCCTTGTAGACCTGAAAGCGTTAACGAGATTGGATCTCGTGGTTGATGTAGTCGATCACTTGCCGATCTCAAGATCGTGTGGACGATCCTTCCGGCGCCGCGTTCCGGCAGCGCTCCCGCAGTCAGTCAAGTTGACGATCCTTCCGGCGCCGCGTTTCGGCAGCGCTTCCGCAGTCGGTCACACGTGCGGAGTCGAAGCAGACCTTCCTCTTCCCGTTCCAGCGAGCAGCGGAGGTAGTAGATCTTCTCCACGGAATCCCAGCAGCACGACGACGTGGTGGTGGTGGTGGAGTAGAGAATTCTGCAAGGCTTCGCCTATGCTTGTGCAGAAGAAAGGTGGAGGAGAGAGGCGGCAGAGATTGGGAGTTGTGTGAGAGTTGTAGGAGGGGGCGCCCCTGCCCTTCTATTTAAGGGGGGGAGGGCGCGCCTGGGGAGGGGGAGTCCTTGTAGGACTCCCCTCCTATGGCCGGCGGTGGGAAGGGGGGAGGAGTCCTCCTCCCCCACGAATCCGTGTCTTGCCCCACCAGGACTCCTTTGATCCTTTCTTGGTTTTCAAGCAAACTCCAAGAAATCCTCTAGAACCTTCCAGAACATTCCGAAACCTTCTAGAATCTCCATACAAACACTCCGGAACATTTCCTAACTTAGAAAATCATCCCCAATATATGAAACTTATTCTCCGGACCATTCCGGATCTCCTCGTGATGTCCCGGATCCATTCCGAGACTCCGAACAACATTCGGTCTCCAACGCACATTCCATATCTACTTAAAACAACTTCGAACCTTAAGTGTGTCACCCTACGGTTCGTGAATATGTAGACATGACAGAGACACATCTCCTATCAATAACCATCAGCGGGACCTGGAGATCCATAATGGCTCCCACATACTCAACGATGACTTCGTGATCGACAGAACCATTAACATACGAAACCAATTCCCTTTGTCACGCGATACTTTACTTATCTGAGGTTTGATCGTTAGTATCTCTATACCTAGTTCACCTCGTCACTGATAAGTACTCTTTACTCGTTCCGTGATATGTCATCCCCTGTGACCTAGTCACATGCTTGCAAGCTAACTAGATGACATTCCACCGAGAGGGCCTAGAGCATATCTATCCGTCATATGGATGGACAAATCCCAATCTTGGTTCATGCGCTTCAACACATACTTTCAGAATACCCAATGACACCTTTATGACCACCCAGTTACGAAGCGGTGTTTGATGTCATCAAAGTATCCATCCGGTGATGGTGATTAACATAACCTCATGGTCGAAGGATTAGGTTACTATGTATTTTAAAGCTTATAGCAAACGAACTTAATGACTTGATCTTATGCTATGCTTACTACGGGTGTTTGTCCATCACATCATTCTCCTAATGATATGATCTTGTTATTAACGACATCCAATGTCCATGATCAGGAAACCATGATCATCCATTAATCAACAAGCTTGTTTAACAAGAGGCTTACTAGGGACTCTTTTATGTTTACAAAACACACAAGTATTAATGTTTCCTTTTAATACAATTATAGCATGGGATGTAAACATTCATCATAAACATAAAGATATAATAATAACCACTTTATTATTGCCTCTTGGGCATATCTCCAACAGTCTCCCACTTGCACTAGAGTCAATAATCTAGTTAAAAACTTGTGCATTCAACACCTATGGCTTTCTGGTGTTGTATAGACACAATTGCTAGTGGTAAACATAATCTTCGGATCTGACACTTCCAGGTCCGTGTGCATTTGCATGTCCTTGCGTCTCTACGCTTTACTCATTCTCCAATGAGATGGCATGGTATAAATTTGGTCCTTTGGTGAGACCTTTAGTTCCTTCGGCTCAAAATATGTTGATATTATTTTCACACAATATATCTTCATAGTATTAGCCCACTTTGAACCACACCTAGTTTGATAACAAACTACTTAACACAAATGCCCTCCTTTGCTGCTACTATAGCAGTTTATATACTTAGCCTTTTGTTGTAGTATCTGTCACAATGTCTCAACTTTGGAACTCATCCAAATCCATCATGGAACATCATTTCCATTACATTGTGATACCCATAGTCTAAATTGAGATAAACTTAACTTGTGAAAAAACTAGTATCAATGTAACAATTTACAATGAACTATTTGTCACCACTATATAAATAATATATTCTTAGTTCTTCCAAAGATCATAGGAATATCCTACTATTGTCCAATGATCATCTTATGAGTCATTCTGGTATATGCTCATAACATTTAGAGCATAGCACATGTCTGGATGTGTACATCTCAAAGAATGATTGATCAAAATATTCTTGTGATTTCACCAAGTGTCAAAACACTTGAACCTCGTGTCAACACACTCGAATCTTGATTCAGTCCTTTCCGTGCGTCAATAACCTTTCTTGTTGTTTCCATATTGTGAAGGAAATATGCCCTAGAGGCAATCATAGAGATGATTGTATTTCATGTGTATCCATGAGTTATTATAATGTTCCTTGAATATCCATATACCAGGCAACTTGTATTGATTGGCAATTATGTGAATTGTTTGTGAAACTCTTTACTTGTATGGTTATCTAATAATTGTCCCTAGTCGGAGTTCATGCGAGGACACACGTGAATATTAGACTAGCACATCGATTGGTTAATGACTATGTTTCGCAAGTCATTGACATGGAGATGTCAAACCAATGATGTGGACACATGTTATGAACATGGGGTTGGACTGACCCAACATGAGACTAGCAATAATACTTGCAGCTCTCTCTACACATCGTGTACGTTTTGTCCTTAGACCTGAGATTGTCGCATGTACTTGAGATGTGGATCGACCTACTTTGGGGCTATCAAACACTACTCCGTAACTGGGTAGTTATAAAGGTAGCTTTCGGGTTTGTCCTGATACATGCTGCAAGGCATCGGTCAATCAAGATGGGATTTGCCCCTCTCTACTTGAGAGAGATATCTCTGGGCCCCTCGAGTGATCGGATCCAGAAATGCATGGCCGTGCTACATATGGTTAAGAGTTAACCTAGTAAAGGGATTCTGAATCACAGTATCGAGAAAGAGAGGTCAGCTTAGAGCTAGACCAAATATCGTGAGGCAAAGGGAAAGACATGTACTCAACCTTGTGATGGTTCGTCCGAATGATCTTTATATGCGTTTAGGAGTTGGCACGTCTTGCTAGAGGCCGCTACCAACTATTGACGGAGTAAGTGTACTCGCGTCATGTCTATACGTGTATGAACCTATAGGGTCACACACTTTAGGGGCTGGAAGCCTAATGAGGATTGGATCCGAATTAGACCAGGCTTAGGCTGCTAATGGGCTGCTAATGTAGAAGCCCACCAGGGATGCCTATATAAGAGGGAGTGAGGCGAGCTGAAAAGTAGAGAGCATTCCACCGAGCCGCCACTCCTCTTCCGCCGGTGTTGCACGCGCAGACCTAGCAGTCTGGCGTGTGACGACTTCCACTCCGGACGTGTGGATACCTCGGAGGTGCTGCATCTGTAGCACTTGGACGAGCCGCGCAAAGGGGAGCTGCTCGTGGGACGAGGACGAGGAGGAGACGTAGAACATCTACACTGCCGCAACGTGCTTCATCGAGTTCCGCACCTGCGCGTCTAGCGGTAATCCCGTGATCTATGACAATAGTATTCCTGGTTGACGCGGTAGAAATTTTTGATTTTACGCTAGTGTAGCCTACCCGTTACCCTTCATATTGAACTCATTCAATATCTTATATATGTACATTTGGCAAAACCATATTAGCGCCTCAATCTATCCATATAGACATTGATGCCTAATTCTTGGGTTATGCCTAAGTCTTTCATCGAAATGAAATTCTTAACCTGTGTCAATACAAGATACATCATTTCCAATCAACAATATGTCCTCTACATAATGTATTTGAAATATGTCTCAGCGCTCCCACTTAATTTCTTGCAAATGCAAGCATCTTCATCATCTCCGATGAATTTAAACTCTTTTAACAGTCTCATCATGGTGAAGATTCCAACTCCGCTATGCTTACTTCAACCATTGAAGTTTTGCATACTCTTTTAGCATCCTTTGAATGAACAAAACCCTTTGGATCGTGTCATGTACACGTCCTAGGTAACCATTCTATTAGAAGAACTTGTTTTGTTTGTTCAACTACCATATATCAAAATATATGTAGTGGTTGCTACATTAATCCGTCCAGACTAAATATCGCTATGAAAGATCAAATCTTATCATAGTCAATTCCTTGAACATTTTCGTAAACTCTTTCCGACATGTCGACTATTTCATAGACGTGAAACATCCACGTCTATTTATAGATCCATATACGACTGTAAGGTCTTGCACCTTTCCAGAGGGTCTTTTAAGTTCAGAAACTTGATTTCTCGTGTATGGATACTATCACGGATTCCATGACTTCTAGTCATTTTATGGAGTCAGGGCCCATCATCGCTTCTTTGCATGTAGTCGGTTCATCATTGTCAAAACAATAACGACTTGCTTATCAAATCTTACTATTTGATTCTTACCGACCCACACGGTTCTATAGGAACTCTAATCTCCGAGATCACACCTTTTGTAATCATGAGAGCCATGAGCATTTGTGGCCGCCACCGGGACACTTTTCGGCGCTGCGCTACTTAGCAGATATAGCTAAGGTTCAACAACCTTATCAAAGTTCTATTATCCTCCCAATTAACTTTTCACGAAAAAATTCCTTCTCAAGAAACTTGACGTTCCAAGCGATAAACTCTTTTGTCCTCGGCGTTATGGAGAAATTCCCAACAAATTCTTTGGGATAACCTACAAAGACGTGCTTATCCGACTTTGGTTGTAAACATTTTACTTATGCATAACATACCAAAATTTAAGAAAAGACAATTCGGGTTTTATCCCAAACCATAACTCATATGGTGTCATTTCAATGGATCACGATGGAGCTCTTTTCAGTGTAAAAGCGGTAGTCACTAAAGCTTTAATCTTTAATATATAATGGCAGTTTTATAAATGACACCTTTGATCTTACCATGTAAAACAAGGTTTCATTACATATCTCGAACACTCCATACTCCTATGGTGTTTTGGGAAATGCAAATCCATGGAACGATTCCTCAAATCTTAGGTGTTTTGCTAAACTTGTAACTCAAACATCTTTCTTTATGATCCAATCATAAACTCTTTTATTTTCTTGTTGCAACGATTTTCCACTTCATCTTGAAAGTCTTTGAACATTTTTCAAATGTTTCATACTTCTTCCTTATTGAGTAAGTATATACATATACTCACTCAAATCTTCAGAGAAAGCATATGAAGTTGAAATCCATCGCCCACGACTACACATAATGGATTATATATATCAATATGTACAAATTCCAATCAGTTAGTCGTCCGTTCCTATTTTGGCCTACGAACGGAGTTTAAATTATCTCCAGGAAAGTATCACAAGCGTCATTTGATCCAAATCAAAGACTCCAAAAATCCATCAACATGGAGTTTCTTCATGTATCCCTTTCAATATAATTTAAACGGCGATGTCACTTCGCAAGTGATCTTTCAATCATTTGTCTTGCGACATTTTAGCATTAGTTTTATGGTCGTTATTTCTCCAACCAGACTTGTATATCATCCATCTATTATGGAATACGGTAATTATTTGAACAACCTTTGTCGTCATAATACTTGATCAAAATAACAATTATTGAAACAAATCTTGAAGGCAAGCATTGATGTTAACGAGCAACATAACAACCCTTTGTTTGTTTTCGATGAACATCATCACATATTCTCTTGCTAGTTACTTAGGCCATTGCAGTTCATGAATTGTGTTGTCCTGTATGACACTTCATACCAACCAATTCGGTATCCAATACCGGAGAACCACATTGTTTAACAAGCAAGGAATACAACCATAACATGTATATCTTCTATATGCCTAAGTTGGACATCTCCAACCTTTTATTTTCTGCCAAATATTTTATAGATTCTCTTTTAGCAATTCCTTTTCTTTTTAAAAGAATTTATCAACATCAACAGTGGTGTCATCAACATGACACATGGTACAAAGCGCATATAACTACTAATACCTTTGGACTTGCACTTTGAGGTGGATCACCATCATCAAATGTTTGGTGTTCTTTCAAAATTCCATTCTTTAGTAATCTTTTTAGTGTAGTAAACATTTTACTTACACCTTCTATTCATCCTTATCATGACAACTTTCATGATCAAGCTGCTATAGCTTATAAAGGTGAATTGCGAGTATAATGTTTCTTTTTCAAAACCTTTTGGAGGATTAGGACGACTAGCGTCTCCAACCTTCACAAATTCTCATCAAATATGAGGACGTATACTCTATCATGTTGTAACCAGCACATTGTTTTAGATATCGCAATACCTTTCACATATGATGGTTTCTGAAACATTGCTTTCAGCTCTTAGATAAACTTGATATTAAAAACAATCTTTTGAGTATCAAGAATCATGGAGGCAAACATGATACATTAGATACTAACACTGGAATTGTTACTCTTGATTTAATACTACTTATTAAACTTCATGGAGCAAATAGAGTTTGCTGAAAGTTTGCAATAGGACTTATAAACTTTAAATTGACATTCAAAACAATACGATACCAGTTCGTAAAGTAAATATCCAGAATTTCTATAGTTCTACTATCTCAACTATGACTAAGCTTAAGGTGGTGAACGGATGCCAATGACTACAACAAACTATGCAAATTCACTTTGATTGTGTTTATGATAAATTGAGTTCTACTAATCCAAATTACAAATGAACTCCCACTCAAAAACAACATCCCTCGAGTTGTTTTAGTGATTACACGAACCAAATCCACTACACCAAGTCCGATCATCACGTGAGATGATGTAGCTTTAAAGGCGAACAATCAACATGTTCATCATATCATCCATATGACTCATGTTTTACCTTTCTGTATTCCGTGTTCCGAGACCATGTATGTACATGCTAGTTTCTGCATGTGCAAATCTGGCTTGCACCCGTTGTATGCACACGTAGAGTCTATCACACCCGATCATCACGAGATGCTTCGAAACGACGAGTCTTAGCAACGGTGCCAACTAAGGATGAACACTTTATTACTTGATATTTAGTGAGAGGGATCATCTTATAATGCTACTGTCGCGATCTAAGCAATACAAGATGCATAAAGGATTAACATCACAGGCAATTCATAATAAGTGTGATATGATATGGCCCTTTCTTCTTGTGCCTTTGATCTCCATCTCCAAAGCACGAACATGATCTCCATCATCACCAGCATTGCGTCAAGGTCAGTGGCGCCGCTTCATGGTTGTCCATCATCACTAGTAACTATTACAACTACTTGGAATAAAGCTATTACAAGATGAATAGACACGCAGGTCATAACATAATTAAAAGACAACCATTAGGCTCCTGTCGGTTGCCATATTACAACAAGGATCATTGCATACATCAAATATAATCATAATCACATGATGGCCATATCACATCACAAAACCCCTGCAAAAACAAGTTAGACGCCTCTAATTTTCTTTGCATGTTTTACGTGGTTTGGGGCTTTCGCATAAGACCGATCTTACCTACGAACAAGAACCACAATGTTGATACAAGTGTTGTCAGATGCTCATTGTAAATTGAATCTTAACTATGGTGGGAGAGACAGACACCCGCAAAGCCACTTGTGCAAAGCAAGTTGCACGTCAAGCGTGGAGCAAGTCTCATGTGCGATGACATGTAATGTTAGCCCGAGCTGCTTCATCCCACCATGCCGCAAGATGCAAAGTACACGCTAATACATCGACAACAAAAGCATCAACGCCCACAAAAACATTGTGTTCTACTCGTGCAACAGATCTACGCATAGATACGGCTCTGATACCACTGATGGGTTCGTAGCATGGAAAACAAAAAAATTCTACCACAAGAACGAACAAAAACCCAGATCTAATCTAGATAAAAGCCAAGATCTAATCTATTAGACATGTGCAATGAGATAGATCGGTACTAACCCTTGTAGACCCAAAAGAGTTAATGAGATTGGATCTCGTGGTTGATGTAGTCGATCACTTGCCGATCTCAAGATCGTGTGGACGATCCTTCCGGCGCCGCGTTCCGGCAGCGCTCCCGCAGTCGGTCAAGTTGACGATCCTTCCGGCGCCGCGTTTCGGCAGCGCTTCCGCAGTCGGTCACACGTGCGGAGTCGAAGCAGACCTTCCTCTTCCCGTTCCAGCGAGCAGCGGAGGTAGTAGATCTTCTCCACGGAATCCCAGCAGCACGACGGCGTGGTGGTGGTGGTGGAGTAGAGAATTCTGCAGGGCTTCGCCTATGCTTGTGCAGAAGAAAGGTGGATGAGAGAGGCGGCAGAGATTGGGAGTTGTGTGAGAGTTGTAGGAGGGGGCGCCCCTGCCCTTCTATTTAAGGGGGGAGGGCGCGCCTGGGGAGGGGGAGTCCTTGTAGGACTCCCCTCCTATGGCCGGCGGTGGGAAGGGGGGAGGAGTCCTCCTCCCCCACGAATCCGTGTCTTGCCCCACCAGGACTCCTTTGATCCTTTCTTGGTTTTCAAGCAAACTCCAAGAAATCCTCTAGAACCTTCCAGAACATTCTGAAACCTTCTAGAATCTCCATACAAACACTCCGGAACATTTCCTAACTTAGAAAATGATCCCCAATATATGAATCTTATTCTCCGGACCATTCTGGATCTCCTCGTGATGTCCCGGATCCATTCCGAGACTCCGAACAACATTCGGTCTCCAACGCACATTCCATATCTACTTAAAACAACTTCGAACCTTAAGTGTGTCACCCTACGGTTCGTGAATATGTAGACATGACAGAGACACATCTCCTATCAATAACCATCAGCGGGACCTGGAGATCCATAATGGCTCCCATATACTCAACGATGACTTCGTGATCGACAGAACCATTAACATACGAAACCAATTCCCTTTGTCACGCGATACTTTACTTATCTGAGGTTTGATCGTCAGTATCTCTATACCTAGTTCACCTCGTCACTGATAAGTACTCTTTACTCATTCCGTGATATGTCATCCCTTGTGACCTAGTCACATGCTTGCAAGCTAACTAGATGACATTCCACCGAGAGGGCCCAGAGCATATCTATCCGTCATATGGATGGACAAATCCCAATCTTGGTTCATGCGCTTCAACACATACTTTCAGAATACCCAATGACACCTTTATGACCACCCAGTTACGAAGCCGTGTTTGATGTCATCAAAGTATCCATCCGGTGATGGTGATTAACATAACCTCGTGGTCGAAGGATTAGGTTACTATGTCTTTTAAAGCTTATAGCAAACGAACTTAATGACTTGATCTTATGCTATGCTTACTACGGGTGTTTGTCCATCACATCATTCTCCTAATGATATGATCTTGTTATTAACGACATCCAATGTCCATGATCAGGAAACCATGATCATCCATTAATCAACAAGCTAGTTTAACAAGAGGCTTACTAGGGACTCTTTTATGTTTACAAAACACACAAGTATTAATGTTTCCTTTTAATACAATTATAGCATGGGATGTAAACATTCATCATAAACATAAAGATATAATAATAACCACTTTATTATTGCCTCGTGGGCATATCTCCAACAACTAGATGTGATGTTGCTACTAGGGAGAAAACAACAATCCTTTGTTCATAAAACAATCGTATTGTTTACTTTATACACTTTGCTTAATGCAATTATCTGTTGCTTGCAACTAAATACTGGATGGGGTTCGGATGATAACCTGAAGGTGGATTATTAGTCATAGATGCAGTTGGATTGCGGTCTATGTATAATGTTGTAATGCCCAATCAAATCTCGTAGGAGTCAAGATGATTAGTATATGCATGTATGCTTTATCGGTGTCTTTTAATTTCCCCGTTGTAATTTGTTCACCCAACATGTCATCTATCTTAAGAAAAATCACCTCTAGTAAACTATGGATCCCAGTCCATTCTTTACCATCAATCTACAATCTATTTACTATTATCTGTTTACTTTCTGCAAGCAATTACTATCATCCACACAATACGTTTAATCCTTTGTTTTTAGCAAAACCGGTGAGATTGGCAACCTCACTGTAAGTTGGGGGCAAAGGTCTGTGGTTGTGTTGTGCAGGATTCCAAGTTGGAAACAACACCTTGGAGTTGTTTCCTTGCTCCTACTGGTTCGATAACCTTGGTTTCATAACTAAGGAAAAACTTGTTGTTGTGCTCATCATACCTTCCTCTTGGGGTTCCTGAACGAGCTTGAATATATTTTGAGACATCACTCCTTTTATAGGAGGAGGGGGAAGCCCCAAGGCTCCATGCGCATGGGCATGGTGGTGCCCCCACCTCTCCCTCCATAATGGTGAGTGGAGCTTCCACTAAGCCCACTCCAATTAAAACCAACTCCACTCACTTTGCATTAACTTTCCACCAAATTTAATGTAAGCTCTCATTAAATAAAACTATTTTATTCATGTTATTCAGAATTTTTTAATTACTTTAATTAACAAACATTCACATAAAACCCACTGCAACATTTCAATATCACACGTAGAACTAGTTTCAGCAATTTCACCCAAAACAATTTCGGTGTCCATCAAAATGATTCCAGCGCCTATTTCTTAATTGTTATCTGAAACATATTTGCTCCTAAATGGTGTCGGTATCCCTTAAGTGTGTCACCCTACAGTTCGTGAATAATGCAGACATGATCGAGACCCCTCTGTGATCAACAATCAGCAGCGGGACCTAGAGATCCGTACTAACTCCCACACATTCAATGATGACTCCAGTGATTGTGAGAACCTTTAACGTTTGTAACTAAATCCCTTTGTCTGCGATACATTACATGTCTAGGATTTGATCATCGGTATCCCCATACCTATTTTGATTTCATTACCGGTAAGTACTCTTTTCTCGTTCCCGTGATATAACATCCTAGTGATATTATCACTTGCTTGCAAGCTACATCAATGTGATATCACAAAGAGGGCCCAAAGTATATGTCTTCGTCATCAGGATGGACAAATCCCACTCTTGATCCATGAGCCTCTACATAACACCTTCGGAGTATCTGAACCCACCTTTATAGTCACCCTGTTATGGTGTGACGTTTGATGTTATCAAGTTACTCTTTCGGTGTTAGTGATTGACATGATCTCATGGTCTAAGGACTAAATTTACATCATATGATGTTATAGGAATTTAAACACAATGGCTTTGATCATATTGCTATACTTTGGATGAATGTTCATCACACCATTCAACCAATGTTGTGACCTCGTTATTAACAACATCCAATGTCCATGATCAGGAAACCTTGATCATCTTGTTAATCAACGAGCTAGTTTACATGAGAGGCATAACTAGGAACCCTTTATTTGTTTATTAAACACACATGTAATAACGTTTCCAATTAACACAATTATAGCATGCAAAATAAACATTTATCATTAACAAGGAATAAGATAATAACCACTTTATTATTGCCTCTCGGGCATATTCCCTTCAGTGTCCCACTTGCACTAGAGTCAATAATCTAGTTTGAAAAACTTGCACATTCAACACCTATGGCTTTCTGGTGTTGTATATACGCATTTTCTAGTGGTAAACATAATCTCCAGATCTAACACTTTTAGGTCCGTGTGTATTTGCATGTCTGCGCGTCTCTACGCATCACTCATTCTCTAATGAGATGGCATTGTATAAATTTAGTCCTTTGGTGAGACCTTTAGTTCCTTTGGGTTAAAACATGTTGATATAACCGTCGTACAATATATCTTCATAGTAGTAGCCCACTATGAACCACACCTAGTTTGATAACAAACTACTTAACCAAATGCCCTCATTTGCTGCTACTATAGCAGTCATATACTTATCCCTTACTGTTGTAGTATCCGTCACAATGTCTTAAGTTTGGAACTCATCCAAATCCACCATGGAACCTCCTTTCCATTACATTGTGCCAACCATAGTTTAAATTGAGATAAACTATATCTTATGACAAAACTAGTATCAATGTAACACTTTACAATGAAATATTTGTAACTTTTTTCACCTCTAAATAAATATATTCTTAGTTCTTCCAAAGATCCTAAGAATATCCTTACTATCGTCCAATGACCATCTTATGAGTCATTCTAGTATATGCTCATAACATTTGTAGCATATGACATATCTGGATATGTACATATCACGGTATATATGATTGATCAAAATTTTCACTCACCAAGTGTCTAAACACTTGAATTTTGTTTTTACTTACCAAGTGTCGATACACTTGAATCTTGATTTACCCTTCCCATGCGGCAAGAACCTTTCTTGTTGTTTCCATATTGAACTCTTTCAATATCTCATATATGTACGTCTGGCACAACCATATTAGCGTCTCAATCTATCCATATAGACATTTATGCCTAATATTCTGGTTGTGCCCAAGTCTTTCATCGGAATCCAATTTTAATGAAATTATTAACTTGTGTCAATAAACGATACATCATTTCCAACATGTCCTCTACATAATGTATTGGAATATGTCTCAGCGCTCCCACATAATTTCTTGCAAATGCAAGCATCTTCATCGCCTTGATGAAATTAAACCTTTTAATAGTTTCATCACTGTGAAGATTCCAACTCTGCTATGCTTACTTCAACCATTGAAGTTTGCATGCCCTTTTAGCATCCTTTGAATTAACAAAACCCTTAGAACCGTTTCATGTACACGTCCTAGGTAACCATTATATTATAATAACCTTGTTTTGTTTGTTCAACTACCATATACCAAAAATTACATATGTCGTGGTTGCTACATTAATCCGTCCAAACTAAATATCGCTATGAAAGATCAAATATTGTTATAGTTAACACCTTGAACATTGTCATAAGCTCTTTTCTGGCATGTCGACTATTTCATAGATGTCAAACATCCATGTCTATTTCTTTATAGATCCAAATATTACCAATAGGCTTTATGACTTCCCGGAGGGTCTTCCAAGTTCAAAAACTTGATTTCTCATGTATGGAAGCTATCACGGATTTTATGACTTCTAGTCACTTTATGGAGTCAGGGCCCATTATCGCTTCTTTGCATGCAGTCGGTTCATCATTTTCAAAACAATAACGACTTGTTTATAAAATCTCACCATTTGGTTGTTACCTGACCCATACGGTTCAAATAGGAACTCTAATCTCCGATATCAAAACCTTTGTAATCACAGGAGCCATGAGAATTTTAGCTACCTCCAGGACACTTTACGGTGCTGTGCTACTTAGCACATGTTGCTTAAGTTCATCAACCTAATCAAAGTTCTATTGTCCTCCCACATAACTTTTTGCAAAAAATTCCTTCTCAAGAAACTTGACGTTCTAAGAGACAAACACTTTTGTCTTCGGTGTTATGGAGGAATACCCAACGGTTTATTTGGGATAACATACAAAGACATGCTTATCCGACTTTAGTTGTAAACATTTTACTTATGCCTAGCATACAAAAGTTTAAGAAAATACAACTCGGGTTTTATCCCAAGACATAACTCATATGGTGTCATTTCAATTGATCACGATGGCACTCCTTTCAGTGTAAAAGCGACAGTCTCTAAATCTTTAATCCTTAAAACATAATGACAGTTTTATAAATGACACCTTTGATCTTAACATGTCAAACAAGGTTCGATTCCATCTCTCGAACACTCCATACTCATATGGTTTATCGGGAAATGCAAATCCATGGAACGATTCCCGAAATCTTAGGTGTTTTGCTAAACTTGTAACTCAAATATCTTCCTTCATGATCCAATCATAAATTCTTTATTTTCTCGTTACAGTGATTTTCCACTTCATCTTGAAAACCTATGAACATTTTTTTAAATGTTTCATAATTCTTCCTTATTGAGTAAATATACACATATATCCACTTAAATTTTCGGAGAAAGTGTATGAAGTTGAAAGATCCACCACACATGGCTACACATAATAGACTATATACATCAACATGCACAGTTTCCAATAAGTTAGTCATCCGTTCCTCTTTGGCCTATGAACGGAGTTTCAATTATCTCCAAGAAAGTCTCATAAGCGTCTATTGATCAAAATCAAAGACTCCAAAAATCCATCAAGATGGAATTTCTTTATGTTTTCTTTCCAATATAATTTAAATGGTGATGTCACTTTGTAAGTGATCTTTCAATCATCTATCTTCTGACATTTTAGCATTAGTTTTTATGGACGTGATTTCTCCAACTAGACTTGTAAAAGTTCATCCATCATCTATGGAATGCGGTAATTATTTGAACAACCATTGTTCTTATAATACCGGAATAAAATAACAATTATTTAAAAAATCTTGAAGGCAAACTTTGATGTCAACGAGAAACACAATAACACTTTATTTGTTTTCGATGAACATCATCACATATTCTCTTCCTAGTTACTTAGGCCATTGCAGTTCATGAATTGTGTTGTTCTTGTATGACATTTCACGCCAACCAATTCGGCATCCAATACCTAAGAAGCACATTGTTTAACAAGCAAAGTATACAACCATAACATGTATAACTTCTATATACCTAAGCTGCACATTTCCAGTCTTTCTCTTTTCTGCCAAATATTTTATAGATTCTCTTACAGTATTTCCTTTTCTTTTTAAAAAAATCTACCAACATCAATAGTGGCGCCATACACATGACACATAGTACAAGGCGTGTATAGTGAAATACTAATACCTTTGGACTTGCACTTTGAAGTGGATCACCATAATCAAATGTTTGACGTTCTTTCAAAATCTATTCTTTAGTAATATTTTAGTGTAGTAAACATTTTAACTACATCTCTATTCATCCTTATCATGACAATTTTCATGATTAAGCTACTATAGCCTATAAGGGTGAATCGCGAGTATAATGTCAGTTCCCAAAACCTTTTTGGGAGATTAGGACGCCTAGCATCTCCAACCTTCGCAAATTCTCACACAATATGAGAACATGTATTTTACCAAATTATACTCTATCATATTGCAACCATAAACATTGTTTCAGATATCACAATATCTTCCACACACGATGTTTTCTGAAACAATTATTTCAGCTCCTAGATAACCTCAATATTAATACAACTTTTGAATATCAAGGATCATGGAGGCAAACATGATACTTTAGATACTAACACTGGAATTGTTACTCTTGATTTAATACTACTTATTAAACTTCATGGAGTAAAAGGAATTTGCTGAAAGTTTGCAATAGGACTTTTAAACTTTAGATTGACACTCAAAACAATATGGTACCAGTTTGTAAAGTAAATATCTAGAATTCTATAGTTTTATTATCTCAATTAAACCTAAGCATAAGGTAGTAAACGGATGCCAATGACTACAACAAATTATGCAAATTCACTTTGATTTAGTTTATGATAAATTGAGTTTGACTACTCCAAATTAGAAATGAACAACCACTCAAAAACAACACCCCTCGTGTCTTTTTGGTGATTACATAAACCAGATCCACTACAAAAGACCGATCATCACGTAAGTTGGTGTAGCTGCAAAGGCGAGCATCTATATGGTCATCATATCAACCAGATGACTCATGCTTTACCTTTCGGTTCATGTTCCGAGGCCATGTTTGTATATGCTAGGCTTGCCAAGTAAGAACCTTAGTACTCGTGTGTGTAAAACTGTCTTACACCCGTTGTATGCGAACGTAGAGTCTATCGCACCCGATCATCACATGGTGTCTCGAAACGAGGAACTTTCTTAACGATGCATTCTAAGGAAGACCACATTATTATCTTGATATTTAAATGAGGGATCATCTTATAATGCTACTAATGCACTAAACAAGCAATATAAGATGCAAGCAAACTCATGTGCAAAAAGTGATATGATATGGTTCTTACACTTGATCACTATCATGTGCATTGTGGTATGATCTTTATCATTCCTATATGTGTAAGGCCAATGTCTATGGAACTTACAATTTGGTATGTTATAATTTCCAATAGTATCAATCCATACTATAAATTATAACATCACCATATCATGACACTTGCCCAACAACAATCTAAACTATACGCCTCTAATTTATAAATTTCAAGTTTTACATGGCTTAGGGCTTTCGAAGATAGAACCGTTCATACCTACGAACATGGAATCACAACGATGATAATAAAATTAATAGCAACTCATTGTAAATCAGATATTGACTATAGTAGGAGAGACAGACACCCTCTAGCCACTTATGCAAAACTAGTTACATGTCAAGCGTGGAACAGGTCTCATGTACGAGGACATGTAGAGTTAGTCTGGGCCGCTTCATCCCACTATGCCACCAATATCCAAAATATATAGAAGATGCAATAACATGATCATCAACACCCACATACTCATATGTGTTCTACCTGCAAAGTATCTACGCATAGATCAGGCTTTGATACCACTGTTGGATTTGCACAATAGAAAACAAAAAATTTCCTACGATGTGAACAACTAAGAACCAAGATCTATCTACCTAGATACAATCAAAAAGTGGATATACATCCATACAGATCTTACCCTTGAAGACAGAAAAGCTTTGTTAATGAAATCTGATTGCGTGGATGATGTAGTCATTCACTTGTTGATCTCAAGATCGTGATGAAGTCCAGCAAGTCCAGCACCACAAAGTAGCGGTGAATCCCTGATCGCACACATGTTTGGTACCCTGACAACCTTTGCATCCTTGCTCCAGCGATCCAGCGGAAGCATCAACTCCTTTCAGACAAATCCACCGATAACATGCATCTCACTAATCCGAGACCATGGGGAAATAAACTAGAGGGGGAGAGAGATCCTTCACGAGGAGGTGTGAGAGTGGAGGAGGAGGGGATCTCCTTTTATAGGGGGAGGGGCAGCCCCCAAGGCTCCATGCGCATGGGCATGGTGGTGCCCCCACCTCTCCCTCCATAATGGTGAGTGGAGGTTCCACTAAGCCCACTCCCATTAAATCCAACTCCACTCACTTTGCATTAATTTTCCACCAAATTTAATACAAGCTCTCATTAAATAAAACTATTTTATTTATTTTATTCAGAATTTTGTTAATTACTTTAATTAACAAACATTCACATAAAACTCCCTACAATATTTTGATATCACATGCAGAACTAGTTTTAGCAATTTCACCTGAAAAAATTTCGGTGTCCATCAAAATGATTCCAACACTTATTTCTTAATCTTTATCTGTAACATATTTGCTACTAAATGGTGTCGGTATCCATTAATTTTGTCACCCTACAGTTCGCGATAATGCAAACATGATCGAGACCCCTCTTTGATCAATAATCAGCAGCAGGACCTAGAGATCCGTACTGACTCCCACACATTCAATGATGACTCCAGTGATCGTGAGAACCTTTAACGTTTGTAACTAAATCCCTTTGTCTGCGATATATTACATGTCCGAGAATCTATCATCGGTATCCCCATACCTAGTTTGATCTCATTACCGACAAGTACTTTTTTCTTGTTCCCGCGATATAACATTCTAGTGATATTATCACTTGCTTGCAAGCTACATCAATGTGATATCACCGAGAGGGCCCAGAGTATATCTCTCCATCATCGGGATGGACAAATCCCACTCTTCATCCATGAGCGTCTACATAACACCTTCAGAGTATCTGAACCTACCTTTATAGTCACCCTGTTATGGTGTGACGTTTGATATTATCAAGTTACTCTTCTGGTGTTAGTGATTGACATGATCTCATGGTCTAAGGACAAAAGTTACTTTGTATGATGTTATAGAAATTTAAACACAATGGCTTTGATCGTATTGCTATACTTTGGATGAATGTTCATCACACCATTCAACCAATGTTGTGACCTCGTTATTAACAACATCCAATGTCCATGATCAGGAAACCTTGATCATCTTGTTTATCAACGAGCTAGTTTATATGAGAGGCATAACTAGGAATCCTTTATTTGTTTATTAAACACACATGTATTAATGTTTCCAATTAACACAAATATAGCATGCAAAATAAACATTTATCACAAACACGGAATAAGAGAATAACCACTTTATTATTGCCTCTCGGGCATATTCCCTTCGGTACTCCCACCGACCGTGTGAAATTTTAACTACACGTAAGCGCGATATATTCTCTTAATATTTTCCAAAAATCTTTTGAAGCAAACCAGGAATTCAGTACATCGAAAACCATAGATAGTTTTGAAAATTTCAGGTACTTTCTATGCATCTGCATCCCAACAAAGTTGACACAGTTTTTAAAACATTCAAATAAAAAATAAAATTATAATACCTTTTGTGTGGCATCATGTTACGTGTATCCAGAAACATGCATTATAAAAAGTATAATACAAACATTATTAATTAATCTTTGCTTTTGATAAGCTTAGTTGTCAATAAGTATGAATGTTCTTGGATTTCTAGTCGAACGACCAACATGATGGACATATCTACATCATACTTTATGTAGAAGGAGAAGAACACCGTTACATCAATACAAACAACTTTCGTGAAGAGGAGACGATGAAAAACATAACACAACCGCCGCAAACACATCCAGAGGAGGAGAGATCGGATATGAAGAAGGAGAAGAACAATGTATCATTCTTCGATGATCCCTAGCCTCTAATACATTCATTCCACCATCATCCCCATTTGTACTTAGAGAGATATTGTCATTTGTAAGATTAGGATTTGATACTTTGATCTACCTTGTTTTGTATCTGGTTTGATCTTCAAACAGTATTGTGGCTTGCTACGGTAACTTTGAGATGATTTCTATTTGCAATACAATTATGCCTTTCATCTACCTTCCTCTCATGTCTGAGTAAACCCCCATAGGTGTAAGAGATGTAGGATTGGTAAGATGTGTTGTGCCTCCTTTGTTTGCATCCATTTGTGATTGTTGTAGTGATTATTAAATTGTGAGAATGAATATCTATGTTTTCCTAATGCTTGTTATCCAATTTAAGGGCCCGGGTAACATGATCCAGATATCTCGTAGGTATGAACTTGTATGCTAGCAAATCGCTGACCCTCGAGTGACACGGCCGATATCAATGAGGAGCTAGTACTACTCGAGGATAACAAGGAACCATCAAGCTTAAAGCCTTGATCTGGTTGGAAGACCTTAACTAATGTGCCGACCATTACTATGGTAACATGCAGCTGGATCATTGGGACTGGGAAGAATTGGCCATGAGGACTCAAAGTCGTTATATGGGTTGCTTGCCTACTCACTTATAAATAAGAAATATCACAATCACTTATTCCATTTTATTCATCTAGCACCTTCACTATTACAATGAACCATTTCTCTCCGCGCCTAACTTCTCATCTGCCGGAACCGCGAACACTTTTCTCACCTTTACTTTCATGTTATTTAATTCTCACTTTTTCCTTTATGCAAGTTTCCTCTATTACTCTCTCACCCCTTCCAGCCTTCAACAATTGCAGTCAATTCACTCAAGACACGTGACACCTTGAGTGCAACAGAAACGCCGCATAAAGACACTTACCTAGGCTCCTTATTGGGATTGACATAAAAATTGGAATTAATACTTTCGCGAAAACATGCTCTAACGAACATGTACACTTGCAGGCCATCAAGCTATTTTCTAGCACCGTTGCCAGGGAGCTAAGCGCTAAGTGTTGTTTCTTGACATAAGTGATTATTGACACCATCCATGATCTTCGTTGAAGATAGAGGTACCACTCGTTCTAGAAAAACTTATTTACCTCCGTATATTGTTGGGGATATACTTTTCGGGTATCCTCATAGTTCCTCGCTTACCAGGGTGGCCCACTTCAGGTGAGAGCTTTGCTTCACGGGCGGCCCAGTCAGAGAGAAGAGGCAGAGTCTAATCCAGCTACGAGAAGGCCCAGAAGACTTACCGGCTTAGGCCCATAGTGTTACTTGTAGTTCAAGATGTACTTTGTAACCGACTCTTAGTCGTAGCCGGATAGATCTCTCCTGTAAAACCTAGGCTGGATATCTATATAAGCCGTCCTAGGGAGAGCCTTTAGGGCAACCCCCTTACAATCACAATCTCAACTCACATAGGCTAACCCTTGTAACCCATATTCCGGTTCTGCCGTATTGCTGGATTGCTAGTAGGAGTAGGACCCGTCCAAAGCCGGTGGATTTGAACCTAGGTAAACTTGTGTGCTCACCGTCCCGGAACACCATACGTCTCACACCCCTCTCTTTCCCACGTCTCGAGGACCCCCTCATGGCGTACTTTTCATCAATCCGATGATAGTTGGCGCCCACCGTGGGGCAAGTGAGCTTCGGATCTGCGTTCCGAGCGGAATCTGCAAGAATCAGAATCGGCGAGACCATCATCGTCGGTCGCATCCACTACACCAGCGACGTCCCTCTCATCCTTCTCGACGAGACCTGGATTCCGGCTAGGGAGGCTATGACTGCCTACACCATCATGTCTTTTGGCGAGATCGATGTTTACATCAGTTTTGCTGAACCTGTCCCACCCACCCCAGCGGTGATGATAGAGGCAGAAGAAATTTCTGGGTCCCCTTTGTCCGCGGAGGCGGCAGAGTTCCGGATCTCAGAAAACCCTAATCCCACCCAGCCCGCACCAATTGCGGAGATAGTGGAGAAATCCGAGCCTGAGGCAGACCTGGTGGTCCAAGTTGAATCTAGAGTGGATCTCCCTGGAGAGACCGAATCCCAGATCAACCCACCCGCTAAAGTCGAAATCCAGGAGGAGCATAACAACAACGAAGGTTCTGGCTCTGACGATGCCGGGACGGACAGGCCTTTCTTGAGATACACACTAAGGCGTATGATGATGCAGAACTCAGGCACAGATGAAATCCTCGAGACCATCAAACGTTTCGATGAAGCCTACTATGAAGACAGCGGTTATCTCAGGAGGGGCGCATCACACTTCATCGGGTATGTTGGATCCGGATACGGCTCTATCGATGCTGGAGAAAACACTGACTCAGTTCTGGAGGCGATCGGAACAAACACCGACGTACCCGCATCCTCGGATGAATCGAAGACGTTAGTAGATTTCCAAAAGTTCTCCGCGGAGTATGAAGAGGAGTATAAATCCAAAGCTGCAGAGGAAGAAGAAGCCATGGATGAAGGATCCGGGGAAAACTCTCCCAAAGCACAGGACGACATAGAAATCAGAGATAATCCTGAGGTCCAGATGTCCGAAAATACCGATCAGAACTTGACTTCGGGAAACGGACCCAAAGACGTGTTTTCTACCAGCGCTGCCAAGAAGGCAAAGAAGAAGAACAAGAACAAGACCCCGGCAAAAGATCCTCCAGCAGAGGAGGTGATTGCCGAGGAATATGAAGAAGACTCGGATGGAGCACTTATCTCAGACGAGCCCAAAAAATAAGAATCGATGGATGGACACGTGATCACTGAAGGTGCACGTAAATTCATCGATGCTGCATTAACCACACCTATCCCTATAGCTGTAGAACTTACTGCCAAAGAGCTGGATGAAAGGGCCCAGGCCCTAGAAGCGCGTCATCAACAACTCTTGAATGAAGCCAAAAACATCGAGAAGGAGAAGAAACGCATGGCAACTGCGGAGAAGTACATCTCTCGGCAGCATCAGAAGACCCGGAAACGTCACACACATGACGATCAATTCCCGGAAGTAAACAAGGTTCTCTTCGAAGGAGACCCAGGGATGCCTCGTCGCGATAGCAAAGGAGATCTGGTGTATCCAACATCGGTACAAAACACTGTTGCGGCACGGGATATGCTGTCAAATAATCCAGGCCTAGAGCAGGTTCGGTTGGGCATTAAGCTACTCACCAAGGGTCTGGAACAGCAAAGGGCTGCGAAATCCGGAAGCGGAAAACTAGTCACCAAATCCAACCAATGTCGCATGGACTCAGCCTGGAATGATATAAGGCCCTAGCATGTTCTGGAACAGCATCACCGTTCCGACAAACGGGAAGACAACAACTACTCTAGAACCGGATCATCAGGACAGCACCACAGAGCTGCACATGACTGGCGCAATGTCGCTCTAGCCACCGAGCAAGAAGCAATTGCTGCACTGTATCCAAGAAACCCTCCCCGGCGAGAGTCAAACGATCATAGGGGAGAAGACAAAGAAAATCGTCAGGAGGAGGACCGTCAAAGGATGCCACCTCCTAGACCTACAAACCGTCCGGCTGAGCCCCACCATGTTGGGAGTAACGGACGGAGGAACGACAAAAACCACGCCGAGTCAAGCCGGCAGGGGGATCATCACAATGAAGACCCTTCCCGGAACCGGAATAATGATGCTCTGGATGGAGGCCGGCAATCAGCCGGAAATAACCCAGCTGCTCCACCCTCTCCGCCAAGTAGCCATCACAACGGCTCCCAAGGAGGCCAAGGAGGGCGTCGTGGTGGAGGAGGTGGTGGCAGAAGACGAAGTCCAGATCCAAGGCACCGTAGCCATAGTCGTCACTCGGGATGATCTTTATCCCCAAATGATGCAAGGCACAGGATCAACTCCAATATAGAGGCGCGGCGCTATGAAAATGATGACATATACGTGGGCCCAAAGTGCTTCGAACCACACATAAGAGCTACAAGATTCCCGAAAGTATTTTCTATCTCAAGACATATCCAAGCCTACGACGGTATAGCTCGGCCAGATACTTGGCTACAGGATTTCTTCCAAGCTTGCGGCATCGCCAAAGGGGGAAATAGCCTAGTCGCAACCCGATATCTCCCACTCATGTTGCAGAAGACGGCACGATCATGGCTCAATGAACTTCCAAAAAACACCATCCACAACTGGTATGACATACAAAGTGCGTTCTTTCGGAATTTCGAAGGCACATATCGGAGGCCCTGTACGGTCGGAGACCTACAACATTGCACCCAAAAAGCCGGAGACACTTGCCAGGATTACCTGGACAATGGATCGACACCAAGAACTCTTGCGAAAGAGTAAATGACCAAACTGCGATTGAAGCTTTCATTGCAGGTCTCCCAATTGGTTTACTACGTCATCATTTGAAGTGTGACAAGGTCACTGATTTGGGAGAAATGATAGAAACAACGAGCAAGTATGCAGATGTTGACGATGATGCAGAAGGATTACTCAATGCCTTAGCCGTGCCACAGTTGGCAAAACAACCAAAGCAATAGGCTCAGAAGCGCAAGAATACCTGAAGAAAAACCCAACGCGGAAATGGCAGTGGTCACTGCTACTTTCGGGTCTGGAGGACAAGGAGGACATGGCGGAGGCCGCGGATGCGATCGTGGGACTTCGAGAGTTCAAGGTAGAGGAGACCAACAACCAGGAAAAACCTACTCTTGGGCCGACATTGCCAATAACCCATGTGTGCATCACTTAGACGCCAATGGGGGATCGTCCCACACAAACGCCGAGTGTCGTTTCAACGACGACATTAAGAGAGATGATACCGCTGGCTACAAAGCTAACCGGAAGAAGGGAAAGAAGAATCCCGAAAAGGATAAAGAGACCAAGGAAGATTTCGACATGGAGGAAGTTGATGCTTCAAATCCCAAGACGGAAGGGAAGAAAAAATTTCCGACCAAGAAAGACACTTATGTCACCTTCCTCGGATCTCAGCTAGCAAAGGTCAAAAAGGCAGTGCTACATGAGCTCAATGCAACAGTTCTGGCTGTCCCTCAATTCTTGGACTGGTCGGAAGTGGCAATCACATTTGACCGCGTTGATCATCCGCCTAAGCTACATAGGCGAGGAAAATACGCATTAATCGTTAGTCCACTTATTGACGGTTATGGTTTCTCCAAGACTCTCATGGACGGTGGCAGCAGTACTAATATTCTGTATGTCAAAATGCTACGCCGGATGAAGATCTCAGAGACCCAGCTGAACCACAGCTCTGTGATCTTTCATGGGGTTGTCTCAGGAAGACAAGAAAATTCCCTGGGAGAAATCACTTTGGATGTTACTTTTGGAACTCCAAATAACTATTGGACGGAGGCACTTTCCTTCGAAGTGCGCGTACCATGCTTGTTGGGTCCGCATCATAGAAAACAAAAAAATTCCTACGATGAGAACTATACGCCAAGATCTATCTCCTAGATACAAAGCAACGGGTGGACATACATCCATGGAGAACTTACCCTCGAAGACAACGAGTTTTGTTAACGAGTAGGAACTTGTGGTTGATGTATTCGTACACTTGTCGATCTCGACATCGTGTGGAAGTCCGAGCGCCACAAATCAGTAGCGCATCCGTCCTCGCACACACGTTCAACCCACCTGACAACCTCCACCTCCTCGCTCTAGCGATGCAGCGGAAGCAGCAACTCCATCTAGACGAAATGCCATCAGGAACATGTGTCTCGCTAATTCGAGACCATGGGGGAATAATTCTAGAGGGGGAGAGAGATCCTTCACGAGGAGGTGTGAGGAAGAAGGGTGAGAGGGATGGCCTTTTATAGGAGGAGGGGGGTACCCCCTCCATGGCCGGCGCCTCATGGAGGTGACCCCTCACCTCCCCCATTCATGTGGTGGTAACTCCTCCACATTAAAATGCCCCTTCACATTCTCTTTTAAAGTCTCCACTTTAAATGCATTAAAAATCTCTAAGTTTAATGCTCTCTCATTTAATAAAACTCTTTTATTAAATTTATTCAGAATTTTGTTAATTACTTTAATTAACAAATATTCACATAAAACCCCTTGCAACATTTCAATATCACATGCAGAACCACTTTCTGCAATTTCACCCAAAACAATTCCGGTTTCTATCGAAACAATTCCTGCGCTTTACAATCCTTTCGTCTCAAACATATGTGCTCCAAATGGTGTCCGGCAACCCTTAAGTGTGTCACCCTACGGTTCGCGAATAATGCAGACATGATTGAGACTCCTCTCAGATCAATAATCAGAAGCGGGACCTGGAGATCCATACTGACTCCTGCACATTCAACGATGACTTCTGTGATCGTGAGAACCTTTAACGCTAGTAACTTAATCCCTTTGTCTCATGATACAATACATGTCCGAGATTCGATCATCGGTATCCAAATACCTAGTTTGATCTCGTTACCGACATGCACTCTTTTCTCGTTCCCGTGATATAACATTCTAGTGATGACATCACTTGCTTGCAAGCTATCTTAATGTGATATCACCGAGAGGGCCCAGAGTATATCTATCCATCATCGGGATTGACAAATTCCACTCTTGATCCATGAGCCTCAACATAACACCTTCGTAGCACTAAACCCACCTTTATAGTCCCCCTGTTACGGTGTGACGTTTGATGTTATCAAGATACTCTTCCAGTGTTAGCAATTAACATGATCTCATGGTCTAAGGATAAAGATTACTTTGTATGATGTTATATAAATATAAACATAATGACTTGATCATAATGCTATACTTCGGATGAATGTTCATCACATCATTTCACAAATGTTGTGACCTTGTTATTAACAACATCCAATGTCCATGATTAGGTAACATTGATCATCTCTTTAATCAACAAGCTAGTCTATAAGAGAGGCATAACTAGGAACCCTTTTTGTTTATTAAACACACATGTATTGACGTTTCCGATCAATACAATTATAGCATGCAAACTAAACATCTATCATATACGAGGAATACATAATAACAACTTTATTATTGCCTCTTAGGGCATATTTTCTTCAGTCTCCCACTTGCACTAGAGGCAATAATCTAGTTTACATAGTGATAAATCTAACACCCATGGAGTTCTGGTGTTGATCATGTTTTGCCCTAGGGAGAACTGATACATTGCAAATGTATCTATAATTTTTGATGTTCCATGCTTGGTTTTATCTGCTTTCTTATGTTTTGTTCCAACTTTGGAGTACATTTCGTATGATTTCTTGGACTAACCTATTAACAAGAGCCACAGTGCCAATTGCCTATTTTCTGCTGTTTTTGGTTCCAGAAAGTCAGAAACTGAATATTCTCGGAATTGGACGGGACAAGAGCCAAAGTTGATATTTTTACTGGAAGACTCACGGAGCCAGAAGACGAGACGGAGAGGGGCCACAGGGTGGCCACACCATGTGGTGGTGCGGGCTAGCCCTGGCCGCGCCACCAGGTTGTGTGGGCCCCCTGGCCGCCCACCGACCTTGCCTCTTCACCTATAAAATGCCTCCCGATGTGAAAACCCTAAGGAGTGAATCAAGCCTCCAGCCACAAAAATTTCCGCAGCGCCGCCGCCACCGAAGGCGAGATTCGGGGGACAGAAAGTCTCTGCTCCGGCACCCTGCCGGGACGGGGAAGTGCCCCCGGAGCCATCTCCATCAATCTCCACCGCCATCTCCATCACCATTGCTGATTCCCATGATAAGAAGGGAGTAGTTCTCTCTCGAGGCTAAGGGTTCTACCGGTAGCTATGTGTTCATCTCTCTCTCTATGCATTATCATATTGTGATCATGAGCTTTTTAATCAAGTAGATCTACCTTGCTACTCAAGTGCTTTAATAGATCTCTGCTCTCCCCATGTGTGTGAAAGTGACAGCGTGCACACCATGGTGGCACTTAGGCTAGAGATTACAACTACTTGTTATGGGTTATATTTGGAGTTGGATGTCTTTATGAAATTGTGGTGTTTGTTGGAACCATCTAGTGCTCAAGTTGACAGTGTGGGGTTATCTGGATGGGAAAGGCTTACTTTGAGGTGTGCTGTTATAGCCCTACCATCGATTAGAGTGTCCAACCGGAGAGTAGTTAAGAGTAGTATCATAAATAGAAGATATTTATATGAGAGTGTTCACTAGTGAAAGTATGATCCCTAGGCCTTGTTTCTAAGCATTGAAACTTCGTTTGCTACTAGATTTGTTACATGTTTGCTTGCTTCCATCTTTATTTCAGTTTGCTTTTAGTCTCTTCCACGCCATCAAGCTATTTGGTATCACCATCACCACTTATAATTATCCATACCACTTTTATTTCACTATCTCTTCGTCGAACTAGTGCACCTATAGACCCGACAAGTGTATTGGGTGTGTTGGGGACACAAGAGACTTCTTGTATCTTGATTGCAGGATTGCTTGAGAGGGAATACCTTTGACCACTTCCACCCTGAGTTCGATAAACCTTGGGTGACCCACTTAAGGGAAAACTTGTTGTTGTTCTACAAACCTCTGCACTTGGAGGCCCAACAACTGTCTACAAGAATAGAAGTGCGTAGACATCAAGCTATTTTCTGGCGCCGTTGCCGAGGAGGTAAGGTAAAAGGTATTTACACCGGAGGATTAAAGAAGAAGAACCTCCGGTGTGAGTGCTCGAAGTTATTTCCTTTAGATTTTGCAATTTTGTCTTTTTTTCTTGTTTTCACTAGTTAGGCTTAATGGAAAACAACAACAAAATTAGAGAGCTTTATAGTATTTATCTTGAGTTAGGACATGAAGTGTTTGAAGAGAAAATTAAAAAACCTATGGAACTTTATTTGCATGCTAATAGAAATGTTGTTAGTATGAATTATTTGGACACTATTATTGCTAATGCTATGGAAAAGTCTAAGCTTGGGGAAGCTAGTTTTTATGAAAATGATCTTTTTAGTTCCCCAGCTTTGGAAGATAGCTATTCTATTGCTTATGATGATACCAAACCTCCAATATATGATGATTACAATGATGAATATGATATTTTCAGTCTACCTACTATTGAGGAGAAAATTAATTATGATTACAATATGCCTCCTATATTTGATGATTATGGTGATGAGAATAATAATGATAGCTATTTTGTTGAATTTGCTCCCACCACAATTAATAAGAATGACTATGCTTATGTGGAGAGTAATAATCATTATATGCATGTGGATCATGATAAGAATGTTTCATTTGATAGTTATATTGTTAATTTCATTCATGATGCTACTGAAAGTTATTATGAGAGAGGGAAACATGGTTTTATGTGTCTCAATAATATTAAGTTTCCCCTCTTTATGTTAACTTTTTTGAAGTTGCACTTGTTTTGCTTTCCTATGCTTGTTGCTTTGTGCTTTCATGACTTGTTTTTTTACAAGATTCCTATGCATAGGAAGTGAGTTCGACTTAAATGTGCTTTGAATTTGCTTCTTGATGCTCTCTTTTACTTCAATTCATATTTCTTATGTGAGCATCTTGTCAAACTATCAAGCCTAACTTAAAGGCATTAAAGAAAAGTACTAATTGGGAGATAACCCAAAAGTTTTAGATGAGTCTTGGAAGTTATTACTTTAGTAATAAATGCTCCTTATCCTTTTTATTTGCTTTTTGTGCCAAGAGTAACCTCTAATGAGAGAGAAGTAATGCTTGGGAAAGTTGCTGTCCCGAAACAGATTTTTGTGCTTCACCGTAAAATTTTCTGGAAAATATATGTACGTCCTTTTGAGGCGTGCATTTTTGTTCTTGTGCCGCAGGTTGTTATCTAACTTTCGTTAGTTCAACACTTTTCTATTTGAGCAATAGGAGGTCTTCGAAAAAATTCGTCCTTACCTGCTGGTCTGTTTTGGCAGATTTCTGCCATTATTTGCATTTGCTTCTTGTTGGTTCCTTTTTGAGTTTTTTTGGGGAATTGAGCTTTTTGAGGGAAGTGCTACAGTAGCTAGTGTTTTAATGGAAGTTTTATTGTTGTTAGAACTGAACCTTAAGACTTATTATCTTCAGTGCACTAATGTTGCTAATAAAGATTGTGTGAAGTTTTCTATGAAGAAAAAATTTCAGGTGTATGGAAGGAATGAGTAATGAGATGAAGGATGGACTAAGCTCAAGCTCGGGGATACCACGTGTGTCACCCCAATAAATATGCAAGAAGTACAAGCGTCAAAGCTTGGGGATGCCCAAGTCATCCCCCTCTTCATCAATAAAAATCCCAGGTTTCTTCCAAACGCTTCATTTTTATTGTTTCATGCACAGTTGTGTTGTTCTTGGAGCATCTTCTTTTTCGTTTTCATTTTTTTTTCATTTGCTTGGTTTTCTTAGTTTTCTGAATAAATTGGTTGGACCCCCTCTTTCATACATTGGTTTTCAAATAGTTTGGTTTAGATTGGAAAACGAGTAGGAAAGTTCATGCTTAAGTGGTAAAGAGAGCTTGTTTTTGACTGTGGCCTATGCTTTGGCATGCCATGCTTGATATTGTTTTGGCTTTATGCTTACTATTCTTTGATGTAGCATGACTTGTTATAAACAATTGAGATTGCTTAATGTGCCTTGAATGAATCATGCGTTGTTTTAGCATATTAAAGCATAGTATTGTGGTATTCTCCTTTGATGCTTTATTTGGGTTGACTTGTCACATGCTCACACCATGTTATGACTATCCCAAGTCACCATTAGCCTTTATGATCCTTTAGTTTTCAACTCGTAGTATCACTTTATGCTTTGATCAATGATGTTTTGTCGCTCTGCATGATTATGGCCATTATTGTTCTCTTAGTTTGTCGCTCCCAGTCTTTTGCTAGCCTTCGTAACCAAGTATGAGTTCCACTCATGCACCCAACTCCCTAAACAAAGTTATTCCAAAGAGTCCACCATACCTACCTACTAGCATACGCTATTCCAAGTATATTCATGTTTTTGTTTACCTTCCAAATTAAACTTGTTATGAGAAAACTAGTGATTAAAGCTGTCACGAACTTGATGGCACACTTTACTTTTCTTGCCCTTAATAAACTTGAACCATTGTGTCGTATATGTTTTATATGATTGCACTTATTTGTTGGGGATTATCAGAACCATGTTGTCATGGGGAACGCTTTCAACATTGCACGGGTATTTGTACCTAGTTGATATCATGCTCTTTTGTCTATGGATGTCGTCGGTGTGAAATGAAAGGGGAGCTTGTAAGTCCATGGAGTTATGTATATGTGTTAGGGAAACGCCTGGGCCGCTGGTCTAATCCATGCTAACATGGTGGAACCCTGCAGCGTAACCATAATGAGCTGTCTATGAAGCATTCTTCTTATAAATAAAGAGTCCTATATTGAGAAAAAAATAGAAAAAGAAAAAAAAGATTATGAAAAGAGGAAAGAGAGAAAAAAGCACCATATTCCCATGGTAAATAAGAAGATTGCTGAGATGCTCGTTGTCTGCTTGCCTTGTCATTTTGATATGGGGATTCTTCCATATCATCAGGCAAGGGGTACCCCATTGGCGCTTCTCTATGATACACATGTACTTACGATGACAAGAACTTACCGGTGACTAAACTTGAGTAGCATGAGGAGCGGCCCTCGTATACAAGGGACATGAGATTTCTAACTTATACTTCGTCAAGCATGTACACCATAGTTTGTTCACTTCAACCTCAATCACTTCAAGATGCTTATGATAGGGGCAATGAGAGCTGAAAGTTATAAGTACCATAATTTTTGGAAGCTCTTTATGAGACTTGAATCTCTACTTCCTTTTATGAAGGCCCTTCTTCCACCATTATATTAAGTCTCCACCTTCTACCTTTATGCACCTACTTTGAGAGCATAGTGGCCATTCTTAGTTCTATGTGCATTGTCCCAAGACTAGTTGATTGATGCATAACTTAATATTGCTCGTTTTAAACTATTTGTATCTAGTCACCATTATGAACGTTGAAGGTGTCCTATGCATTTATATTTGCTACTCTATGAGGGACAAGCTGAATACTATTATGCTATGTTTTCTTTATGTGAAACAAAGAAACGTCTTGCAAAGCATTGTCATTCATGAATCTTTTGTTTGTGCATTTTCATGTTGCAACATAGTTGTTATGTCTTATTGTTAGAACTTTGTCTTTCATGCTATGTTGAAGTACTATGATCCCAGCTATCAATGTTTTACAAACACTTTTATCGAGTCTTTGATGGTGCATGTCACCTCAAAAATTATTCTTTCTTTTTATCACTTACCTACTCGAGGACGAGCAGGATTTAAGCTTGGGGTTGTTGATACATTGCAAATTTATCTATAGTTTTTGATGTTCCATGCTTGGTTTTATCTGCTTTCTTATGTTTTGTTCCAACTTTGGAGTAGTTTTCATATGATTTCTTCGACTAACCTATTAACAAGAGCCGCAGTGCTAGTTGCCTGTTTTCTGCTGTTTTTGGTTCCAGAAAGTTAGAAAATGAATATTCTAGGAATTGGACGGGACAAAAGCCAAAGTTGATATTTTACCAGAAGACGAGACGGAGAGGGGCCACAGGGCGGCCACACCATGTGGTGGCGCGGGCTAGCCCTGGCCGCGCCACTAGGTGGTGTGGGCCCCCTGGCCGCCCACCGACCTTGCCTCTTCGCCTATAAAATGCCTCCCGATGCGAAAACCCTAAGGAGTGAATCAAGCCTCCAGCCACAAAAAGTTCTGCAGCGCCGCCGCCACCAAAGGGGAGATTCGGGGGACAGAAAGTCTCTGCTCCGGCACCCTGCCGGGACGGGGAAGTGCCCCCGGAGCCATCTCCATCAATCTCCACCGCCATCTCCATCACCATTGTTGATTCCCATGATGAGGAGGGAGTAGTTCTCTCTCGAGGCTAAGGGTTCTACCGGTAGCTATGTGTTCATCTCTCTCTCTATGCATTATCATATTGTGATCATGAGATTTGTAATCAAGTAGATGTACCTTGCTACTCAAGTGCTTTAATAGATCTCTGCTCTCCCCATGTGTGTGAAAGTGACAGCGTGCACACCATGGTGGCACTTAGGCTAGAGATTAAAAATACTTGGTATGAGTTATATTTGGAGTTGGATGTCTTTATGAAATTGTGGTGTTTGTTGGAACCATCTAGTGCTCAAGGTGACAGTGTGGGGTTATCTAGATGGGAAAGGCTTACTTTGAGGTGTGCTGTTATAGCCCTACCATCGATTAGAGTGTCCAACCGGAGAGTAGTTAAGAGTAGTATCATAAAGAGAAGATATTTATATGAGAGTGTTCACTAGTGAAAGTATGATCCCTGAGCCTTGTTTCTAAGCATTGAAACCTCGTTTGCTACTAGATATGTTACATGTTTGCTTGCTTCCATCTTTATTTCAGTTTGCTTTTAGTCTCTTCCACGCCATCAAGCTATTTGGTATCACCATCACCACTTATAATTATCCATACCACTTGTATTTCACTATCTCTTCGTCGAACTAGTGCACCTATAGACCCGACAAGTGTATTGGGTGTGTTGGGGACACAAGAGACTTCTTGTATCTTGATTGCAGGGTTGCTTGAGAGGGGATACCTTTGACCACTTCCTCCCTGAGTTCGATAAACCTTAGGTGACCCACTTAAGGGAAAACTTGCTGATGTTCTACAAACCTCTTCACTTGGAGGCCCAACAACTGTCTACAAGAATAGAAGTGCATAGACATCAAGAACTTTAGTCAACGGATCTGCTACATTTAGGTCCATGTGTACTTTACAAATCTCTATATCTCCATCCTTGACATGCTCGAGGATGGAGTGAAACCGGCGCTTAATATGTTTGGAATGCTTGTGAGACCTTGGTTCCTTGGCGTTGGCTATGGCTCCATTATTGTCACAATAGATCACCATTGGGTCCAATGCACTAGGAACCACACCTAGTTCCGTTATGAACTCCTTCATCCAAACCGCTTCCTGCGCCGCTTCTGAAGCAGCAACATATTCCGCCTCCGTCGTTGATCCAGCTACCACAGGTTGTTTGGAACTCCTCCAACTAACTGCTGCTCCGTTCAAGAGAAATACGTATCTGGATTGAGACTTAGAGTCATCTGAATCGGTGTCAAAGCTAGCATCGACATAACACTTAGCGACTAGATCTTCTTCACCTCCGTATACAAGAAACATATCCCTAGTTCTTCTTAAGTACTTAAGGATATTCTTGACCGCTATCTAGTGTTCCGAACCTGGATCAGATTGGTACCTACTAGTCAAACTAATAGCATGTGCCACATCCAGTCTTGTACATAGCATGGCATACATTATAGAGCCTATGGCTGAGGCATAGGGGATCTTATCCATTATCTCTCTTTCTTCCGCCCTAGCCGGACTTTGAATCTTACTCAATGTCTTGCCTTGCAACATCGGTAAGAACCCCTTCTTACTTCCGTCCATATTAAACTTCTTTAATATCTTATCAAGGTATGTACTCTGCGATTGCCCAATTAGGCGCCTTGATCTATCTCTATTGATTTTAATGCCTAATATATACGAAGCTTCACCAAGGTCCTTCATCGAAAATTTGCTGTTTAGATAACTTTTAACACTATTTAAAAGATCTATATCATTTTCAATCAATAATATGTCATCCACATATAATATCAGAAATGCCACATTGCTCCCACTCACTTTCTTGTAAATACAAGCCTCTCCATAAGTTTGGACAAATCCAAATTCTTTGATCACCTCATCAAAGCGGAGATTCCAACTCCGAGATGCTTGCTTCACTCCATAGATGGATCGCTGAAGTTTGCATACCTTATCAGCATCCTTAGGATCGACAAAACCCTTAGGTTGTATCATATACAACTCTTCTTCAATATTACCATTGCAGTTTTGACATACATCTGCCATATTTCATAATCGAAATATGCAGCAATTGCTAACATAATCCTAACCGACTTTAGCATCGCTACGGGAGAGAATGTCTCATAGTAGTCAACTCCTTGAATTTGTCGAAACCCCTTTGCGACAAGTCGAGCTTTATAGATGGTCACATTACCATCAGCATTAGTTTTTCTTTTGAAAATCCATTTATTCTCAACGGCCTTTCAGTTGTGAGGTAAGTCCACCAAGGTCCAAACCTGGTTTTCGTACATGGATTCCATCTCGGATTTCATGGCTTCTAGCCATTTGTTGGAATCCGGGCTCATCATCGCTTCTTCATGCGTCACAGGGTCATCTATTTCATCAATCATGAAATTCATAACAGGATTGCCATACAGTTCAGGAGTTGCACGTGTCCTGCTTGACCTGCGAGGTTCGGTAGTGTCCTCTTTCGGAGTTTCATGATCATTATCATTAGCTCTCTCTTCATTAGGTGAAGTCAACTCCGAAACAACTTCCGGTGCTGCGCTACTTGCCATTTCATGAAGAGAAGGTTCAATAACCTCTTCGAGTTCTACCTTCCGACTACTCACACCTTTTGCGAGAAACTCCTTCTCAAGAAAGATCCATTCTTGACAACAAAAACCTTACCCTCAGATCTATGATAGAAGGTATACCCAATCGTTTCCTTAGGGTATCCTATGAAGACGCATTTTTCCGCTTTGGGTTCAAGTTTATCTGGCTGAAGTTTCTTCACATAAACATCGCATCCCCAAACTTTAAGAAATGACAGCTTAGGTTTGTTTCCAAACCATAATTCATACGATGTCATTTCAATGGATTTAGATGGTGCCCGATTTAAAGTGAATGTAGCGGTTTCCAGTGCATAACCCCAAAATGACAGTGGCAAATTAGTCAGAGACATCATAGATCGGACCATATCCAATAAAGTACGATTACGACATTCCGACACACCATTATGTTGTGGTGTTCCAGCAGGCGTGAGTTGTGAAACTATTCCACAGTCTTTCATATGTGTGCTAAACTCGTAACTAAGATACTCTCCTCCACGGTCGGACCGTGGAAAATTGATCTTTCTGTTACGATGATTTTCCACTTCATTCTGAAATTCCTTGAACTTTTCAAAGGTTTCAGACTTGTGTTTCATCAAATAGATATACCCGTATCTACTCAAATCATCCGTGAAAGTAGCAAAATAATGATATCCACCTCACGCAGACACACTCATTGGTCTACACACATCAGTATGTATGATTTCCAATAAATCTGTCGCCCGTTCCATTGAACCGGAAAACGGCGTTCTAGTCATCTTGCCCATAAGGCATGGCTCACATGTATCAAATGATTCAAAATCAAGTGATTCCAAAAGTCCATCAGAATGGAGTTTCTTCATGCTTTTAACGCCAACATGACCTAGACGGCGGTGCCACATATATGCAGATATATCATTATCAAGTTTAAACCTTTTAGCATCAACATTATGAATATGCGTAATACTACTATCGAGATCCAACAGAAATAAACCATTCAACACAGGTGCATGACCATAAAAGATATTATCCATATAAATCAAACAACCATTGTTTTTAGACTTAAACGAATAACCACTTTGCATCAAACATGATCCGGATACAATGTTCATGCTCAATGCAGGCACCAACTAACAATTATTCAGATTTATAACTAATCCCGACGGCATATGGAGAGGCAGCATTCCGACGGCGATCACATCAACTCTTGATCCATTGCTGACCTGCATCGTGACCTCATCCCTTGCTAGTTGTCGCTTGTTCTGCAGCCCCTGAATCGAGTTACATATATTAGCAACCGATCCTGTATCAAATACCCAGGTGCTACTGCGAGTACTAGTCAAGTACACATCAATAAGATGTATATCACATATACCTTTGTTTGCCTTGCCGGCCTTCTTGTCCGCCAAATACTTGGGGAAGTTGCGCTTCCAATGGCCAGTCCCCTTGCAATAGTAGCACTCGGTATCAGACTTAGGGCCAGCTTGGGATTTCTTTTCAGGTGCGACAAGATATTTGCCGCCCTTCTTTCCCTTCTGCTTGCCTTTCTTGTCCTTCTTGAAACCGGTGGTCTTATTGATCATCAACACTTGATGTTCTTTCCTAATCTCCACTTCTGCAGTCTTAAGCATTGACAGAAGCTCGGGAAGAGACTTCTTCATGCCCTGCATGTTATAGTTCATCACGAAGCTCTTGTAGCTAGGTGGCAGAGATTGGAGAACATGATGTATGCCTATGTCAATGGGAATCGTTATTCCCAAGGACACAAGCTTATCGGCGTACCCAGACATTTTGAGTGCGTGCTCACTAACGAAGCTGTTCTCCTCCATCATGTAGCTAAAGAACTTTTCAGAAGCATTATAACTCTCTACGGCAGCATGGGTATCAAAAATCATTTTCAATTCTCCCATGGTATCAAAGGCATTGCCATTTTCGAAACGCTTTCAAAGTTCTGGCTCTAGCCCATACAATATGCCACAATGAACTAAGTTGTGGTCCTCCTGACGAGTTATATAGACATTCTTTTCCTTGTCAGGGGCATCAGGAGCTGGTGGGGGGCCTAGCGGCGCCTCTAGCACATATTGCTTTTGTGCAGCAGTGAGGAGAATCCTCAAATTCATAGCCTAGTTGGTGAAGTTGCTACCATTCGCAGCAAGTTTCTCTTTCTCCATGAACACATAGAAATTAAAAGCAGGTGGTGCCATCTACAACAGAATTTGTAAAGTTTATTTAGACTAAGTTTACGATAGATTGAGTTCAACTAATCCAAATTACTAATGAACTCCCACTCAAAAACGACACCCCTCGTGTCTTTTTGGTGATTACATGAACCAAATCCACTACACCAAGTCCGATCATCACGTGAGTCGGTGTAGCTTCAAAGGCGAGCTTCTATATGGGCATCATATCAACTATATGACTCGTCCTTAACCTGTCGGTCCGTGTTCCGAGGCCATGTCTATACATGCTAGGCTCGCCAAGTAAGAACATTAGTGCTCGCGTGTGTAAAACTATCTTACACCCGTTGTATGAAAGCGTAGAGTCGAGTACACCCGATCATCACGTGATGTCTCGAAACACGATCCATAGAACGGTGCATACTTAAGGAATAACACATTTTATCTTGATATCTAAATGAGGGATCATCTTACAATGCTACCAAAAGCGCCAAACTAGCAGTATAAGATGCTAACATCTAATGTGTAAAGTGAGATGATATGGTCCATGCATTTGATCTCTGTCATTTGCATCATGGTATGATCTCTATCATTCCTTTCTGTGTAAGGCCAAGGTCGATGGAACTTACACGTTGAGTATGTTGTAAGAGTATCTATCATACATCTACTTACAACAATACCATATCAAGACACTAGCCCAGCAACGATCTAAACTAGACACCTCTAATTTATCAATTGCAAGTTTTACGTGGCTTAGGGCTTTTGGAGATAGAAGTGGTATTACCTACGAACATGAACCACAACGAGGATAACCAAGTTATTAGCAACTCGTTGTAAATCAGATATTGACTATAGTAGGAGAGACAGACACCCGCCAGCCACTTATGCAAAACTAGTTGCATGTCAGTCGTGGAACCGGTCTCATGTACGATGAAATGTAAGGTTGGTTCGGGCCGCTTCATCCCACTATGCCACCAATATCCAAAATACATAGAAGATGCAATAACATGATCATCATCGCCCACATATAAACATATGTGTACTACCCGTGCCAAGCACTTACGCATAGATCAGGCTCTGATACCACTGTTGGGTCCACAACATAGAAAACAAAAAAATTCCTATGATGAGAACTATACGCCAAGATATATCTCCTAGATACAGAGCAACGGGTGGACATACATCCATGGAGAACTTACCCTCGAAGACAACAGGTTTTGTTAACGAGTAGGAACTCGTGGTTGATGTAGTCGTACACTTGTCGATCTCAAGATCATGTGGAAGTCTGAGCGCCGCAAATCAGCAGCACATCCGTCCTCGCACACACGTTCAAGCCACCGGACAACCTCCACCTCCTCGCTCAAGCGATGCAGCAGAAGCAGCAACTCCTTCCAGATGAAATGCCACCGGGAACATGTATCTCACTAATCCGAGACCATGGAGGAATAATTCTAGAGAGGGAGAGAGAGATCCTTCACGAGGAGGTGTGAGGAAGAAGGGTGAGAGGGGTGGCCTTTTATAGGAGGAGGGGGTACCCCCTCCATGGCCCGCGCCTCATGGAGGTGACCCCTCACCTCCCCCATTCATGTGGTGGTAACTCCTCCACATTAAAATGCCCCTTCACATTCTCTTTTAAAGTCTCCACTTTAAATGCATTAAAATTCTCTAAGTTTAATGCTCTCTCATTTAATAAAACTCTTTTATTAAATTTATTCAGAATTTTGTTAATTACTTTAATTAACAATCATTCACATAAAATCCCTTGCAACATTTCAATATCACATGCAGAACCACTTTTTGCAATTTCACCCGAAACAATTCTGGTTTCTAACAAAACAATTCATGTGCTTTGCAATCCTTTCGTCTGAAACATATGTGCTCCAAATGGTGTCCGGCAACCCTTAAGTGTGTCACCCTACAGTTCGCGAATAATGCAGACATGATTGAGACTCCTCTTAGATCAATAATCAGAAGCGGGACCTGGAGATCCATACTGACTCCTGCACATTCAACGATGACTTCTGTGATCGTGAGAACCTTTAACACTAGTAACTTAATCCCTTTGTCTCATGATATAATACATGTCCGAGATTCGATCATTGGTATCCAAATACCTAGTTTGATCTTGTTACCGACATGCACTCTTTTCTCGTTCCCGTGATATAACATTCTAGTGATCACATCACTTGCTTGCAAGATATCTTAATGTGAATCACCGAGAGGGCCCAGAGTATATCTATCCGTCATCAGGATTGACACATTTCACTCTTGATCCATGAGCCTCAACATAACACCTTCGTAGCACTGAACCCATCTTTACAGTCACCCTGTTACGGTGTGACGTTTGATGTTATCAAGATACTCTTCCGGTGTTAGTAATTAACATGATCTCATAGTCTAAGGATAAAGATTACTTCGTATGATGTTATAGCATTATAAACATAATGACTTGATCGTAATTCTATACTTCGGATGAATGTTCAACACATCATTTCACAAATGCTGTGATCTTGTTATTAACAACATCCAATGTCCATGATCAGGAAACCTTGATCATCTTGTTAATCAACAAGCTAGTCTATAAGAGAGGCATAACTAGGAACCCTTTTTGTTTATTAAACACACATGTATTGACGTTTTCGATCAATACAATTATAGCATGCAAAATAAACATCTATCATATACGAGGAATACATAATAACAACTTTATTATTACCTCTCGGGGCATATTTCCTTCAACGCTATATTCGGACGTCCGACTTACTGGGATTTTATGGCTCGTCCGTGTTACATTTACAATATGATGAAAAATCCAGGTCCCAACAGCGTGATCACTATCAGGGGAGACCCGAAGAAAGCGTGAGAGTGCGAGGATGGAAATGCCACCTTTGCTGAAGTCGTGCTGCACGCCCAGGAGTACCAGGAGATCAAGAAGATCATAGATCCATCCGAGATGCCAGCAACAAAGAAGGAGGTGACAAAGCCAAATCTGGAGTTCAAGGCATCGGAGGAGACGAAGAAGACGCCGTTGAAGGATGATGACCCCTCCAAGGTGACCCAGATAGGTGTAGGCCTAGATAGCGCATAGGAAAGCACGCTCATCAAGTTCCTCCAAGCAAATCAAGATATCTTCGCATGGCAGCCATTTGACATGATCGGAGTACCTAGGGAACTTGCCGAGCACTCTTTAAATGTAAACCCAAACGCTAAACCCGTCGAAAAGTCATTACAATGTTTCGGCGATGAAAAGCGTAAGGCAATAGCTAAGGAACTAACATGGCTCGAGTTAGCCGGATTCATAGAAGAGGTCATCCACACTGAGTGGTCGGCCAATCATGTAATGGTCCCTAAAAAGGACACCACTGATTTAAGGATGTGTGTTGATTATACCACCTTGAATAAGGCTTGCCCCAAAGATCCGTTCGCTCTGCCTAGGATTGATCAAGTTATCGATTCTACGGCAGGCTCGGAACTCCTCTATTTTCTCGACGCATATTCCCGTTATCACCAAATTCGAATGAAGGAATCTGACAAAGTCAAAACTTCATTCATAACCCCCTTCAGAACCTTCTGTTTTGTTACGATGCCTTTTGGGTTGAAGAACGTAGGAGCTACGTACCAACGCATAATGCAGTGTTGCCTCCACGATCAAATAGGACGCAATGTACACGCATATGTGGATGATATTGCCGTGATGTCCAAAAAGAAGGAAACACTGATTTCCGACTTGGAGGAAACATTCGTCAATCTACGAAAATACAACATAATGCTTAATCCGAAGAAATGTTTCTTTGGAATCCCAGCCGGAAAATTGTTAGGTTTCATCATGTCTCAAAGAGGCATAGAGGTGAACCGAGACAAAATCAAGGCTATACTCAATATTTCCAGGCCAACTTGCCTAAAGGACGTGTAAAGACTAACTGGTTGCATTGCTGCAGTCAGTCGGTTTGTAAGCTCGCTCGGTGAAGAGCCGCACCATTATACAAACTCCTGAAAAAGACCAAGGATTTTGTGTGGACCGACGAAGCTAAAGCCGCACTACAAGACCTGAAGAAAGTACTCTCATCTGCTCCTATCCTTGCTGCGCCGGAGCCACAGGAACCGATGTTGCTCTATCTTGCTGTGACAAACAAAGTCGTTAGTATGGTTATGGTAGTGGAGAGACCGGAGGAAAATCAGGAACACTTGGTGCAGCGTCCGACTTACTTTGTCAGCGAGGTCCTGACAGAATCGAAACAGCAGTATCCGCACTATCAAAAGCTGGCTTATGGTGTGTTCTTAGCATATCGTAAGCTACGACATTATTTTTAGGAGCATCCAATTACCATGGTGAGCACAGCTCCCATGAGAGATATAATCAACAACAGTGACGCCACAGGACGCGTCACCAAATGGGGCATAGAGCTCTCAGCTTTTGATATTGAGTACAAACCTCGAACAACAATCAAATCCCAAATCCTTGCCGACTTTATTGCTGACTGGACAGAGACGAAGGAAAATGTGACCCTCCCTGAGTCGGAATACTGGACCCTATATTTTGATGGGTCTAAGGCTCACGGGGGCTCGGGGGCTGGCGTGGTGCTCAAATCACCCCAAGGAGATAAACTCTTATACGTGTTGCAGATCCACTTCACAGTGACAAATAATATTGCCGACTATGAAGCACTGCTGCATGGAATCCCGATTGCTAAGGATATCGGCGTTCGCTGTTTGATGTGTTACAGAGATTCGGATCTTGTTGCTCAGCAAGTGTCGGATATTTGTAATGCAAGTAAACACATGGCAGCATATAAAGGTGTCGTGGATGATTTATATAAATCGTTCAAAGGGTTTGAGGTTCAACACATCCCTCGAGCAGAAAATGAGGAAGCAGATGCACTATCTCGAATAGGCTCTACACGGAAAGAGGTCCCGGATGGCGCTTTTTTAGAGCACCTCAAAGTTCCCTCAATAAAGGGAGTAGACAAGGAATATCCGACCAAATCCGACTCACCTTTGATAGCAGTTTTGGCTGTAATTCCCAGCTAGACTCAACCCTACCTCGATTATTTGGTAAATGACAAATTACCCAAAGACGAAGTTCTGAGCCGGCAGATCGTCCGACGAGCAAAAACCTACACTGTGGTTAGTGGTGAGCTCTATAAGCGGAGTGTGTCTGGGGTTTTTCAATGCTGCGTATCTCCGGAAGAAGGAGTGGAAATCTTAAGAGAAATCCACGAAGGCGGGTGTGGTCACCATGCTGCAGCCAAATCTTTAGTGGCAAAAGCTTTTAGAGACAGTTTTTTCAGGCTTACAGCCAAGGCAGATGCCGAAAGGCTGGTCAAGACGTGCAAGGGCTGCCAAAAATACGCCAAACAAGCTCATGTTCCGACTGATCAGCTGGGAACAATACCTATAACATGACCTTTCGCAGTCTAGGGGCTTGACATGGTAGGACCGTTTAAATGAGCTACAAGTGGATTTACTCACCTCTTAGTTATGGTAGACAATTCACCCAATGGATTGAGGCTAAACCCATCACTAGTTGTGATGGAGCAACAGCCAAAAGATTTGTCGAGGATGTTATAATCCGCTATGGTTATCCGCATAGTATTATCACAGACAACGGGGGTAATTTCTCTATGGGAGAACTAGCCGGATTTTGCAATGAACAAAATATCCGGCTTGACATTGCATCAGTCGCACATCCACAGGCTAATGGACAAGTCGAAAGAGCAAATGGTATAATCCTAAAAGGCCTAAAACCGAGACTCGAAGAACCACTACGACGTGCTGCGGGGGCTTGGGCGGAGGAATTACCCTCTGTAATATGGAGTTTGCGAACAACTCCAAACAGGTCAACCGGATACACACCTTTCTTCTTGGTGTATGGCACGGAAGCAGTTCTTCCTAGTGATTTGATTCACACTTCTCCTAGAGTGGCCGCGTATATTGAAGAGGATGCCGAGATTTCTCGACAAAATGATCTCGACATAGTCGAAGAAGTTCGCGTCGTTACTGAAATGAGATCAACAGCCTATCAGCAGAAGTTATGCAAGTATCATAGCCAGAGAGTCAGAAACAGATGTTTCAATAAAGGCGATTTGGTTCTCCAGCTTGTGCAACAAAGAAAGCACAAACTTTCCCCAGTATGGGAAGGGCCCTTTTTAGTTAGTCGAGTATTGCACAATGGTTTGTACTACTTAACTGATATGAGTCCAGTCAAAGAAAGACCTGCTACTAAGAAGAGAAAGAGAGTTGGAGGTAGTACAAATCCGGATGAGTTAGACAGGCCGTAGAATATTGCTCAGCTACGTCCCTTTTATTCTTAGTTTATCCTTCTTTGTAATCATATATATGTACATGTTTTGTGAGAAATAAAAGTTTTGGTTGCCTCAAGTTTTTTCTGAGAAGTTTTTACCATCTTATTTCCGAATGATCATGTCATAGTCGAAAATCCCAGAATACTTGAAAGTACTTTATAACTCTAAAGTTTCTAGTCTATACTTTGGTTATTTGTCTGATTGTTGGATGCGGGCATTTTCCGAGTAGTGAATTGTTGGTACTGGAAGCCAGCTTTGTTTCCCAGTTTAAACTAGTTTAGCAATTGAGCTCTATTGCTCGGCAAAGTTCCCGTGCAGAATTTTTAGCCGGCTCACGAAAGGGATGAGGCGGAAAGCCAGATAAACAATAAGTATAGACAAAAAAGTATAAGTTCTTATGCAAACATTTCAGGCACACAAAAATTTAAAGTCAAAAGTGCTAAATAGATTAAAACATGGTACTAGCAAAAGTACCATACTGCATATTTACAGACCCATAATGTTTCTCAGAATAATACATTTGTTTCTAGTAATCTATGATGCAGGAGGAGAGGAAGGAGTTGTCGGCTCGCTGGATACATCGCCTTGATATCGTTCTGAGATATCCACATCCGACATGGTGTGGTCATCATCGGAAACTTCGGTTTCTTCTTCGGGAGGCGGCGGCAGCGTGTCCACGCGGGTGAAGAAGGGAGTGTCGTAGCTGGTTAAGTCAGCTACATGACACCCATATCCGCGCAGGAGTCCATGATGGCCTTAATGTCTTGCTCTTGTCCGTCTTCGTCCACCTTGCAGTACCCTCTGGTCACTTGCCAGATTTCCATGCTTCCATGGTGGCTCATGACCATGGTGAGAGCGTTTTGCACTGCGATTCACGCGTAGGACATGTTCCAGTCCCGGACAAGTTGCAGTATCTCCTTTGCCTTGTCCCGCACCTGAAAGTCGGACATGTTATGCATGTCCGGAACCTTGAGAGCTTCGCCAATATCCTCAATGGATTGGCGGAAGTCATGAAGCAAATCACCGACTTGGGTAAGCTAGTGGGTGCGAGGCTCGGCAGAAGTGGAGTCCGTCAAGTTCAGAGGACCTATACATATAACACATAAACGTTTAAGTAAATTCGACATCGAAAGAATCGAAGAATGAAGATAAGTCAGAAAGATGGAAACATACCAAAGATGACATCATCAACTTTGGTCTTCTCTTCCCGAAGGCTCCAGGGTTCAGCCCGGAGTGCCTCGGAAAGGTCCCTCTCTCTGCAAAGCTCATCGTTGAGATCCGAGATTTTCTTCTCGTGGAGTGCAATCTTGCGATCACGCTCCACGGTGGCCATGGAGGAGGATTCGAGAACTTGAGCTATGCTCTTCTCATGATCCGCCTTAAGCTGGTCTAGCTCTTGGCAGAGATCCTTGTTTTCCACCAAGAAGGTCTTCAAATTCTTGGCCTCTTCGATCATAGCACAGGACTGCTTTACCAGTGTTGTAAGTCAAAAAGAACAATAGTTCAGCAAAAAATATTTGACTATGAAAACATAGGACAAGGTGTGAGTCTCAGAATGTTTACCTTCAGCCTCATCCTTGGAAACCTTCAGCTCAGCATTTTCAAGTCGGAGAGCCTTGATCTCTCTCCTCTTGTTGCAGATATTCTTCAACAAATCTTGGTTATATGAATTAACTTTTTGTAAGTCAGAATACCCAGAGTCAGAAGTCTATTGGAGACTCGGGCTAATATTGATACTAATATTAGCACGAGCCTTGGGGGCTACACTAGTTCGTTCTTTAGCATTCTAAGGAAGCATAAACTTGGATTGTATATCCAACTTCATGCTTGGGGGCTAGAGGATATGATATAAAGTACAATAAAGAAAAACGTGAGTTGGAATTCTGACTTACATGATGTTCATGTGTGAGCTTGCTCAGGCACATGTTCACCTCGGTGGTGACCTTCTCGCCGAGGGTGAGTGGAATAACCGGAGGTGGTGGAAGCACACCAGCTCTTAGTCCCTCGTCACGAAGGCGGACTTGTTCAAGAAGGTCGGAGTACTTGACATCCTCCGCTTCTTGTGCTACTTCTTCGGTAGAGAGATTATGGCTTTCCAGGCATTGCCGGGCCAACCGCTAGATTTCCTCCACAGATTTCTGAGACAAGCCAAATTTGGCAAGTCCCGGATTGTTCAGGAGGTTCTCGGTGAAGGTCTCTGCCGAGGGATCATTACCCGAAGAGGGTTCACCCTTATCTAAACCTGAGCCACCCATGGTGGCGTTAGTCTGGGACTCAAGGGTTGCTGGCCCCGTTGAAGGAGCCGGATCTTCTGCGACAACCAGCGATGGAGTAATTACCGGCATTTCAGAAGGTTGAGGGGCAGGAGTCGGAGGAGCCGCGGTAGGAGAAGCCATAGTCAGCTTCGTCTGCCGCAAGGGTTTCGAAGAACTTCCCTTCCCCTTGCCCTTGATGAGCTATTTAGCTCGGAGAATGTGATAGAGTAGAAAACATTACATCTCGGAAGAAAATACGAATAAAGTACAAAGGCGGAAGTTGTGTTGAAAGTTACCTATTCACAACTGGCACTTCCTTTGTGCCGACAGCCATTGTTGGAGCTTTTCGCTTTTTGGGCACAACGTCCGGCAGTGGGACCAGTTCCACCTCCTGAGAAAACTCCCGAGAATATCCCTCGATAGGAGCCAGTTCCGACTCGGGAAGGTCGGCAAGCTGAAAAGAAGATAATATCTCAGTGTTGCGAAATAGCTTAAATGTGAAACACATAAAAAGGGTTTACTATTCAAAAGCTTACTGGTACTAAAGGGTCTTCCGCTGTGTGCATGTCTAGAGACACGTCCGGAATTTTTCTCTCAATCCACTCCTTAATCAGCCGTTTAATCTGGCTTATGTAGTCCTATGGCTTTAGGGCCTTGGGGTGGATGCGGAGGGAGTCTTGTTTCGACGCCGTGATGGAATGCATCAGTCAGTCGCCGTAGTGCTAGAGAGGCTGGATCCGGCGTGCCACCCAACACTGGACCAGGTCGGATCCTATCAAGCCCTTGTGCTTCATCAGGTATTCGATCCACCTCTTGGCGAGGATTAGATCGTCACTAAGAGCCAGAGGAGCCTCGTCCCAAGACGCTAGGGCCGTGGCGGCTCCATCGACGAAAGCCAGCAAAGCAGTAGCTTTGTCGGGAGAAGGAATATCCTTATGGTAAAAAAAGGTGGCCGACCACTGTTTGACCGACTCAATGATGACCCACAAGTATAGGGGGTGTATCGCAGTATTTTCGAGGGAAGTGAAACCCAATTTATTGATTCGACACAAGGGGAGCCAAAGAATATTTATAAGCCTTAACAACTGAGTTGTCAATTCAGCTGCACCTAGAAACAGTCTTGCTCACAGCAGTTTATCAGTAGCAACAGATTTGTAGTAGGAATAGCAAAGTAGCAGCAGCAGTAAAGTAAAGACAGTAGTAACAATAGCAGTAAACAGTAGGATTCAAGTGCGGTAGGTATAGGGATGGATGGACGGGCGTTGCATAGACAAGACAATTCACATAGCAATCAGAACATAGGGCAATTGCAGATAAATAAGTTTAAGCATCCAAGTACTAGATAATCCTAGGCATGTGTTCCACATATAGTCATACATGCTCACAATGAGAACTTGCACACCATATTTTGTCCTGCCAGCCCGTTTACAACGGGGCCTCAAGGGAACTACTGGCAATTAAGGTGCTCCTTTTAATAGAGCACCAGAGCAAAGCATTAACACTCCGTGAACACATGTGATCCTCACATCAAAGCCATTCCCTCCGGTTATCCCGATTTATGTCACTTCGGGGCCATTGGTTTTGGACAACAACGTGTGTAAACAACTTGCAGATAAGACCAAAAACAATACTATCATAATGAATCAATAACATGTTCAGATCTGAAATCATGGCACTCGGGCCCTAGTGACAAGCATTAAGCATAACAAGTCGCAACAAAGTCATAAAGCACTAATAAAAGATACTAGGCACCATGCCCTAACAATCTGATGCCATTACAAGAACGATCTCATCTAATCCGTACCATCCCCATAGCCTACAGCGGGGGATTACTCACTCATAGATGGGGAAGACATGGATGGTTGATGGAGAAGCGATGGTGATGATGATGGCGATGATCTCCTCCAATTCCTCGTCCCGGCAGGGTGTCAGAACGGAGTTTCTGATGTTGTTTCGTGGAATCTAGTGGTGGTGGCAGAGCGGAACTCCTTCTGGAAAAACGTCGAACCCCCCGGAGTTTTTAGGTCAGAAGGCTTCTTATAGGCGAAGAGGGAGACCGAGGGGCAGCCTGGGGCGGCCAGACCATGCCCTGGCGTGGCCAAGCCAAAACCGCGCCTATGGGGGTGTGGCCAGCCCCTGGCCCTCCTCCCTCTCGTATTCTGGCTCCGTGAGTCTTCCGGAAAAATAGGTACTTTGGCTTTTATCCCGTCTAATTCCGAGAATATTCATTTTCTGACTTTCCTGGAACCAAAAACAGCAGAAAACAGGCAGCTGGCACTGTGGCTCTTGTTAATATGTTAGTCCAAGAAATCATATGAAAAGTACTCCAAAGTGTGGACCAAACACGAGAAAGTGGATAAAACTAAGCATGGAACATCAAAAATTATAGATACATTTGCAATGTATCACTCACTAGCTAAAATGCGAGGATAAACACGCTCGCGTCTAACTGAAAGGCTAATGGTGCCGGTAATATAAGGATTACCGACAGTGATGGAATTTCTCCGGACATGAAAGTAAAACCGGAACAAAGTGAGACTCGGCCTAATGCCGAGGTATCCCTCACACAAAGATGCATAAGAACTCATCTCTAAGATGGAGTTGGGAGGAAGATGGTGAAGCTGAACGTCGTAGTGATGTATCACCTCGGAAAAGAATTCCGAGGAAGGGAAAGACAAACCTCTATCGAGGTGAGTGTCGAAGTGTACCCGCTCGTCGGGGTGCGGGTTGGGGATGGTTTCGGCGAAACCGCTCTGCCAATCGCCGGCGCGGAGGAGCCCTTCATTCTCCATGCTGCGGAGCTTCTCGTCGTCGAGGACACACGAGATCCAAACCCCACGGTTGCTTTCTTTCTCCGCCGCCACCGCTGTCGCTGCCGCTGCGAAGCTAGCCAAGCCGGACGATGAAGATGAAGCCATTTCTCCGGTGCGTCGGTGACCTTGGATGGACGGCGCTAGGAATCTGGGAAGAAGAGGAGCTCTGTGCGCGGGGGAGAAGTGGAGGAGAGGAAACGGCAAGGGAATAGGTGAAGATGAGGAACAGGAAATCCTCACCCCTTATAACCACCTAACCACGCCAAGATTCATGCAAATGGCACAGTGTAACCGCCACGCGTCGTGGAAGGAACTGGGAAGGTCCCACGTGATGATTACGTCGCCTCGATCTCCACGTACACATTGAAACGGCGCCTCGGTTCCGTGAACGGCAGACCCACCAACAGTCGTGCTGACAGGATGTTTGTCAGATGATGTGACTTGACCATAACCAGTGTCAGATGACGTCAGGGACCAAGTTCCGGCTTAGTTTGAATATCAAGCTAGAAAATCTGAATAAACGTACTTATAGGTCCGACTTATTTTTGAGACCCAGATCGTATATTTTTTTTGAAGTTTCGGGAACCCTTCAAGATTCTACAAGCCGAAGATCAAGCTAGACGATGATGAATCTGACTCTAGATCTTGGAGACTTCCGAGGGCTGCTGTTGGGGATATACTTTCCGGGTATCCTCACAGTTCCTCGCTGACTAGGGTGGCCCACTTCAGGTTAGAGCTTTGCTTCACGGGCGACCCACTCAGAGAGAAGAGGCGGAGAGGCGGAGTCCAATCCGGCTACGGGAAGGTTCAGAAGACTTACCGTCTTAGGCCCATAGTGTTACTTGTAGTTCAAGATGTACTTTGTAACCGACTATTAGTCGTAGCCAGATAGATCTCTCCTGTAAATCCTAGACCGGATATCTATATAAGTCGTCAAAGGGAGAGCCTTTAGGGCAACCCCCTTACAATCACAATCTCAACTCGCACAGGCGAACCCTTGTAACCCATATTCCGGCTCTGCCGTATTACTGGATTACTAGTAGGAGTAGGATCCGTCCAAAGCCGGCGGATTCGAACCTGGGTAAACTCGTGTGCTCACCGCCCCGGAACACCGTACGTCTCACACCCCTCTCTACCGCACGCCTCGAGGACCCCCTCGTGGCGTACTTATCATCAATCCGACAACATATATTGACTGTATTCCAACTGAAAGACGCCTAAAATTTATTGAAAGATTTTCTAACTCGCGTACCATAGGCATGAACAATTTGATTCCTTTGATTGCAGACTTAACCATCACCTAGGGGGGTGAAGAGCCTGAGCTACCTTTGGGAGAATATGGGAATCCATCTAGGCACTTAAGAAAAATGTCTATTCTTTATCTTGATCTTGAAAGCCAGGAATTTGAAATATATCCTGAGCTAATTTATATGATGAAAGAAATTGCTTTCGCAGGAAAAGAAGAGGAAGATCCTAGTGATCATTTGACGAAGGTCTATGACCTTTGTGTTACTCTTAAACCAGCAAGTGTACCAATAGAGTTTGTACTCCTTAAACTTTTTCGTTGGTCCCTGAAAGATAATGCTTTTACTTGGTTACAATCATTACCCAAACACACTATAAAAAGCTGGGAAGATTGCATCCGAGAATTTATGCATAAATATTGCTCGTTTACTAAAATCATGCAAATTAAACATAGCATTACAAACTTTCTTCAAGCGATTGGATAAAACTTTTATCAAGCATGGAGTAGATTTTATGGAATGATTATGAAAGTCCCAAATCATGGTTTATATGAGCATTTAGTTATCCAATATTTTATAATGGGCTTAATGAAGATACAAAAGAATTGATTGACTTATCTGCAGGAGGAGCTATTAGCAACTTGACGTTGCCAGAATGCATAAAGCTTTTCGAGGTAAGATCCTTCAATGATGAACAATTTACAGTTGAGAATGTTAAACTACGAAAAGGTATTTTCACATACCCCATGAACTTATGCCCAGAGTTAAGAAGTCTATGAAAGAAAAGGAATAGCAGCGAAACTTGTTGAAGAAAATAAAGTAGATATTCTTTAAGCTTATGTTATAGAATATGAAATAAATCTTGTAATGCAAAAGTTTAGATATCAACAAAATCAGTTCCATGAGAAATATTATAAACATCTAATGACTCAAGAAAAGAAAATAAAAGAGATAACTGAAGTTTTTGTTGACTTAGGACATGCCACGCGGCATTTGGATAAATACTTGAGTATGGTTAAAACTCAATGTGATCAGGTAGTTGAAACTCAAGCTCATCTTAGATAAAGGTAACTTTAATTATAATACTAACATTGTTTCTACAAACATTGTCACTAGATGTGGTACAGAGACACATGAACCCTAGAGGCCACCTTGGTATCAAAAGGAACAAGCTCGAAAGGCAAAAGAGACTTAAGAAATGAGTCAAGAAGAAGAGGATCTTGTGGATCCTCAAGATGATATTGATTACGAAGGTCAGAAAAGAGAGCATGAGACTTCTAAAGATAAGAAAGAAGAAGAAGAAGAAGAAGAAGAAGAAGAAGGAGAAGAAGCAGGAGATAAACATAAACAATATGATTCAGATGCTGAGAGAGTCGACTCAAGAGAAGAGGCTGATTTTAGAAAGGAACAAGAAGAGTAGGCTATTGCCCCAAGTGAAGAACATGCCAATAAGAAAAACCTTCAGCGAAGAAGAAAACTAAAAAGGATGTTGAACCACTAGAAAAGGTAATACCCACTAGAAAGATTTTTTATCCTAATCGTGTTTAGTATGAACCGGATAAATCCATTTATGATTATCTTGCCAAAGCCCTTGGAAGCCTTCGTTTAGAACTTCCTCTAAATAATGCTATTCAAGTTCCTACTTATAAAAGTTTATGCGAGATATTCTTAATAGAAAAAAGAAGGTAACTAAGACTGTAGAAGTAATGACAAGCTTTGGTAATAAGCTGCCTACTAAGCTTGGGGACCCAAGTATACCAACCATCTCTTGCGAAATCAGGAAAACTAATATCCTTAATGATCTTTGTGACCTAGGGTCAGGTGTTAGTGTCATGCCTTATTCCCTATTCAAGAAATTGTACCTTGGAGAATATTCTCCTACTTCAATTACTTTGCAAATGGCTGATAATACAACTAAACAACCTATCGGTATGATCAAAGATGGTTTACTTAGAATTGATCAACATGTTATGCCTACTGATTTTATCATACTAGATGTTCCCAAAGATGACAAACTTTCAATCATCCTTGGAATAACTTTTCTTAGGACAGCTAGAGCTAATGTTGATTGCTCTAGTGGTAAGATTGTTTTCAATATTTATGATGATCAAATTGTTCCCGAAGAAACATGAGCATTATGACAAATATGTTCCACCACCTAAGCATATCGAAGTGGTAAATGTCATCAATGAATGGAAGCTTGAGGTAAACGCTAATGACTTGGAGGTTGGTTGATAAGCCAACCCTCTTTAATAAAATGCTTAATGGGAGTCAACCCATTCTTAGTAGTAAAGTTTATTTTGTTTAATTTTATTTTGTTTTATTTTTGTGTGTCTCAATAAATTTGTTCAAGTTTTAGATTTGCAAAGAATTTATACTTTCATGAAGTTTTAAGAAAAGTGAAAGAAAGGCGAAAGGAAGAATAAAATAGGGTTCAAACTGTGTAACGAGCAGCAGTACGATCGGAGGTGATCGTACCACGCGCTCGTACCATTGAAGAGAAATTAGTCAGAAAGTTCTTTTTAATTCAGTGCTCATAATGAGCACTGGTATTATCGGTAGTACCCGTACTACCCGCCCGTATTGAACTTCGACGATTTGCTCCAAACTTACTACCACGATAACAAGCACTGGTACGGTCGGGACTTGCCCGTACCATCCGCCCGTACCAGACCTCCATGTTTGATCCTGAAACCCTAATCTTGATCCAACGGTGATGACCACCAGTACGGGCGGGACGCGCCCGTACCACCCGCCCGTACTGACTACATGGCCAGGTAAAGGCCGACGACGGCTGGCTCATAGCCATCCCCTTTCTTCTTCATCCCTCATTCTTTCTTTCTCTTTCTCTCTCCACCTCAAACCCTAATCCTTTAGAACCTTTGATTCTTCACCGATTTCGTGTTTTTGAGTGGGGGAATCTTCACATCGCACAATGCATAACATTGGGAGGATTTTCCGCTTGGGCAAGGGCTTGGGAATGGCAGGGGCCTCGGGCTCCTCCAGGCAGCATGGCTCAAAGAAAAGACGCTCGGAGGCAGATAACTTGAGGGCAGCCATGAACAAGGCCTATGAGAGGGTGGGCGAACACAAGAATTTACCCACTAAGTGGGTAAGCCATGAGTTCATCTCCCCCTAGGGTCTGCTAGAGGACTTCGACTGGATGACCAAGCAAGCAGGTATGATCCCTTTCTCCTACCTCTCCATCGACACCTTCTAGCTCGCCACATACGCTTTCTTGTCATCGTTCCATTCTATTTTTGGGAAAGGAGATGTCGGGGAAATGGCAGGCCCCGAGATAAGTATAATATGTGGCTCTGCATCCTAAGATGGAGCACAAGGTAAACTTGGGTGCTTTTCTCATCCAACACGTTCGTCGCCAAAGGTTGGCTCCTTTGGTGACATCCATTGTGGTAGCTTGATCACACAAATTGCCTATGCAAGTGAGTTTGTCTTGCCCCATGAGAGATATGTGGCTGGCAGTAAGATTTTGGATGGCATTCACAAGGCTAGCACCAAATTCATGGGGGTTTATAGACCCCAACACTCCATCCATGCTTATCAATTTTATTTTGAGCCTAATGGTGTTGTCCACCAAGTTTTTCTTCCTTTTGTCCAAGCTTTTGGTTTGCCAGGAAAACAGAATTGGGTCATCAATGAGGAAGAGTTCCAGGAGGCATTGATCTCCTCAGGGAGGATTGCACCTCTAGAAGGTCATCCCAACTGGGAGCACGCAGTCGGTGGCCAGCAGTAGGAGGAGCAAGGTGAGAGGACTAGAATGCAGCAGGCTGGTATGACTACGGTCAGCATCATCATCATCAACAACCTTTTACCTAGTACCAGTAGCAAGGAATGCCTCTGATGGATCAATGCACGGCGCCCAGAAAAGTGCTTAGTGCGTGGTGTTGATGTAGAGCTCGTTGGGAACCCCAAGAGGAAGGTATGATGAGCACAGCAGCAAGTTTCCCTCAGTTATGAAACCAAGGTTTAATCGAACCAGTAGGAGCAAGGAAACACCTCAAAGGTGTTACTAGCTGAGCTTTGGCAGGGCGCACTACTAGTGCTAGTAGCAACGTGGAGACCTGCACAACACAACCACAGAACTTTATCCCCAACTTGCGATGAGGTTGTCAATATCACCGTGTTTTGTGGAAAACAAAGGATTAAACGTATCGAATGGAAAGAAGGAAAAGTTTGCAAAAAGTAAACACAAAGCAGTAAACAGTTGTAGATTGTATGTAAAGTAAAAGGACCGGGACCCATAGTTCACTAGAGGTGGCTCTCCTTAGATAGATAACATGCTGGGTGAACAAATTACAGCGGGGCAATTGACAAACACCGAGAAAGCAATACATGCATATACTAATCATCTTGACTCCTCTGAGACTTGATTGGGCATTACAACATAATACATAGACCGCCATCCAACTGCATCTATGACTAATAATCCACCTTCAGGTTATCATCCGAACCCCCTCCAGTATTAAGTTGCAAGCAACAGATTATTGCTTTACGAACTACGTGTAAAATAAACAATATGATTGTTCTATGAACAAAAGATCGTTGTTTTCTCCCTAGTAGCAACAACACATCTAGTACCTTAGAGATTTCTGTCACTTCCCCAGATTACCAGAGGCATGAACCCACTATTGAGCATAAATACTAACTCTTGGAGTTGCTAGCATCTACTTAGCCAAGATAGCTACTAACAACGGAAAGCATGCAAGATCTCAAATAACAAAGACATGATAGAATCAATAATCAATCTGAAATAGCATCTCAATATCCATCAGATCCCCACAAACACAACATGTATGGATTACAAATAGATGACCTTGATCATGAACGGAGCTCACAAGGTCTAAACATGAAAGCACAAAGGAGGAGAAACCAGCCATCTAGCTACTACATGGATCCGTAGTCCAAGGATGAACTACTCACGCATCACACCGGAGGCTTGCATGGTGATGAAGAAGGCCTCCAGGGTGAATTCCCCTCTCCGGCAGGGTGTCGGGAAGAGCTTCAGATCCCCTCGATCTAGGGACAGAGACGACGGCGGCTATAGACTCTTTCGTGGATTTTTGATCGGGTACTTAGGGTTTTCGTCCCGAGGGCAACTTATAGGCGGAAGGAGAGGCCGAGGGGGTGCTGGGGTCGGCCAGACCACCCCCTGGCGCGGGCCAGGCCTGGCCGCGTGGCCAGGTGGTGTGGCCGGCCCCCAGACCTTCTCCGTCTCGTATTCTGGCACTTGATCCCTTCCGGAAAATAGGCACTTTGGCTCTTGTCCCGTCCAATTCCAAGAATATTCATTTTCTGACTTTCCTAGAACCGAAAACAGGCAGCTGACACTGTGGCTCTTGTTAATAGGTTAGTCCAAGAAATCATAATAAAAGTACTCCAAAGTTGGAACAAAACACAAGAAAGTGGATAAAACTAAGCATGGAACATCAAAAATTATAGATACATTTGCAATGTATCAGCCTCCACCTCATCTGGGATTCAACTATGTCCCAAGTAGTGATTTTGACCAGGTGGTGCATCATCGACAACGTAGAAAATACGTTGCACGATGTGAATACCGACATCGTTAACCTCACCCAAGATTTTACCACCTTCATAACCGACTTTCCAAGCCGCTATCCATACTTCCCATACCAGCAGTCACTGCTCGGTGATGGCGGCAACAACTGATTCAAGTTAGGCCAAGAGCCTAATCTTGGGGAGGTTGAACTCCTCCCCACCTTTTGCATTCATATTTGTCGTTCTTATTTTGATTTATTTTGTTTTCCTTCTAGTGCATGTTTACTTTCAGTTTGCATTGATAAAAGAAAACCTAAAAATATTAGACTAGCTTTTATCTTGATTTATGCAAAGTTCTCTTGGCTCTCTTTGATTTCTCTACATGTTATTCACTCCTAGTGACTTACATATAGAGATGAACGCGAGGAGTTGACCCAAGTGGGATATGAGCAAGCAAGAGGAGGTACCACATTCCTATTTTCCCTCTTCTTGTAAGTTTATTCATGAACATATTGTGTCTGTTCGGTTGCACTTGAGTTCTACTCTATGTTTAGCTCGTTATATTTTAGGACTTAATCCCAAAGGTCAATGTCACTACTTTGGTTAAGACTTATGATAATTACGATCGGTTAGAAAAACAACCCTTTGGATTAAGTTCCAAACTTTTGAGAACGAGAGAAAGTGTCTTTTGACAACTTTGGTGCCATGTTTTTGTCTTAAGGGCTTAATCTTAGTAGTACTCAACCCTGCATCCTAATCATTTGACTTGATAATACCTTTTGAAAAGAATTATTTGATAGAACGAACTTTTTATGGTGGTTGTGGGAGATGCCAAACCTGTTTTGATCAGCTGAAAAGAGATACTTCATGAGAAAAAGAATTATGAGAGTACCCATGGAACTGACAACTCCTACGGCCTATGAACGATCTTGAGTTCATCTCAAATTTCAGTTATGAGTTGGTTACACATTAACAGCATTGCTGATAAAGGCAAAATTTTAGTTCCGTGGGCCCAAGTACTTGAGTAAAAAGATAACTACCATCGAGATATGAGCTGAAAATACTCAATTCTTAAGAGAGCACTGGTATCACCTCACCACCTAAAATGAGGGAAACTAGAGTTCTTGAAAAACAAGGAAAAGATGGGGTGTTAGATAGCCACAATTTTCGAAGTGGGTGTTAATGAAAAGCTCTAAGTTTATCCTTATTTTGACATCTACTTGTGCACCCTTAATTTTGACTGAAAGCGTCTTTGCTTGAAAATATTTTCACTCTCATAAAAGACGGATGATGAAAATAATTGATTTACAAGCCTAGCCAAATTTTTAACAGTCTTTTTTGAGTTCAAGAACTATTAGCTAGAGAATTACTTGCAGTTATGAAGCAAACTTAAGTGCAATTGTTTAGATATATTATGCTCATGTTTAAGGTTGCAGGATTTGAGACAATGGAATATGATACAACCTTGAACTTGTGAGTTTTTCCTCTTGATTCAATTTTTCGCTATTTTCATTATAGCTTTGTCACTCGAGGAGAGTGACATCTAAGCTTGGGGAAGTTGATAGCTCCAAATTTCAACACTTTTTATCATTTTTTCCTTTTGTTTATTGTCGGATTTCACTGGATTTTATCATTTTCACTAATGTTAACATCGCAACTAGCGAAACCTTGGTTTCTTATGATGGTTTTCAGGCAATGAACATTTTGGGAGATCTGATAGCATTTATGAGCTAATTACACCTAAAGAAACAAATCCCCAATTGGAGCCCCTTTCATTAGAGGCATTCTGAGCGCATAACAACCACTGGTACGGTCAGGACGCACTTGCACCATCCGTCCGTATGACCTGCCACCAGCTCCGTTATATAAATACAAACAACTTTCATGAAGGGGAGATGATGAAAAACATAACACAGGTGTCGGAAACACATCCAGAGGAGGAGAGACCATATATGGAGAAGGAGAAGAATACCATCTCGTTCTTCAACTATCCTTAGCCTCTAAACCATTCATTCCACCAGCATCCCCATTTATACTTAGAGAGAGAGAGATTGACACTTATAAGATTAGTGTTTGATACTTTGATCTACCTTGGTTTGTATTTGGTTCGATCTTCAAACGGTAATGTGGCTTGCTATGGTAACTTTAATATGATTTCTATTCGCAATACAATTATGCCTTTAATTTATCTTCCTCTCATGTCTGAGTAAATGCCCATAGGCATGGGAGATTTAGGGGATTGGTAAGGTGTGTTGTGGCTCATTTGTTTCCATCCATTTGTGATTGTTGTAGTGATTATTAAATTGTGAGAATGAATATCTATGTTTTCCTAATGCCTGTTATTCAATTTAAGGGCCCGGGTAATATGATCCGGATATCTCATAAGTATGAACTTGTATGTTAGCGAATCGGCGACCCCCAAGTGACACGGCCCATATCAATGAGGAGCTAGTATTACTTGAGGACAACAAGGAACCATCAAGCTTAAAGCCTTAATCTGGTTGGAAGACCTTAATTAATTTGTTGACCATTACTTTGGTAACATGCAGATGGATCACTAGGACTGGGAAGAATTGGCCATGAGGCCTCCCAGTCGGTATATAGGTTGCTTCCCTACTCACTTATAAATAAGAAATATCACAATCACTTATTACATTTTATTCATCTAGCACCTTCACTATTACCATGAAGCGTTTCTCTCTATGCCTAACTTCTCATCTACAGGAACCTCGAACACTTTTCTCACCTTTACTTTTATGTTATTTAATTCTTACTTTTTCCTTTACACAAGTTTCCTCTATTACTCACTGACCCCTTTCCACCTTCAATAATTGTAGTCAGTTCGCTCAAGACACGTGACACCTTGAGTGCGGCAAAAACACTGCATAAAGACACTTACCTAGGCTTCTTATTGGGATCGATATAAAAACTGAAATTAATACTTCTACGAAAACATGCCCTAACAAACCTGTGCACTTACAGGCCACCAGGTGCTTCGTGCTAAATGTATGGACCTCGATGTGATTTCCCCTTTTTAGTTCATTGATGTAAAATGTAGTCCCACCGTCCAAGTAAGTGGTAAAATTTAAATGAAGTTAAACTTAGTTGTCAATGAGTATAAACATTCTTGGATTTCAAGCCGAACGACCAATATAATGGCCATATCTAGATCATACTTTATGTTGATGATCCCATATTCAAAAATTTGCAGCTGCTAAATTTGGCCATATATTGAAAATAAACGAAGAGGAAGTAGTATGAAGAGTACGGCTCGATCAACTTTTCTCTTGAGAAGGAGCCGAACCCGACTATTTTCCTTACTTAATTTTAGGGTGCTTTGTGCTAAATGTATAGACCTTGATGTAATTTCACCTTTTTGGTCCTTGATCTAAAATGTACTCCCACCGTCCAAGTAAGTGGTAAAATTTAAACGAAGTTAATCTTAGTTGTCAATGAGTATGAATATTCTTGAATTTCAAGTAGAATGACCAAGGTCATGGCCATATATACATCATACTTTATGCTGATGATGATCCCATATTCAAGAATTAGCATGTCACCAAATTTGGCCATATTTTGAAAACAAACTAAGAGGAAGTAGTATGAAGAGTATGGCTCGATCAGCTACTCTCTAGAGAAGGAGTCGAATCCGACTGTTTTCTCTGCTTAATTTTAGGCCACTAGCTTACTTGCTTGAAAAAGACTTTTGGAATACCTTGTTATTTCGGTCCTTCCACGTCTAATCCACCCAAAAAGGCCTTTTTGATTAACCCGGGTGGAGCTACTTCTAGCACAGGAAGCCTAACCAACTGACTACGTTCATTTCCCCGACTCTCTTTTTGTTTGATAAAGCCAGGAGCTCATTTTTCAATACCCAAAAGAATGGTATTGGCATACCATAGTTTTTAGTACAGTGTAAGAATTTTAGCTTTTTTTAAAACAATTTTTTTTAATCAAATAGGAAAATAATACACGAAATTTATAATTTCCGAATATAGCGCAGCTGTGGAAGACACTTGTCATCTCACCATGTGCCAACAGGCCTGTCGGTTGGACGCATCATCGTGTCCGACAGCCAGTCATGCCGATAGAACCTATCGGCACACTATGTGCTGATTAGCTATTTCTTTGACTGAAGCCTGCATTGATCATGCACACTCGCTATTACGTGCGTGTTTAGGATAATTTGAATGCATGACCATGGTTATGTCACAACCTAAACCAATTCAACCCATTTTCCTGTCCTCTTCTCTCTCACCAATTTTCTCCCGTTTTTTTCCTCGCCACTAGTTCCCACCATTTTCTCCCGCCAATTTCTTCCATATTTTCCTCCCGTCACTGGTTCCCGTCAATACTTTTGAGTGCTTCCATAAATCTGAGCACCGAAATGTTTTCATTCACCAGTTCATTTATTCCTCATCTTTCTCTAGCTACGAGATTTCACCATGAGTGTGCCTTGTTCGGACCCATAGTATAGGCCTAGGAAGATGAAAGTTACCGGATTGCCATAGGGGTGTCCTAGGAGCGCTGTTGGTGCATCCATCTTACTAAGGTGAAGGAGTCAATGGATTTTTCTGATAAGATGGGCATGAAGTTTTTATGTGTGCAAACTATGACCAAAGCCCCACCTTGGCAAGTAAGTTTGTCATATGAGAAGCCTCCGGTATGTTCTGAAAGCATGATGAATATGCCTATTTTACGTCATTTTTATTCTTTTATTCATACCATGTGGTTGGAGTCTCCTCCTCCTCTCTACAAGTGGTACCATTGGATTGACATGGAGTAGTCAGCTTGGGCCCTACAGGAGATTGCAGATAGGATCCAACTTGTATGGGCGAGCTTTCACACTGAGGAACATGCAAAAAGGATTGTCGCACAGGAGAAGAAGGAGCAAGAGAGAGAGAACTAAAAGAATTAAGAGTAGAACAAGCTTGGAACTGTGAGCTGAACAGGAGGAGGAGGGAGGAGGGAGGAGGACGAGGAGCACATGGAAGAGGTCTGCAAGGAGGCCCGTGTGGCGGAAATACATACATTAAGAGAAAAGGCTACTGAGGTGCATGCAACAGGAGAACATGGGGACAAGACCTAAAAGTACCTGCACTAGACTCAGGACAAGTAGATGTATGCCTTAGTAGCGATGTATCTTCATTTCTGTTGTAGTGGCGTGATAAATCTTAATTTCAGTATGAGTGTAATGATGTATCTTAATTTCAGATTTAGTGTAGAGATGTATCCTAATTTCAGACACAATGTATCTTAAGTTCAAGTCGTGATAAAGATTGTTTTTGCCAAAATCTTCCCACCCTTTTTCTTCCCGTTGATGAGTTCCCCAATTTCTTCCTGCCATTTTTATTCCCCCTAAATTATTCTTGTCAATGAGTTCCTGCCAAAATTCTCCCGCCAGAATGCTCCCGCCAATAGTTCCAGCAAAAATCTTCTCGCCATTTCTTATCTTTTCACTCTATAAACCCCCTCCTCACTGAGTTCTATAAGCAGACAAGCGTTTTCCTTTCCTAAATATGTCGGGTTTTCCTGATCGTAGCTTTCTAAAAAGGGTGTCATGTCACCTTTTAGATTTTGCTAGAAAGTTTAGGATAGATGATACTCCGGTTACATGGGAGGCACTCATCAGTAGTGACATCCTCCTCGATGAGCCAGGTGAAAAATTATATAGGTCCAGGTGCCCCTAGAGGATCCCTAAGGAAATATGGCAAGAGCTTATCAGGATCAATGCAAGGTGGGATAAGCCAAAGCTTAACACCAAAAAAATGTTGCAAGTTTTGGCAAATGATGCTTATTATTGGATAGAAGAGAGTTAGGACGAATATTATATCTTCATGCCGCCTGGCAGCAAGAGTAAGAGAGCTGTCTGTGAGAAGGCACATCAGACAAAGAGTGCTTCATCATCGAAGGGCAATGGCGCGGCATCATTGAAGGGCAAGGGAAAGGGCGAGACATCATCGTAGTTAGGTTATCTGAGTTTAATTCAGTTCGTGTTTGTATGTTAATTATCTGTTGCAGTTCTTTGTTAGTGAAAGGTTGTGGTTGTATCTTAATGCTCTCTTGCACGACGTCAAATAATAATAGTAATTCATCTCTCACATACATAGATAAATAGATGTCTCATACATAGATATAGATATGTCTCATACATAGGTCCATGGAGAGAGGTATTACTGTCGTCGGCCACAGCGAAGTGGCGGAGACTGAGGTGTACTCTAGCCATTGGCGTGCCCCCATGTTACTAGGAGGAACTTGTCACCTGTCATCCGTGGTTTTATGTATGGAACAACGGTGGAGAGTACGATACATGCCGAACCAGTCAGCCTGATCTTACTGTGTCTGCTGAACCCCTTCCTCCTCAGTCACCCATGAGTCTAAGGAGTACATGGTCGGATGTCCATAGGTTTCCTGCACATGAAAAAATATTAAGTTATGAGGGATTGTATACTATATGGAACAAAATAGATAGGAAAATGCTTACCCTCCGCCTGGGTTGTGGTCGATAATGGGAATTCATCAAGGGAGTGTGTTGTTGCTGTTGCCACTAGTTGAAAGAAGCCTACTGATGCCACTAGTCGAAATAAGCATGTTGTTGTTTCCACACTAAACCTCCAGCCTAATCTGGAGGTGGTGTTATCGATGTCGCATGCTTTGTAAGGCGTGGACGAGGCTCATGGCGGAGTGGTGGGGGATACCTATGTACGCAGGGGTTGCTGCTGCGTGGAGGGACGCATGAGGCGCTACCGCGTGGAGGGATACGGGGGGGCGATGTGCTACTCGGTGGTGAACAACGTCCGAAAAGTCGGTGCACGTGATAGCCGCTACCTCATAGATTTTCCTCAATGCACCGGAAAAAGGACTGATGATGCGGTTGACGACCTACAAGAGGTGTGGATGAAAGCGATCGTCCATACTAGGCCACTCCATCCTCTAGCTCACATGTCAACCTCGTATGCATTTGTATCAAAGATAATTAAGCATGATGTGGGCACACACATTCACTAGGCAAGGAGGGAGTATTTACCATATAATCTCTGCACTCCAAAGTCGACTGGCTCGGGTAACTCTCCTCCTCGTGTGCGTGATGGATGAAGCGCAGTTGTGTCATGATCATATACTTCTATAAGTATGCATTGAATAGCTCCATATCAAATGTGGCATCCTTTTGCCACACTTCATCTATTGTAGTTTGCCACTCCGTAACATAAGTTTGGACCTAATACATCGATTGAGTTATGGTCCTATTATTTCTTTCCCGTGTATACCTATAATTCAACTGTGTTAGACCATCATTCCAAAACTACATAAAGTGGGACAATTTGAAATTGCATATATTAACTTACATGTGCAAGAAATTTGGAAGGGGGGCCCAAGCACGTGGAGGATCGACCAACTGGCGAAGATCGAACTGCCTCATAACCCTCTGCTGGGACATCTCCTCCACTTGGAAATCAAAAATGATCTTCGATTTCATTAGCCAGTATGCAGCATATCTAGTGTACAAAGTGGAAATCTCGTCGAGATATCTAGCAACTCTCACTAACTAACTATATGGTACCCAAATGACCGCATCCGTTCTCAATACATCAAACTAGTCACTGAATGACGGGTAACAACTTTTGACTTGACCTCCCGCAAAGCCACACTATGAAAAAACTATTGTTAGTTTCATCCATAGTGTACTAGAAGTAGTGCATTAAATTAAAATATTACACGTACCCTGCGGTGGGTCCAATAAGTATCAAAAGTACGCATGTCAATGACCTCGGCGTCAAACAACCCATCAAATTGGTAGATAGCAGTTCCTACTTTATTAGGAGATATGTCTAGGCGACCGATAGGGAACCACTCTCACGACCACAACAACAATAGTGAGCATCCTAGCAAGAATGACTTAGTCACGGTGAGCTAGAAAACATTGCACATACCTCGGTACATAGCCGTAAGACAACATCCTCCAGCTCCTTAGTGTTATGTCACCTTGGCACGTCGATCAATCTCCAATTTGGTTCACGTGGCAATGTAAAGTGTTGGATCTCGATGTAGGTGCCTAGATTCCTAGTCTGAAGTGTCTGGAGCATCCGAACAATACAGTCGTATCCGTTTAGAAACAAACAAATATTTCCTCCAGTGCCCTATGCTTAGTCCTCCAAGCCTTGGCATAAGAAATTTTATAACGAAATATGACAACAACTTATTGATGATAGATTTTATCTCCATCGCTTTGCTCTTCACTATCTTCGTGTATAACAGTCGAGCCAGGAGCGTAGAAGTCAAGTTACGATGCTCCTGAATGATGCTGGGAAGTAGATATGTGTGCAACACTATGCCGCTCACCTTCCAATTGGTGTCATATTTAGGGCAATAGTCATGCACCCTTGCGGAACAACCAACTTTTGCGTAAACCATTCTCGAATATTTTTGAGATGACATCTGGGTTTTGAAGACCCGTTGCATGAACATTTCCCACGCAATGACTGCTTACTGTAGACGTCTCTTGCTAGGATACATGGCATTCTTGGCGATGTTGTTCTCGTGATATTGCCAGGCAGAATCATGCTCATAGTTCACATTCATTGCTGTTAGGAAGTCATTAGTCCATTGCGCAGAAATCGATACGTCCTCTTCTTCATCAGACTCATCGGAATCATCAGCGATATCACTATCGCCATCTAAATCTTCCGCTTCCATATGATTCTGCAAGAGACCTTCGTATATCTCGTCCTCATCTGCCTCTTCATTAAAAATGTCTTCTCATGTTTCCTTTCTACTCTACCCTTATTCAAAACCACCACCTCCAAAATGTGTATAACTGCTTTGACCAAAATCATAACCACCACCTCCAGTATGCACATTACTGTTCCACCCAGAATCATAGCGACCACCTCCAGCGTGCGCATTAATGCTCTGGCCATGATTATACCCACCCTCCTCGACTTCAGGCGAAGTGATCTCCTTCTCCACGCGAAGCACTAAGACCATGGGGTTAACTCTCCTGATTTCACAAACTTGCGACCAACACAACCATTTAGAGTCATCATCTATCGGTATCAAATAAAACCAAGGGTTTGTTCTTGACTTTGACCACCATGCATGCACACCGACAATATGTGTTGGAGGAAGCCCTAAAGAACCAAACAACCAGTCCTTCAACTGACTAACAGTCCATGTTTCAGGACCGACAACTCTATCAATGGACTGAAACTTATTCAGATCAACTCCTGATCATTTGTTCTGATAAGACCATTACCGTAGTAAAGCAAAAGCTTTACTAAATCTGACATATTTGCTGACCTAAAAAATTCCACAATTCGTCAGATAGTACGCAACACGGCACAATACAATCTACAAATATACTAAACCTCCGGGAAAATATTTTTACAACTAACTAAACACACCCAAGTATGCCCATAAGCATACACAATAAACTGTAATTAGCGAGAGATTATGGTGTACCCTTGAAGCGCCCGAAGCCCTACCATGTATCAGCCACTAGTGGCCGGACCAACAACACCACCCCACATCTTAGCTACCTCAAACACCAACCTCCACCATTGCCATGGCTCTCCAAGAATACCACCACCTTTCCTCCAAAAAAAACAACCAAAATCACGTCCCCAAGCTATCCCCGTAGTAGATCGGGGTTTTCCTACCTCCTGACTGCATTTTTGCTAAAGATTTCATAAAAAAGGCTCAAGATGGGAGTGGAAGTGGAGCTCTCGAGAGGATGGAAATGGAGAGAAGACGGAGAAGGAAGAGAGGAGGAATAAGAGGGGCGGGGCGTGCCCGACGAGATAAGACCAGCCTATCTTCACGCGGGGTGCCGACTGCCCCTTTCGGCTCGCGGTGTGCCGATTCCCGCTGTCAGCCTACTGCCGCGCGTGGCGGGGTCGCTCTGCGAGCCTGTCCACCGATGTTGAGCCGACACATGCGTGTCGGCACACGACGGGACGACAAGTGCCTGTCAGCACACAGTGTGTCCCAGACGCTCTATATTCCGAAATTACAATTTTCGTATATTATTTTCCGAATTGATTAAGAAATGTATTATTTAAAAAAATGCAAGAGATGTTTTACCATTGAACTACGCTCGCTACGCTATATATTTTATATCATTGACAAACACCTCAAAGCATTTAAATCTATTTACTGATAGATTTCTCTTCAAAAATACTACTCCAGTACTTTGCATAGAAACACACGACAAAGATGGAGAACTGGCGAACCGCGAACGACTCGTCGGATGGCGCTATGCGACATAGTCTTAGACCATTTGGCATGAAATATTTTTAAAGTATTAAGAAGATACTTTGCTTATGAAAAACTGAAGTATCAAATACTTTGAGGTGTTTGGATCCAATAAATAATATGGTTTTTAAAGCGAAATATTTTAAAAAAATATGATTTTTTGAAGTATTTAAGAAAGCGGTCAGTTTCTTTTAACTGGGAAAAAAAACTGAAGTATTGATTTGCTAGACAATAAAATACTCTCGTCACAAAATAGATATCAAAGAAGATGTATACTTCAGTTTTAGAAAAAGTTTATTACCAAACTAGAGCTTATCCTCTCAACCGAGACGGCGAGACCTTTTGCTTAATCAGCACACCAGCGATTCCTAAAAGGAACGGAACGGACTAATCAATCCTTCTTCCTCCCTTTTTGTCTGACGGATACCTTCTTCCTCCTCTCCTCACCTGCTACCCATCAACAGCCCTTCCCTTCCTCTCCAAGCAAGCGCGTCGCGCCAAAACCCTAACGCCCCGATGTCCGGCTCCGGCGTCTCCTCAGGCCGGGGCTCCCGCAGTTTCGACTTCGGCACGGACGACGTGCTCTGCTCCTACGACGACTTCGCCGCCCCCTCCGAGCCCAAGCGACCCGATCCAGTCGACAAGGTATACATCATCTCGTCCCGCAATAGTAGCTCCCCTACCCGTTAGACCTCTTCTGCGAACGGTAGTGGTTGGTGTGCCAAGCTTCGATCGAAACTTGGGGCCGAATTTCGGTTCTGGTCTGCAAATCCCTCCGTTCCATTGGAGAATTTGGAACCAGGAAAAACTAAACTGGTTAAAATGTTTTGGTTTATTCACTTAGATGATGATTCCGCATGGATAGATCTCTATGTTCACTATTAGTACGCATCTTGTCTCTGATTGAGGGAAACTCGTGTCATTCTTATACTTAGACTCTAGAAAGGTCAACATCCGGTGTTTTACTTTTTTTGGGGTTCTAATGTCTCATAGTTTAATCCCCACTTTGATATAAAGTATAATGCTGTAAAGTATGCAGTATAGAAAGTAGTCAATTCACATTTCACTGGCTTATAAGCTGAACAATCTAGTAGATTATTGCTATTAGGATTTAGGAGCACTACATGATAATGCTGCTGCTGTTTAAGATAAATCTTGTGCCGCCTATTTGACCAAACCCTGCAGAGGTTATTGTTTCTACGATGCTAGTTACTAGATAGGAAATTGCAAGGGACCAGCTTCAGTCAAAACTATTTGGACCATGCTGGAAATCTGATGGTAATACCCTTTGTATTGCTGGATGGCGGAGGTTGAACTGATATGGTGGAGGTTTAACTAGTAAAATATAGGTCAGCAGATGTCACTATTGGCAATCTGAAAATTTCAGCGAGCTCTTGGATTTTAAAAGATAACTTTCATCTAAATTATACAAGGTTTCACTGGCGAACTATTCTTTTTTCATAACGGTACTAATTTTGTTATGGCTATGGTTAAAATGCTCGCCTTCCTGTCAGTAGTTTCTCTGCTCATTCTGTACTTTCGCAACAGGATTTTCACGAGAGCAGATTTGGGAGACCATCCGTAAAAGTTTATGAACAAGAAAGTTATGCCAAAGAGGATGTACTTTCTGCTGTTGAGAGATGCATGAAGAAATATGCTGACAATTTGCTAAGATCTCTTGAGGGAATTACTAGTCGGCTTTCACAACTGGAGATTTATTGCTATAAGCTTGAAAGGTCCATAGGCGAGCTTCGAAGTGACATGCTTCGTGGTGAGACTGATCTAAGATTGAAGTCCCTTGAGAAACATCTACATGAAGTAAGTAAACATTAGTATTTAAAGTAAGATTGCTTTGAGAATATAATTCTTTCAGTTGTACGGTCATGCCATATGTCCATCTATATATTTTTATATCTATGGATTTCTTGATATGTACTCCCTCCGTTCAGAAATATAAGACATTTTAGCTTTGTGAAATGAATGTATCTAGACGCTTTTTAGTATATAGATTCACTTCGAACCTCTATGAACCTATACACTAAAAGACGTCTAGATACATTCGATTCACAAAGCTAAAACGTCTTACATTTCTGAACGGAGGGAGTATGCAATATTTGTTGTGTCTCTAGATGTTACTAGATATTATTACATCAGCACATTTTATTAGGGAGTGGACACAACACACACTGCCACTGTATGCACAAATAAGCTTGCATGTGTGCATTCCCAATGCTTGCTAAATATTGGAGGCTCTGTTGCCCAAACTTGTGACATGTAGTCCAATAAATTATGGCACATCTGCTCTCATTGTTCATGCGTCGAACATGGGTGATTGGGAACACACACCCTCTCTCCCACCATTATGCAAGGGCCCATCCATTGCTTTGTAAATGTTTGTTCCAGTTTGTTCCCCCGATGTGTTTATGCATGGTATTGATCATCTACTAAATTGTACTACCTCTGTTTGGGATTATTAGTCCTAAGGGCCAAGTTGCTACTACCAAGACACTCCATAACTCTCTCTCATTAATATATGCATGCACCAATAGTTTTACATGCATGAGAGAAGTGAGAGGAAAAGAAGAACATGCATTGGACGAGAGAGAATAATAAATGAGATAGCCCTTATAATCTCAAGCAATATAAAAAAGCTCTTAGGACTAATAATCCCAAACAGAGGTAGTAATTAGCAAAAGCCATCGATTTAGGAAGTGTCAGGTTACGACATCGCTTGTTTGTTCCGCTGTAGTTTTGGTAGCTCATGTTTCTGTAGTGATTTCTTTTGTTCCACTCCAACTAGTATTTGTTGGTTAGTTGGAACAGATTACAGCCATGCATCATGTTTAATATTTTACTCAACAGCGCTCATGCTTCAGTCTATGGCATTTGTAAAATGGTACGAAATAGTTATGGACTGCATCCTTTATACTTCATGCCTCGATGAAGGGTCAAGGTACTTACTGGTATCCAACCCAGTCATCTGTCACATGAGGATCAATCCTAGCCCAAAGTTCAGGTTTGGGTTCAGCCTATCCTATACTGACTTGATGTGCCTGAATATTTTGAAATCCCAAGCTGCGCTGAATTTGAATGTTTCCTATGGTTCACTAAAACCTGTTAGGTAACCCATGATGATTTTACTATGGCTTCATTGTGGCGTAGATGGTTTATCTTAGAGGAATAGGCCTGAAGCAATTTTGACCACTAATTCACAAAATTGTTCAGAAAGCGCCATGGTCACTTCGCATGCATGGGGAGCTTCACGCATGTTCCCATATTTATTAGACATATATGGTCCTACCTGAATTACTAAATAGTAAATAAGAAGCCAAATCATCACAGAGACACTATAAGTCTCTAGTCTATATGCAGCTGTGAGGCATCAGAAGTATGCTCATGCTTGATCTCATATCCCATGGTACTCCATACAAGTTAATGTCTCAGATGCTCTTGTGTAAGGCTTGTGGGGATGTTTGGGCAGGTCCTCTAAGCTAATGTCCTTTACCATTGATCTAGCTCTAACTCTTGTAGCAAGGCATCAAGACTTCATGTTTGGAGTCATCGTGAGGGAAGAACAATCAGTTAGGATAGCTGGACTTGCTTTGCCCTTCATCTTATTGTGCCCTGTCCACTAACAGGGTCTTATAAAATATACATTTGAGGAGGCAATTATTGAGTATTATCTCTGTATCTGTCTATTCTGCACCTTTGAGGTTGTAAACATAGGTTTTATCTCAACATAGAGCTGCCACAACTGATGATATTTCTCTCAACGAAACACATTTAGGGCGATCCATGGACCATGAACCACCTGAGGATATAAGCATCCTCCCTGTCGCTGATAGCTGAATGCACATGAAAAATGACATTTTTTATTTCCTTATGATAAACCAGTTTCATTGTCTGTTTATGCACTTTAGTCCTTTGATGTATATAATTATATGTCTATACAAATTGGAAACTGCAGTTAAAGCATACATTCTATTGCAACATTTATGTTGTTTTGTAGTTTTATTAAGAAAACACTTTGCTCATGCTGAGATTATGGAAATTCAGAAAATTGACCACATATTGTTGCTTACGTGTTAAGAAATTCTGCAAACACTGAGATTAACCAAACTCAGAGAATTTATTTTATACTTTTGTTTTGCATGTGCTTCACATTGGTGCTTATATTTGATAGATCCAGAGCATTGACTCTGTTTCAATTTTTTAACTGTGATTAAAATCTTACTTGATGCAGGTACACAGGTCTATTCAAATTCTTCGTGACAAGCAAGAGTTAGCAGAAACTCAGAAGGAACTAGCCAAATTTCAACTTACACAAGACGAATCTAAAAAGAAAGAAGATGTGCCAACGCCTTCTTTCCCCGAGCCAAAGAAGCTTGAAGAAAAGCGGGAACAGCAGCTGGCACTTGTTTTACCTCATCAGGTGAACTCTTCATCGCTTGCACCAAGAGCCTCTGAACCAGTTCAACAGTACAATGACCAACCTGTGCAGCAGACAGCCCCTAGCTCTCTTGTACCACACCAGGACCGTTATGTTGTTAGCCAGGCCATTGCTTACTACCCACAACAGCAAGCTCCAGGCAACCAGGACACACAAGGGCAGCAATTACAGCCAGAGGTGCAATACTTGCCAGCAAGACCTCAAGCTCAAGATGTTCATTCATCCCAGCCTCAGTTAGCAAATCAAACCCAACCCCAGTCTTACCCTCCTTACCAGCAGCAGTGGCAGCAGCAACCCTCCCGTTCATCTCCTGGACCAGTGGCCCAGCCTCAGCAGACTTACTCGCAGCAGCCATTTCCTCCACCTGTGCAGCAGCAACAGCTATCTAATGCCCAGCAGTTCCCAACACAACCAGTGCAGCAGTCTCAGTTGTCTAATGCTCAGCAGTTCCCTCCACCACAAGTGCAAGCACAGCAATCCAACCCTCAACTTCCTCAGACAGTGCAACAACCACAACATCCTCATGTCCAAACTCAGATGAGACCTCAGACCCCACCGAACTACTCTCGCTATCCATCCCACCAGCCGATGAACCCTTCCCCTGAAACTCTGCCTGGCAGTGCGCCTATGCAAGGACAGTACAGCACCGTTGCTCCATCAGGTGGGAGTCATCCTGAAGTGCAATATTCATACGGTCCGTCTCAGCCACCACCTCAGCACAACATGCAAAGGCAGCAGCTACCTCCTCCAAGCCAGGGCTCTTTCGGGCCACCTCCAAGTAAGGGGACATATGCAGGCCCACCCCAATATGCGCCGCAGGGGCAGCATTCGCAAGGTTACAACCCCGCATATGGCTACCCGCCGAGTGGCCCTTCTGCAGTTCAGGCACCACAGATGAGCCATCCAGGGTCATCGCAGCACATGATGCGCGGCCATCCGTATGGAGAGATGATTGAGAAGGCGATCACCATGGGATATCCAAGGGACCAGGTGCTGAATGTGATCCAGAGGATGACGGAGAGCGGCCAGCAGATAGATTTCAATGTGTTGCTCGATAGGCTGAACGACTCAGGGTCCGGAGCACCCCCTCGCGCGTGGTGATATCGTCGTCCAGGTTGGGGCCTGTTTGGCTGGGCGCCTTGTGCTACGAGTAGTATCCTGTTATCTAAATAAGTGAGGTTTGGTATGATGCCGTCTATTGCTTGTCCGTCCGTACAATGTACATATAGAACATTGAGCCTAAATTTCATATGCCTCCTGGCCCTTGCACGTGCACAACCAACGTGATTGATTGATTGATTTCAAACTGGACTATCGAGATCTATTGTGAAGCAAATTATTTCCTGGAATCTTGTCATTTTGTGGTACTGTATGTGATATGTCAGTTGATGTTGCCATCAGGTTCTGTAGTTGTCTAGTGTTTTCTCCATCTTGCTGAGCCAGCTGTAATGTGCTCTCATTGGTCTTTCTCATGGTATGGCACCCCAGTGAATTGTAAACTCATCCAGCTGGAGCCGGACCTTTTTGCATATACACATGTAATTTGTTAGAGTCGGATTAGCTTAGATCTTAAGCAAGTCTAGGCAGTTACTTTTTAGCCAAACGCCATACAGGCGTCATGTCTCTTTGAACAGACCTCTTTGAACAGACACAACCCTTGTACTTACCGCCTCAATGGCATCTCTTCATGTACTATATATACCCAAACTCTTGATCAATAAAATACACTTAATTCTTTCATTTCTTCCATTCTAAAACACGTTATTACCACTGCGCTCTACCAAGAGAGCGATTCGAACAACTCGCCGGAACGCCGGCGAGTTTTCGCCGGGAAGAACGGGACACAAATAGACAAAAGGTAAGAAAAACTGTCTAACGTCTTCAATTACTTCACGAGGACATCAAGAACTGATTAGAAATCGAAGAGAAAAGAATGAAAGCGGTGCCTTGCGCGCACTGTGATCCTCGGCCTCCTCGGCATGGTGTGCCGTCGTGACTCTTTCGCGACGGAGGATGCCGACGGCCTCGGCCCGAATCAGCGCAACGCGGTGGCGTCCATGACCCTCGGCCAGGTTGCTCGTGGGGCTGCAGAACCAGGGGCCACATCTTGTCGGCCCGGATGCTCTCGACGGGGCCAAGGAGCTTGGCCGACGGCCGGCGCCCTGACGTGCTCCTCTAGCGAGGCGTGGAGGCAGTGGCCAACAGCCGACTTGTTGCGTGTCAGCGACGGCCGGCATCTGCGTGCCGGCTCCCTCCAGCACGGCCTCGCCCTACTATGCGCCATCGGCGGCGGGTGGAGGAGATGGTGTGGCCGGAACAGCCACCATCGCAAAAGGGGATCGTGGGGAGAGCAGTTTTTGTCGGTGGAGAAATTGTGACCGTCTTCCTCGTGACCTTATCCAAAAGTGAGGGGCAACCAATATGGACCCAGCGTAGGCCTTAAAAGACCAGATGGGTCTGAGCATACGTTGCTTTTGGTCTGCCTTAAAAAAGAGAGCAAAAAACGAAAAACAAAGATGGCCTGAGCCACTGATCGGGCTGTTTATTTTAGGCCTAATTCATTTCGTTCGTTTCTCTTTTCTGTTAAGTTGTTTAACTTTTCAGTTTTTGAATATATGTGTTTGTTAGTAATTTCTAGCATTTATACAGCATGCAATTTGGTACACCAATTTTATTTTGCAATGGAATTAAACTTTCTTGCGAAATTTCTCGTTCAAAATATGAGATAAAATTGCTGATAAGTATGTGACTATATCAAATTATTTGTGAACAAGGCAATGGTGTCTACCGCATAATCTATGGATTATCCATTTCCGAGATATGTATTTATTTGTCCTTTTGGCAAATCTTCAAAGTGTTCATCTAGATATATCAATGTCAGAATATAACACAAGGTAATAGGATAATGCTTGTATTGACATATGTCAGACTATGCTTCCTACTACCGAGATATGTACTCTATAAATATGGTAAGTTTTAAAGTGTTCCTTCGGAGCATTTTGTTGTTTACCAAAATATATTTTACTATCATAGTAAAAAAACAATTAATGCATGATTAATTCATGCTTCCGTTACATTGGGATTACTTAAAACTATGGAACCTATATCATGGAGTAGTATTGTTGTGTCCTATGTCTATCAAGACAAAATCAGTCATACATAATAACAATTTAGTTTCTCAGAAAATTACTACAGGTTCTACATTATATGGTGATAAGTATATTCACCATCAATAACCAATGTTAAAATACATATCTATGTTTTGACGATGGAGGTAACATCTCCCATCACTTTGGGGATGAAGTCCACAATATTGATAGAAGTATCATTTAATGTCTCAACATTGAATGTTTATCCTATGATCATCAAGAAAACACCTCAACTTTTAACATGATCAGTCAAAACATTTTCACTAATTTTAATTTACTATCATAGTAAATTAGTTGCATGATCATATGATGAAGGACATGGATAGAATTTCCCTCAATGGAATTCACTAAACTCACATTAGATGAGCGAAATTAAACAAATATCTTTTCCCTCGAAATTTCCATCAAGGAGATATGAATAGTTTCTCATTCCGTGAGAACTTTTGGTCCATTGTAGTTTTTTTAATTCTCTTTTCAAGAAATCAACTCTAAGTTGATATTTTGTGATCGGGCGGTTCAAATAAAGACCAGATTCAAAAGATTTACATCCTCCCTCGATGGTAACGCAAAAATACCATCGTCTTAATTTTAGGCTATATGATGTATTCTTATAAAGAATAATCAAATACACCCTACGGGTGATACATAATTACCTGAAATTCATATTAGTACTCATAATAGTACGAGTCTCAATGGTTTTGAAAAGAACCAAGAGAAATCAATGTAATGTGGAGGTAAAATGACAAGTAGAAATATAATGGACTAACTAAAAGGGATAAGATAACTATCAAGCTTATCAAAGATGTTATTGTATTGTACATATGAATTCCTATTTTCCAAGCCTTTTGATTGGGTTATTCCACAGTTTCATCATCTAATAAGTGTTTTCAACTGGATATGTTTGAAGCTCACTTCAATAAACACCAGAATATATATCTGGTTATGGATTGTACTTATTAGCTTCATCATGAAGAAAACATAAGTCTAGTCCAGTAGGATTTACACTCTTTTGCAACAATAATTTGCTTGAGGAATAAAATTCCTAATACATTTTTGAGACCCCTTTAGTCTCATAACTATCCAACTAAGCATGTATTTATACTACTGTATGTGGTATATCGTCCATTAATATCATGTTACTCATGCATGATACTTCATTGTATGAACCAAATTCATACTAAAATATGTTGCGTACAAAATAATTTTTCAAAACCTGGTAAATTTAAGTTTGGCATAATTGCCTTGGTCACCCCATTATCGGGATGATATGAAAATTATTGATAGTTCTGTTGGTCATAACTTAGAATTTGCAAAATTCTAAGGTCATCAGATTTTATGTGCACCACACATGCCATGATTTTTTAAGGCTCTATCACCTTAATACTATAATGTAGCCACTCAAATTTCTTGAACACCTTCAAGGAGATATATGTGTCTTACTCAACCATTTGTCTCTAGAACAAATATTCATGGTACCCATAGACATCTAACACATTGTTTTATATGGATTTATAATCTCCACAAATCTATGGTTTTTTTACACAAATAATTGCTCAATATCGCTTCACGAGCATTTATGATTTTACTAAGTACCTCCTGTACATACCCATAATGGTGCAATTAAGTTCTTTATCAAAAGAATCAAACTAAATAAATGACTACTTCAACGGAAATCTAATATACCAACATCTTGTTGGAGACATGCGGTTTTACACGCCGCAGATCTAATCCAGATCAGAACAACTGCTTATTATACTGCTTCCCCTTAGAGTAGGTACGTGGAAATCAATTTCCCATCTGCGATAATTCGGCTAATACAGGTATCACCACTCCAGCGTAAAGTAACGGCCCCTCACATTAAATTTAGGATATATGTGAGCTATAACTATTTATTTATCCGTCAATCATAAATATCTCAAGCTCCTCTCAGGAGAATAGTTTACAACCCATACGCTGATTTCATTTAAAATGAGGACATTTTTTGGCATTAGGAGAGATTAGTACCACAAATAATGCCACTAATTTACAAATGTCATCGACATTCAGTCCTCAAATTCACGTACTCAAAAATCTGAACTAAAAGTTCAATTCATATACTTGCAACACATTGCAAATCTTGTCACATACATTTACTGATGACATGAATGTCATTGAATCACATTATGCATATAACCAATGTGCCAGAAAAAGTGGAAGTACTTCATACAACCACTCGTCTCGCAAATGAGAGCAAAATGGGAGAAACCTGGTCACATGAGACATAACTTCTCATATGCTTCCACGGAAATGGAGGATACTATATCCTCAACTAGTAAATGTAGTTCAACCTCAAGTTTAATAACACATAAAGGATGCTCATCATCCAAGTCCAACACAAATGTGCACATAATTATAAGTGTTGGGACATCGAAACACTTTGACTCCATTATTATGGGAGATCACGTGGAGTTAAAGAACTTAAATACTATTTCCACAAATATGGTGATTCAACAGAATCATAAAACTTAAAGACTACATTTGTCAACAAATATTTATTCTTACAATTGCTAAAACCTTTAGGGCCCTGAACCAAAGTCCATGGCAGAGTGTCTCATGCACTCATATATTGGTTCAACTAGAAGGAGGTGATGTCTACGCACTTCTATTCTTGTAGACAGTTGTTGGGCCTCCAAGTGCAGAGGTTTGTAGAACAACAACAAATTTTCCTTTAAGTGGATTACCCAAGGTTTATCGAACTCAGGGAGGAAGTAGTCAAAGGTATCCCCTCTCAAGCAACCCTGCAATCAAGACATAAGAAGTCTCTTGTGTCCCCAACACACCCAATACACTTGTCAGATGTATAGGTGCACTAGTTCGGCGAAGAGATAGTGAAATACAAGTGGTATAGATAATTATAAGTGGTAACGGTGATAGAAAATAGCTTGATAGCGTGGAAAAGACTAAAGGCAAACTGAAATAAAGATGGAAGCAAGCAAACATGTAACATATCAAATTACAAACGAAGTTTCAATGCTTAGAAACAAGGCCTAGGGATCATACTTTCACTAGTGAACACTCTCATATAAATATATTATCTTCATGATACTACGCTGAACTACTCTCCGGTTGGACACTCTAATCATTGGTAGGTATATAACAACACACCTCAAAGTTCATCTTTCCCATCTAGAAAACCCCACACTGTTACCTTGAGCACTAGATAGGTCCAACAAACACCACAATTTCATAAAGACATCCAACTCCAAATATAACTCATAAGAAGTATTTGTAATCTCTAGCCTAAGTGCCACCATGGTGTGCACGCTATCACTTTCACACACATCGGGAGAGCAGCGATCTATTAAAGCACTTGAGTAGCAAGGTATATCTACTTGATTACAAAGCTCATGATCACAATATGATCATGCATAAAGAGAGATGAACACATAGCTACCGGTAGAACCCTTAGCCTCGAGAGAGAACTACTCCCTCCTCATCATGCGAATCAACAATGGTGATGGAGATGGTGGTGGAGATCGATGGAGATGGCTCCAGGGGCACTTCCCCGTCCTGGCAGGGTACTGGAACAGAGACTTTCTGTCCCCCGAATCTCCCCTTCGGTGGTGGCGGCGCTGCGGAACTTTTCGTGGATTTCTGATTGACTCTTCAGGGTTTCTGTATCAGGAGGAATATATAGGCGAAATGGCAAGGTCGGTGGAGGCTGGAGGGGCCCACACCACCTGGTGGCGCGGCCAAGGGGGACCCGCGCCACCCTATGGTGTGGCCGGCCCCTGGCCCCTCTCCGTTTCGTCTTCTGGCTCCGTGTTCCCCTTGGTGAAATATTGACTTTGGCTTTTGTCCCGTCCAATTCTGAGAATATTCATTTTCTGACTTTCTGGAACCAAAACAGCAGAAAACAGGCAACTGGCACTGTGACATTTTGTTAATAGGTTAGTCTAAGAAATCATATGAAAAGTACTCCAAAGTGTGGACAAAACATAAGAAAGTAGATAAAACCATGCATGGAACATCAAAAAATTAGATACATTTGCAATGTATCAGGAGGTAATTAAATAAGAATGGCATTCGCTAAATGAATGATAGGTATTTACTGCTATAATACCTACTCCTCATGAGCATCTTCCCTCTAGAAGACAATATTTTTCGCTCTTAACGAAAATAAACGAGGTGGTGAAAAAGCGATGCTGGTAGCACAAGGGTTCACGCAGAGACCCGACATCAATTATGGTGTAACATACCCTCTTGGTATAGGTGGAATTATGTTTCGATACTAATAGTATTGGCAGATATAAATAAACAAACTATGCATGCAGTTGATAAATGTAGTGATTACATACTCATGTGGATCACTCAATTTGGATATCTACATTTAAGTCCCTACTGGTCTTGAATTCCGAATACCTAAGAAAATCGCAACTACATTTGTGTAAATATTTAAAAGTCACTCTATGACTTAAACTAGTCAAATGATTGTGTGGTACAATTGACTATGAGAGTTCCTCCTTTTAGAGGGTTACTTATGTAATGATGATTGCTTACGTGTAGACATAAACACAATCCCTAATTGGATTCTACATGACCTATATATGTATATGCCTATGATTTTGTCATCAAAGACTATACAATACATGAAAGGTACTCACAATCATCTTAAGACGGAGATTTGGATTAAACCAAATGAAAAACAAGTTTATTATAACTTGAACATAATCCATTGGGAATACATATCTACTAGTCTTCATATATCCATAAAATGTGGATATATCACATCAAATACACATATGGTCATATCCCTAATATGAAATGCAAACTCATTTGCACATAGTAGCAACGATGAAGTGATAGTAGGACCAACGGTTCTATATCCCAAACCATCAATGTAAACTATGTAAACTGTGACAATATATTTGTCAATTGATTTAAAGTGCAACCAACAAATTATGTATAGTTGGTGTAAGCAATATCCTTTGATATCTTCAAGGCACAAAGGATCTTGATTACTTTCATCAGGAACATCAAGATTTGAGCATTGTGTGATACACATATATTAGCTGATTATTTGATCCTGATAAAGCCATATCATAGATTGAGTCACTAGTAGAAAATTCCGAAGGAAGTCTTAAAATTAGACTCCAATGACTTAACATAATGATTGATCACATTCAAGATCATCTAGTTAAGATTCATTAGAATCACCTACCTTTATCTATCAAGATAATACCACTTGTATTGCTCGGATGCATATGGGTTAAATAGAGAACATTTTGCAAACATATCATGTGAAAATCTAACAGATTTATTCATAATGTCTTAACCAACTTCTATATTCCATAATTACTAGATCATGTAGGCGCGCGTTGCGGCGCCCGTCTATTAAAAAATTCATAGTTATGAAATGGAAAAATTCTATTTAAATTAAAATTTATCTTAGAATTTGTATTGTATTTGTCTACGTAGGTTTTCCTTTGTCAATCTTATTTCTCTCTCATTCAGGCTTCATAGAATTTTCTTAGGCACATAATTTTCTTACACAAGATTCACGGTGTTTTGTCTATTGATAGGGGCCGTGCTACTAAAATATTTCATGATTTTCTAAATTGGAAGGTGAACATGGGTACATTAAATAAATTGAGGATAGATTTAAATAGCATGAAGGAAGTAATAGAAGCATGTCTCTTTGTAGGAGGAGCCACATTCATAGAATGTAAGCATCTGAGCTAGAACAAGCAAAACCTGCAGAGAAATATATTTCTGATTTAGAAAATATAACAATTGTTATCTGAAGAAGATGGGTATTTCGTTTGGAAATAAAATCAACCTATCAGACCACCATTAGACCTAGAATCTGCTATCGAGTGGAAGTAGCACGGGCAGAAACCGAGACAAGAGATTTTATAGGACATGTAGGTAGTGTAGTAACGTATCATCATCATCTGATGCCGTCAATTTGTGCACCATGGTTTCCATTAGAGATTTGCAAGAACTGAAAAAATAACATGGTCATAAAGATCAATTAAGACCGGCGCATCAGGTTGCCATGAATGGGGAGACGAGGGCAGGATCTGTACTGCATCCGCAGAAGAGATCGACGGCCGCTCCAGATTCTGGCATGCGTTCGAACGGATTGAGAGGTGTGCATCTGGTCTTGGTCGGTCGAATCTCGATTGGAGTCTGCTGCATGCCCGCTCTAGATTTCGCCCTGCGATCCAATCGATCGGGAGGTGTGCGTCTTTTTTGGGTGGTTGAATTTACATAGGGGTCTGCCGCCGCATCGTGTGTCCTCTTAAAAAAAATCGGGTGGTTCCGTATGAGCAAGGAGACCCGGTTTCCATTGGAGTCTGTTGCCGCATGTGTCCTCTTCAAAAAAACCGGTGGTTCCGTACAAGGAGAACCGGTTGTCGAAAGGTGGAGTAGAGCGGGCCAAAATAGATAGACATTCTAGCCCAATTAAGCATAGAAAGGCTTTTTGATGGCCACAGAAGCGTCCCTAAGGGATAATTCGGCTCACGTTGGTGCTGAGGATCATCCAACGGCCAGAATAACATGGGGGCGCGATCGGACGACCAAAACTGCCGAGTTCGTTCGACCCCTCCTTTTTGACTCGGTTTTAATACCCCTAATTGACGAGGGTTTAACTCATCAATGCCCATTGTTATGAACTTGGGTTTTAGAGAAGGAGGGAGCGTTGAAGACATCTATCGGCTAGCAAATAAGCACACAGGGGACAAAGGATTTACCCAGGTTCAGGCCTCGTAGAGGTCCCTACTCCTGCGTGTCTGCTCGTGGAATTATCGAAGGAGTCGAAAGTTACAATGGTGCGCAGATGCAATCTGGCGAGAGTTGTGGAAACTAGGGTTGCGTGTGTCCTCCTCGCTGCCCCCTCCTAGCCTTTATATAGATAGGCTAGGTCTCGGGTAGCAGGTCGGGTCGGTTACAAGTTAGGGTTTTCCCCTTCAAACTTTCTATCTTTAGCTTCTTCTTGTTCTTCAAGCAATCGAGAGTCCGCAGGTTACTCGAGTCCTTTTATCCGGGCCTTGGTGACACCGTGGGCTTGTACGTATTTGGACCGTATATACCAAGTTCGAGTACCTGTAGGGTATACCCATGTCAGTAGCCCCCGAGTGTCCAGTGGAATCGCAGATTCGACTAGGGACTTTTTGAAGTCTTCGAGTGCCTGAACGAGTACATTTCGACTGCTTTTATTTGTGTCATAGGGATTGTTGATATACGTGTCTGATATAACCGAAGTATCGGTATCAGTTAACCACCTTAGGGTGAAACAACGCAATCTACTCGAAATCGAGTCCCCGGACTCGAATCCAGAAAAGTGCTGACGTAATTCGACTCAGGCCGCGAAGGTCTTACAGGAGTCGAATTCCAGTTATATGGGTGTGAGCACTCGACGCGTCCGTCAAGGCATGTTCATCGTGCCTGTAGGCACGGATATATTTCTGGTAGTGCGCAGCTAAATGCGTTGCCAGGCCTTATTCAGGTCTTACCTTCACGTTGTAAGCGCGACATCCGAATTTTATCATCGCGGAGACGATTCGAGTGACCCAGGAGACATAGTCTCTTTGTAGGGAAAAATTATGAGGCGGTGTCGCCATGAGCTGCGAGTGCGGATGTTATCGACACACAGTTTTCTGTATAAATAATCATAGAGTGCGCGACCAGCGCTCCTTATGGGAGTAGCCCCCGAGTGCCTGGTTGAGTCGAAGACTCAGGCAGGGACTAAATAACGTTTGCGACTGCCGTCGTCTTTTGGTTGCTTGTTTCAGTCGAATTTGTTTCCGGCGCTCCCTATAGGAGTAACCCATGTCTGTAGTCGAACCGTGTTTCGAGTGGTTGGGTTTGCTTTGTGATTGTCCACGTTCCTGCAACAAGAAAAGAAAAAAAATCTTAGGGTGCGCGGCCAGCGCTCCCTATGGGAGTAGCCCCCGAGTGCTTGGTGGAGTCGAAGACTCCAGCAAGGACTAAAGTAGTCGAATTTTTCCACTGCGTAGCTTTGATGACGTCAGTGCTGACGCTTGTATGACCTCAGTTGCCCGCGTGAGCGAGTTTGACGGGACGTGACGAGCGGTGGGTCCCACTTCCTGACTTTGATTTGACTGGGCGTGCGTAATCTTTATTTTAACTGCGCCTCCTCGATTTCCGCGCATAATGGGAGTAGTGGAGGGACGGTTCGCGCTTCCCCTTCTCCACGTGTCCAACGCGATATGTGCCACGCATCCAGTAGGGTTTTCCTCAGCTGTTGGATTGCATCTTCTAGGGGTTAAGTAGCGATGCCACGGCGGTAATTTCCCATCTGCGCTCTTTCTTCCTTGCTCCCATCGCCATTGCTATTGCTCTCCTGCTTTTCCTTGCGCTTGTTTCCTCCACAGCACTGGACCACCTCCGCTCGTTTCCGAGCTACTTTCTGCGCTCGCATCGCCGCCGTTCAATGGGGAAGAAGAAAGGAGGCGCCGTTGCTGATTCCGCGGCCACCATCGCCGCGACGAAGAAGAAGGGTGGCTCCGCTGCTGCGGGCACCAGCGCCGCCGCCGGTGGGAAGAAGAAAGTCACGGGCACCCGTGTGACAAATGGTGCATGGCGCCCTTCAATCATCAAGGCGTCGGATCTCCGTCTTCTTCGCCAAGACGGAGTTATCTCCGCAGCAGTCGCCGATGCGCGCGTCCCCAGCGGTGAGACCGTTCCTGCTCCTCCCGCTGGTTTCCGAGTGATGTTTCTTGCTTCGTCATTCGCGGTCTTTCCTTGCCTCTCCACCCCTTTCTTAGGGGTCTTCTTTGTTTCTACGGGCTCCAGCTCCATCAGCTGTCCCCAAATTCGATCCTCCACATCACTTGCTTCATCACTCTTTGCGAGTGCTGGCTCGGAATCGAGCCACACTTTGGTCTTTTCAAGCGCATATTTAAATTGAAGCGTCAGTCCGCATCTGGCTCATTAGTTTACGACGTAGGTGGCTGCGGAATCCACGTCGACCCATCCGCCACCTACTTCGACATCAAGCTCACCAAGTCCGTCCAGGGATGGAGGGACAAATGGTTCTATGTCCGCGATCAGAAGTCTAAAGATGAGCACTTTGGACTCGCGCCCTTCGATCCTGCGACTCCCTGCAAGAAGATGCGTTCTTGGAAGAACGTAGTTATGTCTGCCGAACTCGCGGAGACAGACGTGTTGTATCAACGTGTCTATGACCTCGAGAGTCGCATAGGCGCAGAAGAGGGAGGCTGCGCCCTTATCCAAACCTGGCTGCGCCGTCGCGTCCATCCCCTTCAAGCCAGAGCTCATCCCATGTTTCAGTGGGCTGGTGCTGATGATGCCACTCGCGTGTCTGCCGATGGCATGTCCGCGAGTGAGGTGGTTAAGAGGGTTCGACTGGTCACAAAGTACACTGGCAAGGATGTGCTTCCAAGTGAGCCAGTTGTTCCTCCTTTTGATGCTTCGAATCCTCCTCCTGAGGTATAGTTGTGCTACGCAGTAGCTTATTTTCTCGATTGCTTTTCTGTTGCTTACTTGTTCTTTTCGCTGATCTTTGCTGTGTATATGCAGGATTGGGCGGTGTCGCCTTGTATGCCCCCTCTCCCTAAGGGGATTATTCCTCGCGAAGCTTTGGAAGAGGACGAGTCTGAGTCGACTATCCCTTCTGATGTAGAAGAGGAAGCCCCCGAGTCCGAGAGCCCGGATACTCGCAAGCATTCACGCAGCAAGGATTCCGACGCGTCGTCTCCTTCGACTCCAGAAGGCACGACTGTTGGCGTGGAGTCGCCAATTCCCGCCGTTCCTGTGAGGGCTCTGGCACCGTCTTCTCGCAAGAAGATGCGATTACCCAAGGAGTCTTCGTCGGAGTCGGCGGAGGCCATGTTTGATCTTGACAAGTTTGACTGGTAAGTTTGCGAGTTCATTCATTCTTCTCTGTTTTCTTCTTGTTGGCTTTGCCCTAGAGTTTGCCCTTTCTCAATGTGGGTTTTGTCTTGTAGTCAAGAGGCGTCGTCATCTTCTAGCGACGTCGAGTTTTTGAAGGAATCAGGAGTCGCGACCTCAAGGGCCAAGGAAGAGGTCGAGCGCGCTCCTTCTCCTCTGATGGCGGCCCACTCCGGGCACAATTCTTCGAGCTCTCCTCACGTAGGGGAGCATCGAATGGTTGCTCGGATGACGGTACAGCAAACTTCTTCGGAGTCGTTGGAGGACCATGTAAGTATATTTTTCCCTCTTTTTAGTGTGGCAGTCGTTGTTCTCTGTTGCCTTCACTGATTCCTTGTTTGTGTGACAACTCCTTGTAAAGGAGGCCGCGCAGGTGGCGGAGCAGGTGATGGCAATGGGCCGCCAGCACGCGATGCTGGAGTGCGTCACCGCGTAGTCGAAAGTGAGTGTTCTGTATTTGTTCTTTTTTCGTCTCCTCCTTTGTGGTATAGTTGACTGATAATCAATCTTTTGATTACCATGTAGCTGCACATAATGCCTTACTCCGTAACGTCGCCACCTTGGAGAAGACATTGGCCGCAGCTGTGAAGGGGCGCGACGAGGCAATCGCGGCTCGTGACGAGGCACAGAAATGCGAAGAGGATTTGCGTGCCTCCTTTGTGGCCAGGGAAAAGTTGTTCGAAGAGCAACTGTTCTCAATCGCCAAGGCCCTCTTAGGTACCTTCGCTGGTAGATATTTATTGTTGTCCTTCTCTGCATCTAGAGTTTTTGCTGGTGGCGCTAAAGGTTTGATCCATGTCTGTGTTTTCTGTGCAGATGCTGGTGATTTGAGTTTTGACCCATAGGCCCTTCGTCGCGATGACGCTCTGGCAGACGTGGTGTCTGCAGTCGAGGACCGTAGCGCCACCATCCAAGATACATTGTCCAAGGCCAAGGTCACCCTCAGTCGCCTCCGGGAGGATTTGATGCCGAAGGCGGAGCTGGTCGATAATATGGACGAGCTGGTGGAGTCACTCGCCGGGGGTGTGCCTACCACCTACAAGAACTCCCTCCGCGCGGCTGGCGCGACCATGTCACTCGCCATGGTGCAGTCCCACGGAGTCAAGATAGATCCCTCTGCGGTGTCGAAGGTGATGCCTGTTGGCGCAGACGGTCAGCAGGTAGTCTTCGCTCCCGTCGCGACTACCTGTGGCAAATATGCGCATCACTTGATAAATACTGTCGCGAAGTACTCGGAGGAGCTCCAACGTGCCAAGAAGGTGGCAAAGGCTTCGGCCTCAGGGGCCGGTGGAAAGTCAGTGGCGTCTGACACTGCCACAGACTTGATGATGCCCCCGAAGCCATCGAAGTCAAAGAAGCCAGCTGCTCCGTAGTTAGCTTTTGTAATAGTTGATTAATTGCCCTTTTGTTTAAGAACATGCCTGCTGGCGAGTGTGTCTGTTGATACTTATGCCGGTCTTGAATGCATCTGACCCTTTTGTCTTTGTGTTGATTTGGTCGTCTTATTTACTTATATCTTGACTTGTGGTAGGGTACATCAAGTGATCCTATGAGGGGAAACCAGGACTCGCCAAATCTTGATGATACAGTGGCACCACCGTGCTCCAGGGTAGAGGAGCTATCCTTGCTTTCGCGACTTCGTGACCGCGTGAAGCAGCTGGAGCGTGAGTTGCCCGTGATCCGCGGTAGCGCCGACGTGTGGAAGTCAAAGGCGGAAAAAGCCGCCGCCCGCGAGCAATATCTACTTGGTGAGGTGACGCAGCTGGGCGACCAGTTTAAGTGTTAGTTTGCTCATTCTCATATTTTCCTTTGTAGTTAGTCGCAGCGATACATTGTACTCATGCTATTGATGCTGCTTCGTGTAGTTGTTAGCGCGCGCCATCCGCAGGAGGAGAAGGACAGAATTGCCATCGCCTTCATGATCTCACCCAGGAGCAACTTCAAGAGAGTGGGTACTTCTAGGTAGATCATAATCGTGCGACTGCGTTGGCCACCCTGCAAGATCGCGCGTCACGAGTGCTGCTCTTCCTGAAGAAGTCACAGTCGTGCTTGAAGAACATTTATCGGGCGATGTTCCCGCTGGACGACACTCCATCAAGCATGTTGGCTCTCCTTGCCAAATTTCAAGATCTGTCCGTGGTTCGCGAGTGCGTGAGGCAGCAGTTGGTGGCTGGTGCCAAGGCTGCCCTCTCAATGGTGCGGTTGCACATACCTGACGTGGATGTTGCCGCCATTGCCTCTGGGCCGCCAGCGCTACCAGCAGGATCTGCCTGGAATATGGTACCGCACTATCAGGCGGTGGACCGTCCAACAGAGGAGATCGTCGACTTCTTCGAGGAACAAACTAATGTTCTTCTATTGCAAGAGTAGCCAAATTTGTGTCCTACACATAAGTGTACTTGTGTTGTAAAGTTTGTATAGATGTTGTAGATAATTTATTGTCGAATGTGTATAAGGAGCTTTGTGAGCGTGAGGTGCGTCGCACTATGCGAGTCCTTTTCGTTAGCCTGGCCATCATTTATCTCAGTCCCTTGTCAACCTGTCAGGTGCGTTGCAGCTGGGTTGAGTTTATGTTAAGGGTTTCGATTGATGTGCCAGCTACTTAGGATATCGCGTTTTTGGTTCGAAGAATAGATGTATGTAGGGTGGCGCAGCCCCCGAGTATAAAAATTGACAAAGTGAGAGAGAACATGGAGTTTTGGGGCACTTAGCTTTTATTTATTCGAAGAACAGTGCGAGGTACAATGTGCGGCTAAATAGCCTTATTTGCAATGTAAAAGTAAAACGACTAGGGGTAGAAGCGTCGCAGTTGAGCGACGTTCCAAGGGTTGGAGTATGCGACTCCTGTCTCTAAATCTTGAAGGCGATAGGCGCCACCTGAGATTACTTCTGTAATCACGTACGGTCCTTCCCAAGGGGACTAGAGCTTGAGATGCCCCTGCTGCTTCAGTCGCAGGACCAGGTCACCTTCGACGAAGGATCTGGGGCGAAGTCTTCTACTGTGGTAGTTGCGCAGGTTCTGCTGGTAGCTCGTTGATCTTTCCGCGGCGATTTACCTTGCCTCGTCAAGGAGGTCGAGGGAATCTTCGAGTGCGAGGGATGACTCTTGTTCGTTGTAAGCGACCACGCACGGCGCCTTGTACCGTACCTCAGCTGGTAGCACTGCCTCTGCTCCGTGCACCATAAAAAATGGCGTGTAGCCCGTGGCGCTGTTTGGAGTTGTACGTAGGCTCTAGAGTACAGATTGCAGTTCGTCCGGCCAGCAACCCGCAGCTTGTTCGAGTGGTCGAAGGAGTCGCTTCTTGATGCCGCTACAGACGAGCCCGTTTGCCTTTTCCACCTGACCGTTGGTCTGGGGATGCGCTACTAAGGCGTAGCTAATGTTGATCCCTAGGTTCTCGCAGAATTCTTGGAACTCCTTGAATGTGAAGTTCGTCCCGTTGTCAGTGATGATGTTGTGTAGCACCCCGAAGCGGTAGACGATGTATTCAAAGAATTTGACTGCGTTGTGCGCAGATTGGTTGGTTACTGGCATGGCCTCAATCCACTTGGTGAATTTGTCGACTGCGACTAAGACGTAGACGTAGCCTCCGCGCGAGGATCTTGGAAGCTTGCCGACCATGTTGAGCCCCCATTGCGCGAAGGGCCAGGCCAATGGGATTGGCCGTAGCTCTGTGCCCGGTGCGTGCGGCTTGTCCGCGAATCGCTGGCAAGCGTTGCATTTTTGGACGATGTCCTTGGCGTCGTGCATGGCCGTAGGCCAGTAAAATCCATCTCGTAGAGCTTTGGCAACGAGGGCGCGACTACCGGCGTGATGCTCGCAGGTCCCTTCATGGATGTCGAGGAGAACTGCTCTTCCATCGGCCATGGAGACGCATCGTTGTAGCACTCCTGTGACGATGCGTTTATACAGTTCGCCATTGATAACGGCGAATGCCTTGGAGCGCCGCGCGATGTGTCGTGCATCTGTCGGGTCATCCGGTAGTCTCTTGCTAAGGAGGTACGCAATGTACGGCTGCGTCCAAGATTGCTCGATCATCATGACGCTCATTGGTCCCTCGAGTCCTGTGCCCAGCTCCAAGTCATCGAGTGTCATTGACTCATTGGGTGGCGTATCCTCGAGTCCGTTGCTGCGCTTGTTTTCTTCTCTGTGGCCTTTGACTTGATGGAGCGTCCGCATATGCACTCGAGAAATACCCAAGGTGGTATGGGGGCGCAGGTGGAGCCTATGTTGGCGAGTGTGTCTGCCTCTTCGTTGCTTTCGCGACCTACGTGTTGCAGTTCGCAACCATCGAAGTCTCCCTCGAGTGTATCGTAGAGGTCGTGGTACGCGATCATTTTGTTGTTTAGTGCGTCGCACTCATGCATTGTTTGGTTGACGACCAACTTGGAGTCGCCATATATGATGAGCCTCTTGGCGCCGCAAGATTTTGTCATTCTCATCCCGTGCAACAGGGCCTCATATTCAGCCTCATTGTTTGAGGCTGTGAACTGCATTCGCAGGATATACTTCAGCTTGTCTCCTTGAGGTGACGTCAGTATGACACCTGCGCCTGCTCCGTCTTTCCGCTTGGACCCATCGAAGTGCATTGTCCAGAGGTAGGACATATCTGGCCTGTCCGGGAGTTGGTTCTCCATCCAGTGCACGAGGAAGTCAGGGAGAACTTGCGACTTGATTGCGTCGCGCTTTTCGTATGTGATGTCTCGTGGAGACAGTTCTATTCCCCAAAGCGCGACTCACCCCATGGCGTCGGGGTTATTGAGGATATGTTCCAACAGGGCGTCACTGACTACCACGATTGGGTGTTCGTGGAAGTAGTGGCGCAGTCGCCGGGCGGTCATGAAGATGTCGTACGCCAGCTTCTGGTAGTGCGGGTACCGCTGTTTTGTTGGCGTGAGGACCTCGCTAAGGTAGTATACCGGGCGTTGTATGCCATGGACCTTGTTTTCCTCAGCTCGCTCGACGATGAGCGCTGTGCTGACCACCTGGTTGGTGGTGGAGATGTACAACAACAGTGGTTCCCTTTCTCGTGGAGTCACCAGTACTGGCAAAGTGGATAGCAAGCGCTTGAGGTCTTCGAATGCTTCTTGCGCTTCATTGGTCCACTCGAATTTGTCAGTTTTGTGGAGGAGCTGGTAGAAGGGCAGTGCCTTTTCACCCATCCGACAGATAAATCGTCTGAGGGCCGCGATTCGTCCGGCCAGTTGCTAGAAGCGGAAGCTCCCAATCGCCAGGTTGATTCCGTCGCCCACAGACTCGAAGGCCGGGCGGGTGGCCAGCGTGTGGACGGTGAAGTCGAAGGCACCGAAGAGCTGGCGAATCTCCGCTGTTGCGGAGTTGTAGATCGCAGTTGATGGGGCCGAAGAAGCCGCAACATCAGCACTCCCAATTCCCACAGACGACGCCAATTGACGAGGGTTTAACTCATCAATGCCCATTGTTATGGACTTGGGTTTTGGAGAAGGAGGGAGCGCTGGAGACATCTATCGGCTAGCAAACAAACACACATGGGACAAAGGATTTACCCAGGTTCAGGCCTCGTAGAGGTCCCTACTCCTGCTTGTCTGCTCGTGGAATTATCGAAGGAGTCGAAAGTTACAATGGTGTGCAGATGCAATCTGGCGAGAGTTGTGGAAACTAGGGTTGCGTGTGTCCTCCTCGCCACCCCCTCCTAGCCTTTATATAGATAGGCTAGGTCTCAGATAGCAGGTCGAGTCGGTTACAAGTTAGGTTTTTTCCCTTCAAACTTTCTATCTTTAGCTTCTTCTTGTTCTTCAAGCAATCGAGAGTCCGCAGGTTACTCGAGTCCTTTCATCCGGGCCTTGGCAACACCGTGGGCCTGTACATATTTGGACCGTATATACCAAGTTCAAGTACCTGTAGGGTATACCCATGTCACTAATGTTCATGGAATCAGTATGAGACAATTTTGATATTTGCAAAGTACAGGGGGAGTAAACTCCCATATCATAACCCATCGATGATCTTCGGATCATATGTATTGTACTCTTTTTTCCTTAATGAGTTTTCCCTAATGGTTTCTCATAAAAGGTTTTTAATGAGACAATATAAAATACTAGTGTTTTGATGTGCCACATCATTTTCTCCTTATGTTTTTCCCATTGGGTTTGAAAAGGAGTTTTCAATGGCACATCGTATTGCACTCTTTTATATTTATGAGTTTACCCTCAAGATTCTCATATAAGTTGTTAAATGAGGCAATATCACATCATATGCCATACTTTCTATTTTCCCCACTGGGTTTTTTAAAGGAAGTACACAAGGCATATTTATTGTTCTCTAAACTCATCCGTGAGGTTTTTCCATTTCTAAGGTTTTTCCTCGTATGAGTTCTCATGGAGACAACAATACTTATATGTTGTATAATTTTTCTCCTAATTTCTCCAAAGGGGTATAAAGGAGTTTTAACAACATATCAAATACCACTCTCCTCATATTTTTTCCACAAGGTTTTTGGGGGAGAGGTTCTAAATATATCAAGATCAAGCATCATCAAGAGGTACAAGTATATCCGCAAGATTATAAAAGAAGATTCTGAAGATTATACAAGGAATTTTAAAGAAATGGTGTTGTCCAAGGAGGAGTGTTAGAGTAGGATTAGCTTAGATCTTAAGCAAGTCTAGGCAGTTACTTTTTGGCCAAACGCCATACAGGCGTCGTGCCTCTTTGAACAGACACAACCCTTGTACTTACCGTCTCAATGGCATCTCTTCATGTACTATATATATCCAAACTCTTGATCAATAAAATACACTTGATTCTTTCATTTCTTCCATTCTAAAACATAAACATAATTTTCTCCTTTACGGTTTTATTCAGTTCTCCCAGAAACTCATTAGAAAATCAGTAGCGCCAACCCACCTGTCTTTATAGCTGTTGTGCACATCAGCCCGAGCGTACGGAAGCATTGCCCGGCTTGGACTGGAGTTGGTTTGAAAGAGAGAGGACGACTCTGATGCGTACAGTTGGGAGTTGGGACTTGTGCGCGTTACTCCCTCTGTTTTAAATTACTTTGCCGGCGCGCATATGTAGGTGAACTAGTACTTCTTCATTTTTCATTCAAAAAAATCCTCGAATTTTTGAAATAGATAGTATGAAATATGTACTACGTATACTAAAAATTTTAAGAATTTTTTGATGAAAAATAAGAGAATATTAGGCCACCTAGGTAAACGTGGGCGCGGAGTAATTTAAAACAGAGGGAGCAGGAGAGAAGAGAGCAGACCAAGGTCCTGAGCCACGGGGCCACACAACACAAGAACAGCAAAGTATCTCCGGCACGAACGAAACGAAACGTTCGCTAACGGCAGGAAGGCCGAGCAAGTGACGATTAGCGAGACGCCGGGGAGGCCACACAGCACAGGGGAACAAAGCAAGGGGAGAGCACGCACAGTCGCACAGGACAGGAGGAAGCCAGCAGAGTGAGGCAGCGGGAGAAGGGACATCGACGGGGCAACAGGGAGACTATCGGTAATGAATTCCGTCTCTCAATTGCTCCGCGACATCTCTATCTTCTCCAAAATCCCTTCCTCATTATTATACAGAGGCATCTTAATCCTCAGATTTTCCTTTCCTCCTTCCCCACTCTTTTTTTAATCAGGTGTAAAAACGAAAGAAAGATTGCGCCGCCGCCGCAGCAGCCGCCAAGGTTCTCAACGGCGACGGAGGGCCGCTCCTCGCCCCGCTGGTCGATTCATCAGGTGAGAGTTCTAAACCCTTTCTTCCTACCCGCCGGTGCCCAAATTTACTCTAGATCGCCGAGGTTTCCCGAGCTCGGAACGGGTCCGCCCGCCGTCGTCCTAGCCGAGCGGGGCTCAGTGGTAGTTTGGTAATTTCTCGCACTGCTGCTGCTCCTGCTGCACGCCTCGTGCAGTCGTGTTTATCCCCTGCGATGTCGCCAGATTTTGCTGACGTTTCCGGTGTACCAGTAGCCTGGTAATCCTGGGGGCGGCCACCAACACTCCCCCGTAGTACTTCTGTGGCCCACGTCTCAGTGGCCCGAATCTCGCCCGTATCGTGCTGATCATGTGGCGCCTCTCGCCAACTGAAAGGTGGGCCCGCGCGTGAGTGCCGAGCGGGTCCGCCGCCCACGAGGGTGCGTGGGATGGCCCACTTGCCATTCTGTACTGACGCAGATCTCTCTCTGCCTGCGTCCGCTTGCAGCGTGCGTCTTTGTACCTTTTCGGTCATGGCGTCAAGCTACAGAGAGGACGCAATCAACACCGGCTGATTAAAATAGAAACCAGGGTCACTGAGGAGTAACGTCTAGTTTTCGGGACCATGGCATTTCAAATCTTGCACCAGAATGTTGTGTGGTCTTTTACGCTTTTGTAAGACGGGCCACCCGGAAAAGTGTACAAAAAAGAGGTGTAGTTTTTCCTTTTCTTTTTGAAAGTAGATATTTTTTCAGCTCAGAAATTTACCAAAGGAAATCTGTTTAACCAAAGCGAGATTGCGGATTTGTGATTACTACCACTAGTATTAGTTCTCTAGTGCGGCATAATCAGTGACAGCGGAAAGCAAACAGAAAAGAGGCGTTAAAGGGAAGTGATTAGCGGGCATCAATTTACGCCCGGAAACAAGCGTCGCGAGCACAGGTTCCCCCAAAAGCAGTCGTCGCTGGCCATGGGCGATAGATACACCATGAACTTTCGGAATTTTCCTCTGCCCTTTTGATTCACGTTGGAGGTTTAAGATGTGCCGTGTGCCACTGCACCACTTTCATTCGGTCTTTCAGACCGCTAGCGTTGCTGTGTACCCCAGCGCTCGCGGTCTGGTTCTTTTGTGCTGTCAAGGGGGGGACAGCACGTGAGCAGGCATGTAGCCAAATGTTTCCAATTGTAGAACAGATGTAAACAAAAAAGCGTAATGGATTCTTATGCCACATGGATCCAGTTCTCCATTATAAAAAAAAAGCGTTTATGCTTTCTCACCCACAATTCAAAAGTTGTCACGCCACACGAAACTCCCTTTTTTGCTCATATCTCCTAGAAATGGAGCTGAAGGCTCTCAAGTCCCAGTGCACGACCTGTTGTTGACCACCGAAAGCGTTTTCTACATGACTTCGCTAGAATTTTCCAACCTACAAAAAAGTGTCGCTCACCCAAAATTCAGGGTTTCGTCCGCTTACTATTTTCATTCAGGGTTTCGTCCCCTTGCTATTTTCTTTTCTTTTATCATCATCATGACGATGCATTAGAACACGGTCGAGAATAGAATAGGAGGAGACGCTTGCTGATTGATCTTCACTCGCAGGGCCCTTTTCGTAAAGTACATCGTCTGCCTCGCTCGCGTAGTCTAGTCGGGTAGTCTCGCATTCATTCTCATCAGCACCATCATTATCCCACCGGAAAATACAGCGCACGGAAACACTAGCAAAGGTTAGAAACCCCAGAAGCAAAGCAAAGCAAACCAACCCCCTCAAACCCCACCCACACCGAAGAACCCAAGCAAATCATAGAATCGAACATACGCACCGTCACATGATTCTCCCCTCACTCGCCGCCTCCTAAATGTACTTCCTCCTCTACTCAATCTTGACTGCAGTCGCTCTGCTCTGCCTGTGAATGATTGCTAACGCCGCCGCCTCCTCCTGTTTTGCAGCTGCCTGAGAGATGAGCCACCTCCGCAACCGCCGCCCTCCCGCCGGGGCGGCGGCCGCGTCGGCGGAGCAGCCGCCCGTGCAGGCCTCCTACAACATCGTCCCGATCCAGGACGTGGTGATGCACGGGCAGCACCCCTCGCTGCGCTTCCCGGAGGTGCGCGCGGCGGTGGCGGCGCTCGTGCACGTCGCCGAGCTCCCGCCGCCGCCCTTCGCCCGCGCCTGGGACCCGCGCCGCGCCGACCTCTTCGACTGGCTCGGCCTCACCTTCGGCTTCCAGCGCCACAACGTCCGCAACCAGCGGGAGCACCTCGTCCTCCTCCTCGCCAACGCCCAGCTCCGCGCGGGGGGCACCCTCGCCCTGCCCAGGGACCACCCGCCCGACGTCCTCCACTTCTCCATCGCAAGGGACATCCGGAAGAAGCTCCTCAAGAATTACGACGCCTGGTGCGCATACCTCGGCCAGAGGCCGCACGTCCACGTCGGCAGGCGGACCGGCGGTGGCGCCGACGACACCCGCAGGGAGCTCCTCTACACGGCGCTCTACCTGCTAATCTGGGGGGAGGCGGCCAACCTGAGGTTCATGCCGGAATGCCTCTGCTACATCTTCCACTACATGGCCCTCGACCTCAACCATGTCATCGAACGCTCCATCGATATCGAGACTGGCCGGCCTGCGATCCCTTCCGTGTGCGGCGAGGACGCTTTCCTCAGCCGCGTGGTCACGCCCATCTATAATGTGCTTGGCGCCGAGGTGAAGGCCAGCCAGAATGGGACCAAGCCGCACTCCGCGTGGAGGAACTATGATGATGTCAACGAGTACTTCTGGAGCCGGCGAGTGTTCAAGCGGCTCCAGTGGCCACTGGATCCAACAAGGGGCTTCTTCGTGCCTCCGGGCAAGTTTGGCCGCATTGGCAAGACTGGCTTTGTAGAGCAGCGCTCATTCTGGAATCTCTACCGCAGCTTCGATCGGCTATGGGTCATGCTTATTCTCTTCTTCCAGGCAGCGATGATCATTGCATGGGATGGCCGCGCTTACCCGTGGCAGAGCCTCAGCTTCCGTGACATCCAGGTCCGTGTGCTGTCGGTGTTCATCACTTGGGCTGGGCTGCGGTTTATGCAGGCGTTGCTTGATGCGGGTACCCAATACAGTCTCGTGTCGAGGGAGACTAAACTCATTGCTGTCCGGATGGTGCTCAAGGCGTTTGTTGCTGCAGGGTGGACCATCACATTCAGTGTTCTTTATGTGCGGATGTGGGATCAGCGGTGGCGAGATCGCAGGTGGTCCTTCGCTGCCAATACCAGGGTGGTAAATTTCCTGGAGGCAGCTGCTGTGTTCATCATCCCACAGGTGCTTGCGCTTGTGTTGTTCATTCTTCCCTGGATTCGGAATTTTACAGAGAAGACCAATTGGCGGATTCTATATGTGCTCACCTGGTGGTTCCAGACCCGCACATTCGTAGGCCGTGGTCTGCGCGAGGGTCTTATAGACAACATCAAGTATTCCATCTTCTGGATCTCCCTTCTTGCTGCCAAGTTTAGCTTCAGCTACTTCCTCCAGATCAAGCCGATGGTGGCACCAACAAAGACAATATTCAGCCTCCATGACATCCGGCGTAACTGGTTTGAGTTCATGCCTCACACAGAGCGGCTTGCTGTAATCATCCTTTGGGTCCCAGTTGTGCTCATCTACCTCATGGATATCCAGATATGGTATTCGGTCTTCTCGTCGCTTACTGGGGCACTTATCGGGCTTTTCTCGCATCTGGGAGAGATTCGCAGTGTTGGTCAGCTGCGGTTGAGGTTCCAGTTTTTTGCAAGTGCGATGCAGTTCAATTTGATGCCAGAGGAGCGCCTGGATAGGTTCCATGGTGGCATCCGCAGCAAACTGTATGATGCAATTCACCGTCTGAAGCTGAGGTATGGATTTGGCCGCCCATACAGGAAAATTGAAGCAAATGAGGTTGAAGCTAAGAGGTTTGCACTGATCTGGAATGAGATCATTCAGACATTTAGGGAAGAGGACATTGTTAGTGACAAGGAAGTTGAGCTTCTTGAGCTGCCACCGGTTGTATGGAAAATTCGTGTGGTACGATGGCCATGCTTGCTGCTGAACAATGAGCTGCTGCTTGCTCTCAGTCAAGTAAAAGAGCTGGTGGCTGATGATAAGACACACTGGAGTAGGATAAGTACCATTGAGTACAGGCGGTGTGCTGTGATTGAAGCTTATGACAGCATCCGCCAGTTGCTGCTGGAGATCATTGAGGAGAGGAGTGCTGAGCACATTATTGTCAATCAGCTGTTCCTTGCATTTGATAATGCGATTGAATATGGGAAATTCTCTGAAGAGTACAGGCTAAACTTGTTACCTCAAATCCATTCGTCTGTAATCACCTTAGTCGAACTGTTACTGAAGGCAAACAAGGACCAGACCAAGATAGTTAACACCTTGCAGACTCTCTATGTCCTAGCGGTTCATGATTTCCCCCAAAATAGGAAAGACATAGAGCAGCTCAGGCGAGAGGGGCTAGCACCATCAAGGCCGACTGAATCCGGGTTGCTCTTTGAGGATGCCATAACATGCCCTGGTGAGGATGATCTTAGCTTCTACAAACAGGTGAGGCGCCTCCATACAATTCTCACATCCAGGGATTCCATGAATGATATCCCAAAGAATCCTGAGGCTCGGCGGCGTATAGCTTTCTTCAGCAACTCCCTGTTTATGAACATGCCTCGTGCTCCCACAGTTGAGAAGATGGTGGCATTCAGCGTTTTGACCCCTTATTACAACGAAGATGTCCTCTATAACAAAGACCAGCTTCGTCGCGAGAATGAAGATGGCATCTCAATCTTGTTTTATCTTCAGAAGATCTATGAAGATGACTGGGGAAACTTTTTAGAACGCATGAGGAGGGAGGGAATGGTTAATGACGACGAAATTTGGGCTGGAAAATTTCAGGAGCTCCGACTTTGGGCCTCGTATAGGGGCCAGACCTTAGCAAGGACAGTTAGGGGAATGATGTACTACTACAGGGCTCTGAAGATGCTTGCTTTTCTCGATACTGCCTCTGAGATAGACATTACCGAAGGCACAAAACGTCTGGCTGACTATGGCTCAGTTAGGCATGAAAATGATATGCATACCATGAATAATGGTCTCCAACAAAGACATCAGAGGAGGTTAGACAGAGGAGCCAGTACTGTGAGTCAATTGTTTAAAGGTATGGAAGATGGCGCTGCTCTCATGAAGTACACATATGTGGTCGCTTGCCAGATATACGGAAACCAGAAAAAGGGGAAAGATCAACGTGCTGAAGATATCCTGTCTCTTATGAAGAAAAATGAGGCCCTCCGTGTTGCCTATGTTGATGAGGTCCGTCATGAGATGGGTGATATGCAATACTATTCTGTCCTTGTAAAATTTGACCAGGACTTGCAGAAAGAGGTTGAGATATACCGGATTAGGTTACCAGGCCCGCTGAAACTTGGAGAGGGTAAACCTGAGAACCAGAACCACGCCATCATATTCACAAGAGGCGATGCTGTGCAAACAATCGACATGAACCAGGATAACTATTTTGAGGAGGCTCTAAAGATGCGCAATCTGTTAGAACAGTACAGCTATAATCATGGAAGCCAAAAGCCCACACTGTTGGGAGTCCGAGAACATGTTTTCACTGGTTCTGTCTCTTCACTTGCTTGGTTCATGTCTGCACAAGAGACAAGCTTTGTTACCCTCGGTCAGCGGGTTCTAGCTAATCCGTTGAAGGTTCGGATGCATTATGGGCATCCTGATGTATTTGATCGCCTTTGGTTTTTGACCCGAGGTGGTTTAAGTAAGGCATCCAGAGTAATCAATATCAGCGAGGACATATTCGCTGGTTTCAACTGTACCCTACGGGGTGGCAATGTTAGCCACCATGAGTACATCCAGGTTGGCAAGGGCCGTGATGTTGGGCTTAATCAAATATCGATGTTTGAAGCTAAGGTTTCCAGTGGCAATGGTGAACAGACCTTGAGTAGGGATATCTACAGGCTTGGTCATAGAGTAGATTTTTTTAGGATGCTTTCAGTGTTCTATACAACAATAGGGTTCTATTTCAATACAATGCTGGTGGTCTTGACAGTTTACACATTTACCTGGGGACGCCTGTATCTAGCTCTGAGTGGTCTGGAGGCTGGAATTCAGGGCAGTGCTAATGCTACTAATAATAAAGCCTTGGGTGCCGTGTTAAATCAGCAGTTTGTCATTCAGCTCGGAATCTTCACTGCCTTGCCAATGATTCTAGAGAACTCTCTTGAACTGGGTTTTCTACCTGCTGTCTGGGATTTCTTCACAATGCAGATGAACTTTTCGTCTGTCTTCTACACATTTTCGATGGGAACAAAAAGCCATTACTATGGGCGAACAATTCTTCATGGCGGTGCAAAATATCGTGCTACTGGCCGTGGCTTTGTTGTGCAGCATAAGAGTTTTGCTGAAAATTACAGGCTTTATGCTAGGAGCCACTTCATAAAGGCGATAGAACTCGGAATAATACTGACTGTGTATGCTGTTCACAGTGTGATTGCCAGGAACACACTTGTTTACATAGTCATGATGCTATCTAGCTGGTTTCTAGTGGTGTCGTGGATCATGGCTCCATTTGCTTTTAACCCATCTGGCTTTGATTGGTTGAAAACTGTGTATGACTTTGAGGACTTCATGACCTGGATCTGGTTTCCAGGTGGTATATTTTCTAAGGCTGAGCACAGCTGGGAAGTGTGGTGGTATGAGGAGCAAGATCATTTAAGGACTACTGGCCTTTGGGGAAAGATTCTGGAAATACTGTTAGATCTCAGGTACTTCTTTTTTCAGTATGGGGTCGTATACCAGCTCAAAATCGCAGACGGAAGCAGAAGTATTGCGGTGTATCTGCTTTCCTGGATATGTGTGGCTGTGATCTTTGGTGTTTTTGTCCTAATGTCGTATACTCGGGACCAGTATGCTGCAAAGCAACATCTTTACTACCGGGTTGTCCAATGTGCTATCATCATTCTTGGAGTGCTAGTGCTGATATTATTCCTGGAGTTCACTGAGTTTCAAATCATTGACATCTTCACTGGCCTGTTGGCATTCATTCCTACTGGCTGGGGCTTGATTTCCATTGCTCAAGTGATCAGGCCATTCATTGAATCTACTGTGGTGTGGGGCAGTGTTATTTCTGTGGCACGTTTGTACGAGATACTGCTTGGGGTGATTGTTATGGCACCAGTTGCATTGCTATCCTGGTTGCCAGGATTTCAAGAAATGCAGACGAGGGTACTGTTCAATGAAGGTTTCAGCAGAGGCCTCCAAATTTCCCGCATTCTTGCTGGCAAGAAAACGAATGTTTGAGGTACTTCATAATAAACTTTCTTGATTTTTCTGACCTATTTGCATGTACCATGTGCTCACTTATATTGGTAGACTTATCTACTGGCATTTGTAGAGTGAACTGGGATGCTGCAAATGTAGTAACTTATGGCTTAGTGTCCTGGGAATCATACTATATCTCGGTCAATGTAGTTTGACGAGTTTAGGAATGAAATTTGATGCTTCTAATTGCCAAACTGGTGCTTTCGGTAATGATAAACATAGCTCTGTTTTTTATGTGATTACTATGCTAGCTGGTGGCTTTGATGAGCTTAACTTCTTCTAGAAATAAAAAATGCTGCAGTCATCGGTTTATCATGTGTGTTATCCTCATCTAATGCGATGGGCACATCTAAACACTAAAGATAACTTCTCGTTAAGGAGGGACATTAGGGTGCCCTGTGACCCTCTCTAGTTCAACCAAATGAACTAACTTCAGGATACCCTAATGGTCTGGAACTTGCATCTCTACTTCTCGTGTTTTCTGTTTATGGGCACAGTCTGCATCATATACCTCTTAAGTTTCACAAGTGTCCGTAATTTAGCGCTCTAGAAATACTAATACGCGCCTTGTACAAAAACAAAGTTAGCATGTAACAGTTAGAATTAGATTGTTGTTTATGAACTATGCTAAATGCCTCATCTTTGCAAGGCCCTAACCTGTTATAATCTTTGCACCGGAACAATATTGCACTGTGCACCAGATTCAAACGTGTAGTAGTTCTAACCGCTGGGTTTCTTGTCCTATTTTTTGGCAGGTTCTAACCAGGTTGTCGCAGTTAGGCAATGATCCTTCATGTATGTACAGCTCCAATGTGGAAAGCTTCCGTGACATAGCTTAGATCCATATTGAACTCTGTTGGTGGCTATACCGGTGATCTAGTTTTTAGATGTTCAGATTGGCATAACTTTGGTGATTTAGGCATTGAAGAGTTTTGCACCTTGTTAGAGCTAGTTGTGTGTAGATGATTCTGCTGCAGCACCAACCATGAGATTGTTGACCTGGCTAGAAGTTGCATCTCGCGTACTGGCTACTGGGAGAAAAGTCGTGTCATTTATCGATGGGAATTCATCGCTGTGGTTTGATAAATTCAGCGCTTCCATCTGCTGGAAGAAGCCGGTGCCAGTTTTATGTGGTGTTGCTGACTTGCTGCTGAATGTTGCAGTCTCGGTGGTTCTTATTGGGCATTTGCTGTGTGCAAAGTGCAAACTTCACATCACGACTAAACCGATTAACCCGGGGCACAAGCCACCCTTATTTTTCATGTTGGCAGGCGCTGAGCCGGTTATTACCCAGCAGGAAGGAAGCGTTTGTGTGGTATTGCGATTGTTTACGGTGACTGATTTGCCTCGCTAGTTTTTCTTTTGAGTGTTTTTTTTGTGTGCAAAATTCCACAGATCTCATCATACACAGTAGTGCAAAGAGTTCTAAGAGTAATAAAAAATACAAATAGGTCAATGAACCATCTAGCGAAGACTACTGACACTAACACGAGCTGAAGACGCACTGCCGTACTTGCCCCTCCATCACTGGAGCTTGGCAAATCTTGTCAAAATAGAGCTTGTTTTAGTAGACAAACGGAAAGTTGTCGTGCTAAGACCTCAAAAGATCAGGACCAGTGCACCAGAGGAGCAATCATCGCCGAAGATGGCAATCGTACATCTGAAGAGATTGACCTCAAACCATACCAACGAATACGAAAAACAACATAATTCCAAGAGGATAGGGTGGGAAGGATATTATTCTGACTTCATGCTGTCGCCTCATCCTGAAGAAGAAACTGCAAAAAGATCTAAAATGGAACTAGAACCTCGCGTCGGCGGGGTGCCGTGGTTCGTCACCCCTCCATTATCCCAAGGCCAACAACGGAGCGGACCGCCGGCGTCATCGACAAGGGGACGGAACCTTAGATGGATTTGGTGTTCGGAGCCGCCGCCTTTGTTTATAGTGTTGGCTTAGCCAAATTCCTTTTATACGTTGGTGTCTCTTTTTTCACATTGATTATAAAATGAGATCAACTCATACAGGTGTGATCAACTAGGTTCAGTCCATAGTGAGGATGTTTTGTGGTGGCGGGTGTCGAAAGCAGCTGTCCCTAGTAAACTACTCACTCGTTCCAAATAATTGAAGATCTAGGTTTCGCCTAAGTCACACTACTGTAATAAGTTTAATTAAATTTATAGAAAAATATATCAATATATACAACATAAACTCATCATAGAATGTTGATTACATTGTGCATTTGTTCCTTGCTCTCATTCCTACAAAAGTGTTATGTGCCAACTCTCTAGCTCGAGCACTCACTCAAGGCTTCTTTGAGTGCCCCTTTAATTCACAAGATTCTCAAAAGGTAGGATCGAGAAAAATGCAAGAATAGAGGGATGTCTTTGTGAATCCTACGTGATAAAAAAAAAGTACATAAAAATTAACATCATAGGAAAAAATAAAAAAATTGTAAAGAGGTTTGAGTTGGAAAAATATCTAAGGACCAAAATTCCAATGGATTTTTTTAATCAACGAAGCCCTCATTGACCTATTTGGTTTGATGGATTTTCGAAGGAATTTATTATGACTCAGTTCATATGATTTTTTCTATAGAGTCCATTTGATTTAAAGAAATGAATCCTCCAAAATCCTGCATATTGCTTTTCTACTTTACATTTTCATGGGATCCCTAGCAAGAGTTTGACTTTCAGGATTTTATACAGAAATTTCATGTATTTTTGTGTGGTGCAACCGAACAACTCTCTTACTGATTCATGTGTTTAGGATTCTCTTAGATTCCATGTGTCGTGATGTTCTATTATCGAGTTTTTCCTATTACTCCCTCCGGTTCATATTAATGATCTCAATTTTGTCTAGATACGAATACACCTAGTCTAAATACTTAACTAGATACATACGTATCTAGATAAAGTTGAGGCCATTAATATGTATCGGAGAGAGTCCCCAAGGAGTTTCAAAGTATTATTGGAGGATACATATCCACATAAATTTTCTTGTGGGTGTCATTTGATTCATAAGATTTGAATCCTTAGGAAATTTTCTTATGGATTCTTGGAGGAAACAAATCTACCCATTTAGACCTGTTGATACAAATCTTCTCGGGTCAAACACTTTTTTTTATGTTACCATGTAGTTTATATACACCATCGGGTCCTTATTAACGGTCTCAACTTTATCCAAATTCTTATGTAGCTAGTTACGTATTAAGACTAGATAGATTTCTATCTAGATAAAATTAAGATCATTAATATGAACCGAAGAGAGTATCATATGTAATTGAACAGGATATAACATCTCAGTTTTCTTATTCCCAAGTGCTAAAATGTGCTTGGAGGCCAGTTTGACGGATCGAGCCTCCGTTTGTTGGCCGTCCGATCGAGTGGATCTAGACATCGCGCCACGTCCCGACAAAAAAGCACGGTGAGGCTCCCATGTTCCGTTCCAACCTCCTTCCTCCACCTCTCTCCTTCCACGATCCACCACGTCGCCTCGGCTACCTTCCTCCACCGCACCGCGCGTGGTTGTCGCATCCTCTGCTCCATATTGCGGTCGTCCCATCCCATGCTCCACATTGCATACGGCCGCCTAGCACCCTAGCCACGGACCCACGGTCCGCCGCACCGAGCCCGGCCTCCTGCATCGCCGCTGCCCCTAGCCCATGTCGCCGCACCGAGTTGGTGCTCCTGATACTCCGCTGTCACCCCGAGCACCCGACCTCCTTATTCACGCGTCGAGACTCCACCGGCGTCGCTCCGGGATTCCACATCGGCCACCTCACCTTCTCCTCTGAACTCCCGCACAGCGTCCAGCAATCATATAAATGTCGGACTGCATGACACAAGCATCACCAATCCACGACAACTACAAGCCAGGCCTAGGTGTGCTCCACCTACGCCGACCGGGACTTCGCTGCTGGAACATCTACCAGCTGCTATCCTCCCGATGCTAGCGTTGGTTTTGCAGATGATGCGACACGGTGCCCCGCCATCTGTCGCAACTTGGCGTTCGCCGACGGCATCCTTGGTGCGCTCCAGATTTCCCCCGTGCAGTTCAGCAAGGTTGTCTTCCAGGTCGCTGCAGATATCCCTTCCCCCTTCCTATCTATCTGCTTGTATTATTAGAAGCCTGAATTTCAGAAATGATTAAGTCATTGGCCCACTCCTATAGTTCATTTTTTTGAGATTTTGTTCTGTAGGGGCACGAATTTCAGTAGACGACATAACAAACCTGCCCCATGCACTGCCATTGTTGTTTTCTCAGATTGGTGTATGCTTCAGCAATCCAAATCAATAATTTAGTAGATGCCACAGTACACCTCATACTAAATCATCAAGCGAGGTGGTGGCGTCTCTTCTTTCAGGGGTGCGATGTCGTGGAGCTCAGCGGCAGAGAGAAGCTATGCACGAGGGTGTGGAGCTCGGCAGTGGAGAGCGGCTGCCGGCGAGAGCGTGGAGCTCAGTGGTGGTGGAGGAGCGAGTTCGATGAGGTTGCAAGGTGTATCCATTTTTCTCGGGTGCCTAGATCGAGAATACGATGTAAGCCCCTACAAAATCCCAAGCAATTCATGGTTTGAATTTCACATGGTAGAATCATCCACAAATTTACGAGTAACTAGGTAATTTATATTTCATCCGAACGCGCACCGATTTTGTCATGTAATTTCCGTATAGATTTTTCCTGCTGTATTTTTCACGAGGAGATTGCGTGCATTGGACACTCATAGGCCATGGAAACAGAGTTTTTTGTGTGGTAATCATCCTACTCGGTGGGTTTTTCAGATAGGGGAGAAAAGGCAGACATGCATAAATGTGTAGATCCCTAAACTTGTAGGTGCAAGCTTGCTTAGGTAGCTCACCATTTCACCAGCCAGATGGAAGTCGCTTTTTTGTGCAATCAAGTTAATGACCAGCACTTACTAAGTTGTTGTACATGTATGGAGGATATTTTTTCCGTGTGAGAAGCTATGTGTGGTGTCATCCGATGAGCAAACGTTCAAAAAAAGAACTCTTTTCGAATCTTCAACAACTATAGTACTAGCTTGAAGCAATCCAACTCATCAGTTGTAGAAAAATAGAAATTCCAAGCCACCGAAAGTCCAAGGCATCGGCTCACTTTCCTGCATTTCTTCTTGTACATGAAGATCTTGAATTAGCAATGATAGAATGGAGTATTAAACCTTTAAATGTTAACATCTTCTGCAACTAAAAATGTCTGTTTCAGTATATTAGTACTGCCTTCTTTTTGTTCCTCAATATTTTGGCATCTAAGGTATGTGCTTTTGTTTTGTAATATTGCACAGGGACATGATGATCATGTTATGGCCACGGTCCTATTAAGTTGCTTTCGGCATATAACCAAATTGATTAGCTAGATTAGCGTAAGTTGCATTCTATTTTTTTCGGGGAGATGTTTGGCTTTGATTCACCGTCCTTTTTTCCTAATTAAGTTGTTTTGTAAATGTAGTTAAGTTGCTTTCATCACAGAACTAAGTTGATTAGCCTAAGTTACATTCAAGCTTTTCTAGGAGAAATTGTTTTGCTTTGATTCACATTCCCTTTTCCCAATTAAGTTGTATTGTCACCGCAGTTAAGTTGCTTTGAGCATAAAAATAAGTTGATTAGCCAGATTTACCTAAGTTGCATTTTGATATTTTGTAGGGGGTTTGTTTTTATTTGATTCACTGTCCCTAGGTTGGGGGTAGGAGAGGGGATAGCCATTTTTTTACGCACCCATATGGTCAGGCCAACCATTGTATAAGTTCATAGCATCAATAAGCCACCTAGAGTTCCTTATCAAGTGGTATATAGAGCCTAGTTTTGTATGTTCTTTTACTTCTTTGTGCCATGGCTAGCCAAAAAATAGGGTCTTCAATTCAACTAAGCTACTTATTTTTCATTATTAAATTGTTGGTAAGTTGCATGTCCAGGTGCTTTACGGCTGAGGTAAGCCACAACTGCTCTATCACTTTAGTTGCTAGGTTTTAAGATCACCCTGTTGTTTCTAGAGTGATCCAAGTACATATGTGTTTTCCAGACACCCAGGTTTCTAGGTTTAACTAAGTTGTAGTTACCTAATTACCTAGTTGCTTTCCCAGTGTAGCTAAGTTGTTGTTCTGGTTCCACTATGTTGTTGTTGAGATTAGTAGGTATAGGATCGCCTCTGCTTCTTCTAGGGAGATTTCTGTGTTATTTGCACATTCATGGAGTTGTCAATCTAAGTTGTAGAATTCATATCATCTACTCGCCTTTTCTCAATTAAGTTGTTTTTTAAATATAGTCAAGTTGCTTTCAACATAGAACTAAGTTGCATTCTGGCTTTTATTGGGAGAGATTGATTCCCTTTGATTCACTATCACTTTTCCCAATTTAGTTGTTTTGTCACCTTAGTTAAGTTGCTTTGAGCATAGAACTAAGTTGATTAGCCAAATTAGCCTAGGTTTGGGGGGGGTAGGAGAGGGGCTAGCCATTTTGTTACACACCCATATGGTTGGACCAATCATTGTATAGGTTCATAGCATCAATAAGTCACGTAGAGTTCCTTATCAAGTGGTATATCTACCTAGTTTTGTATGTTCTTTCACTTCGTTGTGCCATGGATAGCCAAAAAATTAGGGTATTTCAAGTTGCTTAGCAATTTAATTAAGGTACTTGTTTTTCATTATTAAGTTGTTGGTAAGTTGTGCTTTACAGTTGAGGTAAGTGGCAGCTGACATGTTACTTTAGTTGCTAGGTTTTAAGATTACCCTGTTGTTTCTAGAGTGATCCAAGTACATAGGTGTTTTTCTTTGTGTGCTTGAAGGCACCTAGGTTTCTGGGTTTAACTAAGTTGTAGTTACCTAATTACCTAGTTGCTTTTCGAGTGTAGCAAAGTTATTTTATTTTGGTTCCACTATGTTGTTGCTGAGATTAGTAGGTCTAGGACCACCTCCACTTCTTCTAGGAGGGATCTCTATGTTATTTGCACATTCATGGGGTTGTCGAATTCATATCATCTACTTGCTTTTTCCCAATTAAGTTGTTTTGTAAATATAGTTAAGTTGCTTTCAGCATAGAACTAAGTTGATTAGCCTAAGTTGCATTCTGGCGTTTGCTAGGAGAAATTGTTTTGCTTTGATTCACTTTCCTTTTTCCCAATTAAGTTGTGTTGTCACCGCAGTTAAGTTGCTTTGAGCATAAAACTAAGCTAATTAGTCAGATTAACCTAAGTTACATTTTGATATTTTGTAGGGGGATTCTTTTTTCTTTGATTCACTATCACTTTCCTAATTTAGTTGTTTTGTCACATTAGTTAAGTTTCTTTAAGCATCGAACTAAGTTGACTAGCCAGATTAGCCTAGGTTGGGGTGGTAGGAGAGGGGCTAGCCATTTTGTTATGCACTCATATGGTCGGGCCAATCATTATATAGGTTTAGAGCATCAATAAGTCACCTAGAGTTCCTTATCAAGTGGTATATCTGGCCTAGTTTTGTATGTCCTTTCACTTCTTTGTGCCATGGCTAGCCAAAAAATCAGGGTCTTTTAAGTTGTTTAGCAATTTAATTAAGCTACTTGTTTTTCATTATTAAGTTGTTGGTAAGTTTCATGCCTAGGTGCTTTACGGTCGAGGTAAGTGGCAGTTGCCCTATCACTTTAGTAGCTAGGTTTTAAGACCACCATGTTGTTTCTAGAGTGGTCCAAGTACATAGGTGTTTTTCTTTGTGTGCTAGAAGGCACCAAGGTTTTTGGGTTTAACTAAGTTGTAGTTACCTAGTTGCGTTTCGAGTGTAGCTAAGTTGTTGTTTTGGTTCCACTATGTTATTGTTGAGACTAGTAGGTGTAGGATCGTCTCCACTTCTTCTAGGGGGATTTGTGTGTTATTTGCACATTCATGGGATTTTCGATCTAAGTTGTCAAATTCATATCATCTACCCGCCTTTTCCCAATTAAGTTGTTTTGTAAATGTAGTTAATTTGCTTTCAACATATATAGAACTAAATTGATTAGCCTAAGTTGCATTCTGGCTTTTGTTGGGAGAAATTGTTTTGCTTTGATTCACTTTCCTTTTTCCCAATTAAGTTGTATTGTCACTGCATTTAAGTTGTTTTGAGCATAAAACTAAGTTGATTATCTAGACTAACCTAAGTTGCATTTTGATATTTTGTAGGGGGGTTTGTTTTGCTTTGATTCACTATCCATTTTCCCAATTTAGTTGTTTTGTCAACTTAGTTAAGTTGCTTTGAGCATAGAACTAAGTTGATTAGCTAGACTAGCCTAGGTTGGGGGTAGGATATGGGCTAGCCATTTTTTACGCACTCATATGGTTGGGCCAGTCATTGTATAGGTCTATAACATCAATAAGTCACCTAGAGTTCCTTATCAAGTGCTATATCTAGCCTACTTGTGTATGTTCTTTCACTTCTTTGTGCCATGTCTAGCCAAAAAATTAGGGTCATTTAAGTTGCCTAGCAATTTAACTAAGTTACTTGTTTTTCATTATTAATATGTTGGTAAGTTGCATGCCCATGTGCTTTACGGTCGAGGTAAGCGACACCTGCCTTGTCACTTTAGTTGCTAGATTTTAAGATCACCCTATTGTTTCTAGAGTGATCCAAGTACAAATGTGTTTTTCTTTGTTGCTTGAAGGCACCTAGGTTTATGGGTTTAACTAAGTTATAGTTACCTGATTACCTAGTTGTTTCTCGAGTGTAGCTAAGTTATTGTTTTGGTTCCACTATGTTGTTGTTGAGACTAGTAGGTCTAGGATCGCCTCTACTTCTTCTAGGGAGATTTATGTGTTATTTGCACATTCATGGGGTTGTTGATCTAAGTTGTCGAATTCACATCATCTACTCCTTTTTTTCCCAATTAAGTTGTTTTTAAATGTAGTTAAGTTGATTTTAGCATAAAACTAAGTTGATTCACTTTCCCTTTTCCCAATTAAGTTGTAGTGTCACCGCAGTTAAGTTGTTTTGAGCATAAAACTAAGTTGATTAGCTAGATTAACCTAAGTTGCATTTTGATATTTTGTAGGGGGATTTGTTTTTCTTTGATTCATTGTCCCTTTTCCCAATTTAGTTGTTTTGTCACCTTAGTTAAGTTGTTTTGAGCATAGAACTAAGTTGATTAGCTAGATTAGCCTAGGTTTGGGGGGGGGGGGGGGGGTAGGAGAAGGGATAGCCATTTTTTACGCACCCATATGGTTGGGCCGGTCATTGTATAAGTCCATAGCATCAATAAGTCACCTAGAGTTCCTTATCAAGTGGTATATCTAGCCTACTTTTGTATGTTCTTTCATTTCTTTGTTCCATGGCTAGCCAAAAAAATTAGGGTCTTTTAAGTTTCTTAGCAATTTAACTAAGCTACTTGTTTTTCATTATTAATTTGTTGGTAAGTTGCATGCCCAGGTGCTTTACGATCGAGGTAAGCGGTACCTGCCTCGCCACTTTAGTTGCTAGGTTTTAAGAAGACCATATTGTTTCTAGAGTGATCCAAGTACATAGGTGTTTTTCTTTGTTGCTTGAAGGCGCCTAGGTTTATGGGTTTAACTAAGTTCTAGTTACCTAATTACCTAGTTGTTTTTCGAGTGTAGCTAAGTTGTTGTTTTGGTTCCACTATGTTGTTGCTGAGACTAGTAGGTCCATGATCGCCTCTACTTCTTCTAGGGGGGTTTCTGTGTTATTTGCACATTCATGGTGTTATCGATCTAAGTTGTCGAATTCAAATCATCTACTCGTTTTTCCCAATTAAGTTGTTTTATAAATATAGTTAAGTTGATTTCAGCATAAAACTAAGTTGATTATCCTAAGTTGCATTCTAGATTTTGTTGGGAGAAATTGTTTTGCTTTGATTCACTTTCCATTTTCCCAATTACGTTGTATTGTCACCAAAGTTAAGTTGCTTTGAGCATAAAATGAAGTTGATCAGCCAAACTAACCTAAGTTGCATTTTTATATTTTGTAAGGGGGTTTGTTTTGTTTTGATTCACTATCCCTTTACCAATTTAGTTGTTTTGTCACGTTAGTTAAGTCGCTTTGAGCATATAACTAAGTTTATTAGCCAAATTAGCCTAGGTTGGGGGTAGGAGAGGGGCTAGCCATTTTGTTACGCACCCATATGGTTGGGCTAATCATTGTTTTGGTTCATAGCATCAATAAGTCACCTAGAGTTCCTTATCAAGTGGTATATCTAGGCTAGTTTTGTATGTTCTTTCACTTCTTTGTTCCATGGCTAGCCAATTTTTTAGGGTCTTTTAAGTTGCTTAGAAATTTAAGTAAGCTACTTGTTTTTCATTACTCCCTCCGTTCCTTAATATAAGGTGTATAGTTTTCTTGTACGAATATTAGCGCACATGCTAGGAGGAAAAATTTCGTTGCTTTCAAACGTGAATACCCTAGATGATTGACGTGATATAGTGGAAGGATAGGAAATCTGGGTATCCTCTCTCTCCTGATCGGATTAGTTGCCTCCTAAATAAGAGGAACATATCATAGAATTCTCTATCACCTTATATTCTGGAATTTTTCACAAAAAACTATACACCTTGTATTAAGGAATTGAGGGAGTATTAAGTTGTTGGTAAGTTGCATGCCTAGGTGCTTTACGGTAGAGGTAAGTGGTAGCTGCCTTGTCACTTTAGTTGCTAGGTTTTAAGATCACCCTATTGTTTCTAGAGTGATCCAAGTACATAGGTGTTTTTATTTGTGTGCTTGAAGGCACCTACGTTTTGGGTTTAACTAAGCTGTAGTTACCTGATTACCTAGTTGCTTTTCGAGTGTAGATAAGTTGTTGTTTTGGTTCCACTATGTTGTTGCCGAGACTAGTAGGTCTAGGATCGCCTCTACTTCTTCTAGGGGGATTTCTATGTTATTTACACATTCATGGGGCTATCGATCTAAGTTGTTGAATTCATATCATCTACTTGCTTTTCGGGTGTTGGTAAGTGTTAGTTTGTCATGGGTTAAGTTGTGGCTACCAGATTACCTAGTTGCTTTTTGGGTGCAACTAAGTTGTTGTTTGTTTCCACTATGTTGTTGTTGATGTTGTTATAGGTTTAAGATCACCTAGTCCGCTTTTTGGGTGCATGTAAGTAGAAGTTTGTCATGCACCAAGTTATGGCTTCCAGATTGCCTATTTGGTTTTCGGGTGCACATATGTGAAGGGAATATGCCCGAGAGGCAATAATAAAGTGGTTATTATCTTATTCCTTGTTTATGATAAATTTTTATTTTGCATGCTATAATTGTATTAATTGAAAACATTAATACATGTGTGTTTAATAAACAAATAAAGGGTTCCTAGTTATGCCTCTCTTACAAACTAGCTCATTGATTAACAAGATGATCAAGGTTTCTTGATCATGGATAATGGATGTTGTTAATAACTAGGTCACAACATTGGTTGAATGGTGTGATGAACATTCATCCGAAGTATAGCAATACAATCAAAGTCATTGTGTTTAAATTGCTATAACATCATACAAAGTAATTCTAGTCCTTAGACCATTAGATCATGTCAATCACTAACACTAGAAGAGTAACTTGATAACATCAAACGTCACACCGTAACAGGGTGGCAATAAAGGTGGGTTCAGATACTCCGAAGGTGTTATGTAGAGGCTCATGGATCAAGAGTGGGATTTGTCCCTTCCAATGATGAATAGATATACTCTGGGCCCTCTCGATGATATCACATTGAGATAGCTTGCAAGCAAGTGATGTGATCACTAGAATGTTATATCATGAGAACAAGAAAAGAGTGCATGTCGATAACGAGATCAAACTAGGTATGGAGATACCGATGATTGAATCTCAGACATGTAATATACAGCGATACAAAGGGATTTAGTTATGACGTTAAAGGTTCACACAATCACTAGTCATCATTGAATGGGAGAGTTAGTACGGATCTCCAGGTCCCGCTGCTGATTATTAATCGGAGAGGGGTCTCGATCATGTCTGCATTATTCACGAACCGTAGGGTGGCACACTTAAGGGATAGCGACACCATTTGGAGCAAATAAGATACCATAGAAATATTATGAAAGCGCGGGAATTGTTTTGATGGACACCGAAATTGTTACGGGTGAAATTGCTAAAATTGGTTATGCATGTGATATCGAAATGTTGCAAGGGGTTTTATGTGAATGTTTTTTAATTAAAGTAATTAACAAAATTCTGAATAAAATAAATAAAAGTGTTTTATTTAAAGAGAAAATGCATTTATTTTAGTGGACATTAAATGCAAGTGAGTGGAGTTGAAATTTATGTGAGTGGGCTTAGTGGAAGCTCCACCCACATGAATGAGGGAGAGGTCGAGGTACCCACCATGGCCGGCCAACCATGGCCATGGGGCTACGCCCCACCCCCTATAAAAGGAGCCCCATGGCTCCTCTCCTCTTGCACCACCTCCTCGCGAAGGTTCTCTCCCTCTAGCAATTCCCCATGGTCTCGAATTAGCGAGATACATGTTCCCGGTGGATTTTTCTGGAAGGATTTGCTGCTTCTGCTGCTTTGTTGGATCAAGGACTCAGAGGTTGTCGGGGTACCGGACGTGTGTGCGGTCACGGATGCAACACTGCTTTGCGGTGCTGGACTTGCTAGTGCTGGACCTGCTGGACTTCATCACGATCTTGAGATCGGCAAGTGTAAGACTACATCATCCATGAGTTCAACCTCGTTAACAATTCTTTGTCGCTCTTCAAGGGTATGTTCTCTATGGATGTATATATACCCATTGATTGTATCTAGGTAGATAGATCTTGGTGCTTAGTTGTTCACTTCGTAGGATTTTTTTTGTTTGCTATGCTGCGTACCCAATAGTGGTCAGAGCCTGATCTATGCGTAGATGCTTTGCACGGGTAGAACACATAAGAGTATATGGGCGATGATGATCATATTATTGCATCTTATATGTATTTTTGATATTGGTGGCATAGTGGGATGAAGTGACCCAGACAAATTTACATGTCCTCGCACATGAGACCTGTTCCACGCTTGACATGCAACTAGTTTTGCATAAGTGCCTAGCGGGTGTCTGTATCTCCTACTATAGTCAATATGTGATTTACAACGAATTTCTAATAATTTGGTTATTATCGTTGTGGTTCCATATTCGTAGGTAAGACCGGTTCTATCTTCGAAAGCCCTAAGCTACGTAAAACTTGCAATTGATAAATTAGAAGCGTCTAGTTTAGATTGTTGTTGGGCTAGTGTTCTGATATGGTAATGTTATAATTTGAAGTATAGTTGATACTCTTGGAAATTATAGCATACGTAACGTGTAAGTTTCATAGACCTTTGCCTTACACATAAAGGAATGATAAAGATCATACCACGATGCACATGATAGTGATCAAGTGCAAGAAACCATATCATTTCACTTTATGCATATGATGTTTTGTTTGCATCTTATATTGCTTGTATGGCGCTTTAGTAGCATTATAATATGATCCCTCATTTAGATATCAAGGTAAAATGTGTTCTTCCTTAAGTATGCATCGTTAAGAAAGTTCATCGTTTCGAGACATCACGTGATGATCGGGTGTACTTGACTCTACGCTTTCATACAACGGGTGCAAGACAGTTTTACACACGCGAGTACTAAGGTTCTTACTTAGCGAGCCTAGCAACCAAAAGGTTAAGTATGAGTCATATGGTAGATATGATGTCCATATAGATGCTCGCCTTTGAAGCTACACTGACTCACGTGATGATCGGACTTGGTGTAGTGGATTTGGTTCATGTAATCACCAAAACAACTCGAGGGATGTTGGTTTTGAGTGGGAGTTTATTTCTAATTTGGATTATTCGAACTCAATTTATCATAAAGTAAAATCGAAGTGAATTTTCATAATTTTTTGTAGTCACTGGCATCCATTTACTACCTTGCGCTTAGTTTTAATTGAGATAATAGAACTGTAGAATTCTGGTTATTTACTTTACGAACTGGTATCATATTGTTTTGAGTTTCAATCTAAAGTATAGAAGTCATATTGCAAACTTTCAGCAAACTCCATTTACTCAATGAAGTTTAATAAGTTATATTAAATCAAGAGTAACAATTCTAGTGTTAGTATCTAAAGTGTCATGTTTGCCTCCATGATTCTTGATATGAAAAAGTTGTTTTAATATCGAGGTTATCTAGGAGTGATGACCCACAAGTATAGGGGGTGTATCGCAGTATTTTCGAGGGAAGTGAAACCCAATTTATTGATTCAACACAAGGGGAGCCAAAGAATATTTATCAGCCTTAACAACTGAGTTGTCAATTCAGCTGCACCTGGAAACAATCTTGCTCACAGCAGTTTACCAGTAGCAACAGTTTTGTAGTAGGAATAGCAAAGTAGCAGCAGAGTAAAGCAAAGACAGTAGTAACAAAAGCAGTAATAGTGAGATTCGAGTGTGGTAGGCATAGGGATGGATGGACGGGCGTTGCATGGACAAGACAATTCACATAGCAATCAGAACATAGGGCAATTGCAGATAAATAAGATAAAGCATCCAAGTACAAGATAATCCTAGGCATGTGTTCCATATATAGTCATACGTGCTTGCAATGAGAACTTGCACAACATCTTTTGTCCTGCCAGCCCGTTTGCAGCGGGGCCTCTAGGGAACTACTGGCAATTAAGGTGCTCCTTTTAATAGAGCACCGGAGCAAAGCATTAACACTCCGTGAACACATGTGATCCTCACATCAAAGCCTTTCCCTTCCGGTTATCCCGATTTCTGTCACTTCAGGACCATAGGTTCAGGACAACGACGTGTGTATACAACTTGTAGATAAGACCAAGAACAATACTATCATAATGAATCAATAATAAGTTCAGATCTGAAATCATGGCACTCGGGCCCTAGTGACAAGCATTAAGCACAACAAGTCGCAACAAAGTCATAAAGCACTAATAAAAGATACTAGGCACCATGCCCTAACAATCTGATGCCATTACATGAACGATCTCATCCAATCTCTACCATCCCCATAGCCTACAGCGGGGGATTACTCACTCATAGATGGGGGAAACATGGATGGTCGATGGAGAAGTGATGATGATGATGATGACGATGATCTCCTCCAATTCCCCGTCCCGGCAGGGCGCTAGAACGGAGTTTCTAGTGCTGTTTTGTGGAATCTCGTGGTGGCGGAAGAGCGGAACTCCTTCTGGAAAAACGTCGAACCCCCTGAAGTTTTTAGGTCAGAAGGCTCCTTATAGGCGAAGAGAGAGACCGAGGGGGTGCCTGGGGGGCCCACACCACCCCCTGGCGCGGCCTGGCCTGGCCCGCGCCACCAGGTGGTGTGGCTACCCCAGGGCTCTTCTCCGTCTCGTATTCTGGCTCCTGGAGTCTTCGGGTGAAATAGGATTTTTGGCATATTTTCCAGGATTTTTCCTGATAGTTGATTTTCTGCACAAAAAGTAGACACCAAGGCAATTCTGCTGAAAATAGCGTTAGTCCGCATTAGTTGCATCCAAATCACACAAGTATAGAGGAGAAAAAATAGCAAAAGTGTTCAGGAAAGTAGATACGTTTTGGACGTATCAACTCCCCCAAGCTTAGCTTATTGCTTGTCCTCAAGCAATTCAGTTGAAAACTGAGTGCGATAAAAGAACTTTCACGAACACATTTGCTTCATATGATGTAAATATTCTCAGCAATGTGATCAACTACTTAGGCAATTCATAGTAAAGAGTATGCAACTGAGTCTACTTAATAGTCATTGCAAGCTATGAAGAGATTCCAACTCGAGAATAATAAGTAGCATGAAGCACGAACATAAGCAACATTACAATGCTCATAGAAAGGTATGATAGAGTGGTATCTCGCTTGCCTTTGATTATGAATGCCAAGGAACCTCTGAAGTTCAAGTGATGACTAGAAATAAAGATATCAAGGGTACAAGCGTCAAAGTCATAGCACAAATAATCAAGTAATGGAACAAACATAAAGAATGACAACTACGCTCTCAAGAAAGTGCTCAAAGAATAAGTGGAGACTCAACAAGTAGAAGAAAAAGGTTTTGAGAAATTTGAAAGGCTTCCAAATGCTGAAAGTATGGTACTCGCTAGCTTTGAGCTCTCATTTCCCCTATCATAAGCATCTTTAATGTGGTTAAGGTGAAAGTGACACAACTAAGAGGATATGCTTGACAAGTTATAAATTGAAGTCTCATGCCCCTTACTTACGAAGACCGATCCTCATGCTACTCAACTTCAGTCACAAGTAAGCTCTTGTCATTGTAAGTACATACGTATCATAGAGAACCAACGGGGTACCCCTTGCACATGACACAGGAGCTATCCCATGATCAAAATACAAGGCAAGCAGACAATGAGCATCTCGGCGATCTTTTTATTTACTATGTGCATAGATTTTTATTGAGGATGCTTCATAGAATGCTCATTATGGTTATGCTGCTAGTTTCCACCATGATTAGGCATGGCTTAGGCTAGCGGCCCAGGCGTTTCTCTAACATACATACAAACTCCATGATCTTACAAGTTCCACTTTTATTTCACACCGCCGGGATCCATAAGTAAAAGAACATGATATCAACTAGGTACAAAGTACCTATGAAGCGTTGAAAGCGGTCCCCATGATACATGGTTCTAGTAACTTCAACTCATAAAGCGCAAGCATATGCACAACAAAGAAGGACGCAATGGTTTAGGTTTATTAAGAGCAAGAAAATAAAGTGTGCCATCAAGTTCATGAGAGCTTTACTAACTAACTTTCGCATAACAAGCAAACATTTTATTCAGAAGAAAACAAGGCATATTGAATATGCACGGAGGTAGCAAATGATGCTAATGGGTAGGTATGGTGGACACTTTGGAAGTATTTGGTTTAGGGAGTTGGAAACTTGAGTAAAACACTTAGTGGAAGTGAAGGCTAGCAATAGTAAGGGAGCGACAAACGAGAGAGCAATAGCTGTCATTATCATGCTTGCAACAAAACAAGACTACTCATGGCATGAAAATGATTCAAGATCCTCAAGGCAAAATAATTCATCAAGGCTTAACTGATTATTACAGTCATGTGGATGCGTGAGCATGTGCCAAGTCAATCAAATGAAACATTCAGAGGAGGATACCACGGTGTCATACCAATTTATGAATAGAGCAATGCAAGCAAACATTCATAAGACATGCTACAAACTATTAGTGAGCTGGAGCTAATCATAAGAAAGCAAGAACTATTAAGCATCCAAATATAACATACACTCTACATGAACGGACTAAGCATGCCCACAGTGATGAGTATATATACAAAAATGAAAACAAATAGAGTTCGTTACCAGCCTCTTACCATGCCTCAAGTTGTCATTGATCCTCATTATTGCTCTTCACTTGTGTGGCTTGAATAATAATATGAAACCAATATCCACTAAGGACTGCCGAACCCTGTAGCAAACTCGCAAAAACCAAAGAAGAACGACAAATATTTTTGGTGTTTTCGATTTTTAAACAAGAACCCAAAAGGGAAAACAAGCAAAGCAAAATCTTTTTGGGTTTTTTCGAATAGTTCAAACTAAGAAAAGCAAACCTAGGCAAAAAGAAGAAGCAAACAAAAGAGAAACAACAGAAATATTTTTGGTCTTTTTGTGTTTTTAGAAAGCAAAAGCAAAGAAGGACGAAAACTAAAAAGAGAACGAAAACATGAATATACAAAGTACCAACACAACATGATATGGAGATGAGTGCGGTGTCGGCGTACCTCCCCCCAAGCTTAGGCTTTTGGCCTAAGTGGGTATCAATCCCAAGCTGGCCAGGATCAAGTATCACCGGGGTACGACGAGGAGGTACCCTCGTCCTGGTGCGAACCCGAGTATGCCCCTCCATAATTGCGGAGTAATCATAGGAGGGCACATCCTCCTGGTGCTTCTCGTGGAAACCCAATAAGCGAAGCTGCTCGTCCACCTCCTCCTTGGAGCGCGACCACGGTCTCCTGTCAACACTAAACAAAGCAGGCTGACACGGTCATCATCATTGGTCACCCCTCGGTAAAGCTCCAACAAATCAGCGGGTCGCCCTTGAATTTTCTTCACGGTCCCTGTCATACGCACACCTACAATACTGCAAAATCTCTCCAAAGACATGGTGAAGGGCATATCATAGATTTTAAAAGAGACAGTAGATTGATAGGATGTGTTAGTAAATGAGAAACTCTCAACAAAAGTTTTGGTGAGCATAGCGTATTGTGCACTCTCATCTTGCATACAAGAGGTCAAGCCAACCCTCTCAATAAGTAGCAAGAAATCATCAAGAATACCTGCAGCTTGCAAGAAAGTAAAACAAGGAAAAGAGGATGGGTGAGCATCTCCATCATCCCTTTCACTGCCAATGTGTGTTGCAATGAGGTCTTCATTGTATGGTGGCCTAGCTTGAGAGGCTGTTCTTGAGGGCCTCGACCTCCTAGGTGCAACACTCTCAAATATCTCTCCAAAAGTGTGGTTATTCATGCTTGGTATTCTGAAATTTAAACACATATTAAACAAGTGATTGCAAAGTAAATATAATGAAGGATTCTACTCATAGGGACTTGCAAGAGGCCTAAACATGCATCAAAACTATATCTCTAAGCATCAAACAAGCTTACAAGCTCTCATAACTAGTCACCTACAGCAGCAAAATACTCAACATATAAACCACTAAACACAAATCTACTTGGACAAGGGTAGGAGTCACGTACCAAGGAACAAATGCTCCAAATTTCAGCAAGAAAGATGGGCTGAGAAAGGAGATCGAAGAAATCGAGAGAAAGCACAGAAAGAACACGATTTTGAGCTATGAACTGGAGCTTACTCGGGAGAGAGAAGAAAGTGGCAGGTGAGAGAAGTAGTGGGGGGGCCAGGGGTGGCCCACACCAGGACATGGCGCCACCCAGGGCTGGCCGTGCCACCACATGGTGTGCCTGCCTGGTGGGCCCCCCTGGTACCTACCAAGTACTCCTCTTCCCCTTTTTTCACGTAAAAATTTAATATGAATTTTCTGGAAATTTTCGAGACACTTTATTTTTGGGCATTTTTCAGAAAAAGAAGAATGATTTTTCTGACAGACAGATTTTTTTTCTTTTGGAAACATGATGCAAGGACAAAACAAGGCTAGAACTACAGAAGTTCTAGCATGCAAGAAACTAACAACTCAAAGAAAACTAAACGAAAGCAAAAACTAAAATGCAAAGGATAGAAATAAACGGAGATAATCATAATGAAAACATTGTTTTGTTCAATGGAATTCTTTTGTTAGCAAGGTTGATCAAGTCTTGCTACCAAAACAATTGCATATGAGGCAAAACTTTGTACTCCACTAATGATTATGTTACCTTAACCTTGATAGCAATGGTCCCAATCATAATAGTTTCAAATTTTTCTCTTGGTATGGGACAACATATTTCTCCAACTTGAATGCCTTCAACATGTTCAATTGAATTTAAACCATAAGTCCTTTCAATCTTCTTGGGGAAATAGACAGTATGTTCCTTGTCATTAACATTGAAGGTCACCTTTCCTTGATTACAAGTAATAACAGCTCCTGCAGTATTAAGGAAAGGTCTCCCAAGAATAATAGACATATTATCATCTTCAGGCATTTCAAGCACAACAAAATCAGTTAATATCAAGCAATTGTGAGCCACCCGAACAGGTACATCCTCACATATACCCACATGAATAGTGGTAGATTTATCAGCCATTTGCAAAGATATATCAGTTGGTATCAATTTTTCAAGATGAAGCCTCTTATAGAGAGAGAAAGGCATAACACTAACTCCAGCTCCCAAATCACACAAAGCAGTTCTAACATAACTGTTTTTAATAGAGCAAGGGATAGTTGGAATCCCTGGGTCTCCAAGTTTCTTAGGAACCTTACCATTGAAGGAATAATTAGCAAGCAAAGTGGAAATTTCTTCATTAGGGATCTTCCTTTTATTCGAGACAATATCCTTCATATACTTTGATTAAGGAGGCAATTTAATAGCATTAGTCAAAGGAATTTGCAAGAATAAAGGCTTCATCCACTCATAAAACTTATTATAGTGTTCATCTTCCTTTGACTTGTGTTTCTTATCAGGGAAAGGCATAGGTTTTTGGACCCAAGGTTCTCTTTCACTACCATGTTTCTTAGCAATAAAATCCTCTTTGGTGTATTTAGTATTCTTAGTGTGGTTTTCAGGTTCTTCTTCAACTTTTTCCTCATTAGGAACTTCATTTTCTTCATTACCACTTTCAGTTTCAGCATCAGAGATAGATATACTATTAGGATCTATAGCAGGTTCAGAGGGTTCTACAACTGTTTTATGTTTCTTTTTCCTTTTCTTACGAGTAGAACCACTATTTTCAACTTGTTGAGAATCCTTCTCAATCCTTTTGGGATGCCCCTCAGGATATAGAGGATCCTGGGTAGCAGCTCCACTTCTAGTTCTAATTTCATAAGCATGTTTTTCTTTATCAGCATTAACGAGCAAGTCGTTTTACACTTTAACGAGTTGATCTATTTGAGTTTGAACCATCTGAAAGTGTTTAACAATCATTTTAACATCATTAGAGGTTCTTTCCACAATATCTTTCAACTCAACAATAGCTCTAGTGTTTTCCATTAGATGATTTTGCACCCTTTTATTAAAGTTATCTTGCTTAACAATAGAGATATCAAATTCTTCTAAGCATTGATCAGGAGGTTTCAAGTAAGGGATATCACCTTCATCAAAGTGTTGGAGAGAGTGTACCTCAATAGTGGGTGAGTAGGGAATAGGCTTACATAATTCTTCTATAGGAGGTAAATTCTTAACATCTGCAGCTTTAATTTCCTTCTCCTTAAGACATTTCTTAGCTTCCTTCATCACTTCATCATTTAATTCAATAACTCCCCTCTTCTTTGATGTTGGAATAGGCACATGAATAGATGGTTCAGGTACAATTACTTCAGGTATAGCTTGTTTAGGAGGAGTCCAATCTTCATAATTCTTGCTTATTTTAGCCATTAATTCCTCAGCTTCCTTGGGAGTCCTATTCCTGAAAACACAATCAGCACAACTATCTAGGTATGTCCTAGATTCTTCGGTTAGTCCATTATAAAATATATCAAGAAGCTCATTTTTAGGTAATGGACTTCCAGCCTGTGCATGAATCAAAGCACAAAACCTTGCCCATGATTCAAGCAATATCTCTTTTTCTCCCTGTTTAAAATCGAAAAGTTCCTGCAAAATAGCATGTCTAGCACTAGGAGGAAAATATTTCTACAGGAAAGTACTAATCAAGCAATCATGGCTATCAATAGATCCAGGAGGTAAATTACTAAACCAAGTTCTAGCTTCCCCTTTCAGTGAAAAGGGGAAAATCTTAGCAACAAAGTAAGTACGCATCTTAATATCATCAGAAAACAAGCCACTCATGGTAGAAAGTTCATTGATATGTGCTACCGCACTTTCATTCTTAGTCCCACAAAAAGGTTCTTTCTCAACAATTTGGGTCTAATAGTATGCCTCTCAAGGAGACTCTTAGCAGCGCTCCTATCATGGGTGTTCTTACATTCTTCAATAAACTCATCGGTCATCTCAACACAATCTTCTTCAGTATCATAACTCTCACTAAACTCAGGTGAGCTAACAGGTGTGGTAGTGTCTTCATTAGGAGTTTCGGTATTTCCAGCTATAGTTCTAGCAATCGTAGCATCTAGGAAAGGACCTAATGAACCACTCTTATCAAGCACAGTAGAAGCAGCATCATAAGCATCAGAAGTTTTAGATTCAGCAGTAGTAGCAGTGTGTGTAGCATGTGTATGTGGTGGTGTAAGGAACTTACTCAAAACAGACGGTGAATCAAGAGCGGTAGAGGTGTTCAGAACAGTACCTCTTCTTGTAGTGGATGGTAAAATAGGAACCTTGCCATCACGAGACTTACCCATGATGGATGGATAGCAGTGAACAATAGAGAATCCAAGTGAACTTGATAAATAAAGCTATGCTCCCTAGCAACGGCGCCAGAAAATAGTCTTGATGACCCACAAGTATAGGGGGTGTATCGCAGTATTTTCGAGGGAAGTGAAACCCAATTTATTGATTCGACACAAGGGGAGCCAACGAATATTTATCAGCCTTAACAACTGAGTTGTCAATTTAGCTGCACTTGGAAACAATCTTCCTCACATCAGTTTATCAGTAGCAACAGTTTTGTTGTAGGAATAGCAAAGTAGCAGCAGTAGTAAAGCAAATACAGTAGTAACAAAAGCAGTAATAGTGGGATTCGAGTGCGGTAGGCATAGGGATGGATGGACGGGTATTGCATGGACAAGACAATTCACATAGCAATTAGAACATAGGGCAATTGCAGATAAATAAGATAAAGCACCCAAGTACTAGACAATCCTAGGCATGTGTTCCATATATAGTCATACGTGCTCGCAATGAGAACTTGCACAACATCTTTTGTCCTGCCAGCCCGTTTGCAGGGCCTCTAGGGAACTACTGGCAATTAAGGTGCTCCTTTTAATAGAGCACCGAAGCAAAGCATTAACACTCCGTGAACACATGTGATCCTCACATCAAAGCCTTTCCCTTCCAGTTATCCCGATTTCGGTCACTTCGGGGCCATAGGTTCCAGACAACGACGTGTGTATACAACTTGTAGATAAGACCAAGAACAATACTATCATAATGAATCAATAATAAGTTCAGATCTGAAATCATGGCACTCGGGCCCTAGTGACAAGCATTAAGCACAACAAGTCGCAACAAAGTCATAAATCACTAATAAAAGATACTAGGCACCATGCCCTAACAATCTGATGCCATTACATGAACGATCTCATCCAATCCCTACCATCCCCATAGCCTACAGCGGGGGATTACTCACTCATAGATGGGGGAAACATGGATGGTCGATGGAGAAGCGATGATGATGATGGCGATGATCTCCTCCAATTCCCCATCCCGGCAGGGCGCCAGAACGGAGTTTCTGGTGCTGTTTCGTGGAATCTCGTGGTGGCGGCAGAGCGGAACTCCTTCTGGAAAAAACGTCGAACCCCCTGAAGTTTTTAGGTCAGAAGGCTCCTTATAGGCGAAGAGAGAGACCGAGGGGGTGCCTGGGGGGCCCACACCACCCCTGGCGCGGCCTGGCCTGGCCAGCGCCACCAGGTGGTGTGGCCACCCCAGGGCTCTTCTCTGTCTCGTATTCTGGCTCCTGGAGTCTTCGGGTGAAATAGGATTTTTGGCATATTTTCCGGAATTTTTCCTGATAGTTGATTTTCTGCACAAAAAGTAGACACCAAGGCAATTCTGCTGAAAACATCGTTAGTCCGCATTAGTTGCATCCAAATCACACAAGTATAGAGGAGAAACAATAGCAAAAGTGTTCGGGAAAATAGATACGTTTTGGACGAATCAAGGAGCTGAAAGAATTGTTTCAGAAACCATCATGTGTGGAATATATTGTGATATCTAAAACAATGTTTATGGTTACAATATGATAGAGTATAATTTAGCAAAATACATGTTCTCATATTGTATGAGATTTTGCGAAGGTTGGTGACGCTAGGCGTCCTAATCTCCTAAAAAGGTTTTGGGAACTAACATTATACTCACGATTCTTCCTTATAGGCTATAGTAGCTTGATCATGAAAGTTGTCATGATAAGGATGGATAGAAGATGTAGGTAAAATGTTTACTACACTAATAGATTACTAAAGAATGGATTTTGAAAGAACACCAAACATTTGATGATGGTGATCCACTTCAAAGTGCAAATCCAAAGGTATTAGTATTTGACTATACACGCTTTGGACTATGTGTCATATGTATGGCGCCACTGTTGATGTTGATATCTTCTTTTAAAAGGAAAAGGAAATGCTGAAAGAGAATCTATAAAATATTTGACAGAAAAGAAAAGACTGAAAATGTCCAGCTAAGGTATATAGATGATATACATGTTATGGTTGTATTCTTTGCTTGTTAAACAATGTGGTTCTTGGGTATTGGATACCGAATTGGTTGGTGTGAAATGTCATATAGAACAACACAATTAATGAACTACACTAGCCTAAGAAACTAGCAAGATAATATGTGATGATGCTCATCAAAAACAAAATTAAGTGTTATTGTGTTTCTTGTTGACATCAAAGCTTGCCTTCAAGATTTGTTTAAATAATTGTTATTTTGTTCCGGTATTATGAGAACAAAGGTTGTTCAAATAATTACCATATTCCATAGAAGATGGATGAAATTTTTACAAGTCTAGTTGGAGAAATCATGTCCATAAAAACTAATGCTAAAATGTCGCAAGACTAATGATTGAAAGATCACTTGTGAAGTGACATTGCCTTTTAAATTATATTGGAAAGAAAACATGAAGAAACTCCATGTTGATGGATTTTGGAGTCTTTGATTTTGATCAATTGACGCTTGTGAGACTTTTCTCGAGATAATTGAAACTCCGTTCATAGGCCAAAGAGGAACAGATGACTAACTTATTGGACATTGTACATGTTGATGTATATGGGCCATTATGTGCAGCCATGTGCGATGGATCTTTCAACTTCATATGCTTTCTCCGAAAATTTGAGTGAATATATCTGTATATTTACTTAAAAGGAAGAAGCATGATACATTTGAAAATTGTTCAAAGATTTTCAAGATGAAGTGTAAAATCATTGTAATGAGAAAATAAAGAATTTATGATTCAATCATAAAGGAAGATACTTGAGTTACATGTTTAGCAAAATACCTAAGATTTGAGAAATCGTTCCATGGATTTGTGTTCCCCGATAAACCATAAGAGTATGGAGTGGGCGGGAGACGAAATCAAACCTTGTTTGACATGGTAAGATCAAAAGTGTCATTTATAAAAATGCCATTATGTTTAAAGGATTAAAGCTTTAGATACTACCGCTTTTACACTGAAAAAAGCACCATCGTGATCTGTTGAAATGACACCATATGGGTTATGGTTTGGGATAAAACCCGAGTTGTCTTTTCTTAAATTTTGGTGTGCTATGCATAAGTAAATTTTTTGCAACCAAAGTCGGATAAGCACGTCTTTGTACGTTATCCCAAAGAAGTAGTTGGGTATTCCTCCATAACACCGAGGATAAAAGAGTTTGTCGCTTGGAACGTCAAGTTTCTTAAGGAGGAATTTTTCGCAAAAAGTTAAGTGGGAGGACAATAGAACTTTGATTAGGTTGATGAACCTAAGCAACATGTGCTAAGTAGCGCAGTGCCGAAAAGTGTCCCGGTGGCGGCCACAATGCTCATGGCTCCTGTGATTACATAGGTTGTGATCTCGGAGATTAGAGTTCCTATTGAACCGTATGGGTCGGGTAAGAATCAAATACTAAGATTTGATAAACAAGTCGTTATTGTTTTGAAAATGATGAACCGACTGCATGCAAAGAAGCGATGATGGGCCCTGACTCCATAAAATGACTAAGAAGTCATAAAATCCATGATAGTATCCATACACGAGAAATCGAGTTTCTGAACTTGGAAGACCCTCCGGAAAGGCATGCAGTCTATCGGTCGTATTTGGATATATAAATAAATGGACATGGATGTTTGACATCTATGAAATAGTCGACATGTCGGAAAGGAGTTTACGACAATGTTCAAGGAGTTGACTATGATAAGATTTGATCTTTTGTACCGATATTTAGTCTTGACGGATTAATGTAGCAACCACTACATATAATTTGTTATATGGTAGTTGAACAAACAAAAGGAAGTTCTTCTAATAGAATGGTTACCTAGGACGTGTACATGCCACTATCCGAAGAGTTTTGTTAATTCAAAGGATGCTGAAAGGGCATGCAAACTTCAATGGTTGAAGTAAGCATAGGGAGGTTGGAATATTCACCATGATGAAACTGTTAAAATGTTTAATTTCATCGGAGACGATAAAGATGCTTGCATTTGCAAGAAATTAAGTGGGAGTGATGAGACACATTTCTAATACATTATGTAGAGTACATATTGTTGATTGGAAATAATGTATCTTTTATTGACACAAGTTAAGAATTTCATTAAAATTGGATTTCGATGAAAGACTTGGGCAAAACTGGAATATTAGGCATCCATGTCTATATGGATAGATTGAGGCGCTAATATGGTTATGCCAGACATACATATATGAGATATTGAAAGGGTTGAATATGGAAACGATAAGAAAGGTTCTTGCTGCATGAAAGGGTTAAATCAAGATTCAAGTGTATTGACACTTGGTAAGTGAAACGAGATTCAAGTGTTTTGACACTTGGTGAGTGAAATAACATGAATGTTTTGATAAATAATGTATACCATGATATGTACATATCCATATATGTCCTATGCTCTAAATGTTATGTGCATATACAAAAATGATTCATCATACGATCATTGGACAATAGTAAGGATATTCTTATGATATTTGGAAGAACTAATAGTATATTTATGTAGAGGTGACAAATAGTTACAAATAGTTCATTGTAAAGTGTTACATTGATACTAGTTTGTCACAAGATACAAATTAAATTTATCTCAATTTAAACTACGGGTGGCACAATGTAATGGAAAGGAGGTTCCATGATGGATTTGAATGAGTTCCAAAGTTGATACATTGTGACGGATACTACAACAAAAGGCTAAGTATATGACTACTATAGTAGCAGCAAAGGAGGGAATTTAGTTAAGTAGTTTGTTATCAAACTAAGTGTGGTTCACAGTGGGCTAGTACTATGAAGATATATTGTGCATCAATTATATCAACATGTTTTTAACCCAAAGGAACTAAAGGTCTCACCAAAGGACTAAATTTATACAATGCCATCTCATTATAGAATGAGTGATGCGTAGAGACGCAAAGACATGCAAATACACGCGAACCTGAAAATGTCAGATCCGGAGATTATGTTAACCACTAGAAAACGCGTATATACAACACCAGAAAGCCATATGTGTTAAATGCACAAGTTTACAAACTAAATTATTGCTCTAGTGCAAGTGGGAGACTAAAGGGAATATGCCCGAGAGGCAATAATAAAGTGGTTATTATCTTATTCCTTGTTTATGATAATGTTTATTTTGCATGCTATAATTGTATTAATTGGAAACATTAATACATGTGTGTTTAATAAAAAAATAAAGGGTTCCTAGTTATGCCTCTCTTACAAACTAGCTCGTTGATTAACAAGATGATCAAGGTTTCCTAATCATGGACAATGGATGTTGTTAATAACTAGGTCACAACATTGGTTGAATGGTGTGATGAACATTCATCCGCAGTATAGCAATACGATCAAAGTCATTGTGTTTAAATTGCTATAACATCATCCGAATTAATTCTAGTCCTTAGACCATGAGATCATGTCAATCACTAACACTAGAAGAGTAACTTGATAACATAAAATGTCACACCATAACAGGGTGACAATAAAGGTGGGTTCAGATACTCCGAAGGTGTTATGTAGAGGATCATGGATCAAGAGTGGGATTTTTCCATCCCGATGATGAATAGATATACTCTGGGCCCTCTTGGTGATATCACATTGAGATAGCTTGCAAGCAAGTGATGTGATCACTAGGATGTTATATCACGAGAATGAGAAAATAGTGCATGTGGGTAACAAGATCAAACTGGGTATGGAGATACTGATGATCGAATATTTGACATATAATATATCGCGAGACAAAGGGATTTAGTTATGATGTTAAAGGTTCACACGATCACTAGAGTCATCATTGAATGTGTGAGAGTCAGAACAGATCTCCAGGTCCCGCTACGGATTATTGATCGGAGAGTAGTCTCGATCATGTCTGCATTATTCATGAACCATAGGGTGACACACTTAAGGGATATCGACACCATTTGGAGCAAATAAGATACCAGAGAAATATTATGAAAGCGCTGGAATTGTTTCGACGAGCACCAGAATTGTTTTGGGTGAAATTGCTAAAATTGGTTCTACATGTGATATTGATATATTGCAAGGAGTTTTATGTGAATGTTTGTTAGTCAAAGTAGTTAGCTAAATTCTGAATAAAATAAATAAAAGTTCTTTATTTAAAGAGAAAATGCATTTATTATAGTGGACATTAAATGCAAGTCACTGGAGTTGAAATTTATATGAGTGGGCTTAGTGGAAGCTCCACCCACATGAATGAGGGAGAGGTGGGGGCACCCACCATGGCCGGCCAGCCATGGCTATGGGGCTGCGCCCCACCCCTATAAAAGGAGCCCCATGGCACCTCTCCTCTTGCACCACCTCCTCACAAAAGTTCTCTTCCCCTCTAGCAATTCCCCATGGTCTAGAATTAGCGAGATACATGTTCCCGGTGGCTTTTTCTGGAAGGATTTGCTTCTTCCACTGCTTTGCTGGAGCAAGGACTCAGAGGTTGTCGGGGTACTGGACGTGTGTGCGATCACGGATGCACTACTGCTTTGCGGTGCTGAACTTGCTGGTGCTAGACCTACTGGACTTGCTGGACTTCATCACGATCATGAGATCGGCAAGTGTACGGCTACATCATCCATGAGTTCAACCTCGTTAACAATGCTTTGTTGCTCTTCAAGCGTATGTTATCTATGGATATATATCTACCCGTTGATTGTATCTAGGTAGATAGATCTTGGTGCTTAGTTGTTCACTTCGTAGGAATTTTTTTGTTTTCTATGCTACGAACCGAACAATATGTTGGTGTTTTCGTTTCCACTTTGTTGATGTTGAGGCTAATGCAGGTTTAGATCACCCCTACCGTTTCTAGGGTTATTCATGCATTATTTGCACTTCTCCTTGGGTTGTGGATCTAAGTTGTAGGTTTCATATCACCTAGTCACTCTTCGGGTCCAGGAAAGTTGCAATTTATCATGCACTGATTGCTCTTTGGATTTTATCCCCTAGGTTTTTCTGGAGCTTGCAAGTTACAACAATGGAATAGTGAATGGAAATCTAGTTGCCTACTAGATGAATTCCTTTTGTTGTTATGCCATGCATAATTGGGAATACTAAATGAAATTTCACAAAACCCAAGTCATACAAAAGAAATGAGAAGTAACTTGTATATTTTTCATGCACTAGCCAAAATGCCTAAGATGATGGTTAGGATTATTCAATTAAGTTGCTCCTAGCAAAGAAACCCTAGTTAGCACTGTTTCCACCCTTAAGAACATATGATTTCAATTATAGGTTGCACTTATTAAGTTGTTTTTGTGAGATTTGTATTCACTGCAAACTCAACCTAATGGGTGTGTTTGTTCAGATAAGAAGATAATCAAATACCTTAAATAGAGATGTGTAGGTCCACATGTTTCTAGATCCAAGTTGCTTTAGTAAAATTGTTAAGTTGTTTTTGCTTTTCAGTCAAATCGGTTGCCACCACTTGCTAAGTTGTATTTCATCCCTTATGAACTATGTTTTTTGTTTTCTAGTTACCTGATTTTTTCTGGTTACGAAGAGGAACTACCAGCAGGCTATCATGGTTGTGTCATCGCCGGAGAGGCTTTGGGATTTGCCAATGACGTGGACTTGCGCATGGACCGGGTGGTCCTGCAGCTTTCAAGCGAGTTGTGGCAAAGTGCGATGTGATCCGTGGATGAAGGCCAGCACTAGGGCATCGGGTCGTTGATGAGCGACACAATCAGATGTTACCCTACATGTTTAGATGTCGTATTTGGCCTCACGAGATAGCACCTTTGATTGATCATTATGCTAATACATGCCATGGACATAAGTTTCTTATGTCACTTAATTAAGTTGATTAGACATGTTAGTCTAAGTTGCATTCTGATCCTCTTTTAAAATTTTCACCTATAGTTGTGTTGCATGATTTATTTGAAACTGAGGTTTTCCCTAACTATTTCTTGTTGGGTTTGTGATACGTCCAAAACATATCTACTTTCCCGAACACTTTTGCTATTGTTTCTTCTCTAGTTTGTGTGATTTTGATACAACTAATGCGGATTAACGCTGTTTTCAGCAGAATTGCTTTGGTGTCTCGTTTTTGTCTAGGAAATCAACTTTCAGGAAAAATCCCGGAAAATATCGCAAGACTCCTATTTTACCAGAAGACCCACGAAGCCAGAAGACGAGACAGAGTGGGGACACGAGGGGCCCACACCACCTGGCCATGCGGGCTAGGCCAGGCCACGCCAGGGGGTGGTGTGGCTGTCTCGGTCTCGCCTCGACCTCTCCTTTTGCCTATATAAGCCCTCTGACCTAAAAACAGAGGGGGGTTCAACGTTTTTCCAGATAGAGTTTCGTTGCGCTGCCACCACCAGAAACCGCGATTCAGAACCAGAAACTCCATTCTGGCATCCTACCAGGATGGGGAATTGGAGGAGATCATCGCCATCATCATCACCATTGTTTCTCCATCAACCATCCTTAATTCCCCCATCGATGAGTGAGTAATCCCCCGCAGTAGGCTATGGGGATGGTAGGGATTGGATGAGATCGTTCATGTAATGGCATCAGATTGTTAGGGCATGGTGCCTAGTATCTATTGTTAGAGCTTTTTGACTTTGTTGCAACTTGTTATGCTTAATGCTTGTCACTAGGGCCCGAGTGCCATGATTTCAGATCTGAACATGTTATTTATTCATGATGATAGTATTGTTTATGATCTTACCTGCAAGTTGTTTACACACATTATTTTCCGGAACCCGAGGCCCCGAAGTGACAGAAATCGGGATAACTGGAGGGGATGGCTATGATGTGAGGATCACGTGTGTTCACGGAGTGTTAATGCTTTTCTCCGGTGCTCTATTAAAAGGAGCACCTTAATTGCCAATAGATTCCCTTGAGCCCCCCGCTGCAACGGGCTGGCAGGACAAAAGATGTTGTGCAAGTTCTCATTGCGAGCACATATGACTGTATATAGAACACATGCCTATGATTATTTAGTACTTGGATGCGTTATCTTATTCATCTGCAAATGCCTTATATCTTGATTGTTACATGAATTGTCTTGTCCATGCAACTCCCGTCCATCTATCCCTATGCCTACCGCGCTTTAATCCTACTGTTCACTGTAATTGTTACTACTGTCTTTACTTTTACTACTGCTATTACCTTGCTATTGCTATTACAAAACTGTTACTACTGATAAACTACAGCGAGCAAGACTATTTCCAGGTGCAGCTGAATTGACAACTCAGTTGTTAAGGCTTATAAATATTCGTTGGCTCCCCTTGTGTCGAATCAATAAATTGGGTTTTACTTCCCTCGAAGACTGTTGCGATCCCCTATACTTGTGGGTCATCAAGACTATTTTCTAGCACCGTTACCAGGGAGCATATATGTATTTATCAAGTTCACTTGGAATCATTATTGTTTGCCGCTATCCATTTGATGTCTACGCACTTCTATTCTTTTAGACAGTTGTTGGGCCTCCAAGTGCAGAGGTTTGTAGAACAGCAACAAGTTTTCCCTTAAGTGGATCACCCAAGGTTTATCGAACTCAGGGAGGAAGTGGTCAAAGGTATTCTCTCTCAAGCAACCCTGCAATTAAGATAGAAGAAGTCTCTTGTGTCCCCAACACACCCAATACACTTGTCAGGTGTATAGGTGCACTAGTTCGGTGAAGAGATAGTGAAATACAAGTGGTATGGATAATTATAAGTGGTAACGGTGATAGAAAATAGCTTAGTGGTGTGGAAAAGACTAAAGGCAAACTGAAATAAAGATGGAAGCAAGCAAACATGTAACAAATCTAGTAGCAAACGAAGTATCAATGCTTACAAACAAGGCCTAGGGATCATACTTTCACTAGTGAACACTCTCTCATAAATATATTATCTTCATGATACTACGTTGAACTACTCTCCGGTTGGACACTCTAATCATTGGTAGGGCTATAACAGCACACCTCAAAATAAGCCTTTCCCATCTAGATAACCCCACACTATCACCTTGAGGACTAGATGAGTCCAACAAACACCACAATTTCATAAAGAGATCCAACTCCAAATATAACTCATAACAAGTATTTGTAATCTCTAGCTTAAGTGCCACCATGGTGTGCACACTGTCAACTTCACACACATGGGGAGAGCAGAGATCTATTAAAGCACTTGAGTAGCAAGGTAGATCTACTTGATTACAAAGCTCATGATCTCAATGAGATCATGCAAAGAGAGAGATGACCACATAGCTACCGATAGAACCCTTAGCCTCGAGAGAGAACTACTCCCTCCTCATCATGGGAATCAGCAATGGTTATGGAGATGGTGGTTGAGATTGATGGAGATGGCTCCGGGGGCACTTCCCCGTCCCGGCAGGGTGCCGGAACAGAGACTTTCTATCCCCCGAATCTCCTTTTCGGTGGCGGTGGTGCTGTGGAACTTTTCGTGGTTGGAGGCTTGATGATTTAGGGTTGATGCCTCGGGAGGCTTCTTATAGGCGAAGAGGCAAGGTCGGTGGGCGGCCAGGGGGCCCACACCATGCCCTGGCGCGGCCTAGGTGGAACCGCACCATGGGGTGGTGTGGCCACCCTATGGCCCCTCCCCGACTCTCCTTCTAGCTCTGTGAGTCTTCCGGGAAAATATCAACTTTGGCTTTTGTTCGGTCCAATTCCGAGAATATTGATTTTCTGACTTTCTGGAACCAAAAACAGTAGAAAACAGGAAACTGGCACTGTGGCTCTTGTTAATAGGTTAGTCCAAGAAATCATATGAAAAGTACTCCAAAGTTGGAACAAAACATAAGAAAGTAGATACAACCAAGCATGGAACATCAAAAATTATAGATAAATTTTGAATGTATCACCATTCATCATGGGTAAAACTCGTGATGGAAAAGTTCCTATATTACCATCCACTATAAGGAGAGGTACAGTTCTGAACACCTCTGTTTTTCTTGATTCACCATCTGTGATGAGTAAGCTCCTTACACCACCATCACATACACATGCTACACATACTGCTACTTCTGCTGAATCTGAAATTGCTTCTGATACTTATGATGCTACTTCTACCGTGCTTGATGAGAGTGGTTCATTAGGTCCTTCCCTAGATGCTATGATTGCTAGAACTATAGATGGAAACACTGAAACTCCTAATGAAGACTCTGCTACACCTGTTAGTTCACCTGGGTCTAGAGAGAGCTATGATCTTGATGATGGTTATATTGAAATGACTGATGAATTTATTGAACAATGTCAAAACACTCATGGTACAAGTGCAATTAAGAGTCTTCTTGAGAGACGCACTGTTAGACCTAAATTATATCCTAATGCTAAGTTTGCTACATCTCGCATAAACATTAAAGATAAGGATTATGATTTCTCTCTTGATTTATCCTACATAACCATTGTTGAGAAAGAACCTTTTTGTGGAACTGAAAATGAAAGTGTTGTAGCACCTATGACCGAGCTTTCTACCATGAGTGGCTTATTTTCTGATGATATTAAGATGCGCACCTACTTTGTTGCTAACATTTTCCCTTTTTTCACTGAAAGGAGAAGCTAAAACTAGGTTTAATAATTTACCTCCTGGATCTATTAATAGCCATGATTGCTTGATTGATATCTTCTTTCAGAAATATTTTCCTCCTAGTGCTCGACATGCCATTTTGCAGGAACTTTTCGATTTTAAACAGGGAGAAGGGGCGAAATTGCCTGAATCATGGGCAAGGTTTTGTGCTTTAATACACGCGCATCCTAGATGTCCATTACCTAAAAATGAGCTCCTTGATATATATTATAATGGACTTACTAATGAATCTAGGTCATACCTGGATAGCTTTGCTGATTGTGTTTTCAGGAAGAGAACTCCTGAAGAAGCTAAGGAGTTATTGGCTAAAATAAGCAAAAATTATGATGACTGGACACTTGAATGAACTACACCTGAGAAAATTGTGCCTAGGCCAACACCAACACCAAGGAAGAGGGGAGTGATTGAACTAAATGATGAAGTGATGAAGGAAGCTAAGAAATGTCTCAAGGAGAAGGGTATTCAATCTAAAGATGTGAAGAATCCACCTCCTATAGAAGAGTTATGTAAGCTAATCTCCCACTCATCCACTATTGAGGTACACTCTCTCCAACATTTTGATGAAGGTGATATTCCTTAGTCAAAACCTCCTGATCAATGCTTAGAAGAATTTGATATCTTTGTTGTTAAGCAAGATAATTTTAATAAGAGAGTGTAGAATCATTTAATGGAAAACACTAGAGCTATTAATGAGTTGAGAGATATTGTGGAAAGAACCTCCAATGATGTTAAAATGCTTGTTAAACACTTCCAAATGGTTCAAACTCAAATTGATCAGATTACCAAAGTACAAAAAGATTTTCTAGTTAATGCTTCTAAAGAAAAACATGCTTATGAAATTAGAACTAGGAGTGGATCCCTCACTCAGGATCCTTTATATCCTGAAGGAAATCCTAAAAGAATTGAGCAGGATTCTCAACAAACTAAAAATAGAGGTACTTATTCTAAGAGAAAGAAAAAGAAACATAAAACGATTGTAGAATCTTCTGAACCTGCTAAAGAGCCTAATAGTATATCTGCCTCTAATGCTGAAACTGAGAGTGGTAATGAGAAAAATGATGCTCCTGATAAAGAAGAAATTGAAGAAAAACCTGAAAATCACACTAAGAATACTAAGTACACTAAGGAAGATTTTGTTGCTAATAAACATGGTAATGAAAGAGAGCCCTGGGTTCAAAAACCAATGCCTTTTCCTGATTAGAAACACAAGTCAAAGGAAGACGAACACTATAATAAGTTTTGTGAGTGGATGAAACCTTTATTTTTGCAAATTCCTTTGACTGATGCTATTAAATTTCCCCTTATTCAAAGTATATGAAGGATATTGTCTCTAATAAAAGGAAGATCCCTAATGAGGAAATTTCTACATTGCGTGCTAATTATTCCTTTAATGGTAAGGTTCCAAAGAAACTTGGAGACCCAGGGATTCCAACTATTCCATGTTCTATTAAAAGTAATTATGTTAGAACTGCTTTGTGTGATTTGGGAGCAGGAGTTAGTGTATGCCTTTTTCTCTATACAAGAGACGTCAATTGGAGAAATTAATACCAACTGATATATCTTTGCAAATGGCTGATAAATCTACTTCTATTCATGTTGGTATATGTGAGGATGTTCCTGTTCAAGTGGCTCATAATTTCTTGATATTAATTGACTTTGTTGTGCTTGAAATGGCTGAAGATGATAATATGTCTATTATTCTTGGGAGACCTTTCCTTAATACTGCAGGTGCTGCCATTAATTGTACTCAAGGAAAGGTAACTTTTAATGTTAATGACAAGGAGCATACTGTCTATTTCCCCAAGAAGATTAATAAGACTTATGGCATAAATTCAATTGAAAATATTGAGGGCATCCAAGTTGGAGAAATATATTGTCCCATGCCACGAGAAAACTATGAAATTATTATGATTGGGACTATTGCTATCAAGGTTGAGGTAACATAATCATTTAGTGGAATACAAAGTTTTGTTTCATATAAAATTGTTTTGGTAACAAGACCTGGTCAACCTTGTTAACAAAGGGATTTTAATGAACAAAACAATGTTTTCACCACGATTATCCTTGCTTACTTTCATTTTATCCATTTTTAATTTTTGGTTTCACTTAGTTTACTTTTCTATTGCTAGTTGCTTCCATATTAGAGTGTCTTAGAACTTCTGAAGTTTTAGTTTTTTTGTTATTGCATCATTCCAAAATCATTTTTCTGCCAGAAAATCATTCATCAATATCTGAAAATGCCCCAAAATAAAGTTTCTCGAAAAATTACAGAAAATTCATATTAAATTTTTACGTCAAAAGAGGGGCAGAGAAGTACCTAGAGTGACCTAGGGGGCCCACCAGTCAGGCACACCACCTGGTGGCGCGGCCACACTAGGGGCGCGCCTGGCCATGGTGTGGTCCACCCTTGGCCCTCCACTTATTCTCTCACCTGCCACTTCTCTCTCTCTCTCTTTTTTGAGGTGAAACCGTAGGGAAAAATCCCCACTGCAATTTTTATTATAAGATATGGGTATGTTACAATGAAAAAAATGATCTAAGGTAGATCAAAACAGTAAAGTAAAATTATTCTAAGATGGGTAAGATCTACCCTATCCTTGATCTAATTGCTGGTTAAGCCAGGCTTTGAATTTCTCCTTGTATTTTCCTTTGATTCTGAATTGTAACCATCTCATTTCTTGATAGAATATTGCTTTCCATCTTTCAATTGTGGGCCTTTTGTCATTAAAAATCTTCTCATTTCTGCATATCCAGATACCCCAGGTAGTCATGATAATGATCTCCATTGCAAATGGTAGGTGTAACTTTTCTTTGATGTCTGAAATAGCTTCCAATCCTGTTAGGTTTGCAGCTCTGTTTCTGTAAATATGGTCCCAACATTTGTTTGCAAATGGACATTCCCAGAATAGATGATTTACTGATTCTTCCAAGTAACAGTTGGAAGTTACACAATTGTAGCCAGGCAAGATGAACTGCTTTCTTTTCAGAAGATTCCTTGTATTCAATCTGTCTAGAAGCAAAACCAAAAGAAGAACTTGTGTTTGTTTTGGCAGGAGGTTGCCCATACCCAAGAGAAGTGTGGTGGTGATGGTGAATATCCAATCATGGCTGAGTAGGCCTTTTTTACTTCAAATTTATCTGACCCCCAAATGTAGTTCCAATTATCATGGGTATCCCCCTGAGTGGTCTGCATGAATTCCTAGCATCTTTCTTCCATGACTATAAACTCAGAGTATGCTTGTTGAGAGAGTGGTAGGTGAAAATTATCCTCTAAGTAGTCAGCATGTAAGAAGTCATGTACACTGATATTTGAAAACTTAGCATAGGACAGAAGGTGAGGGAATTTATTCATCAAGCACTCATCTTGCCAAAGGTTAGACCAGAAATAAGCAGACTTTCTTGAATTCAGATTGCACTTAGCCATGCCTTTAAAATTATCAATTAATTTGATATGAGATTTCCACTAGAATGATCCTTCCATGCTTTTCCTGGTAGTTTTCCATTTTTATAGTAAGTTTCCCATATGAGATGAACCCAAGGGATGTCATGGTGATTGTAGAATTTGTCCAAGTTTTTTAGAAGGAGGGCAGTATTTTGGATCTGTAGGTTTAGCACCCCTAGACCCCCCTGATTTTTAGGACAACAGATTTTATCCCAAGACACCAGAGCTTGTCCTTTTGCTTGTACATCTTAAGTCCTCTTTCTCCATAGACAATATCTCATGTATTTTATAATTTGATCCTTGATGGCAATTGGTACCTCCAAACAACTCATGAAAAAGAGAGGAAGTGAGGACAGAACAGATTTTACCAGTTGCAATTTCCCTCCATAATTCAAGAAATCAGCTATACCACATAATCTTCTTTCAACTGTTTGAACAATGGGTAGAAAGTGCTCCATAGATGGTTTTGAAATGCCTAGTGGTAAACCAAGGTAGGTGAAAGGGAGGCAACCAGTTTGACAGTTGATTGTCATAGCAAAATGCATTAGCCTATCATTACATATGTTTATTGGCATCATGCTAGATTTCAAATAGTTGACTTTGAGTCCAGTGGAACTTACAAATGTTTGAAGAACTGCTTTCAAGCACAATAATTGAGCATCATCTGCCTTAAGTACCACCAATGTATCATCAACATATTGAATAACAGGGAAATCACTGTTGGGTGGTCCCTCTATAGGTGGTGTTAGAAGGTTCATATGCATGGCCTTATTCAGGACAGATTGAAGAAGGTCTGCAGCAAGAACAAATAGTAATGGTGAAAGGGGGTCTCCTTGTCTCACACCTCTCCCGCAATAGAAATTTTTACCAGGCACTCCATTTAGTAGGATTTCAGTGGTTCCAGATTCAAAGATAATTTCTATCCATTTGATCCATTTCCCCCCAAATCCTCTAGCTTTAAGGATATTTATGATGGCAGAGTGATCAATTGTATCAAATGCCTTCTCAAAATCAAGTTTTAGAATTAGAATTTTCTCCTTTGACTTGTGGCATTGGAATAGGTATTCAAATGCCCATCCAATGCAATCTTGAATAGACCTATTATTGAGAAAACCATATTGATTTTTATGCACCAATTCTAGAATAACAGATTGCAGTCTATTTGCAAGAAGTTTGGTAATTATTTTGAATACACAATTCAATAAGGAGATTGGTCTGAAATCAGCAGAGGTAGAAGGGCATGTGACTTTAGGAATGAGAGTAATGTAGGACGAGTTGATGCTCTCAAGGGAAACTTTCTCATTGAAGAAATCATGAATCAGTAATTTGATATCACTTCGAATGATTGACCAACAGCTTTTGATAAATTCATTATTAAAACCATCAGGCCCAGGTGACTTGTCATTTGGTAAATCAGAGATAACCTCCTCAATTTCCTTGTCAAGAAAAGGTTTTTCAAGTTAATTCTTCATCTCATCAGTCATTCCATTTCCATAGAAATCTGCTAGGTTGTAATGCATATTAGTTTTGATAGATGTACCCATTCTTGCTCTGAAGTCATTCCAAAGAATATCAGCCTTGTCATAGTGATTGATAAATTCCTGTCCATTTTCATTCTTGATCATTGAGATATAATTGTGCCTATAACTGATGGTAGCTTTGGAGTGAAAAAACTTTCTGTTTTCATCCCCAAGTTTCACCCATTTAATTTTTCCTCTTTGTTTCCAATAGGTGTTTTGGTTTTGGAGAAGAGAGATAATATGGGATTTCAGGATATCTCTGAGGTGCCATTCATTGATGGTTAATGTTCTAGATTCTTCAAGTAGATCCAGAAGATCAATGGTGTCATTCACCTTATCAATTTGGTCCCTTAAGCATGGTAACTGTTTGGCCCATATCTTGATGCCTCTCCTCACATTTTTCAACTTGGCACATATTCTTTTTGCCAAGTCCTGATAATTCACTGGTATATTCCAGGCATTTTGCACAATCATCTTAAAATCAGAATGGTGAAGCCAGTAATTTTCAAATCTAAAGATTTGTGCCTTGGGAATGTTAGTTCCAATAGAGATGACACAAGGAAGATGATCAGAAGTAGGCTTGGATAAGGGGGTAACCAAAGTGTAAGGGTATTTGGTTGTCCATGAACTAGAAGTATAGAACCAATCAAGTCTTTCCAGAAGTGGATCTTTTTGCATGTTACTCCAAGTGAATTTCCTTCCTTTTAGTGGTAGCTCAATAAGTCCCAGGTTGCTGATAGCATCATTGAAAAACATAGTATCATTAACATCCCCCCCACTTTTATTTCTATCAGTAAGTCTTCTGATAAGATTAAAATCCCCTAAGACAAGCCAGTCTACATTATCAGGCATAGTGATGTTGGAAAACCAGTCCAAAAATTCAATTTTCCTATCAGCTTGACATGGACCATAGATATTTGTAAGAGTCCAGGAGTCATTGGATAATTGATAGGTGAAAGTGACAGAAGTGGAGAACTCATTTTGAAAAGCTCTCATGCCATTAAATAATGAACTGCACCATATGATGATGATACCTCCAGAAGCACCAAATGAAGGTAGGAAGTCAAAGCTGTCAAACTTATTTGGACAGAATTTCTTTAAATAATTGGTATCAAAGTTTTCTCTCTTGGTTTCTTGGAGACAAATGACATCACATTCAGATTCCATGATTTTGCTTTTTAATGCCAACCATTTTTTCTCAGAGTTAATTCCTCTGAGGTTCCAGTTCAGAATCTTCCAATTTCTGTTGTTACTCATTGATAAACAGGTTGAGTGAGTATTGTGGTGACACAAGGTTTGTAGTCACACAAACAAGATTGAAAATATCATAGGGTACTGAGTTCATAAACATGCATAGCAGCATATAGGTCTTTAACAACTTATAACAGACTCCAAAGGTAAATGATCCAGCCACAAAAGACAGTATTTTGTAGACATTAACAACATTATTTAGGTGCTTTCTTCTTAGACTGCTGTCCACAAGATTCAGCAGCACCACCTTTCTTCTTGCTTGGAAGTTTTGATTCAGAACCAGTCTTCTTTGGTCCAGGTTTTCCAGGTGGCTTGATGATCAAATCATTGATCCTGCTCTTCTTCAGCAACCTTTTCTCAAGCTCCCCCTCCTTAACCTTGCAAAATGAATCAGCAAGGTTCTTAACAACTTTATTACTGAGACAAGGTGGTGCAGCATTGCAAGAGAGACAATTAGGATCCGAACAATTCACATGGCTTTTAAACCCCCCATTAAGTTCCACAATTCTGGGGCTCCTTCTCACCTCAGAGTCCACCATTGGTTCTTTACCCCTCCTCCTCTTTGTAGGAGCATTTGGCACCATCATGCTTGATGGGGATTCATTCAGGTAGTGAGGAGGCATCTGTCCAACACATTCATCAGGGATAATGAAAGTGAAAGTATTTTCTTCTGCAATTGGCTCTTTAATAATATCCCAAAGGGGAGAGGTAAGAAAGTGTCTTGCCCAACTGAATTTTTCAGGAGTGATGAGCATGAGGGTGATAAAGTTAAACCAACTTACAGGGATATCACATTGCAGTTTGCCTTTGTCAGGTGAGGGATTTATGTGTGGAGCAAAGAATCTGTCCCATAGTTCTAGGCCTTGCTTTGAGAAGGACTGCCTAGCAGATAGCACTTCAGAGGGATTGACAAATGGAATGATGGCCATTCCAACTTGCAGATGTGCCTCATTGGGGGAGAGAAGGTTTGTGTCCTCAATCAGCTAGTTATCTTGTTGATTACCTTCATTAGCATGGTGGTTGTCCTCCTCATCATCCTGGTAATTTTGCAGAATATTAAGAAGTCCTTCTCCCATGCCCACATCCTTGTTAGCATTAGCAATTATTTGCTCCACTTCAATATCCTCAGCACCATGGACATATGCCTTCTCATTGTCAGATGAAATATTGGCTACAGGGATTGAACCAGTAACAACACTGTCAGCCTCCTGAGGTTGCAAATTCAGGTTATCAATAGGCATGTCAACACCCTCAGCAAACACAGGTCCTTGGACAGCATTCCAGTTCCCCCAGCCAGCATTATTTTGTTGAGGAGCAGGCTCAACCCATTGGTCCCATCCACCAATTTCCCCTTCAGGTTGTGGAGGAGGTGGTGGTGGAGGGGGGCCAAAAATGGGTCCCACCACAGGTAGGGGATGAGGGTCAGCACCATCATCAGGTAGTGGGTCCTCATCAGGTGGGCCCCCTCCCAGGAGATTGTTGTTTAAAATTTCAATAGAGAAAGTCCATGATTCTGTTTCCACAAGGTCCCCAATGGTGAATCTAACACTTTTAGGAACATCTAAAAGGTTAGTGACTCTAAGTTTAGCAATGATCCTGCCCTTGTGCTCAAGGTCCCTTTCCCAGAGCAGCACTTTACCAATATCAGAGAAGACTGCATTCAGGTCCTCAGTATGCCAGTGATCAAGTGGAGGACCCAGGAGCATAACCCAACATTCATTGTTAAATTGAGTCCTACGCCAGTTAATTCCCTCATTGTGCCTAACAAAAGAGATTGCAACATCCTGGAAGGGGATTGGACCCGTAGCAATTAACCGGTCTCGGTCACTGACATTGGTAAATTGAACATATGCAGAGCCAAATGAACAACCTTGAATATCACGAAAATCAACACGAGCTTCGTTGAAAAAGAAATCTTGCAACACATCTCTGATATTATCAAAAGGAACTGGACCCGGGGGAAGGGGATGGATGTGCGCAATGGCATACTGTTCATGTGCCCTTGGTCGACGAGGAACCACCACCCTTTTGACCCGATTCCGGCCAGCCACCTGCATAATCTCAAAGCCATGGGGTAGGAAAGGCTCTGGGTCAAGTGGAATGTTTGCCATTGTGTCGGCGGTTGTCGTCGGCGACGAGCAGAGCAAGGAAGTTGGGGTTTCTACAGGCGTGGGAGTTGAGGAGGAAGGGGGTTCGGGCGAATTCTTTTTTTGGGCAAGAGTAAAATCTTTAAGACAGTCGTACACCCTGGGCCACGAAACTTGCGGCATGACATGGGCCTTGAACCAATGCAGGTAAGATTTGTCGGGCCAGGGACAAGAAGGGAAAGTTGGAAATTTCAAAAATGGTAAAAGACCAGGCAATTTAATTGTGGTTGATTTGTTGTCTGTAGGTGATTTCGCACCTCAATAACTTGACCATTAATCACAATTTCCGCAAATGATGTACCCGGTACAACTCGTTTAATGTCACCTTTGATATGACCATTATTGCATGGGACCGTTGACGTCGGCAAACCAATACGATCAAAGACAGAAATCTTATTTTTCTTTTTCTATGAAACAAAAGTCCAATCCTTGTCTAATTATTTGTAATATTCTTTCTCTTTGAATTTCCAATTTGGACCTCCATCACCCCAAAGGTTGATCTTCAAGATAAATGATTCATCTGAGAAAGAACCAGAATTATATATTTTGAAACCCACAGCTCTTGATGCAACAGAGAACCTAAAGGTTCTATCTTGGAGGATCTTGACTTGAAATTTTGATGCTTGTCCCCCAAAACATGCTTGAAGAACTATGCCAATAGTATGAACATCAATCTTAAATTTTGCACGACCAAATGAGCCAACTAGGGAGAAAGGCCTTCTACGAAATCCTCTAGAGAAATTGATGTGATGACCAAATTTTTTGAACATATTTGTCTCAAACATCTTCCCTTTAGAGAAATCCAATGAGGTGCAATTGTTGTGCTTGTCCGATGATGCAAGAGGCACGTCTACAATTTGAGCACCCACCACCACCCTTTTGATGACAAGGTCCAAAGTCACACCAGAGGAGATTTTCTCATTTTGAAGAAGGAATCTAGCATCAACTACCACGTTGTCATGATTTAGCAACACAACCCGCTTAGTAAGAGAATAAAGGACCAAAAAACCAGGAGATTTGTCCAAATCATCAGATGGCAAGGAAGAGCTAGTAACGTGCCACATAAGTTTCAAATCTTCAATCTTGTTATCAAAATCATGAGAAGTCCCAAGAAAACTAGAAGATGGTGTCGAAATATCATTGATTCTTGCAAGATGAGAGGGGAACCTCACCACATAACCAATCATGAGTACCTCCCCATTTTCCATGCTTCTACCCTCAAGTGGTAAACCGTTGGCATTGAGAATGACCAGCCAGCGATTATCCGAGCGAACTAGAGATCCAACAAGGAACTTACCATCGGTGGAGCTCCCGAAATAGGTGATTTTCCAACCACCACCAGATGAATTCAGTGAAAGAGCGCCCATGATTTGGTGTGCGACGGCGCCGGAGTGGTGCCTGCGAGAGCCGGTGGGAGGGTCCTCAGAGAGGCATGCCTCGGAATTCGTGCACACTTCTCTCTCTCTCTCTCTCTCTCTCCCGAGAAAATACCAGCTCATTGCTCAAACTCGTGTTCCTGATGTTCTTGCTCGCGATTTTCGATCTCCTTGCTCATCCCATCTTTGCTGCTGAGATTTGGAGCATTTGTTCTCTAGTATGTGAATCCTCCGCTTGTCCAAGTAGATTTGTGATTAGTGGGTTATATCTTGAGTATTTTTCTACTGTAGGTGACAGGCTATATGAGCTTGCATGCTTGTTCTATGCTTAGAGAAATTGTTTTGATGCATGTTTAGCCCTCTTGCAAGTCCCTATAAGTAGTTTCTTTCATTATGTAATCACTTTGCAATTATTTTTGTGATGGTTGACTAAAATTTCAGAAAAATGGACAACCATACTTTTGGAGAAGTATTTGAGAGAGACACACCCAGGAGGGAAGGCCTTCAAGATCAGCTTCTCAATTTAGGCCATCATATAATGAAGATCTTATTGCGTCGCGCTTTGGCGATGAGGGAGATGCTCACCCATCTACCTTCCCTTGTTTTGCCTTTTTGCAAGCTGCAGGGATCCTTGATGATTTCCTACTTCTTGTTCAGAGGGTTGGTCTAACCACCAAAACTTTCGTTGAAAGTTTCACTTTCACTAACACCCCTTATCGGTCAACTGTTTCGTTCAAAATTTATAATATGCCTATCACCATGTCATTGGAAAGATTTTGCAGCATTATAGGCATAGGCATGACTGGGGCAGTGAAGAAGATCCAAGGTCGACCCGCTGATTTGCTAGAGCTCTAATGAAGTGTGACAAATGACGATGACCGCATAACTCAGCGCGGGAAGATAAGGAACATTCAACTCCCAGCTCTTAGATATTTTGCTTATTATCTTACCACTAGCATTCTTGGTAGGGAGAACACTAGTAACATTTCTAATTATCATTTAGCCTTTCTTGCTGCTGCAGTTAAAAATACAACCAAGTATAATCTTGGCTCTCTCATTGCTCGTCGTCTAGCTGATAGAGGACCCATTTATGGGGGCATCATTTTTGCGCGCATGGTTGTTGCTTTAGAACTTTCCATTGATCCTAATGATACTGTGCTGACTCCACAAATGCTTGATCTCGCTGCTATGAAAACATTTCACTTTGTTAATACTGAATCTAGTACAGAGAGTTTAGTTTACAGGATGTTGTTTACTAATGGAGACGAGTGGGAAATTCCCTTGCCATAGTCCACTTTGTTCAGTATTTGCAGGATGCCATGGTCACGCTCCTAGGAGGAGGTGGACGAGCAGCTCCGCTTGCCTTGTTTCCACGGGCAGCACTAGGGGGATGCGCCCTCTTACGATTACTCTACGCACTACGCTGGGGCGCCCTCGAGTTCGTATCTGGACGAAGGCACTTCTTCGTCATACTATGGAGGCGCTCCTTCCTGGCCAGCTTGGGATTGATACCCACTTAGGCCAAAAGCCTAGGCTTGGGGGGAGGTATACCGACATCACACTCATCTACATATCATATTCTGTTGGTACTTTGCATATCCATGTTTCGTTTCTATTTAGTTTTTGTTCTCGCTTTATTTCTGCTTTCCAAAACACAAAAAGGCCAATATTTTCGTTATTTCTCTTTGTTTGCTTCTTTATCTTTTAGCCTTGGTTTTCTTCATCCTTTTTAGCTCTATTTTGATTATTCTAAAAAACCAAAACGATTTTTCTTTGATTGCTCTTTCCTTCGGTTCTTGTCTTTAAAAATCTAAAACCCAACAATATGTGTTCTTCTTCTCTGGTTTTGTAAAGTTCGTTGCAGGGTTCAGCAGTCCTCAGTGACTCCTTGGAGTTTGGTTTTATCTTATTATTCAAGTCACACAAGTGAAAGGCAATGATGATGTATGACAACTCGAGGTGTGGTAAGAGGCTGGTATGAACTCTATTTGTTTTCATTTTTGTACATATACTCATCATTGTGGGCATGCTTAGTCTGTTCATATAAGGTGTATATTATTTAATGGATGCTTAGTAGTTCTTGCTCTCTTATGATCAGTTCCAATCCACTAATAGTTTGTAGCATATCATATAAATGTTTTCTTGTATTGTTCTATTCATAACTTGGTATGACATTGCGGTATCCTCCTCTGAATGTTTAATTTGAATTGACTTGGCACATGCCCACGCATGCATATGACTAAACAAAAGGTCAGTTATGCTCAATGATTTATTATTCCTCAGAGTTCTTGAGTCACTTTTATGCCACTGTTAATTTTGTTTTGTCGCAAGCATGATTATGACAGTTACTGCTCTCTTGATTGTCGCTCCCTTTCTATTGCTAGCCTTCACTTGCGTTGAGTATACGTTTTACTTGTGCATCCAACTCCCCAAAACCAAAATTGTCAAAAAGAGTCCACCATATCTACCTATTAGCATCTTTGCTATTCCTTGCATATTTATTATGTTTTGTTTTCTTCCAATAAAAATGTTTGCTTGTCATGTGAAAATTAGTTAGTAAAGCTCTCACAAACTTGATGGCACACTTTACTTTCTTGCACTTAATAAACTTGAACCATTGCGTCCATCTATGTTGCGTATACGCTTGCACCTTATAAGTTGAGAATTAGCAGAACATGCTGTCATGGGGAACGCTTTCAACATTGCACTTATTATTCAGTTGATATCATGTTCTTTTGTTTATGGATCCCGGCGGTGTGAAATAAAAGGGGAACTTGTAAGCTCATAGAGTTTGTATATGTGTTAGAGAAACGCCTGGGCGGCTAGCCTAAGCCATGCCTAATCATGGTGGAAACTTGCGGCATAACCATAGTGAGCATTCTGTGAAGCATCCTTAATAAAAACCTATGGAAATAGCAAATAAAAAGATCACTGAGATGCTCATTGTATGTTGCCTTGTCATTTTGATATGGGAAAGATCCTGTATCATGGGTTAAGGGGTACCCCATTGGCGGTTCTCCATGATACACATGTACTTACAATGACAAGAATTTACTTGTGACTAAAGTTGAGTAGCATGAGGTCCGATACTCGTAGGCGAGGGGCATGAGATTTTCGACTTATAACTTGTCAAGCATATCCTCATATTTGTTCACTTAACCTTAATCACCTAAAGATGCTTATGATACGGGCAATGAGAGCTCAAAGCTAATAAGTACCATACTTTCAACATTTGGAATCCTTTCAAACTTTTCAAAATCTTTTCTTTCATTTTTATGTAGAGTCACCATTTATTCTTTGAGCACCTTCCTAAGAGAATAGCTGTCATTCTTAGTGTAATGTGCTTGTCCCAAAACATGGTTAATTATGACATAACTTTGACGCGTGTAATCTTTGATATTTTTACTTCTAGTCTTCACTTAAAACTTCAGAGGTGCCTTGGCATTTATGTTTTGCTCCAAAAAGAAAAAGGCAAGTGAGATACCACTTTATCATATCTTCTTATGAGCATTATAATCCTGCATATGCTTATGTGTCATGTTGCTTATTAATTATTGAGTTGGAATCTTTTCATAGTTTGCATGACTACTGGGTAAACTTATTTGCATACTCTTTATTATGAATTACCTAAGTATTTGATCCTATGATGAGAATATATACATCTTATGAAGGAAATGTGTTCGTGAAAGTTCTTTTATCGCACTCAGTTTTCAACTGAATTGCTTGAGGGCAAGCAATAAGCTAAGCTTGGGGGGAGTTGATACGTCCAAAATGTATCTACTTGCCCGAACAATTTTGCTATTGTTTCTTCTCTAATTTGTGTGATTTGGATACAACTAATGCGGATTAATGCTGTTCTCAGCAAAATTGCTTTGGTGTCTCGTTTTTGTGTAGGAAATCAACTTTCAGAAAAAATCCCGGAAAATATCACAAAACTCCTAATTTACCAGAAGACTCACGAAGCCAGAAGAAAAGATGGAGTGGGGCCACGAGGGGCCCACACCACCTGGCCGCATGGGCTAGGCCAGGCAGTGCCAGTGTGGCCGCCTCGGTCTCCGTCTCGACCTCTCCTTTCACCTATATAAGCCATCTGACCTAAAAACAGAGGGGGGTTCGATGTTTTTCTAGATAGAGTTCCGCTACGCCACAACCACCAGAAACTGTGATTCGGAACCAGAAACTCCGTTCTGTCACCCTGCCGGGACGAGGAATTGGAGGAGATCATCGCCATCGCCATCATCATCACCATCACTTCTCCATCAACCATCCATGATTCCCCCATCCATGAGTGAGTAATCTCCCGCAGTAGGCTATGGGGATGCTAGGGATTGGATGAGATCGTTCATGTAATGGCATCAGATTGTTAGGGCATGGTGCCTAGTATCTATTGTTAGTGCTTTTTGACTTTGTTGCAACTTGTTATGCTTAATGCTTGTCACTAGGACCCGAGTGCCATGATTTCAGATCTGAACATGTTATTGATTCATGATGATAGTATTGTTTATGATCTTACCTTCAAGTTATTTACACACATTATTATCCGGAACCCGAGGCCCCGAAGTGACAGAAATTGAGATAGCTGGAGGGGATGGATATGATGTGAGGATCACGTGTGTTCACAGAGTGTTAATACTTTGCTCCGGTGCTCTATTAAAAGGAGCACCTTAATTTCTAGTAGATTCCCTTGAGGCCCCGCTATTTATCTAGACAGGACAAAAGTTGAAGGTATGACTCTTTTGCACCTTAATTGCTAGTAGATTCCCTCTGTTGCACCTTAACAGGCTGACAGGACAAAAGTTGTTGTGCAAGTTCTCATTTCAAGCACGTATGACTATATATGGAACACATGCCTATGATTATTTAGTACTTGGATGCTTTATCTTATTTATCTGTAAATGCCTTATATCTTGATTTTTACATGAATTGTCTTGTCCATGCAACGCCCGTCCATCCATCCCTATGCCTACCACGCTTTAATCCTACTGTTCACTTCAATTGTTACTACCGTCTTTACTTTTACTATTGCAATTACCTTGCTATTGCTATTACCAAACTGTTACTACTGATAAACTACTGCGAGCAAGACTGTTTCCAGGTGCAGCTGAATTGACAACTCAGTTGTTAAGTCTTATAAATATTCTTTGGCTCCCCTTGTGTCGAAGACTGTTGCAATCCCCTATACTTGTGGGTCATCAGTTCGTAGCATAGAAAACAAAATTTTCCTATGATATGAATAACTAAGCACCAAAATCTATTTATCTTGATATAAGCAACGAGTGGATATACATCCATAGGGAGAACTTACCCTCGAAGACCGAAAAGCATTATGAGATTTATTCTCGTGGATGATGTAGTCGTACACTTGCCGATATCAAGATCTTGTTGAAGTCCAGCACCGAAAAGAAGCAGCGCATCCGTGATCGCACACACATTCATCACCCTGACAACCTCCGAGTCCTCGCTCGAGCAAAGCAGCAAAATCTTTTCGAGAGAAACCACCATGAACATGTACTTCACTAATCTTAAGTCATGGTAAATTTTCTAGAGGAGGAGAGAGATCCCTCACGAGGAGGTGTGAGAGGAGAGGAGGCCACCACCTCCTTTTATAGCGGGATGGGGGCAGCCCCATGCCATGGAAGGTGGCCAAGGTGCGTGCCCCCACCTCTCCCTCATTCATGTAGGTGGAGCTTCCACTAAGCCCACTCACATTAATTTCAACTCCACTCAGAGTTGCATTATTTTTCAACCAAAATGAATACATGCACTCATTTAACAAATTTTTTTTATTTATTTATTCAGAATTTTGTTAATTACTTTAATTAACAAACATTTGCATGAACACCCTTGCAATTCTTCGATATTACATCTGAAATCAATTTAGTAAAAAATTCCGGTGTTTAGTGAAATAATTCTAGCACTTTCAAATCCTTTCTCTAATATTCTATCTTCTCCATTTGGTGTCGGTATACCTTAAGTGTGTCACCCTATGGTTCATGAATAATGCAGGGATGATCGAGACCCCTCACTGATCAATAATCAGCGGCGTGACCTGGAGATCCGCACTGACTCCCACATATTCAACGATGACACCTTGTGATCGTGAGAACCATTCACATCATAACTAAATCCATTTGCCTCTTGATATATTACATGTCCGAGATTCGATCATTGGTGTCCCCATACCTAGTTTGATCTCGTTTATTGTTCTCGTGATATAATATTATTTGTGATCATATCACTTGTTTGCAAGTTGTGTCAATGTGATATCACCGAGAGGGCCCTGGGTATATCTCTCCGTCATCGGGATGGACAAATCCCACTCTTGATCCATGAGCTTCACATAACACTTTCAGAGTACCCCAAACCCACCTTTATAGTCACCCTATTATGATGTGACGTTTGATGTTATCAAAGTACTCTTCTGGTGTTAGCAATTAACATGATCTCATGGTCTAAGGATTACGAATATAATTTTGTGACCCGACGTTGGATCGCCAAGGCAAAGTGGTACCCAAGTTTCTTGTAATCAGTCGTGTTCCCATAGTTAGTGTGCCAAATACTCAGAGGGTCTTTTTGGCACGAATTCCACATAATGTTTCAATACAAAATATCAGGCTAACACCCGTCAAGTTGGACCCCCTATCAGTTTTCGCTGTTATGTTGTTGCCGTCGCGTAGGCGTGGTGGCTTTCATGTAGGCTTGTGATGGCTCAATGCACGGCGCCCAGAAAAATGCTTAATGGCGGTGTTGATGTAGAGCTTGTTGGGAACCCCAAGAGGAAGGTATGATGAGCACAACAGCAAGTTTCCCTCAGTTATGAAACCAAGGTTTAATCGAACCAGTAGGAGCAAGGAAACACCCCAAAGGTGTTACTAGCTGAGCTTTGGCAGGGCGCACTACCGGTGCTAGTAGCAACATGGAGACCTGCACAACACAACCACAGAACTTTGTCCCCAACTTGCGATGAGGTTGTCAATCTCACCGTGTTTTGCGAAAAACAAAGGATTAAACGTATCGAATGGAAATAAGTAAAAGTTTGCAGAAAGTAAACACAAAGCAGTAAACAGTTGTAGATTGTATGTAAAGTAAAGGACCGGGATCCATAGTTCACTAGAGGTGTCTCTACTTAATATAGATAACATGCTGGGTGAACAAATTACAGCGAGGCAATTTACAAACACCGAGAAAGCAATACATGCATATACTAATCATCTTGACTCCTCTGAGACTTGATTGGGCATTACAACATAATACATAGACCGCCATCCAACTGCATCTATGACTAATAATCCACCTTCAGGTTATCATCCGAACCCTCTCCAGTATTAAGTTGCAAGCAATAGATTATTGCTTTACGAACTACATGTAAAGTAAACAATACGATTGTTCTATGAACAAAGGATTGTTGTTTTCTCCCTAGTAGCAACATCACATCTAGTACCTTAGAGATTTCTGTCACTTCCCCAGATTACCAGAGGCATGAACCCACTATCGAGCATAAATACTAACTCTTGGAGTTGCAAGCATCTACTTGGCCAAGATAGCTACTAACAACGGAAAGCATGCAAGATCTCAAATAACAAAGACATGATAGAATCAATAATCAATCTGAAATAGCATCTCAATATCCATTGGATCCCCGCAAACACAACATGTATGAATTACAAATAGATGATCTTGATCATGAACGGAGCTCACAAGATCTAAACATGAGAGCACAAAGGAGGAGAAACCAGCCATCTAGCTAATACATGGATCCGTAGTCCAAGGATGAACTACTACGCATCACACTGGAGGCTTGCATGGTGATGAAGAAGGCCTCCAGGGTGAATTCCCCTCTCCGGCAGGGTGCCAGGAAGAGCTTCAGATCCCTCCCGATCTAGGGATGGAGATGACGGCGGCTACAGACTCTTTCGTGGATTTTTGATCGGGTACTTAGGGTTTTCGTCCCGAGGGCAACTTATAGGCGGAAGGGGAGGTCGAGGGGGTGCCGGGAGCCACCACACCACCCCCTGGCACGGGCCCAGCCTGGTCGCGCGGCCAGGTGGTGTGGCCGGCCCCTGGCCCTTCTCCGTCTCATATTCTGGCACTTGATCACTTCCGAAAAAATAGGCACTTTGGCTTTTGTCCCGTCCAATTCCGAGAATATTCATTTTCTGACTTTCCTGGAACCAAAAATAGTAGAAAACAGGTAGCTGGCGCTGTGGCTCTTGTTAATAGGTTAGTCCAAGAAATCATATAAAAAGTACTCCAAAGTTGGAACAAAACACAAGAAAGTGGATAAAACCAAGCATGGAGCATCAAAAATTATAGATACATTTTCAATGTATCAACATCCCCAAGCTTAACTCCTGCTCGTCCTCGAGTAGGTAAGTGATAAAAAGAAAGAATAATTTTTGAGGTGACATGCACCATCAAAGACTTGATCAAAGTATTTGCAAAACATTCAAAGCTGGGATCATAGTACTTCAATCATAACATGAAAGACAAAGTTCTAGCAATAAGCAAAGAAACTATGATGCAACATGAAAAGGCACAAACGAAAGATTCATGAATAACAATGTTTTGCAAGATGTTTGTTTGTTTCACATAAAGAAAACATGGCATAAAAGTATTCAACTTGTCCCTCAATAGAGTAGCAAATATAAATGCATAGGACACCTTCAAAGTTCATAAGAGTGACTAGATACAATAGTTTCAAACAAGCAATAGAAAGTTATGCATCAATCAACTAGTCTTGGGACAATGCACATAGAACTAAGAATGGCCACTATGCTCTCAAAGTAGGTGCATAAAGTTAGAAGGTGGAGACTCAATATAATGGTGGAAGAAAGGCCTTTTATAAAAGGAAGTAGGGATTCAAGTCTCATAAAGAGCTTCCAAAAATTATGATACTCATAGCTTTGAGCTCTCATTGCCCCTATCATAAGCATCTTGAACTGATTAAGGTTAAAGTGAACAAACTATGGTATACATGCTTGACGAAGTATAAGTCAGAAATGTCATGTCCCTTGTATACGAGGGCCGCTCCTCATGCTACTCAAGTTTAGTCACCGGTAAGTTCTTGTCATCGTAAGTACATGTGTATCATTGAGAACTGCCAATAGGGTACCCCTTGCCCGAAGATACGGCAGAATCCCCATATCAAAATGACAAGGCAAGCAGACAACGAGCATCTCAACATTCTTCTTATTTACCATGGGAATATGGTGCTTTTTCTCTCTTTCCTCTTTTCATAGTATCTCTTTTTTTCTTTTTTTTTCTCAATATAGGACTCTTTTTTTATAAGAAGAATGCTTCATAGACAGCTCATTATGGTTACGCTGCAGGTTTCCACCATGTCAGCATGGATTAGACCAGCGGCCCAGGCGTTTCTCTAACACATATACATAACTCCATGGACTTACAAGCTCCCCTTTCATTTCACACCGACGACATCCATATACAAAAGAGCATGATATCAACTAGGTACAAGTACCAAGTGCAATGTTGAAAGCATTCCCCATGAAAGCATGGTTCTGCTAATTCCCGACAAATAAGTGCAAGCATATACAATATAGAAGACACAATGGTTCAAGTTTATTAAGGGCAAGTAAAGTAAAGTGTGCCTTCAAGTTCATGAGAGCTTTAATCACTAGTTTTCTCATAGCAAGTGGAAGGTAAACAAAAGCATGAATATACTTGGAATAGCATAAGCTAATAGGTAGGTATGGTGGACTCTTTGGAATAACTTGGTTTAGGGAGTTGTATGCATGAGTGGAACTCATACTTTTTTGTGGAGGCTAGCAAAAGACTGGGAGCGACAGACTAAGAGAGCAATAATGGCCATAATCATGCAGAGCGACAAAACATCATTGATCAAAGCACAAAGTGATACTACAAGTTGAAAACTAAAGGATCATAAAGGCTATGGTGACTTGAGATAGTCATAACATGGTGTGAGCATGCGCTAAGTCAACCCAAATAAAGCATCAAAGGCGAATACCACTATATTATACTTTAATATGCTAAAACAACGCATGATTCATCCAAGGCACATTAAGCAATCTCAATTGTTTATAAAAATTCATGCTACAGCAAAGAATACTAAGCATAAAGCCTAAACAATATCAAGCATGGCATGACAAAGCATAGGCCACAGTCAAAAACAAGCTCTTTTTACCACATAAGCATGAACTTTCCTACTCTTTTCCAAACCAACCCAAACTATTTGCAAACCAGAGTATGAAAGAGGGGGTCCAACCAATTTATTCAGAAAACTAAGCAAACCAAGAAAACTAAAAACCAAAACGAAAATGAAAAAATACGCTCCAAGAAAAACACAAATGTGCATGAAACAATAAAAATGAAGCGTTTGGAAGAAACCTGGAATGCCTTGGGCATCCCCAAGCTTTGACGCTTGTACTTCTTGGATATTTCTTGGGGTGACACGCGTGGCATCCCCAAGCTTGAGCTTTAGTCCATCCTTCATCTCATTACTCATTCCTTCCATACACCTGAAAATTTTCCTTCATACAAAACTTCATACAATCTCATTAGCAACATTAGTGCACTTAAAATAAATAAGTCTCAAGGTTCAGTTATAACACCAAATAAACTTCCATTAGAACACTAGCTACTGTAGCACTTCCCTCAAAAATCTCAATTCCCCAAAGGAACTCAAGAAGGAACTAACAAGAAGCAAATGCAGAAAATGGCAGAAATCTGTCAAAACAGACCAGTAGGTAAAGACGAATTTTTTCGAAGATCTTCTGTTGCTCAAATCGAAAATTGTTGAACTAACGAAAGTTAGATAACAACCTGGGGCAGAAGAAAACAAAATTACAGCTCAATCCGACGTACAGAGATCTCTCAGGAATTTTACGGTTAAGCACAAAAATTCTGTTTCGGGACAACAACTTTCCCAATCCTTACTTCACTCTCATTAGAGGTTACTCTTGGCACAAAAATCAAATAAAAATGATAAGGAGAGGTTATTATAGAGGTAATAACTTCCAAGACTCAACTAAAACTCTTGGGTTATCTCCCAACAAGTACTTTTCTTTAACGCCTTTAAGTTAGGCATACGAAGCAAATAAAGCATCAAGTGTTCTAAAATGAAGAAGCATTAAGACCAAATTTTGTTTTCATAGGAGAAGCAAAAGAAATCTTTTCTCTCTTTTTAGGGAAGTGTTCTATACCTTTCTTGAGTGGGAGTTGGTATTTAATGGTGCCTTCTTTCATATCAATGATGGCACCAACAGTTCTAAGAAAAGGTCTTCCCAAAGTAATAGGACAAGAAGCATTGTATTCAACATCCAAAACATAGAAATCAACGGGGACATAGGAATCGTTAACCATAATAAGAACATCATTAAGACTCCCCATGAGTTTCTTTTTAGCATTTGCATCAAGTGGGACATTCAAATAGCAATCTTCAAGAGAAGGCAAATCAAACATATCATAAATCCTTCTAGGTATAACAGAAACACTACTATCAAGATCACACAAAGCTTTTAAATCAAAGTCATTCACTTTCATATTAATGATGGGTTCCCAACCATCTTCTTGTTTTATAGGAATAGAAGCTTTATGTTTCATCTTTTCTTCTTTAATCTTTATGAGAGCATCAGTAATGTGTTTTATAAAAGCCATGTTCATAGCACTAGCATTAGGACTTTTAGCAAGATTTTGTAGGAACTTAATAACTTCAGAGATATTGCAACCATCAAGATCAAAATCAACTTTATCATCTAAAGTAGTAGAACTATTACTAGCCTCAACACTAGTGGTGGTAATAGTAGAAACACTAATGTTTCTAGCAATTTCATCTTCTCTTTCCCACTTACCATGTAATTCAGCTAATAGTCTAACATTTTCATCAATTCTTGCTTGTATAGCATTGGTAGCTGCAAAGGGATTCTCATTATTTTTAGGTTTAGCAGCCATTTTATTAATCAATGAAGATTGAGCTTTAGATAGAGAAGATATATTTCTTTCAGCATTAGAGAGTTTCAATTGTAAACTAGGAATTTCCCTATTTAGACTCTCAAGTTGATGGCTAATGTTCTTCAAAATGATAGATTGTTCTTCCATAGTTTTAGTAAATAACTTATTTTGCTCATATTGCATTTGCATGAAGTTTTTAGTGGCTCTTTCAACTTCTAAAATTCTTCCTTCACTAGGTAATTCAGATTTACCATTATAGCCATAAGTAGTATTAGGAGGGTAAGGCTTATAATTGTTGATACCAAAATTGTTCCTATAAGCATTATTACCATAAGCATTGTTGCCATAGTTGTTATTTCTTATGAAGTTCACATCAACTTGCTCTTCTTGAGCAACCAAAGAGGCTAAAGGAACATTATTTGGATCAATATGGGCTTTCCCATTAACAAGCACAGACATAATAATATCAATCTTATCACTCAAGGAGGAGGTTTCCTCAACAGAATTTACCTTCTTACCTTGTGGAGCTCTCTCAGTATGCCATTCAGAATAATTAACCATCATATTGTCCAAAAGTTTTGTTGCAGCACCCAAAGTGATGGTCATAAAGGTACCTCCAGCAGCTGAATCCAATAGGTTCCTTGAAGAATAGTCCAATCCTGCATAAAAAGTTTGGATGATCATCCAAGTAGTCAGTCCATGTGTGGGACAATTCTTTACCAAAGATTTCATTCTTTCCCAAGCTTGAGAAACATGCTCATTATCAAGTTGTTTAAACTTCATTATTTCACTTCTCATGGATATAATCTTAGCAGGAGGATATTATTTACCAATAAAAGCATCTTTGCACTTAGTCCAAGAATCAATACCATTCCTAGTTAAGGAATTCAACCATTCTTTAGCTTCTCCTCTCAAAGAGAAAGGAAACAATTTCAGCTTAATAATATCACCATCTATATCCCTATGCTTTTGCATCTCACAAAGTTCAACAAAGTTATTTAGATGGGAAGCACCATCTTCATTACCAATACTGGAAAATTACTCTCTCATAACAAGATTGAGTAAAGCAGGTTTTATCTCAAAGAAAGTATTTTCGGCCACAGTGGAGCAATAGGTGTGCTCATAAAATCATTGTTGTTGGTGCTAGTGAAGTCACACAACTTAGTGTTTTCAAGAGTAGTCATTTTTTGGGGTTTTCAAATAAGAAAGCAAACAAGTAAAACTAATTTTTTTGTGTTTTTGAAGAACAAAACAAGCAAACAAAGTAAAAAGGAAACTAAGCAAAACAAAAACAACAAAGTAAAGAGATTGGTTATAAGGGACTCCCCTTGTGAAGATGTCCTTGACTCCCTGGCAACGGCGCCAGAAAAATGCTTGATGGCTCAATGCACGGCGCCCAGAAAAATGCTTAATGGCGGTGTTGATGTAGAGCTCGTTGGGAACCCCAAGAGGAAGGTACGATGAGCACAACAGCAAGTTTCCCTCAGTTATGAAACCAAGGTTTAATCGAACCAGTAGGAGCAAGGAAACACCCCAAAGGTGTTACTGCTGAGCTTTGGTAGGGCGCACTACCGGTGCTAGTAGCAACATGGAGACCTGCACAACACAACCACAGAACTTTGTCCCCAACTTGCGATGAGGTTGTCAATCTCACCGTGTTTTGCGAAAAACAAAGGATTAAACGTATCGAATGGAAATAAGTAAAAGTTTGCAGAAAGTAAACACAAAGCAGTAAACAGTTGTAGATTGTATGTAAAGTAAAGGACCGGGATCCATAGTTCACTAGAGGTGTCTCTCCTTAAGATAGATAACATGCTGGGTGAACAAATTACAGCGAGGCAATTGACAAACACCGAGAAAGCAATACATGCATATACTAATCATCTTGACTCCTCTGAGACTTGATTGGGCATTACAACATAATACATAGACCGCCATCCAAATGCATCTATGACTAATAATCCACCTTCAGGTTATCATCCGAACCCTCTCCAGTATTAAGTTGCAAGCAACAGATTATTGCTTTACGAACTACATGTAAAGTAAACAATACGATTGTTCTATGAACAAAGGATTGTTGTTTGCTCCCTAGTAGCAACATCACATCTAGTACCTTAGAGATTTCTGTCACTTCCCCAGATTACCAGAGGCATGAACCCACTATCGAGCATAAATACTAACTCTTGGAGTTGCTAGCATCTACTTGGCCAAGATAGCTACTAACAACGGAAAGCATGCAAGATCTCAAATAACAATGACATGATAGAATCAATAATCAATCTGAAATAGCATCTCAATATCCATCCCGCAAACACAACATGTATGAATTACAAATAGATGATCTTGATCATGAACGGAGCTCACAAGATCTAAACATGAGAGCACAAAGGAGGAGAAACCAGCCATCTAGCTAATACATGGATCCGTAGTCCAAGGATGAACTACTACGCATCACACTGGAGGCTTGCATGGTGATGAAGAAGGCCTCCAGGGTGAATTCCCCTCTCCGGCAGGGTGCCGGGAAGAGCTTCAGATCCCTCCCGATCTAGGGATGGAGATGACGGCGGCTACAGACTCTTTCGTGGATTTTTGATCGGGTACTTAGGGTTTTCGTCCCGAGGGCAACTTATAGGCGGAAGGGGAGGCCGAGGGGGTGCCGGGAGCCACCACACCACCCCCTGGCGCGGGCCCAGCCTGGTCGTGCGGCCAGGTGGTGTGGCCGGCCCCTGGCCCTTCTCCGTCTCATATTCTGGAACTTGATCACTTCTGGAAAAATCGGCACTTTGGCTTTTGTCCCGTCCAATTCCGAGAATATTCATTTTCTGACTTTCCTGGAACCAAAAATAGCAGAAAACAGGTAGCTGGCACTGTGGCTCTTGTTAATAGGTTAGTCCAAGAAATCATATAAAAAGTACTCCAAAGTTGGAACAAAACACAAGAAAGTGGATAAAACCAAGCATGGAGCATCAAAAATTATAGATACATTTGCAATGTATCAACATCCCCAAGCTTAACTCCTGCTCGTCCTCGAGTAGGTAAGTGATAAAAAGAAAGAATAATTTTTGAGGTGACATGCACCATCAAAGACTTGATCAAAGTATTTGCAAAACATTCAAAGCTGGGATCATAGTACTTCAATCATAACATGAAAGACAAAGTTCTAGCAATAAGCAAAGAAACTATGATGCAACATGAAAAGGCACAAACAAAAGATTCATGAATAACAATGTTTTGCAAGACGTTTGTTTGTTTCACATAAATAAAACATGGCATAAAAGTATTCAGCTTGTCCCTCAATAGAGTAGCAAATATAAATGCATAGGACACCTTCAAAGTTCATAAGAGTGACTAGATACAATAGTTTCAAACAAGCAATAACAAGTTATGCATCAATCAACTAGTCTTGGGAAAATGCACATAGAACTAAGAATGGCCACTATGCTCTCAAAGTAGGTGCATAAAGTTAGAAGGTGGAGACTCAATATAATGGTGGAAGAAAGGCCTTTTGTAAAAGGAAGTAGGGATTCAAGTCTCATAAAGAGCTTCCAAAAATTATGATACTCATAGCTTTCAGCTCTCATCGCCCCTATCATAAGCATCTTGAAGTGATTAAGGTTAAAGTGAACAAACTATGGCATACATGCTTGACGAAGTATAAGTCAGAAATCTCATGTCCCTTGTATACGAGGGCCGCTCCTCATGGTACTCAAGTTTAGTCACCGGTAAGTTCTTGTCATTGTAAGTACATGTGTATCATTGAGAACTGCCAACAGGGTACCCCTTGCCCGAATTACGGCAGAATCCCCATATCAAAATGACAAGGCAAGCAGACAATGAGCATCTCAATATTCTTCTTATTTACCATGGGAATATGGTGCTTTTTTCTCTCTTTCCTCTTTTCATAGTATCTCTTTTTTTCTATTTTTTCGCAATATAGGACTCTTTTTTTTATAAGAAGAATGCTTCATAGACAGCTCATTATGGTTACGCTGCAGGTTTCCACCATGTCAGCATGGATTAGACCAGCGGCTAGGCTTTCCTCTAACACATATACATAACTCCATGGACTTACAAGCTCCCCTTTCATTTCACACCGACGACATCCATATACAAAAGAGCATGATATCAACTAGGTACAAGTACCAAGTGCAATGTTGAAAGCATTCCCCATGAAAGCATGGTTCTGCTAATTCCCGACAAATAAGTGCAAGCATATACAACATAGAAGACACAATGGTTCAAGTTTATTAAGGGCAAGTAAAGTAAAGTGTGGCTTCAAGTTCGTGAGAGCTTTAATCACTAGTTTTCTCATAACAAGTGGTAGACTTGTGATGGCTCAATGCACGGCGCCCAGAAAAATGCTTAATGGTGGTGTTGATGTAGAGCTCGTTGGGAACCCCAAGAGGAAGGTATGATGAGCACAACAGCAAGTTTCCCTCAGTTATGAAACCAAGGTTTAATCGAACCAGTAGGAGCAAGGAAACACCCCAAAGGTGTTACTAGCTGAGCTTTGGCAGGGCGTACTACCGGTGCTAGTAGCAACATGGAGACCTGCACAACACAACCACAAAACTTTGTCCCCAACTTGCGATGAGGTTGTCAATCTCACCGTGTTTTGCGGAAAACAAAGGATTAAACGTATCGAATGGAAAGAAGTAAAAGTTTGCAGAAAGTAAACACAAAGCAGTAAACAGTTGTAGATTGAATGTAAAGTAAAGGACCGGGATCCATAGTTCACTAGAGGTGGCTCTCCTTAAGATAGATAACATGCTGGGTGAACAAATTACAGCGGGGCAATTGACAAACACCGAGAAAGTAATACATGCATATACTAATCATCTTGACTCCTCTGAGACTTGATTGGGCATTACAACATAATACATAGACCGCCATCCAACTGCATCTATGACTAATAATCCACCTGAAGGTTATCATCCGAACCCCCTCCAGTATTAAGTTGCAAGAAATAGATTATTTCTTTACAAACTGCGTGTAAAGTAAACAATACGATTGTTCTATGAACAAAGGATTGTTGTTTTCTCCCTAGTAGCAACAACACATCTAGTACCTTAGAGATTTCTGTCACTTCCCCAGATTACCAGAGGCATGAACCCACTATCGAGCATACATACTAACTCTTGGAGTTGCTAGCATCTACTTGGCCAAGATAGCTACTAACAACAGAAAGCATGCAAGATCTCAAATAACAAAGACATGATAGAATCGATAATCAATCTGAAATAGCTTCTCAATATCCATCAGATCCCCGCAAACAGAACATGTATGAATTACAAATAGATGATCTTGATCATGAACGGAGCTCACAAGATCTAAAAATGAGAGCACAAAGGAGGAGAAACCAGCCATCTAGCTACTACATGGATCCGTAGTCCGAGGATGAACTACTCACGCATCACACCGGAGGCTTGCATGGTGATGAAGAAGGCCTCCAGGGTGAATTCCCCTCTCCGGCAGGGTGTCGGGAAGAGCTTCAGATCCCTCCCGATCTAGGGATGGAGATGACGGCGGCTACAGACTCTTTCGTGGATTTTTGATCGGGTACTTAGGGTTTTCGTCCTGAGGGCAACTTATAGGCGGAAGGGGAGGCATCCCCTGGCGCGGGCCCAGCCTGGCCGCGTGGCCAGGTGGTGTGGCCGGCCCCTGACCCTTCTCCGTCTCGTATTCTAGCACTTGATCACTTCCGGAAAAATAGGCAATTTGGCTTTTGTCCCGTCCAATTCCGAGAATATTCATTTTCTGACTTTCCTGGAACGAAAAACAGCAGAAAACAGGCAGCTGGCACTGTGGCTCTTGTTAATAGGTTAGTCCAAGAAATCATATAAAAAGTACTCCAAAGTTGGAACAAAACACAAGAAAGTGGATAAAACCAAGCATGGAGCATCAAAAATTATAGATACATTTGCAATGTATCAGCTTGCAGCGCTGGCGCAGTGGATAGGACAACACGATCGTAGTGTGTATTGACGTGACAAAATAGGACGCATATATCCTCGTTATTACTATTTTTAATATTTCTTTACTCGGAAGCTGGAACAGCCACCACCACGTGTCTCTCCATTGGACTTCCGTCCCCGCTGTTAACCACTACCTTAGAAACGCATTGACGGTTCCACCATTCCCCTGTCTCACAGAAACCCCTCTTCTTCTTCCTGTCCTCTGTCTTCTTTCCATCTTCTCCTTGCCGCCATGGAAGGTCGTCACACTCTAGAGACAAGCTTCATTGCCCATGACAATAAGAAGATATACGTCATCTACACCAACGAGGAGGAGACAGTGGTGCGAGTCCTGAGGATGTACGAGCATTGGATTGTGGAAGATGATGACAAGTTCATGGGATTGGACCTCGAGTACACCCCGGAGGACCCAGAGTTGGAGACTGAAGTCGATGTTGTTCAACTGGCCATGAGGAAACACGTCCTCCTCTACCACTAGTCCTGGTTTGTAGATATGCTTTCTTTAGTTAACTGCTTTTAGGGTTTTCTCCTCTTGTTCTTTATCCATTTGCTCATCTTGCAACTACTGAATTTTATTAGGACCAAATAAATTATGACAAGCCAATGTTGATAGTCTTGATCTTGTATTTACTAAACTTTTTAAAATTATATTGAGATGATGATCTTGCATTGACAAAACATTTGTAGTTACAAATTTTGGTGATGACAAACTACACACTTTCAGGACTGACAAGAAGTGTCCGGCGCTGCACCAGTTCCTTATAGAAAAAGGAATTGTTTTCTGCGTTGTCGACAAAAGAACTGATTTTTAAAATTTCGCCTTGAGGGAATTACAATTCCTGCGCACAAGTGGATCGATATTCAGAGTCTTGTCAAGATCATAGAGGGCTCGAGGAAGGATGGAATGGCTACACTCGCAACTAGAATCCTCGATGAGTCATAGGACAAATGATGACAGATTTCCCTAGGGATAGGCACGATTTCTGGGAGGAGAAGCCGTTGTCTGAGATAAACCTAAAGTATGCAGCCATAGATGCCTACGTGACCTACCACCTGTACAAGATGATCCATTTCTTTCTATGTTTCCTCGTGTTTTGCCCTAGTTGCAAGAGGGAAGATGAGCTTAGGGGCCCTTTGTACCAAATGCAGTATAGCTGAGCGTGATGCTGCATATGCAAAGGAAATGGCTGCATCTGAAGTAGCTGACAGAGAGGCTACAGCTGAAGCAGCAAATAGAGAGGCAGCATCTTCCAGTGGCAACAACCAGGCATGTGATGCACCGCTAACTGTGCCGTAGGATGCTGAAGATAGGGAAGCCAAGGTAGATTCCAGGTGGGAAGAACTTGCATTTCGTGAGCTGTGGATGGCCAATAATGTAAGAAACAACTCAAATGCCCGCAGTTGGTCTCCTAGGAATGATGAAAAGTGCCTCAAGTGGTCTTATGAGAAGTGAATTAAAGTTTACTCCTTTGTGTTAGGTTTCTGTTTTGTGGAACTCAGGTAGCTTGTCAAGATGGCTAGCGCCTCAAGTGAGAGAAGTGAAATAAATTTTACTTCTTTGTGTTATGATTTTGTATGTGTCTGGTAGCTTGTCAAGATGGCAGTTCGTTAACTGGTAGTTTGAAAGAGTACCCTTTTCCTCTCTTGCTAACAGTTATGTTTCATTTCGCCCAAATTGGTAGCAAATCTAGAGTAGCTTCTCTCTTCGATCATTCGTTCCCTTTTGGCCCTCTTTTTGGCCTGATCTGGTAACAAATATAGAGCATCAAATCACACCAGGAAGAATACATTCATTCAGAAAACAAAAAAATGTAGATATAGTTGTGCGCAGCTAAATAGGATATAGCAATAGAAAGTAGGTTGCTTAAGGAGGTTAGATACATTCGCTGCTCAGCAGCCATCATATGCAAAATATACAAAATCAAAAGAAGCTGCTTAGCAGCAGTAGACACATTCAACCCTCCTTGCATGCGCCTGCGCCTCCTCCCTATGGCACTTCCTCCACTTCTTGCTGCCCAGTCCCTTGATCTTGGGGGCCTTGGGCTTGATCGGAGGCATGCGACCCTCTTCGATGGCCACCCGCTAGAGGGTGTGGAGGTGAATGCCGAGCGCTTGGTGTTCAGCGATGTAGGCATTAACGTTAATGGTCTGGCCGACTTTGGGGGTGCCGGAGCTCGAGCCCTCTTCATGCATCAAGACGCAGTTGAAGTCGGTGCCAGCGAGTCTCGTCGTGCATGAGGGGCAATTGTAGACGCCGCCAGCAAAGAAGGTGTCGTACTGGCTGGCCTGCAGCCTCCTCAGCACCTGATGCGTCTTGGTGGGCCTGGACTCGTCATCGCTGTAGACATCACTGCCGTACACCTATTGGAAGGAAAAGGAGGATTAGATGATGTAAGAAGATTGAGCAATCAGAATGCGGACAACTGAACCCTAATAAACTAAGATCTAGCATCCAACGATGGGAACAGGAGAAGAACCAGGGAAGGGGATCAAGCCCTAGTTACCTCAGACCATGGGTCGTCGATGCCGGTGTCGTAGAGGTTCACCAGAGCGATGTACTCCCCTGGATCGTAGCGGTCCCAGAAGAGATGGATCTGCGCGTGACCGGCAGGGGCCTCCTCGTCGGCCGGGACCTCCTCGCTGGCGGCTATGTCGGTAGCGGAGACGGGGGCCTAGACGGGGACGACGGCTGCCATCGATGCCTCGATGGGGGCCTCCTCGCCGGCCGGGGCCTCCTCGCTGGTGGCTACATCGCTAGCGGGGGCGGGGGCCTGGACGGGGACGGCGGCTGCCATCGATGCCTCGACGGGGGCCTAGACAGGGACGGCGACTGCTTTCAACGCCTCGAGCGGGACCGGGACAGAGACGAGGGCCTCCTTGCCCACGGCCTTGGAGGCGGCGATGGCCACCGCATCCTCCTTCGCCATCGCCGGCGCAGTTGGGGTTTTCTCTGGAGTTTGCAGAAGCTGATGGGACAGTGGAGAGGGTTGCGTGAGGAAAGTGAGAGAGAGTGAGAGTGGGTAGGCGGAGAGGGAGAGGGGATCTATAGTTAAGGTGATGGGAAGGGACGTTTCATTGCACCACCGTGCACCGCACCGCGTAGGCTACTGCTGCACCGTGCACCGCGACACGCGCATGATACGTCACTTTTTTTCCTAGTGTTGTGGATATACCAAATAGGTATACCTACGGCATAGTCTCATACCCGCAAGCCCGGGCGACCCAGTTGCTGATAGACAAGACGGAGGTCCAGCCAGGAGATGGAAGGCGACGTGCCACCGCCTAAGATGGAAGCTGGCGCCTTGGAGGACATGAAGACTAGTTAGTATTAGCTGTAACTGTATCCGGTTAGGACTCTCCTTATAACCCTAGGTCCTGACGTTCTTATAAGCCGGTCTACGGGAGCCTTTAGGGCATAACAATAAGTGCATAGCACAACCCGCATACAGCGAACCCCTCAATCTTTGTAACTCGACGTATTGCCATTATAGTGATTTATAGCAGGAGTAGGATCTCGCTATCGTCGTGAGATCTGAACCTGGGTAAACTGTGTCAGGCCGTCTCGGACACTCTCCGTCTTACCCCACGTCTCTAAACTCGTCTTTGGAATACCACTCTGGCGTACGTGTTGACAATACTACGAAAGTTGGCGCTCACCGTGAAGCAAGAGGCGGTTACAACACGGATCCGGGCGGGATTCCTCGCCGTCTTCGTAGGCGGCTAAAACACGTCTCCGTCAGCGCCCCGGCTTCATCATCACTCTCGAGAGTATGCAGAGAATTTATGATCTCTCCTCTTGGCCGACGTCGAGAAAATCTACATCAACGCGTCTATCCGCGTCACATGGATAGCGACACGGTTGATCGGAAATCAACAGGCCTAGTTCCAACACAAATTTTGAGGTCCTAATTGTCGAACTATCTGCGCTGTGTTGATCCGTGTGTCCAATTTGTGGCACGATCGGTTTTCTCAGCGGGTTTGGTGACTTTTTGGAACTCATTTTCGGTTTCGTACGCGTGTATGAGTTTTGCCAGATCGATCTCGGCAAACCTGCGTGTACGTACCCACCGTCGGTATGGTGGTGCTGCACAAATGCCGAGGGAATCAATTAACAAAGTTGATCAGCTCGGGGCTAGCTCGTGCATGGATTTTAAAGCCACGGTAGTTATTTTCCGTGAAGCTTCAATCTACACATAGCTATTGCCGGGTTCGATTTGCACTGCGCTCGTCCTAAAAAAGTTGTCCGATGAAAATGACCGACTGCGTGCACGGTGGCAGTCCGGCTTTGTTTCCTTTGCGATGACCTTCACAGCCAGGTTCACTGTCGCTACAGATTTTACCGTCATGACCGGCTTCACCACTGCCATGGATAACTGTGCCACGGATCACGGAATAGTTCGTCATCTCGGCTTCACCGCTCGCGAATAGCACCGATGCCGTTCAAACAGCTAAATCCCTATTTCTATTTTTTATTTTAATTGTTTATGATCATCAGATTAAAATTGATTCACTCATATGCTTAGTCTTTTACTACTTTTGTTTTTTATCATACCTTTTTCATGATTTGCCTTGCGCTCATGAGTATAAATATTTTACTGGTTTTGACCGTTTAAAGCCCCAGTACCATGCAATAAAACCACCTTCGGGCATTATCTTAAGTTTTCTGGCTACACGTTTTCTATTGTTTTATATGTAGATTCTAGAGTAGTGACATTTCAACACTTAAAGCCAGCATTTGTTTCTGAGGTTCTGGATTGTCTCGCTATTAACCGCTATCACCTCAGCAGATGTTCTGTGCTTAAAGTTTTGCCGTCTCACGAAAAGTCAAGCATATAAGACTAGAAGAACGGATAATCCAGCACTTGCTCAAACAAAATTTTACATAAACTGTTCAGGTTAGTCGAGTTTTTCCGCCTTGACAGTCTTTATGTTGTCCAACTGCTGCATCGTTTCAGCTTAAAGCACTTGTTCAAAGGCCTCTATTGTTCCGCCTTATATTTGTTTATTGGACATAATTAAAGGAACAATTTAATACAATTGTGTTTTTATGTTTATGTCTCAGGTACATGACACTTGGACATTCCAGTGGTCCTCGGATTAAGGTGTTTTTGAGCCACCTTTGCATTGGACTCGACACCCAGGGGCTACGATCGCAGTTGTCGACCAAGACTTGAGCCGCCTTTGAGGAAGCCGACTCGACGCTTGGGGGCTTGACATCTCTAACTTAAGAGTTTTTTCCCGCCTTGCGTCCAAGCTGGAACAATCCTCGGAGGCTACAGTACGTTGATCTCCAAGATATGGTGAAAGTTCTCTTTGAGCATCAAGCCGGAAAATTCAAGTGAATTCCACCTTGACACTTACGGTGACCCAGCATACCACTTCATGTGTAGTAAACTATAGTCGTTGACATGACATCCATAGAACACCGTTCCATAAATATCACATCCCCTAGAGTGGTACAACAGAAACATTGTGGATCCAAATTACAAACATACACACTTTATTATTATTACAATACCAGAAGTTCGAGACTTCAAGAGATTCAAACTTACAAACCAAATAACTTATTTTATAAGTTCAGCGGAATAACGAAAAAAACACAACGGTAACAAAGACGTGACCTCAACAACTTATTCTATAGGGTCCGTGCTGCTCGGCTCCACCTAGGTAACTATATTACGGCCTGACAACTACTCTGACTCGTTGTCTTCAGCTCCATAGTGTATCCTATAGTCCACCCCTTCGACTTCACCGGACAGGTCTGGCTCTTCATAGTAGACATTGTTCTGGACCTCTGTAGCATACACCTGGTCATTCTCCTGGCCATCAAAGTCTAGCAAGGGGTTCAAAGGAAAGGGTGAGTAACAGCGTTACCCAACAAGTTCACTATATGCAAGGTGGGAAGTTTGATGCTCTAACTACCACCTCAGACTATACGTCCTTGGTACTATGTAGTTTTGGTAAACATTTCTTCAAAGATTGATTTTATTATCAAAAACTATGCCCATCAGCCTTCACAGGTTGACTAGAACTTCATGGAGTTCCTTTCCTGCCGCGTTCATAGCTCCTGCCCGGAACAGGGAGTAACATGTCACAGTTCTTACACTCTGTATAGGTACGTTGCTTTACCCATAAGAGATCAACTCCTTATTGCACAACCGAGTGTACTTTCCCGCCCACAATTCCTTGATGTGGGGCCTAGTAGATGATCCAAGCCAATCACTGCCCCTCTCCGTGACCCCGCATGAAGACACGAAACTTCAGGACATGCCCCACCTCTGTAAAACCCCCCATATAGGACTGGCTATAACTCTGGTAGGCACCTGAAGACTCTATGAGATGGTTATGCCCTGGCAAGTTCCCTTAAAGGACCAACTAAACCACTGACAGCCTGTCAAGATAATCTAGACACCAAAATCACGGGAAACTAAAGGGTTCCACCCATGTGCTAGGTTTCTCCACGAGAAATCCCCAGCCTCATGATCAGGTCATTCGTCCATGCGAAAGGAAGAAGATCCAACTGACTTCTCCGTCCCATTCCAAATCTTATGATTAATGCGTAATATACGACACTAGAATCACTAATGTCATGGGTTATTGAGTCATGTCTGTTCTACAACTGAAATATTAGATTCCACTGCAATTCTTAATATTTATCATCACTTAGGATGATAATAGCATTTCATTTGTTTTGGAAAATACTTATTTTCTGTCTCCTTTAGAACATAGGTGATAACACATAATTTTCAAATACTTTCATAAAGACTCTTCAAAGGACATGAGCAAGTGATGAACTTGGCTTGTGATTGCAAGGTAGTGAAGTCGGATACTTCCACCTGACCTTGAGCTTTGGTTTCTACAGAAAACCATTATTACCTGGTAAGGACAATCTTTAACGAAGCAATATGCAATGTATAGTAATATCATGCAAAGATTTATTTTCTTTCTTCTTTGCGTGTTTTACCCACCTTGTAAAGGTTTTAAGTTTCTTTTAATTAATAAAAGAAAAGCATTATTTAAGAAATCATTAAATTCATATTATTTTCATATTTAACAATATTATAATAACTAATGTTATTCTAAGAGTTTAAAAATGAATTTGTTTAATTTTCAACTCTTTTAAATGTTAAACTAAAATTCCTTTAAGGAAATAAGACTTTATTTTTTTCACACTTGATTTACATTTCAAAAATACAAACTAGTATTTTTCTATAATAGTACTTCCTTTTAAGATCTTAAAAATGGATTTTATTCAATTTTAAGTGTTTTTTCTATTTTTTATAAAATTGCAAAAGGAACATATACAATTTTAATAATAGATCTAAATTTAATTACTTAGAATTACAATCTATTATTTTTATTAGATAGAGGATATTTTTGTGATTTCATAAATATATTATTTGTATTTTTAGGATTTTTTTCTAGAGCCTAATTTAACTCAGGGATATATTTGTAATTAGGTATTTTCCACAATTCCTTCTTTTAAAACACGGGCCTGGCCCACTGGGCTGGCCCGGTCTGACCCGACCCACTTGGGCTGGACAAAAGCCCCAGGTAGTACTGGGCTGCCTACACCCGGCCCAGTACCACTCACTCGCTCGCTCTCCTTTCTCTTCTCTCTCGTGTGACATCCTCTCTGGCCGCTCAATGTCGCCGCCGTCGCGGGGGGTTCCGGCCACCCCAGGCCACCGTGTCCATTGCCGCGGTGCAAGACGACATGGATGATGCTGCTGCTCAACACTGCCCCGCTCAATCTTGTGATGTCCCTCTTTACTCGCCGCGCTGACCCCCACTTCGTGGCTAGGGTTTGGGGTCCGTCGTGCTCTAGCGCTCCCTTGATGACGATGTGGTGCATGTGGCGCCGCTCTTCCATGGCTGCCACTGCCGTGTGCAGGCGTGGGTTGCAGCACCCCCTCGGGGTGCTCCCCGTGCCACCACCTCTCTATCGTCGGCCTCCTCTCTGCTTCCTTTTCGATAACCTTACGAGGACCTCGACTAAGTGCCCTATTCTCTTCTCTGTGCTCTACCTTGCCTATATTATATGTCATGTGGTCACTTGCGATGGATTTCCCCATTTAGGGTTCATCCCTAAATTCCTAGGGTTCATTCCCCCTACAGTGGTGATTTAACATAACTCTAGGGTTAATTCTGCCTATGCTAATCCTTTGATGTTGAGCTACTATTAGTTTAGTATCAATCTCTATTGATCATGTTTGTTACTCTGTTTTCTATCAGAGAACACTCTCCTGATCATGCTTTTGTTACCCTGTTCTCTGTCATAAAACTCTCTGTAAAGGCATGCTTAGCTTGAAGAGGATATGCTTGAGATTGCACTCAAGCAGATATGAACCTGCTAGATATAGCGGTGCTACCCTTCTAGGAATGTGCCATGTGCTAGTAGCTGAGATGTGTATCTATCTAGTTAAAACTAGATCATAGGGTCAATGATGGACCCTGCTTGTGCAAGAACACATACTTTATCTGGCTGTTTATTATCTGCTGTCCAATATATCCACTATCATGTGTTTGTAACACCCCAAATCTTCTAATCAAGATTATCAAGTTCTAATCACCCAAGTTTAGGGTTAACAAAAACTTTTATTAATAAAATGAATAATGAATGCATGTGTGTTTGCATTAGTGTAGAATTGAGTGTATATTCCATGCTTGCTTTGTTATAAATGATGGGAAATGGTTTGAAGATGAATACTAAATCATATAAACCAATTACAAACAAAATCAAAAGAAAAAGAAATCAAATAAGAATAAATAAAGCAAATGGTCATTTTGACAAAAGTAAGCAACTAGGTCACTTTGTGTGTTCCTAGAAGAAGATTTCTAACAAAAACATTTCTACCTCTTTTCACCCCTTGCTAGACCAAGAAAAAGTGTATCGAGGCCCAATTACAAACTTACAAAAACATCTTTCAAATCAATTTAATGGGAAGTTAAAAATTGAATCTAGTTCATATGTTAAGATCCCACTTTTTCAAAAACCTATCAAATCAATTCCCCTTGACCTCTCCAAGCAAACATAGATTCTCAAGCTTAATTTAAGATCACTCCAAAATTTTGAATAAAAAATTCCAGACTTTATTTCATGCGGCCATTTCCACAAACGCCTTAACTACACAGATTAACCCTCTGCCTAACTTCACTGTTTAAACAGTAATCAATCGACCAATTTGTCTCCACTTTACCCCTGTCTCCCCTGAGTCTAACCCAGCCCTAGACCAGCTCCCCCTTTGCCGTTTGCATAGTGGAGCGCCTCCAGATTGTGGTCATCACCGGCCGACCACGGCCAGCTCACAGCAGATCACCTCGCGCCCATCCAGGATGTCCAGGAGGTGCACCACAGTCCACCGCCACCCCTGTCTACCCCACGATCGAAGCCAAGACCTGGACCACCCGAGCACGCCGTGCCCAAACCTCTCTGTGCCATGCCTAGAGCGCGCCATTGCACCACACCCGACCAGCTCGCGCCTTGCCCTCATCGCGCACGCGCAGCCTTGCCATGATCACATCACCCCAGCAGACACCCCGTTCTCCGCCGCATGGCCCGCAGCTGCCGCGCGCTACCGCAAACACCTCTGCCTCTGCGTAGAGCACCGCACACGCCCGACCGAACCACCCCGCCCCACGCCTCACCATTAAGTCTGTGAGAACCGCCAGGGAGCACCGCACCATCCTACGCCCTCGCCCATGCCATTAGCTCGCTATGTGATACATTGCAAATGTATCTATAATTTTTGATGTTCCATGCTTGGTTTTATCTACTTTCTTATGTTTTATCCACACTTTGGAGTAATTTTCATATGATTTCTTGGACTAACCTATTAACAAGAGCCACAGTGCCAGTTGCCTATTTTCTGCTGTTTTTGGTTCCAGGAAAGTCAGAAAATTAATATTCTCGGAATTGGGCCATACAAAAGCCAAAGTCGATATTTTACCGGAAGACTCACGGAACCAGAAGACGAGACGGAGAGGGGCCACAGGGCAGCCACACCATGTGGTGGCGCGGGCTAGCCCTGGCCATGCCACCAGGTGGTGTGGGCCCCCTGGCCGCCCACCGACCTTGCCCTCTAGCCTATAAGAAGCCTCCCGAGGCATAAACCCTAAATAGTCAAGCCTCCAGCCACGAAAAGTTCCACAGCGCCGCCGCCACCGAAGGGGTGATTCAGGGGATAGAAATTCTATGTTCCGGCACCCTGCCGGGATGGGGAAGTGCCCCCGGAGCCATCTCCATCGATCTCCACCACCATCTCCATCGCCATTGCTGATTCCCATGATGAGGAGGGAGTAGTTCTTCCTTGAGGCTAAGGGTTCTAGTGGTAGCTATGTGTTCATCTCTCTCTCTATGCATGGTCATATTGTGATCATGAGCTTTGTAATCAAGTAGATATACCTTGCTACTCAAGTGCTTTTATAGATCTCTGCTCTCCCTATGTGTGTGAAAGTGACAGCGTGCACACCATGGTGGCACTTAGGCTAGAGATTACAAATACTTGTTATGAGTTATATTTGGAGTTGGATGTCTTTATGAAATTGTGGTGTTTGTTGGACTCATCTAGTACTCAAGGTGACAGTGTGGGGTTTTCTAGATGGGAAAGACTTACTTTGAGGTGTGTTGTTATAGCCCTAACATCGATTAGATTGTCCAACCAGAGAGTAGTTACGAGTAGTATCATAAAGAGAAGATATTTATATGAGAATGTTCACTAGTGAAAGTATGATCCCTAGGCCTTGTTTCTAAGCATTGAAACACCGTTTGCAACTAGATCTGTTACATGTTTGCTTGCTTCCATCTTTATTTCAGTTTTACTTTAGTCTCTTCCACGCCATCAAGCTATCTTCTATCACCGTTACCACTTATAATTATCCATACCACTTGTATTTCACTATCTCTTCGCCGAACTAGTGCACCTATACACTTGACAAGTGTATTGGGTGTGTTGGGGACAGAAGAGACTTCTTGTATCTTGATTGCAGGGTTGCTTGAGAGGGGATACCTTTGACCACTTCCTCCCTGAGTTCAATAAACCTTGGGTGATCCACTTAAGGGAAAACTTGCTGCTGTTCTACAAACCTCTGCACTTGGAGGCCCAACAACTGTCTACCAGAATAGAAGTGCGTAGGCATCAAGCTATTTTCTGGCGCTGTTGCTGGGGAGGTAAGGTAAAAGGTATTCACACCGGAGGATTAAAGAAGAAGAACCTCCCACGGCAAACGCCTATTTTCTGGCGCCGTTGCCGAGGAGGTAAGGTAAAAGGTACTCACATCCTCTGGTGCGAGTGCTCGAAGTTATTTCCTTTAGATTCTGCAATTTTGTCTTTTTGTTTCTTGTTTTCACTAGTTAGGCTTAATGGAAAACAACAACAAAATTAGAGAGCTTTATAGTATTTATCTTGAGTTCGGACATGAAGTGTTTGAAGAGAAAATTAAAAAACCTATGGAACTTTATTTGAATGCTAATAGCAATGTTGTTAGTATGAATTCTTTCGACACAATTATTGCTAATGCTATGGAAAAGTCTAAGCTTGGGGAATCTGGTTTTGATGAGCATGATATTTTTAGTCCCCCGAGCACGGAGGAGAAACTTTACTTTGATGATACTATGCCTCCAATATATGATGATTACAATGATGATATGATATTTTCAGTCCACCTACTATTGAGGAGAAAATTAATTATGATTACAACATGCCTCCTATATTTGATTATTATGGTGATGAGAATAATAATGATAGCTATGTTGTTGAATTTGCTCCCACTATAATTAATAAGAATAACTATGCTTATATGGAGAGTATTAATTCTTTTATGCATGTGGATCATGATAAGAATGTTTTATATGATAGTTATATTGTTAATTTTATTTATGATGCTAATGAAAGTTATTATGAGAGAGGGAAATATAGTTTTATGTATCTCAACAATATTAAGTTTCCCCTCTTTATGTTTAAAGTCTTGAAGTTGCACTTGTTTTGCTTTACTATGCTTGTTGTTTTGTGCTTTCATGACTTGTTTCTTTACAAGATTCCTATGCATAGGAAGTGGGTTAGACTTAAATGTGCTTTGAATTTGCTTTTGATGCTCTCTTTTACTTTAATTCATACTTCTTATGTGAGCATCTTCTTAAACTATCATGCCTAACTTAAAGGCATTAAAGAAAAGTACTTATTGGGACATAACCCAAAAGTTTTAGATGAGTCTTGAAAGTTATTACTTCTGTAATAACCGCTCCTTATCCTTTTTATTTGCTTTTTGTGCCAAGAGTAACCTCTAATGAGAGAGAAGTAATGATTGAGAAAGTTGCTGTCCCGAAACAGATTTCTGTGCTTCATTGCAAAAATTTGTGTAAAATCTCTGAATGTCCTTTTGAGGCGTGAATTTTTTTGCTTCTGCCCTAGGTTGTTATCTAACTTTCGTTAGTTCAACACTTTTTGATTTGAGCAACAGAAGGTCTTCGAAAAAATTTGTCTTTACCTGCTGGTCTGTTTTGACAGATTTCTACAATTATTTGCATTTGCTTCTTGTTGGTTCCTTTTTGAGTTCTTTTGGGGAATTGAGCTTTTTGAGGGAAGTGCTACAGTAGCTTTTGTTCTAATGGAAGTTTATTTGGTTTTAGAACTGAATCTTATGAGTTATTTATCTTGAGTGCACTAATGTTGATAATAAAGATTGTGTGAAGTTTTGTATGAAGGAAAATTTTCAGGTGTATGGAAGGAATGAGTAATGAGATGAAGGATGGACTAAAGATAAACCTTGGGGATGCCACACGCGTCACCCGAAGAAATATCCAAGAAGTACAAGCGTCAAAGCTTGGGGATGCCCAAGGCATCCCCTTCTTCATCAATAAAAATCCCAGGTTCCTTCCAAACGCTTCATTTTTATTGTTTCATGCACAGTTGTGTTGTTCTTGGAGCGTCTTCTTTTTCGTTTTCATTTTGGTTTTTCATTTGCTTTGTTTCCTTAGTTTTATGAATAAATTGGTTGGACCCCCCTCTTTCATACATTGGTTTTCAAATAGTTTGGTTTGGATTAGAAAAGAGTAGGAAAGTTCACGCTTAAGTGGTAAAGAGAGCTTGTTTTTTACTGTGGCCTATGCTTTGTCATGCCGTGCTTGATATTATTTTGGCTTTATGCTTAGTATTATTTGCTGTAGCATGACTTGTTATAAACAATTGAGATTGCTTAATGTGCCTTGGATGAATCATGCGTTGTTTTAGCATATTAAAGCATAGTATAGTGGTATTCTCCTTTGATGCTTTATTTGGGTTGACTTGGCGCATGCTCACACCATGTTATGACTATCTCAAGTCACCATAGCCTTTATGATCCTTTAGTTTTCAACTTTTAGTATCACTTTATGCTTTGATCAATGATGTTTTGTCGCTCTGCATGATTATGGCCATTATTGCTCTCTTAGTTGGTCGCTCCCAGTCTTTTGCTAGCCTCCGTAACCAAGTATGAGTTCCACTCATGCATCCAACTCCTAAAACCAAGTTATTCCAAAGAGTCCACCATACCTACCTATTAGCATTTGCTATTCCAAGTATATTCATGTTTTTTATCTACCTTTCGAATTAAACTTGTTATGAGAAAACTAGTGATTAAAGCTCTCACGAACTTGATGGCACACTTTACTTTTCTTGCCCTTAATAAACTTGATCCATTGTGTCTTCTATGTTGTATATGCTTGCACTTATTTGTTGGAAATTAGCAGAACCATGCTTTCATGGGGAACGCTTTCAACATTGCACTTGGTACTTGTACCTAGTTGATATCATGCTCTTTTGTATATGGATATCGTCGGTGTGAAATGAAAGGGGAGCTTGTAAGTCCATGGAGTTATGTATATGTGTTAGAGAAATGCCTGGGCTGCTGGTCTAATCCGTGCTGACATGGTGGAAACCTGCAACGTAACCATAATGAGCTATCTATGAAGCATTCTTCTTAGAAAAAAAGAGTCATATATTGAGAAAAAAGAGAAAAAGAAAAAAAGAGATATTATGAAAAGAGGAAAGAGAGAAAAAAAGCACCATATTCCCATGGTAAATAAGAAGAATGTTGAGATGCTCGTTGTCTGCTTGCCTTGTCATTTTGATATGGGGATTCTGCCGTATCTTCGGGCAAGGGGTACCCTATTGGCAGTTCTCAATGATACACATGTACTTACGATGACAAGAACTTACCGGTGACTAAACTTGAGTAGCATGAGGAGCGGCCCTCGTATACAAGGGACATGAGATTTCTAACTTATACTTCGTCAAGCATGTACACCATAGTTTGTTCACTTTAACCTTAATCACTTCAAGATGCTTATGATAGGGGCAATGAGAGCTGAAAGCTATAAGTACCATAATTTTTGGAAGCTCTTTATGAGACTTGAATCCCTACTTCCTTCTATTAAGGCCTTTCTTCCACCATTATATTGAGTCTCCACCTTCTACCTTTATGCACTTACTTTGAGAGCATAGTGGCCATTCTTAGTTCTATGTGCATTGTCCCAAGACTTGTTGATTGATGCATACCTTGATATTACTTGTTTTGAACTATTTGTATCTAGTCACTCTTATGAACTTTGGAGGTGTGCTATGCACTTATGTTTTGCTACTCTATGAGGGACAAGCTGAATGCTATTATGCTATGTTTTCTTTATGTGAAACAAACAAACGTCTTGCAAAGCATTGTTATTCATGAATCTTTTGTTTGTATCTTTTCATGTTGCAACATAGTTTATTTGTCTTATTGCTAGAACTATGTCTTTCATGTTATGATTGAAGTACTATGATCCTAGCTATCAATGTTTTACAAATATTTTGATGAAGTTTATGATGGTCCGTGTCACCTCATAAATTATTCTTTCTTTTTATCACTTACCTACTCGAGGACGAGCATGAGTTAAGCTTGGGGATGTTGATACATTGCAAATGTATCTATAATGTTTGATGTTCCATGCTTGATTTTATCTACTTTCTTATGTTTTGTCCACACTTTGGAGTACTTTTCATATGATTTCTTGGACTAACCTATTAACAAGAGCCACAGTGCCAGTTGCCTATTTTATGCTGTTTTTGGTTCTAGGAAAGTCAGAAAATCAATATTCTCGGAATTGGACCGGACAAAAGCCAAAGTCGATATTTTACCGAAAGACTCACGGAGCCAGAAGACGAGACGGAGAGAGGCCACAGGGCGGCCACACCATGTGGTGGCGCGGGCTAGCCCTGGCCGTGCCACCAGGTGGTGTGGGCCCCCTGGCTGCCCACCGACCTTGCCCTCTAGCCTATAAGAAGCCTCCCGAGGCATAAACCCTAAATAGTCAAGCCTCCAGCCACGAAAAGTCTCTGTTCCGGCACCCTGCCGGGACGGGGAAGTGCCCCCGGAGCCATGTCCATCGATCTCCACCACCATCTCCATCGCCATTGCTGATTCCCATGATGAGGAGGGAGTAGTTCTTCCTCGAGGCTAAGGGTTCTACCGGTAGCTATGTGTTCATCTCTCTCTCTATGCATGATCATATTGTGATCATGAGCTTTGTAATCAAGTAGATCTACCTTGTTACTCAAGTGCTTTACTAGATCTCTGCTCTCCCTATGTGTGTGAAAGTGACAGTGTGCACACCATGGTAGCACTTAGGCTAGAGATTACAAATACTTGTTATGAGTTATATTTGGAGTTGGATGTATTTATGAAATTGTGGTGTTTGTTGGACTCACCTAGTACTCAAGGTGACAGTGTGGGGTTTTCTAGATGGGAAAGACTTACTTTGAGGTGTGCTGTTATAGCCCTACCATCAATTAGAGTGTCCAACCGGAGAGTAGTTAAGAGTAGTATCATAAAGAGAAGATATTTATATGAGAGTGTTCACTAGTGAAAGTATGATCCCTATGCCTTGTTTCTAAGCATTGAAACACCGTTTGCAACTAGATCTGTTACATGTTTGCTTTCTTCCATCTTTATTTCAGTTTTACTTTAGTCTCTTCCACGCCATCAAGCTATCTTCTATCACCGTGACCACTTTAATTATCCATACCACTTGTATTTCACTATCTCTTCCCCGAACTAGTGCACCTATACACCTGACAAGTGTATTGGGTGTGTTGGGGACACAAGAGACTTCTTGTATCTTGATTGCAGGGTTGCTTGAGAGGGGATACATTTGACCACTTCCTCCCTGAGTTCGATAAACCTTGGGTGATCCACTTAAGGGAAAACTTGCTGCTGTTCTACAAACCTCTGCACTTGGAGGCCCAACAACTGTCTACAAGAACAGAAGTGCGTAGACACCACTATGCCACCATCACCGTCGAGCCCACGCCGAACTGCTCGGTCCGCTTGCCGTGCTATAAAAGGAGGCCACCCCCGCCTCCATTATCCATACCACTCCACTCCCCACTCCTCACAGACACTCCCCCACTTCTCCCTAGAGCAATGCGAGCACCACCGTGCTGGAATTTCACCGGAGCCCTCCGCTGCTGGTGGAGAAGGGCGCCGTTGATTCCGACCACCCCAAGCCCTGCTGTAACCGCGGAAACCTAAGTTGTCGTTGAAACGACACCGTACGAATTGTGGTTTGGCAAGAAACCTAAGTTGTCGTTCCTTAAAGTTTGGGGTTGCGAAGCATATGTAAAGAAGTTACAACCTGATAAGCTAGAACCCAAAGCGAAGAAATGCGTCTTCATAGGATACCCTAAAGAAACAATTGGGTATACCTTCTATCATAGATCCGAAGGCAAAGTTTTCGTTGCAAAGAATGGATCATTTCTTGAGAAGGAGTTTGTCTCGAAGGAGGTGACTGGAAGGAAAGTAGAACTCGATGAGGTTATTGAACCTTCTCTCGGGTTTGAGAGTAGCGCAGCACCGGAAAATGTTTTTGTGCCGCCTGCACCAATTGGAGAGGAAGCTAATGATACTGATCATGAAACTTCAAACGAAGTTACTGCTGAACTTCGCAGGTCAACAAGGGTTCGTACCACTCCTCATTGGTATGACTCTGCCTTGAACGTCATGTTGGTGGACAACGATGATGACCCTGCGACGTATGAAGAAGCTATGGTGAGCCCAGATTCCGACAAATGGCTAGAATCCATGAAATCCGAAATGGGATCCATGTACGAAAACCAAGTGTGGACTTTGGTGGACTTACCGGATGGCCATAAGGCTGTCGAGAACAAATGGATTTTCAAGAGAAAAACAGATGCTGATGGTAATGTTACCGTCTATAAAGCTCGACTTGTCGCGAAAGGGTTCCGACAAATTCAAGGAGTTGACTATGATGAGACTTTCTCACCAGTAGCGAAGCTAAAGTCTGTGAGGATTTTGTTAGCAATTGCTGCACATTTCGATTATGAGATTTGGCAGATGGATGTCAAAACAGCGTTCCTTAATGGTGACATTGAGGAAGAGTTGTATATGGTACAACCCAAGGGTTTTGTCGATCCTAAAGATGCTGACAAGGTATGCAAGCTTCAGCGCTCCATTTATGGACTGAAGCAAGCATCCCGGAGTTGGAATCAACGTTTTGATAAAGTAATCAAAAACTTTGGATTTATACAAACTTATGGAGAAGCTTGTAGTTACAAGAAAGTGAGTGGGAGCTCTGTAGCATTCCTAGTACTGTATGTAGATGACATATTGTTGATTGGGAATGATATAGAACTTCTTAATAGCGTCAAAGCCTATTTGAATAATAGTTTTTCAATGAAGGATCTTGGCGAAGCGGCATATATTCTAGGCATCAAGATTTATAGAGATAGATCAAGACGCCTAATAGCGCTTTCACAAAGTACATACTTGGACAAAGTACTAAAGAAGTTTAGAATGGAAGATAGCAAGAAAGGGTTCGTGCCCATGTTGTCAGGTAAGACCTTGAGTAAAACTCAAAGTCCAGCTACGGTAGAAGATAGAGAGAAAATGAATAATATTCCCTATGCCTCAGCCATAGGTTCTATCATGTATGCCATGTTGTGTACAAGACCAGATATAGCACATGCTGTTAGTTTGACTAGCAGATATCAAAGTGATCCTGGAATGGAGCACTGGACAGCGGTCAAGAATATCCTGAAGTACCTAAATAGGACTAAGGATATGGTTCTTTCTTATGGAGGTGATGAACAACTTGTTGGAAACGGTTACATCGATGCTAGTTGGAACACCGATCCGGATGACTCGAAGTCACAATCGGGATACATATTTATTTTGAATGGTGCTGCAGTGAGCTGGAGGAGTGCGAAGCAAAGCGTTGTGGCGAAATCTTCAACTGAATCGGAATACATAGCTGCTTCGGAGGCTGCACAAGAAGCCGTTTGGATGAAGGAATTCATTACTGAACTTGGCGTGGTTCCCAGTGTGTTGGACCCGATGGCCATCTACTGTGACAACACAGGTGCCATAGCTAATGCACAGGAGCCAAGGTCACATAGCAAGATGAAGCACATCAAGCTACGTTTCCACGCTATTCGCGAGTATGTCCGAGATGGTGACATAAAGATTTGCAAAGTACACACTGATCTGAATGTGGCAGATCCGTTGACTAAACCCCTCCCTAGGGCAAAGCATGACCAACACCAGAACGCCATGGGTGTTCGGTATATTACCATGTAATCTGGATTATTGACTCTAGTGCAAGTGGGAGACTGTTGGAGATATGCCCAAGAGGCAATAATAAAAGTGGTTATTATTATGTCTTTGTGTTTATGATGAATGTTTACATCCCATGCTATAATTGTATTATTAGGAAACACTAATATGTGTGTGTTTTGTAAACATGTAAGAGTCCCTAGTAAGCCTCTTGTTGAACTAGCTTGTTGATTAATTAATGATCATGGTTTCCTGATCATGGACATTAGGATGTGATTAATAACAAGGTTATGTCATTAGGAGAATGATGTGATGGACACACACCCATAGTAAGCGTAGCATAAGATCAAGTCATTAAGTTCGTATTGATGTAAGCTTTTAAATGCATAGTAACCTAATCCTTCGACCATGAGGTTGTGTTAATCACCATCACCGGATGGGTACTTTGATGACATCAAACACCGCTTCGTAACTGGGTGGTCATAAAGGTGTCATTGGGTATTCTGAAAGTATGTGTTGAAGCGCATGGACCAAGATTGGGATTTGTCCATCCAAATGACGGATAGATATGCTCTGGGCCCTCTCGATGGAATGTCATCTAGTTAGCTTGCAAGCATGTGAATGGGTCACAAGGGATGACATATCACGGAACGAGTAAAGAGTACTTATCAGTAACGAGGTAGAACTAAGTATGGAGATGCTGACGATCAAACCTCGGATAAGTATAGTATCGCGTGACAAAGGGAGTTGGTTTCGTATGTAAATGGTTCAACCGATCACGAAGACATCGTTGAGTATGTGGGAGCCATTATGGATCTCCAGATCCCGCTGATGGTTATTGATACGAGATGTGTCTCTGTCATGTCTGCATATTCACGAACCGTAGGGTGACACACTTAAGGTTCGAAGTTGTTTTAAGTAGATATGGAATGTGCATTGGAGACCGAATGTTGTTCGGAGTCCCGGAATGGATCCAGGACATCACGACGAGATCCGGAATCGTCCGGAGAATAAGATTCATATATTGGGGATCATTTTCTGAGTTAGGAAATGTTCCGGAGTATTTGTATGAGGGTTCTAGAAGGTTTCGGAATGTTCCGGAAGGTTCTGGAAGATTTCTTGGAGTTTGCTTGAAAACCAAGGAAGGGATCAAGGAGTCCTGGTGGGTCAAGACTAGGAGTCATCGGGGAGGAGGACTCCTCCCCCCCTTCCCAATCCGCCGGCCTAGGAGGTGGGGAGTCCTACTAGGACTCCCCCTCCCCAAGGCGCCCTCCCCCCTTTAAATAGAGGGGCAGGGGCGCCACCTCCTGGCCCTCGTCCACAACTCCCAATCTCTGCCGCCTCTCTCCTCCTCCTTTATTCTGCACAGGCATAGGCGAAGCCCTGCAGAATTCTCTACTCCACCACCACCACCACGCCGTCGTGCTGCTGGGATTCCGTGGAGAAGATCTACTACCTCCGCTGCTCGCTGGAACGAGGAGAGGAAGGTCTGCTTCGACTCCGCACGTGTGACCGACTGCGGAAGCGCTGCCCGAACGCGGCGCCGGAAGGATCGTCCACTTGACCGACTGCGGAAGCGCTGCCGGAACGCGACGCCAGAAGGATCGTCCACACGATCTTGAGATCGGCAAGTGATCGACTACATCAACCACGAGATCTAATCTCGTTAATGCTTTCAGATCTACGAGGGTTAGTTCCTATCTATCTCGTTGCACATGTCTAATAGATTAGATCTTGGCTTTTATCTAGATTAGATCTGGGTTTTGTTCGTTCTTGCGGTAGAATTTTTTTGTTTTCCATGCTACGAACCCATCAACAAGAGTCTAGCCCAACCAACCCTAGACCAAGTCAGAGTAGTCTGTGAATACCCCAACGTATTCCCAGATGAATTGCTCGGTATGCCCCGAGATCGAGAAATCGAGTTCATTATTGAACTAATTCCTGGAACTGGACCCATAGCTCAGAGACCTTATAGTTTGAACCCATCTGAATTAGTGGAGCTGAAGAAGCAACTTGATGCTATGCTAGAGAAAGGTATGATTCAACTAAGCGCATCGCCATGGAGATCGTCTGTTTTGTTTGTCGACAAGAAAGATGGAGGTAACCATTTGTGCACGGATTACCGAAAGCTGAATGATGTCACCATCAAGAACAAGTACCCACTACCCAAGATAGAGGATCTGTTTGATCAGTTGACTGGTGCCAGAGTGATTTCTAAGATTGATCTTAGAACTGGTTATCATCAACTCAAGATTCGTGCAAAGGATATTCCAAAGACCGCCTTTACTACTAGATATGGATTGTTTGAGTATACGGTCATGTCTTTTGGATTAACTAATGCCCCCGCTTATTTCATGAACCTCATGAATAATATTTTTATGAACTTCCTAGATAAGTTTGTCATTGTTTTTATCAATGATATTCTAATCTATTCAAAGTCAAAATAAGACCATGAGTTACATCTGAGAACAATCCTTAAAACCCTTAGAGAGCATCAGTTGTATGCCAAGTTTAGCAAGTGTGAGTTTTGGCTGAAACAAGTAGGATTCCTCGGACATATTGTGTCAGCAGGAGGAGTCGCTATTGATCCCGCCAAGATCAAAGATGTTGAAGAATGGAAAGCCCCAACCACTCAAACCCAAGTCCGTGCATTTCTCGGATTAGCGGGATATTACCACAAGTTCGTTGAAGGATTTTCGAGCATCGCAAGACCAATGACCCAATTGTTGAAGAAAGATAAGAAGTTCGAATGGACGGACACGTGTGAAGCAAGTTTTCAAGAGCTCAAGAAGAGATTGATTTTAGCCCCAATTTTGCTTATGCCAGATATCAAGAAGCCTTTTGATGTGTATTGTGATGCATCCAAGAGTGGTGTCGGATGTGTGTTGATGCAAGAAGGCAAATTCATAGCATATTTGTCAAGACAACTGAAGCAGCATGAGCAGAACTACCCCACCCATGATCTTGAACTAGCAGCTGTAGTTTTAGCCTTGAAGACATGGCGCCATTATCTTATGGGTAACCACTGTGAGATTTATTCGGATCACAAGATCTTGAAGTATATTTTCACTCAGAAGGAGCTGAATATGAGACAGAGGAGATGGATAGAGTTAATCAAGGATTATGACCTTGACATTTACTATCACCCCGGCAAAGCCAATGTGGTAGTGGATGTTCTTAGCAGATTGCCATGTAGGTTAAACACCATGATCAAAGAAGCCCGGCCAAGTTTGCATGAAGATTTGTAGCAGTTTAGAATGGAACTAGTTAGCAAAGGATTTTTAGCTAGCATTGAACTTCAACCCACTTTGATTAGCCAGATCAAGGAAGCGCTGAAAGGAAATGCAAGTATCGACGGAATCAAACATCGTATTGGTACAGGAAAGGTACCTGGATTTACCGAAGATGAAGAAGTAGTTTTGTGGTACAAAAGACGTATCTGTGTGCTAGTAGATTCGAAGCTGAAGCAAGTTATCATGCAAGAAGCTCATGATACTCTTTATTCTATCCACCCCGAAGGAACGAAGATGTATCAGGATTTGAAGGAGCAATTTTGTTGGCACAAGATGAAGAGAGAAATCGGAAGCTACATAGCTAAGTGTGATATCTGTCAGAGAGTCAAAGCGGAACATCAGAGACCCGAAGGACTGTTGGAACCATTGCAGATTTCGGAATGGAAATGGGATTCTGTTGGAATGGACTTTATCACTGGTTTGCCTACTTTTAATAGGGGAAATGAGTCTATCTGGGTCATAGTTGATAGACTGTCCAAGGTAGCCCATTTTATACCTATCAAGACAACCTACCAGAGTTAGAAGCTAGCAGAGTTGTACATTGCTAGAATTCTCAGTTTGCATGGAACCCCTAAGACCATAGTGTCAGATCGAGGGACCAAATTTACCTCAAGATTTTGGCAGAAAGTCTAAGAAGGATTAGGAACCAAGTTGAATTTCAGCACAACTTATCACTCGTAGACCGATGGACAGACTGAAAGAGTCAACCAGATCTTAGAAGATATGTTGAGAGCTTGCATGCTAGAGTATGGATCAAAATGGGAAGTTTGTCTGCCTGTCACAAAATTCTCATACAACAACAGTTATCAAGCCAGTGTGCAAATGACCCCATTTGAATTTCTGTATTGAAGAAAGTGCCGTATCCCCTTGAATTGGTCGCAAGTGGGAGAGAGTCAGATTTTTGGACCCGACATCCTATGAGAAGCTGAAGAGAAGGTTCACAAAGTCCGTGAGCACCTCAAGACCGCCCAATATAGACAGAAGAGTTATGCCGACAAGAGACGTAGAGACCTGACCTTCCATGTCGGAGATTTTGTGTATCTCAAAGTTTCGCCGTTGAAAGGAATGCAGTGTTTTCAGCTGAAAGGAAAGTTAGCCCCCAGATATATTGGACCCTTGAAGATTTTGAATCGCCGAGCAGAAGTATCTTATCAATTGGAATTGCCAGAGGAGATGTCAGCCATCCATAATGTGTTCCATATCTCGTTACTTCGCAAATGCTTAAAAGTTCCGGAGAAGACCAAAGTGTTCAAGAACATCGATCACTGAGCCATTGATATCAACAAGGATCTGATGTATCGTGAAGTACCCATTCATATTTTGGAAGAAGCCTTCAGAACCACCCGAACCCAGAGTATCAAGTTTCACAAGATCCAATGGAGCAACCATACCGAAGAAGAAGCTACCTGGGAGCGAGAAGATTACATTAGGACTGAGTTTCTAGAACTCTTTAGTTCCTAGTTTTTCTTAAATCTCGGGATGAGATTTTGTTTAAGGAGGGAAGGTTTGTAACACCCCAAATCTTCTAATCAAGATTTTCAAGTTCTAACCACCCAAGTTTAGGGTTAATAAAAACTTTTATTAAGAAAATGAATAATGAATGCATGTGTGTTTGCATTAGTGTAGAATTGAGTGTATATGCCATGCTTCTTTGAATCAAAAATTCCACACTTTATTTCATGTGGCAATTTCCACAAACACCTTAACTACACGGATTAACCCTCTAGCTAACTTCACTGTTTAAACAGGAATCAATCACCAATTGGTCTCCACTTTACCCCCTGTCTCCCATGAGTCTAACCAAGCCCTAGACTAGCTCCCCCCTTTGCCGTTTGCACAGTGGAGCGCCGCCTGATTGTGGTCATCGCCAGCCGACCATGAACAACTCGCAGCAGACCACCTCACTCTCATCCAGGATGTCCAGGAGGTGCACCATAGTCCACTGCCACCCCTTGTCTACCCCACGGTTGATGCCAAACCCTGGACCACCTAAGCACGCCGCGCCCAAACCTCTCTGCGCCATGCCCAGAGCGTGCCAGTGCACCGCGCCCGACCAACTCGCATAGCTCGCGCCTTGCCCTCATTGTGCACGCGCAGCCTCGCCATGATCACATCACCCCAGCAGACACCCTTGTTCGCCGTCGCGCTACTTGCAACTGCCGCACGCCGCCGCAAACACCTCTGCCTCTGCGCAGAGCACCACACGCGCCCGACCGAACCACGCTGCCCCACGCCTCGCCATTAAGTTCGTGAGAACTGCCAGGGAGCACCGCACCGTCCTACGCCCTCTCCCATGCCATTAGCTCGCTGTGCCACCGTCACCGTCGAGCTCAAGCCGCACCGCTCGGTCCCCTCGCCGTGCTATAAAAGGAGGCCAACCCCACCTCCATTCTCCACACCACTCCACTCCCCACTCCTCACAGACACTCCCCCACTTCTCCCCGGAGCAAGGCGAGCACCACCGTGCTAGAATTTCACCAGAGCCCACCGCTGCTGGAGGAGAAGGGTGCCGTTGATTTCGACCACCCCAAGCCCTGCCGTAACCGTGCCTCGCCTCGCCGTCGTCTACCACGTGGATTGCCCCTGTCGTCGACCCTAGCTAGAGCCCAAGTGATCCCCGCAAGACCCCCACCGCCGCGTTAGGGCTGATTCCTCGTCGGAGTTGTTCATCGTCGACGATGAACCACGACCGTTGGATTAGAATTAGATCGTAGGGCTCTGGTTGAAACATACCGTTTCACATTAGAATAGTCGCTGACTGGTGGACCCCATCTGTCAGCAGCCCGCTGTGCTGTGCAGTGCAGCTGGGCCGGCCCGTTTAGCTTTCTCGCTCATGCGTGGAAATTCCAATATGGATTTTTCCATTTAGGTTTAAACTAGTTTCTGTCCACATATTCAAAAATCAATTTAGAGAGTTTCACTAAACCAAATTGCATGTTTCAAATTTTGTTAGAAATATAATTGAATTATCTATCCAAGCCCGTTGGATTTAAATCAATTAGAGTTAGAGATAATCTATAGCAAAAATAATAAGACAGAGACTTTTGCAACTTCAAACATTTTTCAAAAATCAACCATAATAGCTTTTGAGTTGATTCCAACTCTGAAAATCACATTTGATAATATCTCTCTGGATATGTAAAAATATTTAGGTTTGCATGCAGTGACTTTGTACTAGTACCAAAATAATCCTATATAGGCATTTCTAGTCACTTTGAATCTATTAAATAATAATCTTAAACTTTATAAAATGTGACCAACTCTTTAAATCACATTCCCATGTATTAGAATATGTGGTGATGACATGTGTCCACATGATCCCATATTTTAATTGGAGAATATTAAATCTTAATTAATTTCAATGAGTAGAAATTAATTTTCTAAAATAAACTAAATAAAACTAGTTCTTTAATTCATGTGATGATTGTGATGATGCTAGATCATCAAGTGTGAGCCTTAGTGTGTGAAATAGACTTAGTTAAGTATTGTTTGGTGATTGTGTACCCCGTATTTATTTATAGACGATAGTACCAACCAAGGATACGAGGAGGAGGAGTTCTACCCAGAAGAAGAGGAGGAAAACTTCAATCACTACACCAATCAAGGCAAGCTAACACTTGCAAGTTTCTTAACTATGCAAGCTATTATTGGCAAGCTGATACTTGCAAGCCATCACTAATTGCAAGATAACCAAGAAAAATGCATTAGGCATGCTTTGGTTATATACCTTTGGTTTATACCCATCCCATGTTTTACTTGCAAGCTTTACTCTTTTACTTTACGAAAGTTCTTTAAATTTAGTTAGTGCTTTGTGAGTATTGGAAAGTAGTATAGATAGCATAAAGAGTATAAAACTAGGCCTATACTAGATGTCATTCTAGGGCATGAGATTGAAGATTAGCACCCTCATTAGTGAACACTATTAACCTTAGTGGCTAGTGCTAAGCATAAAACTTGATCACTCTAGATGGGAATACTTGGTGAAAATGGTTATGAAAACCTTGGAATGATGAGTCATTCTATTGAAATGTTTTGACATGTGTTGAGAAACACAAATGGATTTGATGATGAAAATGTTGAGGCATGAGCCGGAAGTGATACCATTCCAATTGTACCGTACAACCACAATACCTGAATTGGATAAGGCTTAGCCGGAAGTTTATATGCATTAGTATGGGTTCCCTCGTGGAGGAGGTTTGAGCTGAGGCTACCTCTTGATGATGTCCACCTATGCAGTGCCCAGGATGGCAGATGGCCATGGCTGGGAGGCCAAGCTCATAGGGGAGGTGCCTATACTAGAGTGTGTAAAGGAAAGGTTATGATTGATTATCCGCATACTAAGTATGATGATTCAGAGTTATCCCTGACGGATGTATCGAATTTTGTGGTGAAAGTGTACCACCTCTATAGAGCGTCAAACTATTCGAATATCCACGTCCGCGGTCATAGACAGTTGGAGTGGCCATACTGTTCTATCGTCAGATGTTTTCAAAATGACTTGTGAAGTGAACTATGATTTTTGGACTTGAACACAACAGACTTGTGAATATGAAAACTAGGTTCCCAACTTAAAGTGATTTAGAACATTTTTTCTTTAATTCTAAACTCAGTTTAGATAAATCTAGTTTTTTTGCAAATAAACCTAGAGCTTAAGTTTCCTACTAGAACTACCTTACTTGTTAGTGATAGTTTGCGAGTACTTAAAGAGTACTCGTGGCTTTGTCCCTGGCTATTCCCGTGGCCATACTATGAGGAGGACTATCAGGATGATGGGCAACAAGACGTCTACGATAACTAGGATCATCTCCCATCGTCAGCATTGCCTATGACCCTGAAGATGGAGCCCACCGCTACGCTTATTATTCCGTTCCTTGTTTGTATGAAGACTGGATCATGAGATCCTTTATTTGTGTAAGACCTTATTATGGTTTGTAATGGATGATGTACTGTGATATCCAATCTATTATGTCTCGCAAAAATGGTAATCCTGGGATTATGATGTATGGCATAACAGGCATCTGGGATTAAAAATCCGGGTGTTGACATGCTTGCAAGGAAATGAATGTGTAAGATGGAAAAGGATTGGATCTAAATCTTGGGATATGCCCTGGTACCCTTGTCTTGATGTTCCCTTTTACTTCTGGCTTGTGGTAGCCCTGTATTTGTGTTGTCTTCCTCTTGGCCTTGTCTTGCTCCTCTTGGTGTTGTTGCTCCTATGTGGCCTTGATGTCCACCTAGTACCTCCCCCTCCTCAAGTCACCATCTTTGCTAGTGATTTCCTAGGGTTTCTGTGGTGGAAAGTAACTTAATCTAGTGATATGGTTGCGAGATCTGGTGCTGTTCTTTGTTGTGCTGGTGACAAACAGTGGCCGGTCTCTCTCTCTCTCTGCGAAGTGGATAGCAAAGTCGGCTTTGCTCTATATGGTTGTGACTTAAACTGCCTCTTTTCTCTCTGCTGCTGACACCTCAATGCATGCATTTAAGTGTGTGAGATTCTTCACTATTTGCTTTGGACGTGGATGAGATCAAGTAAATATGGTTTAAACTCCCCATCCTTTTCCTGTTACTTATCCTGGTGAAACTTACCACTTTTCTATTTGGCTGAAGCTATTTGCTTAAAAGAACAGATACTACACTTTGGTGAAACTCGCCCCTTTTTTAATTACTCTATGATGTAATATGAACAGTGCACTTCATTGTTCACCACTGAGAGTAAAACTAATCAACTAACATTTTTTGAGTGGTTTACCTTATTTTGTAGGAACAAGGTCTGGATTGTCAAGATGTAGTATCGGAGTAGATAGTTAGTATAGATTCTTATTGTAATCTCCTTTTATTCTTGTTGTAAATAATCTTGTAACAATATTTCTATGATTTAATAAAGATTCATTTATTTGGACTTTATTCCTTGTAATATTTTGTCTTGGTGTATATATCTCCATTTGTAATATGATTATGGAATAAATATAAGAAATAAGAATTCATTTCTTATTTGAATTTCCTTGTCTTAATTTCATATTGTTATTTAATATATATCAATAATATAATCCAACAATGTTAATACTTTTTTTTGGAAATCCACTTTATGCTTCTAACTTCTAATTTTCAAATATCTATTTCAAATGATTTAGATTTAAAATTTGAATTCGAAATATTTCCCCCAAAAAACACAGCAATTCCTAAAGGTCATGTCAAAATTTATAGCAATCACTTCAGAGAGTTATTCCTACCTCTGGTTAGTGAAAGAACTCTAATCTCTTTGGGTTTTTATTTGGTGAAAAATTTACCCTGATTTTATAGATGAATGCATGCATATGCACAGATTCCTATTTCTACGCTTCGTTGGTTCCTAAATGCTAGGGTGTTACAGACTTCCCCCCTTAAATTAAACTTCATCCCGAAGTTTGCTGTTGTGTACCTGAATAGTTCTGGATATTCTTATTTTAAGTCATCCTCTTTCTCCCATGTGGCTTCTCTCTCTAGGTGATGTTCCCATTGTACTTTGCAGTATTTGATTGCCCTGTTTCTCAACCTTTTCCAGTTCTCTTCCAAAATTTTACAGGGTTTCTCAACATAAGTCAAATCTGCTTGTAACTCAATTTCTTGATGTGTAATTGCATCATCAGGAACTTTAAGACATTTCCGTAGTTGTGACACATGGAAAACATTTTGAACTTTAGCCAATATTTTTGGTAACTCAAGAGCATAAGCTATTGTTCTATTCTGACTCAGTATCTTAAATGGTACGATATATATTGGACTTAGTTTTCCTTTGACTCCAAATCTCTTAACTCCCTTCATTGGACTTACTTTGAGATATACCATATTCCCCACTTCTAGATGCCGTGATCTCCGACTTTGATCAGCATAAATCTTCTATCGACTTTGAGCTATCTTCAACTGAACCCTAATAATATCGATGATATCTTGCTTCTCCTTGATATAGTCTGGTGCAAATTCCTTGCTACTTCCAGGATCATACCAACATATTGGTGATCTACATCTTCTACCATAAAGTACTTGATATGGTGCTGCTTTCAGACTACTTTGATAGCTATTGTTGTAAGAGAATTCTGCCAATGGTAGATGATCTTCCCACAATCCTCCAAAATCTAATGCACAAGCTCTAAGCATGTCCTCCAAGATTTGATTGGTTCTTTCTGTTTGGTCTCTAGTTTCGGGATGATAGGTTGTGCTAAAATTCAACTTTGAGCCAAGTGCTTCATGTAATTGTTTCCAAAATGCTGAAGTAAACACAGATCCTCTGTCTGATACAATCTTCTTGGGTATTCCATGCTTACTTACTATCTCCTTGACATAGATTTCTACTCACTTTTCGGCATTATCTTTTTGATTTACCGGGATAAAATGTGCACTTTTCGTGAATCTATCCACAATCACCCATATTCCTTCCGCTTCGGTGTCATGGGTAATCCTGTGATAAAATCCATACCAATTTCTTCCCATTTCCATTCTGGAATTTCTAAAGGTTGTAATGGTCCTGCTGGACTTTGACGTTCTGCTTTTACCCTTTGATAGGTATGGCATTCAGATACATACTTTGCAATATCCCTTTTCATGTTATTCCACCAGAATAATTCCTTAAGATCCATGTACATCTTCGTACTTCCTGGATGAATTGAATATGGTGTTTCATGTGCTTCTCGGAGTATTACCTCTCTGATCTCTGGTACATCTAGTACACAAAGACAGTTTTGGAACCATAAAAATCCGCAATCTCCTAGATGAAAAACTGGTTTTTTATCCTTCGGAAATTCTTATGATTTCTTCAGCAATAAATGGATCATCAAGTTGATGTAGATAGATATCATGCCGAAGATCACTGCTTTTCTCTTCTACAACCCTCATGGTAGCTAAACCTACACGAACTTATGTCCTTAAGAATTGTATTTCTAACCTTTCCAAATCCATTTGCAATTCTTTTGGTAATGCTCTATTGATGGGTTGAGTATCCGTACTCTTCCGACTTAAAGCATCTGCTACTACGTTGGCCTTTCCTGGAGTATATTTAATTGTAAGATCATAATCCTTGATCAACTCCAGCCATCTTTTCTGCCTCATATTCAGCTCCTTTCGAGTGAAGAAATATTTGAGACTTTTATGATTGGTGTATAGTTCACATCTTGCTCCATTGAGAAAATGTCTCCATCCTTTTAAAGCAAAGACCACTGCTACTAAATCCAAATCATGTGTTGGGTAATTGACTTCATGAGGTTTGAGTTGTCTAGACCCATAAGCAATTACCTTGCAATCTTGCATTAGCACCATCGAGTCCTTCCTTGGATGCGTTGCAGTATACTGTGTAATCTTTTCTGGTTTTCAGTATAGCTAAGATTGGTGTGGTTGTTAATCAGGTTTTCAATGCTTGAAAACTTGCTTCGCACTTATCATCCCATATGAATGGTGCATTCTTTCTTAGCAATTTGGTCATTGGTCCAGCTATCTTGGAAAAATCTTCAATGAATCTATGATAATAGCCTGCCATGCCTAAGAAACCTCGAATTTGTTTCACATTAGTTGGTGCATTCCATTCCAATACTTATTGAACTTTGGACAGATTTACCGCAATTCCATCCTTACTGATTACATGACCAAGAAATTCTACCTTGTCCAACCAAAATTCACACTTGTTGAATTTAGCATACAACTTATGTTCTCTTAAGATTTGCAATGCTATCCCAAATGATCAACATGCTCTTCTTTATCCTTAGAGTATATCAAAATATCATCAATGAATACTATGACGAACTTATCAATATAAGGCATGAAGATTTTGTTCATCAAATTCATGAATATTGCTGGTGCATTGGTCAATCAAAAAGGTACGACGAGGTACTCATGATGTCCATACCTTGACACAAATGCTGTTTTTGGAACATCTTCATGTTTATTTTTATCTGATGGTATCCTGATCTTAGATCAATCTTGGAAAATACTCCAGCTCCTTTGACTTCATCAAATAGATCTTGAATTCTTGGCAATGGATATTTGTTCTTGATGGTGACATAGTTGAGATTTCTCTAATCACCACACATTCTTCATCCTCCATCTCTTTTATCCACAAAAATCACCGGAGTTCCCCATGGGGATACACTTTCCTGAATAAATCCTTTTCTGGCTAACTCATCAATTTGCTCCTTAAGCTCTTTTAATTCTTTTGGTCCCATCTTATATGGTGCTTGGGCTATTGGCGTTGTACCAGGTATCAGGTCAATAGTGAACTCTATTTCTTGATCAGGTGGCATTCCTGGTAACTCTGCTGAAAAAACATCTTGAAATTCCTTCACTACAGAAATATCTTCCAATTTGACCTCCTTCATTGAGTTCAATTGTAGATCTACCATGATATGACTATGTTTATCTGCCTGATAGACTATCCTTCCTCCACTTGAAGACTTGATTGAAACGGTTTTATCCTCACAATTGATCCGAGCCCCATACTCAACCATCCAATCCATTCCCAACACTACTGTTATTCCCCTTAATGGAATCACATAAAGATCCACATAATAGATTTGACCACAAATTGAGATAACTTGGTTCAGATTTATGTTTCTAACTATTACGATCCCTCTAGTGGTAACTACGGTCATAGGTTTTTCTAATGGTGCCCTTCTAATCCCGAACTTATCACAAAATTGTTCAGATATGAATGAAGTAGTTACACCAGTATCAAATAGAACTTTTCCAGGATTTGTGATTATGTTGAGCGTACCTATCATGGCTTGATCCGAGTTATCCACCTCCTCCAAGGTTGTGTAATTCAGTTTTCCAGTAGGCCTGCCTCTCTTGCCATTTTCGTTCTTGCCATAACTTCCACCTCTGTTAGGTTGCCCACCTCCGCCTCTTGCTTGACCACCGCCTGATGTAGGCCAACCACTTGGTGGTTTCTTGGGACAATCGGGCTTCATGTGCCCCTTCTGACCACACCCATAGCATATGATCACCGGCTTTAGGCAATCCCTACTAGAGTGCACCGGAAGCTTACAATTGTGACAAATGACGTTCCTCCTGATTGTGGTTGCACCACGATTAGGGTTGTTATCATTGTTAAAGGACCTATTTCGAGCTTTGAAATCCATATTAGGTTTAGGTTTACTTGCTTGTATCCTCTTGGTTTCCTTCTTTGCTCTCTTCCTTCGGTCCTCTTGGACATTCCTGTAATCATCCTAAAATGTGATGGCTGCATCGAGTAGCTGTTGAAAAGTCGCTTTATTGGCTAGCCTCAGCTGCATCTTCACAAATGGATTTAAACCATGCAGGAAATGCTTTTTCTACTTTTCCTCAGTACTCACTTCATCCTCAACATAACGAGATAGTTGACTGAACTCCCGGATGTATTTCATAACACTAGTATATCCATTCTGAAGCTCTCCAAACTCCCTACGCTTCAGTTTAATAACACTTTCTGGAACATGATATTCACGGAATCTCTGCTTAAACTCCTCCCATGTATACTCCCTTCCTGGAGGTTGCATTGCTAACTGATTCTCCCACCATGATGCTGCAGGTCGAGTTAAGTGTAACATCCCAAAACTTTAATCCAAGTTATCAAGATCCAAATCACCCAATTTAGGGTTAACAAAACATTTTTCCATTTAAAAACATTTAAGCATGCATATGTGTGTTGCATTAAATAGGAATTGTTTTGAATTGCCATGATTGTTTGTTCTAATAGTTGTAAAATGCCTCTAAGATGAATGCCACATCATCTAGATCATTCCTAAGCAAAAAACCAAAGAAAAAGAAATAAAAAAGAATTAATAATGGAAATGGTGACTTTTGCCATTTTAATCAACTGGGACACTTTGGGTGTTCCTAGCACTCAAATTCCAACAGAAATAATTGTGGATCTTTGCACCCCTTGCTAGTACAAGTAAAGATGTACCAAGGCCCACCTTGTGATCTTCCAAAAACATTTAAACCCTAATTTAAAATGACATTTGAAAATGGAATCTATCTCATATGTCTAGATCCCACTTTTTCAAAAACCACTCAAATGACCTCAACTTAACAAATCCTAGCAACCAGAGATGCTTAAGCATGTGACAAACAACCCCACCAAATTTCATTTCAAAATTCAAAAATTGAATTCTTGCGGCCATTGTGTCGAACACTTGGTGAGCAGAATCAAACCTGCCTAACTAATACTCTTTTTTATCAAATTTTGTCGAGCCATTTGAACCCAATTCACTTCCCTTGTCCCCCTTAGCCCCAACCAGGCCATCAAAGACCTACCAAATGACCTAGGACAACAGTGCAGCGCCACCCCGAGGCCATGAACACCGGCCGACCGTGCCCCAGCCATAGGAGCGCGCCCTTCTCTCTCTCGCCATGTCTAGGAGGTAGGCGTGGTAGCACCATCGCCAACAGTCCCTTCCCCAATCCTAGACAGCCCCTGGACCACCTCACCTAGCCCGCGCTCTCCGCCTCTGTGACATGCGCAGCGCACGCCAGAGCGCCACACGCCGTGCCTCGACCACAGCCCGCGCGTGCCACTCCGCCTTGACCACCTCAACCCGCCAGACACGCCCTTACCCTGCCGCGCGACCCACAGCCGCCGGGAACCACGTCGAGCACCGCCTCTGTCGCTCAGAGCGCAAGACGCTCACGACCGCTAGCCACCGCCCCTCGCGTCGCCATTAAGCCCTAGCTGACCGCTAGGGAACCACCCACCGTCCGCCTACCTCGCCCACGCTGATAGCACCCTGTGCTGTCGTCACCAGCAAGCTCCGCCCACACCTCTCTGCCACCTCGGCGAGCCTATATAAGGGAGCCTCCCCAACACCATTTCTTCACACTCCCACACTCCCCTCTCACCACTGGTCCTTCCCCACCACTCGCCGGAGCCGCTCGAGCAGCCAGCCGCCGGAATTTGACCGGAGATAGCCGTAGTAGAGGAGGAGACGCTCTTGTCGATTTCGTCCACCCCAGCCGCTGCCGTGACTTCGCCTGAGCCCGCCGTCGTCTCCTTGTTCATTTGCCCGCCTCGCCACACTCGCTGGAGCCCCAGTACGCCCCCACTGCACCCCCAATAAGCCGCTAGGGTTCCACCTCGCCGGCGACGTGTCCGTCGTCGATGATGAACGTGAGCCGTAGATTCTAGTTCTAATCCTACGGTCTACATTGCCCCGTACCGCTTCGCGTTTAATGAGCCACTGACAGGCGGGACCGCCTATCAGCAGTCCTCATCGCCGCGGAGTGAAACTGGGCCAGCCCATTAGTGTTCCCGTCTTAGCCCGTAGATTCGAATTTAGATTTATCTATTTTAGCTGAAACTTAGTTCTGTCCCTTAGTTCAAAAATTATTTTAGAGAGTTTTACAAATCCAAACTGAGTGATTCCAATTTTGTTGGAAAGGTAATAAAAATCTCTATCCAAGACCGTTGGATTTAAATCATTTAGAATTATAGATCTCTCCTAGCTAAAATAACAAGACATAAGATTTTTCACACTCAAATATTTTTCTAGAATCAACCAATATAGCTTTTGAGTTGATTCCAACTCTCAAAAATCACATTTAACATACCTATCTGAATATGTAATATTATTAAGGTTTGCATGCAGTGACTTTGGACTAGTACCAAAATAATGCTATGTAGGCATTTCTAGTCACTTTAAATCATTAAATATTAAACTTAAACTTATAAAAAATGTGATCCAACATTTAAATCACATTCCCATGTATTAGAATATGTGGTGATGACATGTTTCCACATGATCCCATATTTTAATTGGAGAATATTAAATCTTAGTTAATTTCAATGAGTAGAAATTACTTTTCTCAAATAAAATAAATGAACTAGTTCATTAAACCTTGTGATGTTTATGATGATAATAGATCATCAAATGTGTGCCTTAGTGTGCTAAGTAGACTATTAAGTATTGTTTGGTGATTGGGTATTCCGTTTGTATTGATAGACGATAGTACCGACCAAGTCTACGAGGAGGAGGAGTTCTACCCCGAAGAAGAAGAGGAGAATTTCAACCACTGCACCAACCAAGGCAAGCTATTGTTAGCAAGCTAGAATTATGCAAGATAACCTAAGCAAGATGCATTAGGAATGCTTTGGTTATACCCTTTGACTTATACCTACTCCAAGTTTATTTACAGGCTTTACTTTCTTTTACTTTACCAGAGTTTCTTACTTGTTTATAGATAGCATAAAGAGTATAAAACTTGGCCTATCTTGTTAGACTTAGATGTCATTCTATGGCATGATATTGATATTAGAATCCCACCTTAGTGAACACTCTTAACTTAGTAGCTTAGAGCTAAACCAAAACTTGATCACTTTAGATGGGAATACTTGGTGAAAATGACTTGTGAAAACCTTGAAATGATGAGTCATTCTATTGAGATGTTTTGACATGTGTTGAGAAACACAAATGGTTTATGATGATGATGAAAATGTTAAGGCATGAGCTTTAGCCCCTTTTATAAAAACTGATGGTTGGGTTCGGATGCGATACCATTCCAATTTTACCGTACAACCACAATACCTGAATTGGGTAAGGCTTAGCCAGAAGCTTATATGCATTAGTATTACTTCCCTCGCGGGAGAGGTTTGAGCTGAGGCTACCTCTCAATGGTGTCCACCTATGCAGTGCCCGGGATGGCAAATGGCCATGGCTGGGAGGCCAAGCTCATAGGAGAGGTGCTTATACTAGAGTGTGTAAAGGAAAGGTTATGTTTGATTATATGCATACTAAGTATGATGATTCAGGGTTATCCCTGACAGATGTATCGAATATTGTGGTGAAAGTGTACCACCTCTGCAGAGTGTCAAACTATTCGAATAGCCACATCCGCGGTTATGGACAGTTGGAGTGGCCATACTGTTCCGTTGTCAGATGTTTTCAAAATGACTTATGAAATGAATTGTGACATGACTTGACCACAACAGAGTGGTGACTATGACAACTAAGTTCCCACTTAGGTGATTTCAAACTTTATTTTATCTTTCTTTGTTTCTGAACTCAGCTTAGGTTTCAAACTTAACTTTACAAATAAGCTTAGAACTTCGCATTCCTACTAGAACTACCTTACTTGTTAGTGATAGTTTGCAAGTACTTAAAGAGTACTCCTGGCTTTGTCCCTGGCTATTCCCGTGGCCAGACTATGAGGAGGACTACCCTGAAGGAGGACAGCAGGACGGCTACGACAACTAGGATCATCTCCCATCGTCAGCATTGCCTGTGACACTGAAGATGGAGCCCACCGCTACGCTATTTATTCCGCTACTTGTTTGTACTAAGACTAGATCATGAGATCCTTTAATTGTGTAAGACCTTATTATGGTTTGTAATGGATGATGTACTGTGATATCCAATCTATTATGTCTCGTAAAAATGGTAATCCTGGGATTGCGATGTATGGCATAACAGGCATCTAGGATTAAAAATCTGGGTGTTGACATTAAGAGATGTGTTGCATACCTCAACTTTTCCTGATCATTGCATCCTACAGTTTTCAACTTTCTCTCTGTATCTGCTAGCGAATCCTCTGCATCCATTGGCTCAGAGGCTGATGCAAAAGGTAATGGACTTGCATTTTGAAAGTCAGAAAGACTCACTCCACAACCTTTAGGTTCCCTCTGATGTCCCACTCAATCCACTAATCCTTCCATAAACGTGTTCTGGGACTCTTGCATCATCTGCATGTACTACATAAAGTTCTATTCCATCAACAACCTCATTGGTGGTGGTGGTAAATTTTCCTGCATTCTGGCATCTTCATCCGCCTTTTCCTTAGTTTCGCGCTCCATGCGCCGCTGTTCGGTCTCGTCGTCTACACCCATTTCCATACCCCCCTAGTCATGTAACATAAAGTGAACACTCATAATTACATCATGCATATGTGTGCTCAACTTTATGCATAGAACTAGTCACACAAGATAAAACAAGATCCAAATAAGAACCAAATATGCATTTCACATTATATACATTACAAAAAACATAATTAGTATAACGTCATTACAAGCCCATACCATTTAGGTATTACAAACTCATGTGGATGATATCCCACTTTTTTAGTTACATCAAGTGCTCAGACTCTAACTCTCGTATCATCACTGGAATACTCCTTCTCAAGGTCACGCTCCCCAGAAGTTGCGACGTTCATGGTATATACCCGGAGTACAACCGTGCTGACGTGAAGTGCGACGCACCGTCTGTGGAACAACTTGCCTCTTTGGTGGACGATACTCAGTATCAGAAGTATCTGGAATTGACACATCATCTAGCTGAAGTACGTCCATACCTTCCAACTCATTTGAGGTATCTTCAGAATCATCCTCATCACTGTCTTCTTTAATCTCCTACTGTATCCCGACTCCAGAATAATCAACAGAATATTCCGCTCCCGGTGCTCCCCAAGTACTCTGCTGGGTACGATAGTCCTTAGCTATAATTGGATAGTGCATGTTATTAGGAGTGGGGTAATGTTCTGGTGACTCAAACACCCTTTCTTCAGGATATTCCTCATCGGACTCTACATCCTCCACTTGGATATTCCTTCCATCAACGGAATAAGATCTCACTCACATGCGACTAGTTTGCCTGGTATCCCCAACCGAATCTTCCATAGGAATAGGATTCTCGACAGATCCATCCATCGATCCGTACCTCCATCCTTCGGAATTTCCAATAGGTAGTTCCGAGTCCTTGGTTCCCCAATAATTATGTGGTACTGGATGACTAGTGCCCTCATCAGGATATCTAGTGGGTTCTGGCATAGGTGAATAATGATATGGTGTGAAGGATGCTGGATCTATAGGTATATCCTTAAAAATTGGGCTAACCCTACCCACTGCTTCGTTCTCCGGTTTAGATGCTAACTTCTCCCTTCATTCAGGATTGGTTAAATCCTCCAGCATATCAATTTGATCCTCCACAATAACCCGATGTGTCTTATACAAAGACCCAACCATTAGTCGATACAGATCCATAAACTTAGAAGCTAATATTGGATGCTTCTTTACTAAAGTAAGATGATCCGGTACTGGCTATGTGTCTATAGAGTCGTGAGGAATCACAGAATATGTGCTTCCTGCGAACTCTTCTGCTTTGATTATAATGATGCATCATAATAAATAATTATCGCACTAAAAAATATAACGAAATATTCCCAATTGAATATTCATCATATAATCTAGAGAACTCTTTACTGTTGCCTGAAGACTCCTACAGGTAGTTCACTTTACTAGGTTTCCAACATAAGGTCAAAGCAATTGCTCTGATACCAGCTACGGTGACCCAGCATACCACTGCATCTGTAGTACACTATAGTCATTGACATGACATCCATAGAACACTGTTCTGTAAATATCACATCCCTCAGAGTGGTCCAACAAAAACATTGTGGGTCCACATTACAAACATACACACTTTATTATTATTACAATACCAGAAGTTCAAGACTTCAAGAGATTCAAACTTACAAACCAAATAACTTATTTCATAAGTTTAGCGGAAGAACAAAAAAACATAACGGTAATAAAGACGTGAGCTCAATAGCTTATTCTATAGGGTTCGTGCTACTCGGCTCCACCTAGGTAACTATATTACGGCCTGACAACTACTCTGACTCATTGTCTTCAGCTCCATAGTGTATCCCATAGTCCACCCCTTCGATTCAACCAGACAGGTCTGACTCTTCATAGTAGACGTTGTTCTGGACCTCCGTAGCATACATCTGGTCATTCTCCTGGCCCTCAAAGTCTAGCAAGGGGTTCAAAGGAAAGAGTTAGTAACAATGTTACCCAACAAGTTCACTATATGCAAGGTGGGAAGTTTGATGCTCTAACTACCACCTCGAACTATAAATCCTTGGTACTATGCAGTTTTGGTAAACATTTCTTCAAAGATTGATTTTATTATCAAAAACTATGCCCATCAGCCTTCACAAGTTGACCAGAACTTCATGGAGTTCCTTTCCAGCCGTGTTCGTAGCTCCTTCCCGGAACAGGGAGTAACATGTCACAGTTCTTACACTCTATAGAGGTGCGTTGCTTTACCCATAAGAGATCAACTCCTTGTTGCACAATTGGGCGTACTTTCTCGTCCACAATTCCTTGATGTGGCGCCCAGTAGGTGATCCAAGCCAATCACTACCCCTCTCCATGGCCCCGCATGAAGACACGATCCTTCAGGACATGCCCCACCTCTTTCAAGCCCCCCATATAGGACTGGCTATAACTCTGGTAGGCACGTGAAGACTCTATGAGACGGTTATGCCATGACAAGCTCCCTTAAAGGACCAGCTAAACCACTAACAACCTCTCAAGATAATCTAGACACCAAAATCATGGGAAACTAAGGGGTTCCACCCATGTGCTAGGTTTCTCCACGAGAAATCCTCAGCCTCATGATCAGGTCATCCGTCCATTCGAAAGGAAGAAGATCCAGCTGACTTCTCCGCCCCATTCCAAATCTTATGGTTAAAGTGTAATATATGATGCTAAAATCACTAATGTCATGGGTTATTAAGTCCTATCAGTTCTGCAACTGAAATCTTAGATTCCACTACAATTCTTAATATTTATCATCACTTAGGATGATAATAGCATTTCATTTGTTTGGGAAAATACTTATTTTATGTATCCTTTAGAACATAGGTGATAACAAACAATTTTAAAATACTTTCATAAAGACTCTTCAAAGGACGTGAGCAAGTGATGAACTTGCCTTGTGACTGCAAGGTAGTGAAGTCGGATACCTCTACCTGACCTTGAGCTCTGGTTTCTACAGAAAACCATAATTGCCTAGTAAGGATAATATTTAAAGAAGCAATATGCAATACATAGTAATGTCATGCAATGATTTATTTTCTTTCTTCTTTCCGTGTTTTTACCCACCTTGTAAAGGTTTTAAGTTTCTTTTAATTAATAAAAGAAAAGCATTATTTAAGAAATCATTAAATTCATATTATTTTGATATTTAGCATTATTATAATAACTAAATTATTCTAAGAGTTTAAAAATGAATTTATTTAATTTTTAACTCTTTTAAATGTTAAACTAAAATTCCTTTAAGGAAATAAGACTTTATTTTTATCACACTTGATTTACATTTCAAAAATACAAACTAGTATTTTATATAATAATACTTCCTTTTAAGATCTTAAAAATGAATTTTATTCAATTTTAAGTGTTTTGTATATTTTTATAAAATTCCAAAAGGAACATATACAATTTTAATAATAGATCTAAATTTAATTACTATCTATTATCTTTATTCGATAGAGGATATTTTTGTGATTTCATAAATATATTATTTGTATTTTTAGGATTTTTATTTATTTTTTCTAGAGCCTAATTTTACTCAGGGATATATTTATAATTAGGTATAATACACAAGTCCTTCTTTTAAAACACGGGCCTGGCCCACTAGGCTGGCCCAGTCCGACCCGACCCGCTTGGGCTGGCCAAAAGCCCCTGGCTAGTACTAGGTTGCCTACACCCGGCCCAGTACCACTCACTCACTCGCTCTCCTTTCTCTTCTCTCTCATGTGACACCCTCTCTAGCCGCTCGATGTCGCTGCCGCCACAGGGGATTCCGGCCGCCCCAGGCCGCCATGTCCATTGTCGTGGTGCAAGACGACATGGATGACGCTGCAGCTCGATGTTGTCCCGCTCGATCTGGCGCTGGCGCTCTCTACTAGCCGCGCTGACCCCCACCTCGTGGCTAGGGTTTGGGGTCCACCGTGCTCTGGAACTCCCTTGAAGATGTTGTGGTGCTCGTGGCGTCGCTCTTCCATGGTTGCCACTGCCGTGTGCAGGCGCGGGTTGCAGTGCCCCCTTGGGGTGCTCCCCATACCGCCCCTCTCTGTCACCGGCCTCCTCTCTGCTTCCTCTTCGATAACCTTACGAGGACCTCGAGTAAGTGCCCTATTCTCTTCTTTGTGCTCTACCTTGCCTCTATTCTATGTCATGTGGTCACTTGCGATGGATTTCCCCTTTTAGGGTTCATCCCTAAATTCCTAGGGTTCATTCCCCCTATAGTGGGTGATTTAACATAACTCTAGGGTTAATATTGCCTATGCTAATCCTTTGATGTTGATGTACTATTAGTGTAGTATTAATCTCTATTGAGCATGTTTGTTACTCTGTTTTCTATCAAAGAACACTCTGCTGATCATGCTTTTGTTACCCTGTTCTCTATCATAAAACTCTTTGTAAAGGCATGCTTAGCTTAATGTGGATGCCCAAGTTGTTGTGGTTGTGGATTTACTCCTATGGAGTTGAGTTGAGATGCTCTCTGTATTGATGCTTGGTTAATTGTTTATTTGTGAAGCACTGATGTGTTCAGTCTGAGGATTTAATCATGTTACTGTGTAAATCTAGTGCTAGTCTCTGCTCTGTGATTAATAAGGAGATGATTTGTAAGGAGATGATTCCTATATGCTTGTAGTAAAGTGATTAAACTTATTGGTTTCTGTACAGTGTGGCCTAGTGATAGACAGTGTTGATCTTTACTGTCTTTTCTAAAAGAAAGAATCTATTTATGATTCCTAAATCATTTAGGAAGCTGATTATCTTGGTTGAAGAGGATATGCTTGAGATTGCACTCAAGCAGATATGAACCTGCTAGATATAGAGGTGCTACCCTTCTGGGAATGTGCCCTGTACTAGCAGCTGAGATGTGTATCTATCTAGTTAAAACTAGATCATAGGGTCAATGATGCTGGTCTAAGACCCTGCCTGTGCAAGAACACATGCTTTATCTGGCAGTTTATTATCGGTTGTCCAATATATCCACTATCATGGGCTTGTAAGGAAATGAATGTGTAAGATGGAAAATGATTGGATCTAAATGTTGGGATATACCCTGGTAGCCTTGTCTTGATGTTGCCTTTTACTTCTGGCTTGTGGTAGCCTTGTATTTGTGTTGGCTTCCTCTTGGCCTTGTTTTTCTCTTCCTGGTGTTGTTGCTCATGTGTGGCCTTGCTGTCCACCTAGTACCTCTCTCTCCTCAAGTCACCATCTTTCCTGGTGATTTCCTGAGTTTTCTGTGGTGGAAAGTGACTTAATCTAGTGATATGGTTGTAAGATCTGGTGTTGTTCTTGGTTGTGCTGGTGACAAACTGTGACTGGTCTCTCTCTCTACGAAGTGGATAGCAAAGCCTTATTTGCTCTATACGGCTATGACTTAAACTGCCCCTTTGCCCTCTAATGCTGACACCTTAATGCATGCATTTAGGTGTGTGAGCTGCTTCACTATTTGCTTTGGTTGTTGATGAGATCAAGTAAATATGGTTTAAACTCCCCATCCTTTTACTATTACTTATCCTGGTGAAACTTACCACTTTTCTATTTGGCTGAAGCTATTTGCTTAAAACAACAGATACTACACTTTGGTGAAACTTTCCCCTTTTTTAATTACTCTATGATGTAATATGAACAGTGCACTTCACTGTTCACCACTGAGAGTAAAACTAATCAACTAATATTTTATTTCTTTTTTTGAGTGGTTTACCTTATTTTGCAGGAACAAGGTCTAGATTGTCAAGATGTAGTATAGGAGTAGATAGTTAGTATAGATTCTTATTTTAATCTCCTTTTATTCTTTTTGTAAAGAATCTTGTAACAATATTTCTATGATTTAAAGATTCATTTATTTGGACTCTATTCCTTGTAATATTCTGTCTTGGTGTATATCTCCATTTGTAATATAATTATGGAATAATGATAAGAAATAACAATTCATTTCTTATTTGAATTTCCTTGTCTTAATTTCATATTGTTGTTTAATATATATCAATAATATAATCCAACAATGTTAATACTTTATTTTGGAAATCCACTTTATGCTTCTAACTTCTAATTTTCAAATATCTATTTCAAATGATTTAAATTTCAAATTTGAAATATTTCCCCCCAAAAACACAACAATTCCTAAAGGTCATGTCAAAATTTATAGCAATCACTTCAGAGAGCTATTCCTACCTCTGGTTAGTCAAAGAAACTCTGATCACTTTAGGTTTTTATTTGGCAAAAAATTTACCCCGATTTTACAGATAAATGCATGCATATGCACATATTCCTATTTCTACCCTTCGTTGGTTCCTAAATGCTGGGTGTTACAACACTCGGGGGGGTTACACCAATGATAAATTTTTGTGAAGTTTTCTCTAGAGCACCAAGCTGACATAATTTTCGACTTGACGCTCGGGGGCTACACTATTTACATTTTCTCTAAAAGCTACTCTGAGAGCACCAAGATGAATTTCTTTTCAGACCTGACTTGGCGCTCAGGGCTACAATCGTTTGATGTACAATTATCCATGTTCTTTTGAGCATCAAGCCACCTTCGACGAAGCCGACTCAATTCTCGGGGGCTACATATGGTTATGACAACAAAACTTTCAAGACGGTGAAGAATCCGGCTAGTGAAACTCGGGGGCTTGTCATCGACTTTTCCTTCACAAAAATTTCCTAGGCTACACGGATTGTCAGCCTACGCTGGCGTGACATGAGATGCTCTAAGACCTTAACTCGTCAGGCCTATGGCCTAACTGGGCGGCCCAGTTGCTGATAGACAAGATGGAGGTCTAGCCAGGAGATGGAAGGCGACATGCCACTACCTAAGATGGAAGCCGGCGCCTTGGAGGACATGAAGACTAGTTAGTATTACTCTAGGACTCTGTAATCGTATCCGGCTAGGACTCTCCTTGTAACCCTAGGTCATGACGTCCTTATAAGCGGGCCTATGGGAGACTTTAGGGCATAACAACAAGTGCATAGCACAACCCGCATACAGCGAACCCCTCAATCTCTGTAACTCGGCGTATTACCATTATAGTGATTTATATCAGGAGTAGGATCTTGCCACCGTCGTGAGATCTGAACCTAGGTAAACTATGTCAGGCTGTCTCGGATGATCTCTGTCTTACCCCACGTCTCTAAACTCGCCGTTGAGATACCCCTCTGGCGTACATGTCGATAATACCATGACACCCGAGCCATGGATGGCAGTTTTGTATTCAGCCGCATGCAAAGGGCGCAAACACAATTTATATGTATGAATTTTGACATGGCCGTAAAATTGCCAATAATTAAAAGGGGAAATGTAGAGGAGAAGGTAGGTGGTTGTACGTCAACGACTGTGCACTCGATGACCCCGTTGCCCTATGCATGTGTCATGGCGTAGTAGTAGTAGTAGTAGTAGTAGTAGACTTTTTAGACATGATTAAACATGACATGACCACTCAACGACTTTTTCCATGGACGGCTTTGTGTTCCTTCTTATAAAAAATGGAAAGTAAGTGTCTTATACAATGAAATACATCTTTGAGTTCATTACATGTGTGTTCTTTTCATAAACCACATGGATCCACTAGATGTCATTGCATGTGTGTTCTTTTCCTAAACCACATGGATCCACTAGAGTTCTTTGCATGTGTGTTATTTTCATAAACAACATGGATCCACTAGATGTCATTGCCACCACAACATGTGTGTTCTTTTCATAAACCACATGGATCCACTAGAGTTCATTGCATGTGTGTTCTTTTCATAAACCACATGGATCCACTAGAGTCATTGCATGTGTGTTCTTTTCATAAACCACATGGATCCACTAGAGTTCATTGGATGTGTGTGTGTGTGTGTCGTTGTGCATCATTGTGGTTTTAGGGAAAGAACACATGCAGTGATGCCACTCCAGCATGTGGTGTCCAACCATGTCCAGGAACCCTGGCAGCATGCTGGGATTCAACTATAGTATGCATTCTACCACCAGCTTAAAATATGTTGCATCACCACACCTCATTGGATGTGTGTGTATTAGTGTGCATCATTGTGATTTTGGAAAAGAACATATGGAGTGATGCCACCACAACATGTGTGTTCTTTTAATAAACCACATGGATCCACTAGAGTTCATTGCATGTGTGTTCTTTTCATAAACCACATGGATCCATTAGAGTCATTGCATTTGTGTTCTTTTCATAAACCACATGGATCCACTAGAGTCACTGCATGTGTGTTCTTTTCATAGACCACATGGATCCACTAGACTTCATTGCATGTTCGTGTGTATCAGTGTGCATTATTGTGGTTTTAGGAAAAGAACACATGCGGTGATTCCACTCCAGCATGTGGTGTCCAACCATGTCCAGAAACCCTGGCAGCATGCTGGGATTCAACTGCAGCATGCATTCTACCACTAGCTTGAAAGATGTTGCATCACCACACCTCATTGGATGTGTGTGTATCAATGTGAATCATTGTGGTTTTGGAAATGAACATATGCAGTGATGCCACCACAGCATGTGTGTTCTTTTCATAAACCACATGGATCCACTAGAGTTCATTGCATGTGTGTTCTTTTCATAAAACCACATGGATCCACTAGAGTTCATTGCATGTGTGTTCTTTTCATAAACCACATGGATCCACTAGAGTTCATTGCATGTGTGTTCTTTTCATAAACCACATGGATCCACTAGAGTTCATTGGATGTGTGTTTGTATCAGTGTGCATCATTGTGGTTTTAGGAAAAGAACACATGCAGTGATGCCACTTCAGCATATGGTGTCCAACCATGTCCAGGAACCCTGCCAGTATGCTAGGATTCAACTGCAGCATGCATTCTACCACCAACTTGAAAGATGCTGCATCACCACACCTCGTTTGGATGTGTGGGTGTATTAGTGTGTGATACGTTGCAAACATATCTATAATTTTTGATGTTCCATGCTTGTTTTATATCTACTTTCTTATGTTTTGTCCACACTTTGGAGTATTTTATACACTTTCTGGAACTAACCTATTAACAAGATGCCACAATGCCAGTTGCATGTTTTCTGCTGTTTTTGGTACCAGAAAAGCCAGAAAATGAATACTCTCGGAATTGGACGGGACAAAAGCCAAAGTCAATATTTCAGCTAGGGGAACATGGAGCCAGAAGACGAGACGGGGAAGGGCCTCTAGGGGGCCACACCCCCTGGCCGCGTGGCCTAGCCTGGCCCGTGCCTGGGGAGGTGCAGCTGCCTCGGGCACCCCCTCGGCCTCCCCTTTCTCCTATAAGAAGCCTCCGATGCAGAAACCCTAAGGACCCGATTAAAATTTCACGAAAGAGTCTGTAGCCACCGCCATCTCCATCCCTAGATCGGGAGGGATCTGAAGCTCTTCCTCACACCCTGCCGGAGGGGAGAGATCACCCTGGAGGCCTTCTTCATCACCATGACTGCCTCTGGTGTGATGCGTGAGTAGTTAATCCATGGACTACGGCTCCCTGTAGTAGCTAGATGGTTGGTTCTCCTCCTTTGTGCCACCATGTTTAGATCTTGTGAGCTCCATTCATGATCAATATCATCTATTTGTAATCCTACATGTTATGTTTGCAGGGATCTGATGGATATTGAGATGTTATTTCAGATTTATTATTGATTCTATCATGTCTTTGTTATTTGTGATCTTGCATGCTTTCCATTGTTAGTAGCTATCTTGGCCGAGTAGATGCTAGCAACTCCAAGAGGGAGTATTTATGCTCGATAGTGGGTTCATGCCTCTAGGAATCTAGGGAAGTGATAGAAATCTCTAAGGTACTACATGTGTTGTTGATACTAGGGAGAAAACAACAATCCTTTGTTCATAGAACAATCGTATTGTTTACTTTACACACTTTGCTTAATGCAATTATCTGTTGCTTGCAACTTAATACTGGAGGGGGTTCGGATGATAACCTGAAGGTGGGTTATTAGTCATAGATGCAGTTGGATTACGGTCTATGTATAATGTTGTAATGCCCAATCAAATCTCATAGGAGTCAATATGATTAGTATATGCATGTATGATTTCTCGATGTTTGTCAATTGCCCCGCTGTAATTTGTTCACCAAACATGTCATCTATCTTAAGGAGAATCACCACTAGTGAACTATGGACCCCGGTCCATTCTTTTACCATCAATCTACAAAGCTATTTACTGTTTTCTGTTTACTTTCTGCAAGCAATTACTATCTTCCACACAATACGATTAATCCTTTGTTTTCAGCAAAACCGGTGAGATTGACAACCTCACTGTAAGTTGGGGGCAAAGTTCTGTGGTTGTGTTGTGCAGGATTCCAAGTTCGAAACAACACCTTGGAGGTGTTTCCTTGCTCCTACTGATTCGATAACCTTGGTTTCATAACTAAGGGAAAACTTGTTGATGTGCTCATCATACCTTCCTATTGGGGTTCCCCAACGAGCTCTACATATTGAGCAAGCAGTGTGCATTATTGTGGTTTTAGGAAAAAACACATGAAGTGACGCAGCATAGCATGTGGTGTCTAACCATGTCCAGGAACCCTGGCAGCATGCTGGGATTCAACTTCAGCATGCTTTCTACCACCAGCTTGAAATATGATGCATCACCACACCTCATTGGATGTGTGTGTGTGTATCAGTGTGCATCATTGTGGTTTTAGGAAAAGAACACATGCAGTGATGTCACCACAACATGTGGTGTCCAACCATGTCCAGGAACCCTGGCAGCATGCTGGGATTCAACTGCAACATTTATTCTACCACCAGCTTGAAAGATGCTGCATCACCTGACCTCATTGGATGTGTGTGTATCAGTGTGCATCATTATGGTTTTGGAAAAGAACACATGCAATGATGCCACCACAGCATGTGTATTCTTTTCATAAACCACATGGATCCACTAGAGTTCATTGCATGTGTGTTCTTTTCATAAACCACGTGGATCCACTAGATTTCGTTGCATGTGTACTCTTTTCATAAACCACATCGATCCACTAGAGTAATTGCATGTGTGTTCTTTTCATAAACCACATGGATCCACTAATGGTGGCCGTTAGATCGAGTCTTCTAGAAGGCACGCCCCAACACACTTGTTCTACATGAGTATTGTTACATAGCGTTTGATCGGGGCGCTTGGATGATTGGGATGGTTCTTTGTAAGAGCGATCCCCAGGTAGGCTGTTCTGCGACATGATTGGCCATGCTTACTATGCGCTTGCTCTAGACAAACTAGCAACACCGCGCGCTCCCCTTTTGCCAGTGTCACGTGTTCCGTGGACCACCTACCAGTGTCACGTCCCCTCTACCACTCTCCCTCCCCATACTTCTACTCCTTCCCCTCGAAGCCACTTTCCCCACTTCTCTCCCATCCTGCCATAGCCGCAAGTCAACGGCGCCTCCAACGATCTCTCCCGTAGCCACCCCAGTCCCCCACCCCCTTTCGGCATGGGTTCAAGGGAAGATGGTGAGGAAACACGTCGTGATGACAGGGACGGTGATTTCGACATGAGTCGTCTCATCTCTAACATATGTGGCCATTTATCTATTTTGAGCTAGATCTACTTTGATTACTCATGCACGTATGATGTGTTAGGCTAACCAGACGTTGTACGACTCTGACTATCACGGTTTAGCGGAGGAAGACACTCCTCCACTATGTCAACATGGATATGTGCCCGTTAAATTTGTAGTGTTCGAATGAAGAACCGCAGACAAGAGGTTTTAGGGTGTTAAGGACATGGTGCAATGTTTCCACGTAGAAGTTGCGGTTTTGTCAAATGGGTAGATCCAGAGTGGCCCAAATTGATGTAGTAAATGCTAGACAAACTATGGGATATGATTGTTGAGTTGAAAGAATACATAGTCAGCTCACTTCTTGAGAAAGCTAAGATGAAGTTATTTGACCATATTGACACAACCAAAGCTTAACCGAGATCTCAGGAGGGTGCAAGACAAGGTTAGCAAAGTCGAGATGGAGAGGGACGTGGCGTTGGCCCTGAAGGCTAAAGCAGAGCAAGAACTTACTTAAGCATGGAATGAATTTCACCAGGCCAAAGTCTCGTAGTTCACAACTACGGGTATTGACAAGTGCATGAGGATAAATGCAGAGAAACAATTGAAGTTGTACAAGGAAGATGCTAAAAGGACGGAGCAGACGATTCGATCCTTGCTCTCGCAGGAAGATGCACATCGAGCTAAGATTAGGAAGATCAAGGAGATGTGTGATAACTAGTTCTATTTATCTTGAGCTCCATACTTTTTTAAGTTGTAATAGTCGTACATGTTGACCTACCGGTCTGAACTAGTGGTCTTGGAGTCCTGGAAGAAAAAAATTGGTTGTCCATTAATCTGTCTTAGACTTCCATTACTTCCTTTTGTCTGGTGATGGTGGTATTATGACTTTGGTGGCTTGTTTAAACGTAATCTATGTGGATTGTGTCGTATGAAAATGGCACAGCCACAATTTATAAAGTGCAAGCACGTACACCCTGTTACTAAAGATCTGGGAGCTTTGCCAGGCGGGCTCAAGATTAGGCGAGAAAGTGGTGCCAATTTCCTCATTATCTGGGCAATTATCAGTTGCCATTGCTGTTTATGTTGCCATGTCATTGTGCAGCAGCTGAAATAAGTTGCTGCTTCGTGGAGTGTAGCAGCTTAAATAATTTATTTCTGTGCCACTAACATTTCATCGAATTTGGAGACCTCCTTCCCCTCAGCAATCGTGGAACCGGTGTTGCGTGTTTTCAGATAGTAGTCACACAATCACAATTTCGGACTCAACTAGTGACTCGGCCATTTCCAAGCCTCAAGTCACGGTACATTTTACTCTGAGAACGTCGGTAGATTGTTTCGCTCGACAAGTTCCATGCATAGAGCTCTAGAATTTAACCGAATTACATATATAGGTTCAAGTCCAACACACTATTATGCATCTTCATTGCTAGTAGCCTTCTTCCCCTGCCTGGGTGCTAGCCTTCACGTCCACTAGCCTCTTCATTTCCTGCCTTCTTCCTCGGTGCCAATTTTCTTAGCTTCACGTACTCTACATCGCTAGGACAATCAGCACTAGAATTGTGTCCAACATCATCACTCCACTCGTTTTTATTTCCTTCCGGCAGCAAAATGACTGACACGGTAGTCATGTTTCTAACCTTGCGGTGCTTCCTCCCAAAGAAATAGGAATGTTGTATAATTGCCTAATATCTACAGAGTAAACAAAACAAAAATTACAATTCAGCATAAACATGCGAGCCCCAAGAGAATTTTTCTTACCAGGAGCTAATTGGGTTCGAGCGACCACCCTGTCCAAGAATAGAAGGGCGACTCCTAGTTGCAGCAGCTTCCACATCTAGTACATCACAATTCAGCGTAAACATGCAAGCCGAAGCATACCCTTTCATCAACCCAATTAGCTGACTGTCACACGTTAGAGGAACCATGATGCCTCATTCATCCATGAAGCTGAACTTTGCAGTCTGCTTCGACCCTATTTCAGCATGTTTACACAGAGCATCAACCATACCAGGAATAGTGCAGATCTGCATAGGCACTTCTTCCATCGTGAGATAATGGTGTATAGACCACTTGCCCTTCACCCCTTCTGATTTAGAGTCGTAGCTGAAGAGGGCTATCGTAACCAGGTAATGGTGGTCTACGGAGATCCCACTTGACAGAAAACTGTGGAGAAAAAATGTTTGTCGGCATTGGGCTAGCTAAACAAATCTAGGTTCAATAGCTAGCTTAGTAGTTATAGTTAGTACGAATATCAAAGAGAAGAGTAGCTCGCCCGCATGTAGCCAGAACTTCTTCCTCCTTGGTAGTAGCTCGGGATGCGGCATTGGAGCTCGGGATCAACGAATGGGAGCAGCAACTTGGCGCCAAAAGTAAAATGTCCGAAGGGATCGTTCTGCTTGGAGGGTGGATTCCGACACCGTCGGTGCTAGGGAAAGGAGGGAATTGGTTTGTGAAATTGGTTAACGCACCAAGCCACTTAGTTCCTCGATTTTCCTAAGAGGTTGCCGTGTTGGCACTCGCGTCACGGACATATGACCGACATGTGGGTCCCGCTCGTTTACTTCACGGGGCAGTTTAACGGAATGTTTGAATTTGGTAGGGGTGAGATAAGTTTGCCTCGAAATGGCCTCTCTCGGTAGTTGATAGCCCAACCTTGCGAAAAAAGCGGCAATTACATGCAACTTGGGTACCACGATGCACTCGCCCAGAAACTTTCGGGCCGTAAACCAACAAGCCCCTAAGGATTAGTGTTACTTCGCATGCTATTATAGCAATGTAAACATAATGTCTTTGATCATATTACTGTACTTTGGGTGAATGTTCATCACATCATTCCACCAATGTGTGACCCCGTTATTAAGAACACCCAATGTTCATGATCAGGAAACCTTGATCATTTTTTAATCAACGAACTAGTTTAAATGAGAGGCATAGCTAGGAACTTTTTTTGTTTATTAAACACACATGTATTAACGTTTCCAACTAACACAATTATAGCATGAGAAATAAACATTTATCATAAACATGGAATAATATAATAACTACTTTATTATTACCTCTCGGGCATATTCTCTTCTGTCTCCCACTTGCACTAGAGTCAATAATTTAGTTTGAAAACTTCTACATTCAACACCTATGGCTTTCTGGTGTTGTACATACACATTGCTTGTGGTAAACCTAATCTCTAGATCTAACACTTTCAGGTTCGTGTGTATTGCATGTCTTTGCGTCTCTACGCATCACTCATTCTCAAATGAGATGGCATTGTATAAATTTGGTCCTTTGTGAGACCTCAGTTCCTTGGGGTTAAATCATATAGATACTATTTTTGTACAATATATCTTCATAGAACTTGCCCGCTTTGAACCACACCTAATTTGATAACAAACTACTTGACACAAATGCCCTCCTTTGCTGCTACTATAGCAGTCATATACTCAGGTTTTGTTGTAGTATCCTTCACAATGTCTTAATGTTGGAACTCATACAAATCCATCATGGAACTTCCTTCCATTACATTGTGCTACCATTAGTCTAAATTGAGATAAACTTAATTTGTATCTTGTGACAAAACTACCAATGTAACACTTTACAATGAACTATTTGTCACCTCTACATACAGATCATATTCTTAGTTCTTCCAAAACTCATAAGAATATCCTTACTATCGCCCAATGATCATCTTATGAGTCATTCTGGTATATGCTCATAACATTTAGAGAATAAGACATATATTGATATGTACATATCATAGTATGATTGATCAAAATATTCAAGTGATTTCACCCACCAAGTGTCAAAACACTTGAATCTCGTTTCACTCACCAAGTTTCAATACACTAAAATCTTTATTCAACCTTTTCCATGCGGCAAGAAACTTTCTTGTTGTTTCCATATTGAACTCATTCAATATCTCATCTATGTATATTTCGCACAACCATATTAGCACCTCAATCTATCCAAACAAACATTAATGCCTAATATTCTAGTTTTTCCCAAGTCTTTCATCGAAATCTAATTTTAATGAAATTATTAACCCGTGTCAATAAAAGATAAATCATTTCCAATCAAAACATGTCTTCTACATAATGTATTAGAAATATGTCTCGGCTCTCCCACTTAATTTCTTGCAAATGCAAGAATCTTCATCGTCTCTGATGAAATTGAACCTTTTAACAATTTCATCATGGTGAATATTCCAACTTCGTGATGCTTACTTTAACCATTGAAGTTTTCAAGCCCTTTTAGAATTATTTGAATTAAGAAAACCCTTCAGACTGTGTCATGTACACATCCTAGGTAACAATTCTACTAGAATAACTTTGTTTTGTTTATTCAACTACCATATATACATATGTAGTGGTTGCTACAATAATCCGTTCAGACTAAATATCGCTACAAAAGATCAAATCTTGTTGTAGTCAACCCCTTGAACATTGTCGCAAACCCTTTTTTCCGACATGTCGACTATTTCATAGATGTGAAAAATCCATGTTTGTTTCCTTATAGACCCAAATAAGAACGATAGGCTTCACGCCTTTCCGGAGGGTCTTCCAAGTTCAAAAACTTGATTTCTCATGTATGGAAACTATCACGGATTTTACGACTTCTAGTCACTTGATGGAGTCAGTGCCCATCATCACTTATTTTCATGCAGTGGGTTCATCATTGTCAAAATAATAACGACTTGTTTATCAAATCTCACTCTTTTATTATTACCCAGCCCACACGGTTTAATAGGAACTCTAGTCTCCGAGATTACAACCTTTGTAGTCACAAGAGCCATGAGCATTGTGGTCGCCTCCGGGACACTTTATGGCGTTGTTCTACTCAGCACATATTTCTTAGGTTCATCAACCTAATCAAATTTCTATTGTCCTCCCACTTAACTTTCTGTGAAAAATTCCTTCTCAATAAACTTGACATTTTAAGCGACAAACACTTTTGTCTTTGGTGTTATGGAGGAATACCTAACAGGTTGCTTTGGGATAACCTACAAAGACGTGCTTGTCCGACTTTGGTTGTAAACATTTTACATATGCCTAGCATAATAAAATTTAAAAAATAAGAACTCGGGTTTTATCCCAAACCATAACTCATATGGTGTCATTTTAACAGATCATGAGTGTGCTCTTTTTAGTGTAAAAGTGGTAGTCTCTAAAGCTTTAATCCTTAAAACATATTGGTAGTTTTATAAATGACACCTTTTATCTTACAATGTCAAACAAGGTTTGATTTCACCTCTCGAACACTCCATACTCCCATGGTTTATTGGGAAATGAAAATCCATGGAACGGTTTCTAAAATCTTAGGCGTTTTGCTAAACTTGTAAGTCAAATATATTCCTTTATGATCCAATCATAAATTCCTTATTTTCTCCTTACAATGATTTTCCACTTCATCTTGAAAGTATTTGGACATTTTCAAATGTTTCATACTTCTTCCTTATTAAGTAAATATACAAATATATCCACTCAAATTTCTGAATAAAGTGTATGAAGTTGAAAGATCCACCACACACAACTACACATAATGGACTATATACATCAGCATGCACAATGTCCAATAAGTTAGTCGTCCATTCCTCTTTGGCCTACGAACGGAGTTTCAATTATCTCCAAGAAAGTCACACAAGCATCAATTGATCAAAATCAAAGACTCCAAAAATCCATCAACATGAAAATTTTCTTGTTTTCTTTCCAATATAATTTAAATGGCTATATCACTCTTAATTGATTTTTTAATCATTTGTCTTGTGACATTTTAGCATTAGTTTTTATGGATGTGATTTCTCCAACTATACTTGCAAGAGTTCATCCATCTTCTATGGAATACGGTAATTATTTGAACAACCATTGTTCTCATAATATCGGAACAAAATAACAATTATTAAAAACAAATCTTGAAGGCAAGGTTTGATGTCACCGAGAAACACAACAACACTTTATTTGTTTTCGATGAGCATCATCACATGTTCTCTTGCTAGTTACTTAGGCCATTGCAGTTCATGAATTGTGTTGTTCTGTATGACATTTCACACCAACCAATTCAGTATCCAATACCCAAGAACCACATTGTTTAACAAGCAAATAATACACCCATAACATGTATATCATCTATATACCTAAGCTGGACATTTCTAGTCTTTTTCTTTTCTGCCAAATATTTTCTAGATTCTCTTTCAGCATTTCCTTTTAAAAGAATATATCAACCTAAATAGTGGTGCCATACACATTACAAATAGTCCAAAGCGTGTTTAGTCAAATAATAATACCTTTGGACTTGCACTTTGAAGTGGATCACCATCATCAAATGTTTGGCGTTCTTTTAAAATACATTCTTTAGTAATATTTTAGTGTAGTAAACATTTCACCTACATATTTTATTCATCCTATCATGAAAACTTTCATGATCAAGCTACTATAGCCTATAGAGGAGAATCACGAGTATAATGTTAGTTCCCAAAAAGGGATCAGGATGTCTAGCATCTCCAACCTTCGTGGATTCTCATACAATATGAGAACATGTATTTTACTAAATTATACTTTATCACATTGCAACCAAACATTGTATAAGATATCACAATATCTTCCACAAATGATGGTTGATGCGCTCGACTTTCAACGTAGAGCTCGTTGGGAACCCCAAGAGGAAGGTATGATGAGCACAACAGTAAGTTTTCCCTCAGTTATGAAACCAAGGTTTAATCGAACCAGTAGGATCAAGGAAACACCCCAAAGGTGTTACTAGCTGAGCTTTGGCAGGGCGCACTACCGGTGCTAGTAGCAACGTGGAGACCTGCACAACACAACCACAAAACTTTGTCCCCAACTTACGATGAGGTTGTCAATCTCACCGTGTTTTGTGGAAAACAAAGGATTAAACGTATCGAATGGAAAGAAGTAAAAGTTTGCAGAAAGTAAACACAAAGCAGTAAACAGTTTATAGATTGTATGTAAAGAAAAGGACCGGGATCCATAGTTAACTAGAGGTGGCTCTCCTTAGATAGATAACATGATGGGTGAACAACTTACAGCGGGGCAATTGACAAACACCGAGAAAGCAATACATGCATATACTAATCATCTTGACTCCTCTGAGACTTGATTGGGCATTACAACATAATACATAGACCGCCATCCAACTGGATCTATGACTAATAATCCACCTTCAGGTTATCATCCGAACACCCTCCAGTATTAAGTTGCAAGCAACAGATTATTGCTTTACAAACTGCGTGTAAAGTAAACAATACGATTGTTCTATGAACAAAGGATTGTTGTTTTCTCCCTAGTAGCAACAGCACATCTAGTACCTTAGAGATTTCTGTCACTTCCCCAGATTACCAGAGCCATGAACCCACTATCGAGCATAAATACTAACTCTTGGAGTTGCTAGCATCTACTTGGACAAGATAGCTACTAACAATGGAAAGCATGCAAGATCTCAAATAACAAAGACATGATAGAATCAATAATCAATCTAAAATAGCATCTCAATATCCATCGGATCCCCGCAAACACAACATGTATGAATTACAAATAGATGATCTTGATTATGAATGGAGCTCACAAGATCTAAACATGAAAGCACAAAGGAGGAGAAACCAGCCATCTAGCTACTACATGGATCCGTAGTCCAAGGATGAACTACTCACGCATCACACCGGAGGCTTGCATGGTGATGAAGAAGGCCTCCAGGGTGAATTACCCTCTCCGGCAGGGTGCCGGGAAGAGCTTCAGATCCCTCCCGATTTAGGGATGGAGATGACAGCGACTACAGACTCTTTCGTGGATTTTTGATCGGGTACTTAGGATTTTTGTCCCAAGGGCAATATATAGGCGGAAGGAGAGGCCGAGGGGGTGCCGGGAGCGGCCACACCACCCCCTAGCGTGGGCCAGGCCTGGCCGCGTGGCCAGGTGGTGTGGTGGCTCCCTGGCCCTTCTCCATCTCGTATTCTGGCACTTGATCACTTCCAGAAAAATAGGCACTTTGGCTTTTGTCCCGTCCAATTCCGAGAATATTGATTTTCTGACTTTCCTGGAACCAAAAACAGCAGAAAACAGGCAGCTGGCACGGTGGCTCTTGTTAATAGGTTAGTCCAAGAAATCATATGAAAAGTACTCCAAAGTTGGAACAAAACACAAGAAAGTGGATAAAACCAAGCATGAAACGTCAGAAATTATAGATACATTTGCAATGTATCAACATCCCCAAGCTTAACTCCTACTCGTCCTCGAGTAGGTAACTGATAAAAAGAATAATTTTTGAGGTGACATGCACCATCAAAGACTTGATCAAAGTATTTGCAAAACATTCAAAGCTAGGATCAAAGTACTTCAATCATAACATGAAAGACAAAGTTCTAGCAATAAGCAAAGAAACTATGATGCTACATGAAAAGGCACAAACAAAAGATTCATGAATAACAATGCTTTGCAAGACGTTTGTTTGTTTCACATAAAGAAAACATAGCATAATAGTATTCAGCTTGTCCCTCAATAGAGTAGCAAATATAAATGCATAGGACACCTTCAAAGTTCATAAGAGTGACTAGATACAATAGTTTAGAACAAGCAATAACAAGTTATGCATCAATCAACTAGTCATGGGACAATGCACATAGAACTAAGAATGGCCACTATGCTCTCAAAGTAGGTGCATAAAGATAGAAGGTGGAGACTCAATATAATGGTGGAAGAAAAGCCTTTTGTAAAAGGAAGTAGGGATTCAAGTATCATAAAGAGCTTCCAAAAATTATGGTACTTGTAGCTTTCAGCTCTCATTGCCCCTATCATAAGCATCTTGAAGTGATTATGGTTAAAGTGAACAAACTATGGTGTACATGCTTGACGAAGTATAAGTCAGAAATCTCATGTCCCTTGTATACGAGGGCCGCTCCTCAGGCTACTCAAGTTTAGTCACCGGTAAGTTCTTGTCATCGTAAGTACATGTGTATCATTGAGAACCGCTAATGGGGTACCCCTTGCCCGATGATACGGAAGAATCCCCATATCAAAATGACAAGGCAAGCAGACAACGAGCATCTCAGTATTCTTCTTATTTACCATGGGAATATGGTGCTTTTTTCTCTCTTTCCTCTATTCATAGTATCTCTTTTTTTCCTTTTCTCTTTTTTCTCAATAGGACTCTTTTTTAATAAGAAGAATGCTTCATAGACAGCTCATTATGGTTACGCTGCAGGTTTCCACCATGTCAGCATGGATTAGACCAGCGGCCCAGGTGTTTCTCTAACACATATACATAACTCCATGGACTTACAAGCTCCCCTTTCATTTCACACCGACGACATCCATATACAAAAGAGCATGATATCAACTAGGTACAAGTACCAAGTGCAATGTTGAAAGCGTTCCCCATGAAAGCATGGTTCTGCTAATTCCCAACAAATAAGTGCAAGCATATACAACATAGAAGACACAATGGTTCAAGTTTATTAAGGGCAAGAAAAGTAAAGTGTGCCATCAAGTTCGTGAGAGCTTTAATCACTAGTTTTCTCATAACAAGTTTAATTTGGAAGGTAAACAAAAGCATGAATATACTTGGAATAGCATAAGCTAGTAGGTAGGTATGGTGGCCTGGCCGCGTGGCCAGGTGGTGTGGTGGCTCCCTGGCCCTTCTCCGTCTCGTATTCTGGCACTTGATCCCTTCCGCGAAAATAGGCACTTTGGCTTTTGTCCCGTCGAATTCCGAGAATATTCATTTTCTGACTTTCCTGGAACCAAAAACAGCAGAAAACAGGCAGCTGGCACTGTGGCTCTTGTTAATAGGTTAGTCCAAGAAATCATATGAAAAGTACTCCAAAGTTGGAAAAAAACACAAGAAAGTGGATAAAACCAAGCATGGAACATCAAAAATTATAGATACATTTGCAATGTGTCAGCGTTATTCAACTAAAATAAGACAAATATCATATGCAAAAAGTGGTATGATATAGTTCTTGCACTTGATCACTATCATGTGCATCATGGTATGATCTCCATCATTCCATTTGTGTAACTCCTAGGTCTACGATGCTTACACTTTGGTTTGTTATAATTTTCCAAGAGTATCAAACTATACTTAAAATTATAACATTACCATAGCATAACACTTGCCAACAAAAACAAAACTAGATGCTTATAATTTATCCTTTGCATATTTTTATGTGGCTTAGGGCTTTTGGATATAGAACCGTTCTTACCTATGAACATGGAACCACGACGATTATAATAAAATTCTTAACAACCCGTTGTAAATCAGATATCAACTATAGTAGGAGATATAGACACCCGCACACCACTTATGTAAAACTAGTTGCATGTCAAGCGAGGAACAGGTCTTATGTGCGTGGACATGTAAAGTTAGTCCAGACCGCTTCATCCCACTCAGCCGCTAATATCCAAAATACATCAAGGCTGCAATAACATGGTCATCAACACCCACATACTCATATATGTTCTACCTGTGCAAAGCATCTACACATAGATCCGACTCTGATACCATTGTTGGGTTCGCAGCATGGAAAACAAAAACTTTCCTACGATATGAACAACTAAGCACCAATATCTATCTATCTATATATAAGCAATTGGTGATATACATACATAGAGAGCTTACCCTCCAAGATCGAAAAGCATTACAAGATTTATTCTCGTGGATGATGTAGTCGTACACTTGTCGATCTCAAGATCGTCTTGAAGTCCAGCACCGCAAAGCAGCAGCGCATCCGTGATCGCACACATGTTTAGCACCCCAAAAACCTTCGATTCCTTGCTCCAGCAAAGCAGCGGAAGCAACAGATCCTTTTCAGAGAAACCATCGAGAACATGTACTTCGCTAATCCGAAGCCATGGGGTATTTGCTAGACTGGGAGAGAGATCCTTCAGGAGGAGGTGTGAGAGGATAGGAGGCCACCACGTCCTTTTATAGGGGGAGGGGTGCGGCCCCATGCCATGGCCAGTGGCCAAGGTGGGTACCCCCACCTCTCCCTCATTCATGTAGGTGGAGCTTTTACTAAGCCCACTCACATCAATTTCAACTCCACTCAAAGTTGCATTAATTTTTCACCAAAATTAATGCATGCTCTCATTTAATAAATTTTATTTATTTTATTTTATTTTAAATTTTTTTAATTACTTTAATTCACAAACATTTGGATAAACCCCCTTGCAATACTTCAATATTACATTTGAAACCAATTTCAGCAATTTGACCCGAAATAATTCCGGTGTTCATCGAAATAATTCTAGTGCTTTCAAATCCTTTCTCTGATATTTTATCTTCTTCATTTGGTGTTGGTATACCTTAAGTGTGTCACCCTATGGTTCTCGAATAATGCATACATGATCGAGACCCCTCTCTGATCAATAATCAGCAGCAGGACCTAGAGATCCGTACGGACTCCCACATATTCAACATGACTTCTTGTGATCGTGAGAACCATTGAAATTGTAACTAAATCCCTTTGTCTCGCGATATATTACATGTCCGAGATTCGATCATTGGTATCCCCATACCTAGTTTGATCTCGTTACCGACAAGTACTCTTTTCGCGTTCTCATGATATAACATTCTTTGTGATCTTATCACTTGCTTGAAAGTTGTGTCAATGTGATATCACTAAGAGTGCCCTGAGTATATCTCTTCGTTATCGGGATGGACAAATACCACTCTTGATCCACTAGCCTCAACATAACACTTTCAGAGTACCCAAACACACATTTATACTCACCATGTTATGGTATGATATTTGATGTTATCAAAATACTATTCACCAGTGTTAGAAATTAACATGATCTCATGGTCTAAGGATTAGGGTTACTTCGCATGATGTTATAGCAATGTAAACATAATGAATTTGATCGTATTACTATAATTTGGGTGAATGTCCATCACATTATTCCACCAATGTTGTGACCTTGTTATTAACAACATCCAATGTTCAAGAACAGGAAACCTTGATCATCTATTAATCAACGAGCTAGTTTAAATGAGAGGCATAACTAGGAACTCTTATTTGTTTATTAAAAACACATGTATTAACGTTTCCAATTAACACAATTATATCATGAGACATAAACATTTATCATAAAATGGAATAAGATAATAACCACTTTATTATTTCCTCTCAGGCATATTCCCTTCAGTTCTAGCATGATCTAAGTTGCCATTGGCTCTTGTTTTATTACTTGCATGGGGTGTATCTACAAAAAATTGCTGGACTCCTAGGTCTGTGTTGTACCCATGCATGTCCTTTTTGTGGATCCCCAGATCCTACTTGTTGTATACGGATATTGTTGTGTGCAATTTGTAGTCCTTGTTGTCCCAGGTATGTTAGGCTAGAAAACTAAGTTGCTGGAAAAGAATTTTTCTTGAATCCTTCTGTTTTTACTAATCCCTCCGGTCCATATTAATGGCCTCAACTTTGTTTAGATACGAATGTATATAGTCCAAATACTTAACTAGATACATACTAATCTAGGCAAAGTTGTGGCCATTGTGAAAGAGCATGTGGGCCCCTATGTGTGGTTTTGGTAATTAATGACAATCTCTATGGACTAATGTTTGTATTAAGTTGCACTTGTAGGAATTATCCATTGGCATCGCTTGCAGCATGTGTTGGCTTCAAGGTAGATGATATGAAGAAGAAGAAGTGTTGTGAAAGCTCAAAATGTACCATCTATAGAGGATCTCATGTTTGATGCTTGCCACCCTCGGTGATCCTGGATCGATGAAGACAAGGTCAAAGTAAAGGTTTCCCCATGGTGTATGGGGAGCAAAGGGCAAGTCTGCATCTAGCAAGCATAAGGAAGAGGAATCAACAAAGGTGTCCTAGAAGAACATTTCATGATCTCTAGTGTTTTGTGTGTTAGATAACAATACCATGTATCATCTCATGTGTGCTAAGTGTCGTAGATAAGTTTTCTATGAAAAGCAGCCAAAATCAGTTGTTGGGGGGCGGATTATCAGCCCCTTCCAAGGTCTGGATAATCCGGCCTAGCCTAATCGACAAATGCAGGCAAGGCGCGTCATGTAGTGAGGGGGCGGACTATCTCTCGGATTGTCCGGCCAGGGCCAGAGGTTTCACCTGGGCCGGATAATCCTCCCCCAAGAAGGTTTGCAAAGGCTGGCCAGGCGCGTCATGTAGTATGGGGGTGGAGTATCTCTCGGATTGTCTTGCCAGGGCTGAAGGTTTTGCCCAGGGCAGATAATCCGCCCTAAAGGGGGCCGGATAATTCACCCCCAGGAATGTTTGCAAAGGGAGCCAAGGCGCGTCGTGCAGTATAGGGGCGGATTTTACTCTGGAAAATCTGACTCTAGGGCGGAGGATTGCCCCAGCCGGATAATCCGGCAGCCACTTAGCCGGATAATCCGGCCCCCAACTTCTCCTACGGGAAAGTTTGGATAGGGGATAAAACTACCCCAATTACCCCTCCCGTCAGATCTCTTGATTCATTCGAAAAAGTACTAGTCTGTTCTTCAAGCTCCTAATCGAGATCTCTCACTTCAACCACCTAAAGGCTCCGATCTTTAGGGAATCGAAGGAGGAGACTTCAATCATCAACATCATGAATCAAGCGCATCACTTTCCCTCCATTCACTTGGAGGATTCTTGATCTAGTATTACTTGCTAATATCTAGATCTCGTGTCTCGGTTTTGATGATATTTGTTCTTGTGGCAACTTGTTGTCATGACGAGAGCCTCCAATTCGGTTGTGGATGTGTGCCCTGCTAGTTGTGTATAGGCACATGTTCCTGCCTCGAAGGGTACCAATAGTGGAAAGGTGGATCATGCCTTTGGTGGCGAGATCCATCGGAGAACATGGTGAGGCCTATTGTGGCATGGTGGTTGATACATTGCAAATGTATCTATAATTTTTGATGTTCCATGCTTGGTTTTATCCACTTTCTTGTGTTTTGTTCCAACTTTGGAGTACTTTTATTATGATTTCTTGGACTAACCTATTAACAAGAGCCATAGTGCCAGCTGCCTGTTTTCTGTTGTTTTTGGTTCCAGAAAAGTCAGGAAATGAATATTCTCGGAATTGGACGGGACAAAAGCCAAAGTGCCTATTTTTCCGGAAGGGATCAAGTGCCAGAATACGAGACGGAGAAGGGCTGGGGCCCGGCCACACCACCTGGCCGCGCGGCCAGGCCTGGCCCGCGCCAGGGGGTGGTCTGGCCGCCCCCAGCACCCCCTCGGCCTCTCCTTCCACCTATAAGTTTCCCTCGGTACGAAAACCCTAGGTACCCGATCAAAAATCCACGAAAGAGTCTGTAGCCGCCGTCGTCTCTATCCCTAGATCGGGGGGGATCTGAAGCTCTTCCCGGCACCCTGCCGGAGAGGGGAATTCACCCTAGAGGCCTTCTTCATCACCATGCAAGCCTCCGGTGTGATGCGTGAGTAGTTGATCCTTGGACTATGGATCCATGTAGTAGCTAGATGGCTGGTTTCTCCTCCTTTGTGCTTTCATGTTTAGATCTTGTGAGCTCCGTTCATGATCAAGATCATCTATTTGTAATTCTTACATGTTGTGTTTGCGGGGATCCGATGGATATTGAGATGCTATTTCAGATTGATTATTGATTCTATCATGTCTTTGTTATTTGAGATCTTGCATGCTTTCTGTTGTTAGTAGCTATCTTGGCCAAGTAGATGCTAGCAACTCCAAGAGTTAGTATTTATGCTCGATAGTGGGTTCATGCCTCTGGTAATCTGGGGAAGTGACAGAAATCTCTAAGGTACTAGATGTGATGTTGCTACTAGGGAGAAAACAACGATCTTTTGTTCATAGAACAATCGTATTGTTTACTTTACACGCAGTTCATAAAGCAATAATCTGTTGCTTGCAACTTAATACTGGAGGGGGTTCGGATGATAACCTGAAGGTGGATTATTAGTCATAGATGCAGTTGGATGGCGGTCTATGTATTATCTTGTAATGCCAATCAAGTCTCAAAGGAGTCAAGACGATTAGTATATGCATGTATTGCTTTCTCGGTGTTTGTCAATTACCCCGTTGTAATTTGTTCACCCAGCATGTTTTCTATGTAAGGAGAGCCACCTCTAGTGAACTATGGATCCCGGTCCTTTTTCTTTACATACAATCTATAAACTGTTTCTGCTTTGTGTTTACTTTCTGCAAACTTTTAGTTCTTTCCATTCGATACGTTTAATCCTTTGTTTTCCGCAAAACACGGTGAGATTGACAACCTCATCGCAAGTTGGGGACAAAGTTCTGTGGTTGTGTTGTGCAGGTCTCCACGTTGCTACTAGCACCGGTAGTGCGCCCTGCCAAAGCTCAGCTAGTAACACCTTTGAGGTGTTTCCTTGCTCCTACTGGTTCGATTAAACCTTGGTTTCATAACTGAGGGAAACTTGCTGATGTGCTCATCATACCTTCCTCTTGGGGTTCCCAACGAGCTCTACATCAACACCACGCACCAAGCACTTTTCTGGGCGCCATGTATTGAGCCATCAAGCGATTTTCTGGCGCCGTTGCAGGGGAGCCAAGGACAACTTCACAAGGGGAGTCCCTCATAATCAATCTCTTTCCTTTGTTGTTTTTGTTTTGCTTAGTTTCTTTTTGCTTTGTTTGCTTGTTTTGTTCTTCAAAAAACACAAAAAATATTAGTTTTACTTGTTTGCTTTCTTGTTTGAAAACCCAAAAAAATGACTACTCTTAAAAACACTAAGTTGTGTGACTTCATTAGCACCAACAACAATGATTTTATGAGCACACCTATTGCTCCACCTGTGGCTGAAAATACTTTCTTTGAGATAAAACCTGCTTTGATCAATCTTGTTATGAGAGAGCAATTTTCTGGTATTGGTAATGAAGATGGTGCTTCCCATCTAAATAACTTTGTTGAAATTTGTGAGATGCAAAAGCATAAGGATATAGATGGTGATATTATTACACTGAAATTGTTTCCTTTCTCTTTGAGAGGAAAAGCTAAAGAATGGTTGAATTCCTTGACTAGGAATAGTATTGATTCTTGGACTAAGTGCAAAGATGCTTTTATTGGAAAATAATATCCTCCTGCTAAGATTATATCCATGAGAAGTGAAATAATGAAGTTTAAACAACTTGATAATGAGCATGTTACTCAAGCTTGGGAAAGAATGAAATCTTTGGTAAAGAATTGTCCCACTCATGGACTAACTGCTTGGATGATCATCCAAACTTTTTATGCAGGATTGAACTATTCTTCAAGGAACCTATTGGATTCAGCTGCTGGAGGTAGTTTTATGACCATCACTTTGGGTGCTGCAACAAAACTTTTGGACAATATGATGGTTAATTATTCTGAATGGCATACTGAGAGAGCTCCACAAGGTAAGAAGGTAAATTCTGTTGAGGAAACCTCCTCCTTGAGTGATAAGATTGATATAATTATGTCTATGCTTGTTAATGGGAAAGCCCATATTGATCCAAATAATGTTCCTCTAGCTTCTTTGGTTGCTCAAGAAGAGCAAGTTGATGTGAACTTCATAAGAAATAACAACTTTGGCAACAATGCTTATGGTAATAATGCTTATAGGAACAATTTTGGTAACAACAATTATAAGCCATATCCTCCCAACAATGGTAATGCTTATGGAAATTCTTACAACAATAATAAGAGTGCTCCCTCTGAACTTGAAGTTATGCTTAAAGAGTTTATTAGTAAACAAACTGCTTTCAATAAAACTATTGAGGAAAAACTCTCTAATGCTGAAAGGAATATAGCATCTTTGGCTGAAGCTCAATCTACTTTGAATAAAATGGCTGCTAAACCTGAAACTAATGAGAATCCCTTTGCAGCTACTAATGTTATACAAGTAAGAATTGATGAAAATGTTAGACTATTAGCTGAATTACATGGTAAGTGGGAAAGAGAAGATGAAATTGCTAGAAACATTAGTGTTTCTACTATTACCACCACTAGTGTTGAGGCTAGTAATAGTTCTACTACTTTAGATGATAAAGTTGATTTTGATCTTGATGGTTGCAACATCTCTGAAGTTATTAAGTTCCTACAAAAGCTTGCTAAAAGTCCTAATGCTAGTGCTATGAACATGGCTTTTACAAAACACATTATTGATGCTCTCATAAAGATTAAAGAAGAAAAGATGAAACATAAAGCTTCTATTCCTATAAAACAAGAATATGGTTGGGAACCCATCATTAATATGAAAGTGAATGACTTTGATTTCAAACTTTGTGTGATTGTCGACGGACTGAGGACAAGTACGCCATGAGGGGGTCCTCGAGGCGTGCGGAAGAGAGGGGTGTGAGACGTACGGTGTTCCGGGACGGTGAACACACAAGTTTACCCAGGTTCGAATCTGCCGGCTTTGGACGGATCCTACTCTTGCTAGCAATCCAGTAATACGGCAGAGCCAGAATATGGGTTACAAGGGTTTCGCCTGTGCGAGTTGAGGGTCTAAATTATTGTGTTGTGCCCTAAAGGCTCTCCCTAGGACGGCTTATATAGATATCCAGCCTAGGGTTTACAGGAGAGATCAATCCGACTACGACTAAGAGTTGGTTACAGAGTACATCTTGAACTACAAGTAACATTATGGGCCTAAGTCGGTAAGTCTTCTGGGCCATCCCGTAGTCGGATTGGACTCCGTCTTCTCTCCCTAACTGGGCCGCCCGTGAAGCAAAGCTCTAACCCGAAGTGGGCCACCCTGGTTAGTGAGGAACTGTGAGGATACCCGGAAAGTATATCCCCAATAGCAGCCCTCGGAGGCCTCCAAGATCCAAAGTCGGATTTTATCATCGTCTAGCTTGATCTTCGGCTTGCAGAATCTTGAAGGGTTCCTGAAACTTCACAACAAAAAAGACGATCCGGGTCTTAAAAGTAAGTCGGACCTTTCAATTGGTTACTCGGATATCTAGCTCGCTTTTAAACTAAGCCGGAACTTGGTCTCTGACGCCACCTGACACAAGCATGTTCAAGTCACATCATCTGACAGATGTTCCGTCAGCACGACCATTGGTGGGTCGGCGATTCGCGGAACCGAGGCGCCATTTCAATGCGTGCGTGGAGATCGAGGCGACGCAATCATCGCGCGGGCCCTTCCCAGTTCTTTCCACAATGCGTGGCGGTTATACTGTAGCGTTTGCACGAATCTTGGCACAGGTAGGTGGATGTAAGGGGTTTAGATTTCTTCTTCTCCTTTCCACCAGTCCTTTGTCGTTCCTTCCTTCCCAATCCTCCTGCGTGCCCAGAGCCTCTTCGTCATCCTCCGACAGAGCTCCTAGCGCTGCCACTTTAGGGTCACCTTTTCCACCGGAGAGAAAAATGGCTTCATCCTCTTCTTCCTCTTTGGCGGCGGCGTCGGCGGAAGCAGCTGCGGAAAAGGAGAGCTTCCGGGGAATCTGGATCCCCTGCGCCCTCGACGAGGATGGCCTCAAAAACGTGGAGAAGGAGGGGCTTCTCGCCGCCGGCAACTGGCGGAGCGGCTCCGGCGAAACCGTCCCCAATCCGCGCGAGGGCAAGTGCGTCCACTTCAGCACCCATCTGGACCGAGGTTTGTCCTTTCCTCCCTCGGAGTTCTTCTCCGAGGTGATTGACCACTATGGAGTTCAACTCCATAATCTTCCTCCCAATTCTCTTCTAGAAATGAGCGCATATGTTGCGCTTTGCGAGGGCTTTCTCGGCATTAGGCCGAGTTTGCTTCTCTTCCGGTACTATTTCCATGTCCGGAGGAATTCCATTACTGCCAGTGTTCCTTATATCACCGGTACCATTAGTTTTTCTGTTAGACGAGACCGGGCATATCCCAAAATTTCTGCTAGTGACTCGGTCAAACAATGGCCAGCCACTTTTTTTCTATCATAGGGATATTCCGGCTCCCGGCAAAGCTACTTCTTTGCCGGCTTTTGTCGACGGAGCTGCCACGACCCAGCCTTCCTGGGATGAGGCTGCTCTGGCTCTCACCGACGATCTGATCCTCGCTAAGAGGCGGATCGAATATCTTATCAAGCACAAGGGTCTGAAAGGATCCGACTTGGTCCAGTGCTGGGTCTCACGTCGGATCCAGCCACTTCAGTACCACGGGGATAGACTGATGCATTCCGTCACGTCTTCCAAGAAAGATTCTCTCCGCATTAGCCCCAAAGCCTATTCCACTCAAGGCTACATTAGCCAGATCAAGTGGCTGATCAAGGAGCGGACCGAGAGGAGGATTCCAGAGATTTCTCTAGAAATGCACACGGCGGAAAACCCCGTGGTAGCGGTAAGCTTCCATCAGCACACCTTTTACGTGTCTCAATCTTTAAGTTATATACTGCAATGCTAATATGTTTTCTTGTTTTCAGCTTGCTAATCTTCCCGAGTCGGAGCTTGCTCCACTCGAAGGATATCCTCCTGAGTTTTCTCAGGAGACTGAAGTGATCCCATTGCCGGATCTTACGCTCAAGAAGCGTAAAGCTCCGACAGTGGCAGTTGGCACAAAGGAGGTGCCTATTGTGAAGAGGTAACTTTCATTCAGAATTTTCGCCTTTGTACCTTTCTCGAATTTCTTTCTGAGATGTAATGTTTCCGACTTTACTACATTTTTAGAGCAAAGCCTCTCATCAAGGGTAAGGGGAAAGGGATTCCTGTGAAGCCCCTGCGACGGATGAAGCTTACCATAGCTTCCCCTGCCACGGCTCCTACGACTCCTGCCCCTCAACTTTCTGCAACACCGGCGATTACTCCTTCTCCGGCTGTTGCAGAAGATCCGGCTCCTCCAACGGCGTCTGTGATCCTTCGATCGCACACTGACGTCATCGTGGGTGCGTCAGCTCAAGATAAGGGTGAACCCTCTTCGGGTAATGATCCCTCGGCTGAAGTCTTCGTCGACAACCTCCTCAGCAACCCCGGACTTGCCAAGTTTGGCTTATCCCAGAAATCTGCAGAGGAGATCCAGCGGCTGGCCAGGCAAGTCCTAGACAAAAGCCATCTATCCCCCGAAGAGGAAGCGCAAGAAGCAGAGGACATCAAGTTCTCTGACCTTCTCGCTCAAGTCTGCCTTCGCGACGAGAGGATTAGGACTGGCGAGCTTCCAACAGCCCCAGTAATTCCTCTTACCCTCGCCGAGAAGGTGGCAGCTGAGGTGAACGCGGGGTTAGACAAACTCACCCGCGAGCAATATGTAAGTCGGAATTCCAACTATTGTTTTTACATTATGTTATATCATATCATCTATCCCCCAAGCATGAAGTAGGATATAGAAATCCGGGTTTATGCTTTCATTAGGATGCCAAAGAACGAACTAGTGTAGCCCCCGAGGCTCGTGCTGATATTTAGCAAAAATTATTAGCCCGAGTCTTAAGTAGCTTTCTGACTTTGGGTATTCTGACTTACAGAAAGTATGTTCCTATAACCAGGAATTATTAACCAATGTCTGTGATAAGCGGAGAGAGATCATAGCTCTCCTGCTTAAAAATGCTGAACTCAAGGTAGCCAAGGATGAAGCCGAAGGTAAACATTTCGAGATTCAAACCTTGTCTTTTGCTTTTTCAATGTCGAATTTTCTGAACTGTTGTTCTTTTTTGACCAACAGCGTTGGTGAAACAATCCATCGCTATGATTGAAGAGGCCGAGAACCTCAAGACCCTAGTGGTGGAGAACAAAGGACTTCGCCAAGAGCTGGAAAAGCTCAAGGCGGATCATGAAACGAGCATAGCTCAAGTCTTGGAATCCTCCTCCATGGCCACTGAAGAGCGCGATCGCAAGATTGCTGCTCAAGATAAAGTTATCTCAGACCTCAAAAATGAGGTTGGCAGAGAGAAGGATATCTCCCAGGCGCTCCGGGCTGAACTCCAGAGTCTTCGGGAGGAGAAGACCAAGATTGACGACGTCATTCTCGGTATGTTCCATCTTTCTGACATATCTTTTTCTTTGACTTTTATCAATGTCGGATTTTTCTCAACTTGTTTTGTGTATAGGTCCTCTGAACTTGACGGACTCTTCCTCGTCCGAACCCTGCACTCACCGGCTTACCCAAGTCGGTGATCTTCTTCATGACTACTGTCGTGGTGGTGTCATGGCAGATGCCATGTATAGGCTAAAGGTGGGGACTAATACTCGCTAGGGGAATCCAAGGAGGGATAGTGAAGTGATTCTCCACACAAGGGTTTGTATTGATTTACTTCCAAGGTTACAAGTGCTCCTAGAGCTGTATTGGCGAGAGGAGAAAGAAGGAGCTCACGTACTCTCACCCACAGATCACACCTGAAACCCTAGCCCAAAACAGAATCGCAGAGAGATCAACCCATTCTACAGAAGCCCTAGCCCCCCTTTTATAGGGGAGGCTCGGTTTCTGCCTAGGGCATACGTGGAGGCATATTCCTAAGAATATGCCTCCTCCCAAAGTGGTAAGCCGACCGGGGTGCTTTTTCCCCTGCGTCACACATGCTTTAGCTACGTGAGCCTCTGCGGCGCCCTCGTTAGCCGACACGGGCGCCGTCACGCTTGTCGGCCACGCCCCGGTGGTCCTGTCCTTGCTCGCTTCGCTCAGGCAGTGCGTTCCGGGGCTACTTTTGACCAGCGAGATTCCTTCCTTCTCCTAGAAGCTTGCTGTGACCCGGATGATGGTTCATCCGGCCACACTCGTTCCTGCATACAGGTAAAACATGCACTTCCGACTTACTGCTTAAGTCGGATGAGACCTAGTTAGGCGAATGCCCCCAGGTCCGGATTACCCCGTGATTCGGCCTGCCTTGAGGTGACCCGGCCAGCATTTGCTTTGGCCTTGCCGAACCTCGGCTAACTCGGCCTTTATACCCCGGCGTGACCCTACCCGGGGGTATCCCCCCAACATTAGTCCCCGAAGCTGGTGCGGTCTTAGCTGCCTTGGCCGCTAAGGCCACACCAGGTTCAATCTTGTGCCCCGGTCGTTATTGCCGAGTTACCTCTGTACCTCGGACTGCTTGGATTTATGTTCCCTTCGCACATTTCAAGTTTTCACTTGCCGGCTGGGTTACCACAGTTCCATCGGGGTCTTGCTTCCTTCTCTCGTACGCTAACCCATGTGAAGGGTAATCATTATGTCGTCTTATTTTAAGGGACGGTACAGTAACCGCCGCAGTAATTGTTAGTTATCACTGTGCGCGGGTCACGTCACGCTTGCCTCCTCGTTTACCGCATCAGCGCGTCACGTCACAGGACTCTCTCCGCCCTATGGCCCTCCGTGTGGCTCCTCACTGATTGGTCCGGACGGGTGATACACGGCCACAGCGTGTGGCCGGTCCACAGGGCGCGATCCCACTCACCCCTGATGGGAGTGGTTAAATAGCGGAGGGGTGCGTGCCTTACGATTTTTCCCCCTCCGCACCCCTCTGCCCGCTGCTATTCTTCTTCCTCTTCCTCGCGACCGCGCCGCCGCCATCATCGCGAAATAGTAGTGTCGCCGCCGCGCTTCTCCGTTGCACCTCCGTGTCGCCGCCACCGCGACGCAAATTTCTCGCCACGGGTCCGCGCCAGTCCCGGCCACTGTCCCCCGCCGCCTCCAGTGCCAGCGAGGGCCTGGAGGACCAGATGACTGAAGAGGAACTCATTGTTGCTGAGCAGGAGATGGAAGAGGACGCCGTGGCGGCGGACCGCGGCGCGTGGGCCGGCTCCTAGGTCTGCCAGGATGACCTGGACTGGCTCTACCGGACCAGACGCATCCTTGCCGGCGTCGCCGCGCGCCTTCCTTCCAACGAACTGGCCCCCTCACCCAATCCGAGCGAGTTCGTCGTATTCTTGTCCCATTTCCAATGGGGCTTCGGCTTGCCGGTGAGTGATTTTTTCCGGGACTGGCTCGGTACGTACGAACTCCAACCACACCACCTTCCAGCCAACGCCATCACCTCTCTTTCTGCCTTTGCTTCTACGATCGAAGGCTACGCCGGACTATGGCCCACGAAAGAGCTATGGATCCGGTTCTTCGGCCTTCGTCGCAACGTCATTCCCAACATCCACGCTGATCCGGAGGACAAGCGGCTCACTCAATTTGGAGCGGCCTCCATTTCACCCCGGCGATTTTCTGTTTTTCCCCGGGTCACCGGGCTAGAGTCCTGGAAAGGATGGGCCCGGACCTTCTTCTATGTCCGGAATACGGGCACCGAAGACTTGATCCGGTTGCTTCCCTACACTCCGGGTCCACCTAACCCGGACCTGTGGGATGTGATCCCCAAGAAGCCCACAGCCTTGGCCAACCAAGTGAGCAAAAGGTTCGCGGAACTGAAGGAGCTCGGGCTATGCAACGAGGATGCCATGATCACCTTTGTGCGTAACCGAATCTCACCCCTCCAGAAGCGCACCCACAAGGTGTGCCACATGAGCTACGGCCGCGATCCTAACCGGACCTCATCCTTCGAGCTGACCAACTCGGAGATTTATCGTCGGGTTAGGGCTCTCTTCCCACTCACAAGGACTTTTCCACTGATTGGACTTGGGGGATTGAGCATTTCTGCCGTGACCGGCTTCTTCCCACGGTAGGTTTCATGCTGCAAACTTAACCCGGACTAATTACATGTCAGTTATTGTTGCAATTTTTGACTCTTTTGTTTGCTCTTTTCCTCAGCAATTCCTTCAGCAGACCCTTGAGGACGGCACCGATCTGTCCCTTAAGTGGGCGCCAGACCGGGAGACTCCGGATGAGGAAGAGCTGGACCAGGAGATGTTCCTCCCTATGACCGATCCCACGAAACGACCCACGGGTAAACCCTCTTCTATTAGAGATTGGCCCGATGATGAAGATGACTCGGAAATCGAGGTGATTGAACCTTTTGAGGCTGTCCCCCTTTCTTTTGCTTTTCCGCCATCAGCCCACCCCGGCGGTCATATTCACGAGGATCCCCCTCTCTCTACGGGCGAGCCTGTTCCGGTGGCAACGAAGAAGAAACGTGGGGCTTCTTCGAGTTCTTCCTCGGGACCCTCTCAGCCTGTTAAAAGGCGAAAGAAGTCTGGGGACAAGACTGCCCCCAAACCAGCAGGCAAGGCCCCAGCACGAAGGGCTTGGAAACCTAAAGCGGCCGAAACTTCGGATGCGTAAGTCCTTCTTTCTTCTGTAACTCGTTCTTCCTCACTTCGTCGTAATTTTTCTTCTGATGTTATTTGATTTCGCAGGGCTCCGGTGGAGGTCCCTCAAAGTGGATCTAGCATCTCTTCCCCTCTCTGACCTAGCCCTTCTCCCCGTCGTGACGACGAGTCACGCCCGCTGAGCCCTATCCCAGAGGGTTCTGCGGCCGCTCCGGGTTCAGCTCCACCTCGGCAAGAGGAGGGTAACCTTGGAGCGGGGAAGACCGGCCCAGCCGGAGCAACAGCATCCATCGCCTCGACAACGCCTCAACCAGCAGCCACTGAGGCTACTTCGGCCCCAGCACCAGTTCCAGTACCAGCAACCAAACCAACAGCCAGACCAGCACCAACTCCCACCTCGGCATCAGCATCAACTCCGGCAGCGAAAACTTCGGCGCCGGCCCCAAGCCCAGCAGCGAGAGTACCAGCGCCTAGTTCCTCTGCATCCTCCGAGTCCTCTCAACCTCGGCAAGGAACTACCTCGGCAATTTCTAAGGGGAAAACCACTACTACAGCTTCTTCTACCCAGCAAGCCAAAGGCAAGAAGGCTCTAGACGCTACCAAGCCCACTGCCGTCGAGTCTGGGCAGCGCACCCTTGTGTCAATGCTCCCCAAGAAGACATCAGCGGCAAAGGACGCGCCTGCCGAGCCAACCGAAGCCCAGCAGTTGGTTCTGCACACTAGCCCCGCCCTTGCCCTGGTGGAGACGAAATAAGCGCATGCAAAGGGCTTAGTGACGCCCCATATGCCCACGGGTGAACGGTACCCTCCGAGCCTGATGGAATTTGTTATGAATTGGAACAAGGCCGAGATAGTCCAGGAATCTGATCTCCCGAAAAAGTTCGGTCCTACCGAGTTTTCCGCTCAGATGAACATGGCCGCAAAAGCTATTAACCTCGCTGGGCGAATGATGGAGGTACGTTGCTCCTCCTTGACAAGTTGTAGATAATAACCATTAGTCCTCGAGCCTCCGGGGGAGTGACTTGTTACTCGGCCGGATGCTCTTTTAGAACACTAACGTAGCTCCGTGAGAACTTCGAACATGCACACACCTAGAGCCGGGTTAAGTTCCACTTGGCCCGGATTTTAGTACACTTCGAACATGCACACACCTAGAGCCGGGTTAAGTTCCACTTGGCCCGGATTTTAGTACACTTCGAACATGCACACACCTAGAGCCGGGTTAAGTTCCACTTGGCCCGGATTTTAGTACACTTCGAACATGCACACACCTAGAGCCGGGTTAAGTTCCACTTGGCCCGGATTTTAGTACACTTCAAATATGCACGAACCTAGAGCCGGGTTAAGTTCCACTTGGCCCAGATTTTAGTACACTTCGAATATGCACACACCTAGAGCCGGGTTAAGTTCCACTTGGCCCAGATTTTAGTACACTTCGAATATGCACTAGGCTGACTTAAGTTTCTGTATCTCTTTTAGGTGACCACCAACCACCGGAGTGCTGAATTCCAACGCTTGCTGGATACGCACAAGAATCTTCGCGCAAAACAGGCTGCACTCATCGCGGAGTACGAGAAAAGGGGTAAATTTCTTCCTTATCCTTTCCTCAATTTTCTTCAACTTCGTTTGCCGAACTAATCTGATTGTTCGGTTCCCGCAGCTGGGGTGGAAGCTGAAAACAAGATAATGCAGAAGAACTTGGAGCAGATCAAGGGTACATCCTTCTTGTCTGTCTTTACTGTGGTTTCCATCGGCTTTCCTCCTTGGCTCGGCAAACATTCATTCCTCGGCACTGCCGGGCCAACGCACTATTTCAGCATCGCTTGAAGATAGTGTGCCTGTGCCTGACGTGATGCTACATTTTCTCGAACAAGCAGGGCAGCACCAAGCCGAACTAAAGAAGAAAGATGATGAGCTCGCCCTCCTCCGGACCAAAGACGATGAGATAGCCAAGCTCAAGGCTCAGATGGCTAAAATGAAGGCGCAACATCAAACCGAGCTAAAAAAGGCTGGCCAGGACTACACCGAAGAACGTGAACGCCTCAAGCTCCAAAATGCTAAGGACCGTGAGCTTCTTCAGGAAGCCGAGGTCAAACTTGAGTCGGCAAATGCTGAGCTCGAGCAGCTTCGGAAGAGGCGTGATGCTTGCACCAAGGAATTGACCCGGATTCACAATCACATCTCACGTAATTTCTTTTCCTTTATCCGCCTTATTTCTCTGGGTTACTTCATATGTCTTGTTTTCTCAACTTTGTCATTTGCCTTGTTTCCCAGACCACTTTCCAGAGGGTACTACTACTTCAAGTGCTGCTGTCGCCAATTTCCGCCAAGAAAGGGGTACTCCGGTCGCTCCTGAGGGTGAGAGCATTCCCTTTGACATGGAGGACATGTTGGTCAGCCTGTCGTCTCGTGTGGAAATCATTAAGAACTACGGCAGGGACCTCCTCGATGTTTCAGTCCGAGTCTTCAACGCCTTCTGGCCCACCGATGATGCTCCGGAGAGAGTCACACAGCTCGCTAAAAATCTTTCGGAAATCGAGACCCAGCTTGACCTCTAGCGAGAGTCTGATGGACGTGCTGCAGCCGATACCATCCTTCACCACATTCTGACGTGGTATGAGAAGATAGATCTCAGCCTCCTCACACGCCTGCGCACCGGATCCAAATGGACAGATGACCCGGAGTGGGTAGCTCGGCGCCAGGCTTGCGCCCACAGCCTCATCGAATATGCCCCCATTCACGAATGGACTGAGGGTCCGAGCTTCCTGGAAGTCGCTGGCAAAGAAGAAGTTGAGAACGTTGAAGATGATTCGGGTGAGGACGAAGAGGACACTGCCTCAGATATCGAAGAGGGCGACGATGATGCCGAACTTCCTCCCGCTGCTCCTTAAGTAAAAACACTTGAAAATTTATGAGATCCCCGGTATGCCGGGTGGAATTGTATTCCAAACACATGTGATATTTTGCTACTAAGTGCTTATGCCGGATTAACTTGGGCATAGTCCCCGATTTTCTTTTTCTTGTTCGTTCAATCTTTTGGCTCGGATCGTGTCTACCTTGATTCGGTTTTACAACTTACGAATCCGAGCTTGAAAAATTGTCTTAACAATACTAGGAAACTTTTAGACTTAGCTCAAAAATAAAACTGTATAACAATTTGAAAATGAATACGGGGTTAGTCCGAAACACAAACGTCAGCTCGAATAAATTCTTAGAGTTGGGTTTTTGGTGCTCACACACTACTAATCCGAGTTAAGTAGAATAACATACTCCAGCTAACGCGCAAAAAATAACAAACATTATTAAGGCAGTCCCCGAGTTACTGCTCGAGGTGCCAACATTTCATTGATAAGCTCATTGCCGACATACATACCGACATATGAGATAACCCGGATACATAGACCTCTTAGCTAAGTGTAGAAAGGACGAAGTAGAGCTATATTCCATGGTCGCTTGGATTCCTCTCCGGATCTGTCCGCCTTGTTCTTTTCCTGTGGCTTTGCATCTATAAGATAGTAAGAATCATTGTGCAATGCTTTGCTCACGATGAACGGCCCTTCCCATGGGGGGGATAATTTATGCATTCCAGCAGTACGTTGTACCAACCGGAGCACCAGATCGCCTTCCCGAAAGACTCGGGGGCACACTTTCCGGCTATGATAGCGTCGGAGATTTTGCTGATATATGGCGGATCTGGACAGTGCCAGTTCTCTCGCTTCTTCCAGCAGATCAACATGATTTTGTCGGGCTTCTTGCACTTCGGCTTCTGTGTATTGGGTGACTCTAGGCGAATCATGCTCTATGTCGGCTGGTAATATAGCTTCTGCCCCATATACCAGAAAGAACGGCATATAGCCTATTGATCGATTCGAAGTTGTTCTTAAACTCCACAGTACCGCTGGTAGTTCTTCTATCCAGCACCCCGCTGATCTTTGCAGCGGCTCAATGAGCCGGGGTTTTATCCCGGATAATACTAATCCGTTGGATCTTTCCACTTGTCCGTTTGATGCGGGGTGGGCTACCGAAGCTACGTCCAGCCGGATCCTCTTATCCCGGCAGAAACGAGCAAATGCTCCTTCCACAAAATTTGTGCCATTATCAGTTATGATACTGTGTGGATAACCGTACCTCAAGATGATATCTTTGAGAAGCGTTACGGCCGTAGCTACATCACATTTTCTTATAGGCTTTACCTCAATCCACTTCGTAAACTTGTCCACCATTACCAGAATGTGAGTCATATTTCCCCTTGCTGGTTTGAACGGGCCAACCATATCCAAGCACCATACGGCAAATGGCCAAGTGATTGGGATGGTCTTGAGTTCCGACATTGGCATATGTGTCTTGGTAGCGTACCTCTGACAACCATTACATTTTCTCACCAGATCTTCTGCTTGCTCTAAGGCATTTGGCCAGTAGAATCCGTGTCGGAAAGCTTTTGCTACCAAGGCTCGGGATGAGGCGTGATGCCCGCATTCCCCCTGATGTATATCTCGGATGATTTCAAGCCCTTCTTCTGGGTCAACACACCGCTGGAGGACATTGGTCACACTTCTTTCGTATAACTCGGAATTGATGATCGTGTAGGCCTTTGCCCTCCTCTGTGTTTGCCTGGACAGCACCTCCTCAGTGGGTAACGTTCCATCCTTCAGGAATTGAAATATAGGCAGTGCCCAAGCCAGTATTGGCCGCATGGGAAACACGTCCTCGTCTATCTCCATCTGATCCACCGGCATAACTTCAATCGGACCATGCTGAGCAGTCCCCGGGTCTTGTGAAGCAGTCCCCGGGTTTTGCGCACCACTTCCTGTGTCCACGTCCATGGGCACAACTCCGGATTCTGTGTCCTCCGGGACGTAGATTGACTCGGATTCTTGGGATGGCCTGATGGATGGTTTCCTGAGGTGCTCTAATGCTACACCCGGTGGAATTGCTTGCCTGGTTGACCCGAGCTTTGACAGCATGTCGGCAGCCTCATTTTCCACCCGGGGTACATGATGAAATTCGCATCCCTCAAAGTAACCAGAAATCTTCTGCACATGAAATCTGTATAGTGCCATGTTTGGATCAAGGGCGTCCCACACTCCGGACACTTGCTGCACCACCAAATCCGAGTCGCCAAAGCATATGATCTGACGTATTCCAATTTCTTTTGCTACCTTGAGCCCATGCACAAGTGCTTCATACTCAGCGACATTGTTTGATGCCATGAAGTGGATCTGCAG